>CM022298.1:45942628-46542628 GCA_011799875.1 Thinopyrum elongatum | reverse complement strand
TCCATTGTTTTGTTTAACCTTTCTCTTCGAGATCTGTTAAGCTTCTCATCGTCAAATGACAATCCTGAATTTCCTTTATTTTAGATGGATCGTCTGTTTCCACCACGTCCTACGACGCAGCTTGTGCTTCGTACTTGGGCTCGTGATGCCCCTGGGTTTCCAGCTGTTCTGATCGCCCTCCTGACCAGACTGGGTTACCGCTGGTACCCTGAGTACATGGTCTATGAGGTTTACCGCGAGTTCAACCAGGAGCAGTATTATGCTGATGTTCGTATCTATGATCAGCAGGATAACTCAGACACTGAGCTGTACCTTTTCCATGGTATCAGCGTGACGATTGAGATGGCAGTCCATGATGCCGCCTACTCTGCTGTCGCACGTCTCCGAGGAGAGCTCAGCGCTAGCTTGGATGCTTCTGAGTTTCGATACATTCCGTATGCCCCTGCTGGAGATGCTACTGGATACTACACATCTATCTGTTCCCCGTATGAGCCTCGTCGTTACGATCCGCGAGTTCTGATTCAGTGTACTCAGGCTCTGGATCGCACTGTTCGGGCTCTTGCCGTCGAGTTGTTTGCCACTCAAGCACGACTCTATGAGGCTATGACGCAGTTGCTACCAGCTGTTCATGTAGGGATACATACGGAGCACATCCTTTACCCGCGCAGGACCGAGATGCCACCAGGGATCGATTGGCCTGCTGTGGGAGGTCACACACCTGCACGTGGACCTCTTCTTTCAGTTCGAGACCGGGTTCTACATCAGAGTGCACATGGAGCGCAGGATCCTTCTGCGACGAACATCCGTCATCCGCACTTGCAGCTACCCCGTTTCAGTGGTTTTATCTGACGTTGATGTAGCCTTTGCTATGTCTCGTTGTGTACTTCTTTACCGCGTGCCTGCGTGCCGCTTAGCATGTCTAGCTTCTGAATTTGCGCCGTTATGCTGTCCGAATGTAACCGACTTTGTATGGATCTGTATGTCTTAAATGACTACTGTTAAGTATCTGTTACATTACTTAAATTCCATCGTGTTACATCATGCTTGTAGCTAAACACTCGCAATAGCTTCTGCTAAACCACCCCTGTTGAATTTAGCAGGATGGGTGATAACAATATGGCCGCTATGATGCAACAATTTGAACTCAACCGTCAGTTCATGACGGGGATTATGGATCAATTCCCCCGTCCCAATGCCAACCATCAGCCAGCTTCAATTACGCTGCCAGAGTTCGTGCGCCTCAACCCATCGGTATTCCGCAACATAGTTAATCCACTGGATGCCGATGACTGGCTGCGTTACATCTTCTATGAGATGGAGTCAGCTGATGTTCCCCCTGTCAGCTATGTCACCTTCGCGACATACTTCCTGAAGGGACCCGCAGCACAATGGTGGGCAACTCACAGACAGACCCTACCTCCTGGAACTGTCATCACCTGGGTGGAATTCAAGGCTTCTTTTCGTGCCCGGTATATTCCGCAAGGAGTTATAGATCGGAAGAAGGCCGAGTTCCGTAGCCTCGTCCAAGGCAACAAGACTGTGGAGGTCTACCAGCGAGAGTTCATTGACTTGTCTTGCTATGCTGAAGAAGACATCCCCACTGATGCACGTAGGCAGGAGAAGTTCCGTGAAGGGCTACACCATGACATTCAGCTAGCCCTGCTCATCCAAGACTTTCCTGACTTCGCCACCTTGGTGAACAAGGCTATTATGGTCGAGACTGGTCTGAAGAAGCATAAGGAAGTGACCAGACGCACTCGTGAGGCGGGCTCGTCTTCGCAGAAGCGTCGCATCTGGATTCCACAAAGCATGTACCATCCAACATCTCCAGTGTACAGGCCTGCTTATGCTGCACCTCGCCTGCCTCCTCCACCACCGAGGCAGCCTCTTCGAGCTGCACCATGTCCAGACAGTGGACTCTGCTTCAAGTGTGGCTAGCCAGGTCACCGTGCCAGAGACTGTTCTCAGAATCAGAATCAGCTAGTGCCTCTTCCTGCTGGCCGTGGTAATGGCCGTGGAATTCCTCAGCAGCGTAACAACAATGCCAGACCTTCTTATGGTCGTGGACAGAGCTATCATGTCAACATGGATGAAGCTCAGGATCAACCAGAAACTGTGATGGGTACACTTCTTGTTAATTCATTACCCGCCTCTGTTTTATTTGATTCAGGAGCATCGCATTCATTCATGTCAGAACATTTTGCACTCATGCATGACGTTAGAAGTGAAGCGCTACACCACTCTTTAGCTGTAAATACTCTCGCGGGCCAGTGCCGAGCCTTCGTGTTCAGCCCCGATGTCATCATTGATATTGAAGGGTTAAAGTTCCGCGCCTCTCCCATTATACACAAGTCTTCCTCGATTGATCTTATTCTGGGAATGGATTGGTTGAAGGCTCATTACGCCTCAATCAATTGTGCCACCAAAGTTGTACACCTCCTGCATCCATTAGGTCAGATAGTGAATTATCATGCTCACCTCACTCAGAATGCCAAGGCTCAGATTTATGCCTTGAATGCGTTGAACGCTTCTCTGCTTGAGGGGATCGAAAATGTTCTAGTTGTCTGTGAATTCCAGGATGTTTTTCCAGAAGAACTTCCAGGAATACCCCTGCTAGAGCTGTCAAGTTCGTCATCGACTTGAAGCCTGGCACCACTCCCATTGCGAAGCGTCCTTACAAGAAGCCTCCACACCATCTTCTCGAGCTTAAGGAAGAAATCGATAAATCACTTAAGAAGGGTTTCATCCGTCCCAGTTCCTCTGCCTGGGGAGCATCGTCTCTCTTTGTCAAGAAGAAAGATGGTACGAATAGGTTGGTCCAAGATTACCGACCTATCAACCAGGCAGCCATTCAGAATAAATATCCGCTTCCTCGGATCAATGATTTATACGATCAACTCGCTGGATCATCGGTGTTCTCTAAACTCGACTTGAGGTTGGGTTATCACCAGATCCGTGTTCATGAAGAGGATATTCTGAAGACCGCCTTCGTTACTCGTTATGGCTCCTATGAATACACCGTCATGTCATTTGGCTTAACAAATGCTCCAGCTACGTTTTCCCGCCTAATGAATTATATATTCGTGGATTACCTCGACAAGTTCATCGTGGTATATCTAGATGATATTCTAGTATATTCGAAGAATAAGGAAGAACATGCCGAACATCTTCGCCTTGTTCTGGAGAGGCTTCGAGAGCACAAGTTGTATGCCAAGTACTCCAAATGCGAATTCTGGCTTTCTGAAGTAACCTACCTTGGACATGTGATTTCCAAGGACGGTATTGCCGTTAACCCGGAGCGTGTTCAGGCTATCCTTGACTGGACTCCTCCGAAGAATGCCAAGCAAGTCAGAAGTTTTCTCGGCCTTGCAAGTTATTGTCGATGATTCGTTGAAAACTTTTCCAAATCGCCAAGCCCCTGACTAACCTGCTCCACAAAGGCGTTAAGTTTGAGTGGACAGACAAATGTCAGGAGAGTTTCCAGACCCTCAAGGAGAAGCTTACTTCTGCTCCAGTGCTTGCTCCTCCCGATTCTCGCAAGGACTTTGTGATATAATGCGACGCTTCTCGTCAAGGATTAGGCTATGTCCTCATGCAAGAACGGAAGGTAATTGCATATGCCTCGCGACAATTGCATCCGCATGAAGAAAACTATCCAGTGCATGATCTCGAACTTGCTGCTGTAATCTATGCTTTGAAGCAGTGGCGACATTACCTTCTTGGTAACCGGTGTGAGATCTATACCGATCATCAGAGTCTGAAGTATTTGTTCACTCAACCGGATCTTAATCTCCGTCAACAGCGATGGTTGGAAACAATTACGGACTATGACTATGGTATTTCTTATACCCCTGGCAAGGCTAACGTTATGGCGGATGCCTTGAGCCGCAAGTCCTATTGCAACAACCTCATGATTAAGCAAGCTCAACCCCAGCTATATGAAGAACTGCGCAAGTTGAACCTCTGTATCATTCCGCAGGGTTCTCTTAATAACCTTGTGGTACAGCCAGATCTTGAGAAAGCTGTAAAGATTGCGCAAGCCAAAGATGCAGAAGTAGATCTGATGAAGAAAGAACTTCACCTTGAGAAGTACAGGGATTTCTCGTTTGCGGGAGATGGAACCTTGTATTTCAGAGACCGCATTGTGGTACCTCGTTTCGAGCTTATGACTGACAAGGTCATGAAGGAGGCTCATGATACATCGCTGTCTATCCATCCGGGTAGCACCAAGATGTATCGCGATCTTTGACAGAGGTACTGGTGGTCCAGAATGAAGCAGGACATTGCTCAATACGTTGCTGAATGTGATGTTTGCCGTCGCGTGAAAGCAGAACATCAGAAGCATGCTGGAATTCTTCAACCACTCCCTATTCCTCTGTGGAAATGGGATAAAGTGCAGATGGATTTCATTACTGGTCTTCCCAAGTCTCAGAAGGGTCACAATGCTATTCTTTTCGTCGTCGACCAACTTTCCAAAGTTGCACATTTTCTGCCTGTCAAGGAGACTATCACCGCTAGCCAGCTAGCAGAATTGTATATCTCCAGAATTGTTTCACTCCACGGTATTCCGAAGGAGATCAGTTCGGACCGTGGCGGTCTTTTCACTTCCAAGTTCTGGGAAAGTTTCCAAGAAGCTATGGGAATTCACATTACCTGCAGTTCAGCTTATCATCCCCAATCCCAAGGCCAAGTCGAGCGAGTAAATCAAGTGCTTGAAGATATGCTTCGGGCCTGTGTTATATCGTTCGGTAAGAAGTGGGAAGAATCTCTCCCGTTTGCAGAATTCTCTTATAATAACAGCTATCAAGCCAGCTTGAAAATGGCCCTCTTCGAAGTCCTTTATGGATGAAAGTGTCGAACCCCTCTGAATTGGTCAGAAACTGGGGAACGACCTCTCTTGGGACCGGACATTATATAACACGCCGAGGAACAAGTCCGAATTGTCCGAGAAAATATCAAGGCGGCTCAGGATCGCCAGAAGAGCAACTATGATCGCAAACGATGGGGCTTGACCTATCAACCAGGTGATGAAGCTTATCTCCGTGTCACTCCTATGAAGGGCACTCGTCGTTTCGGAATCAAGGGCAAGCTAGCTCCACGCTACATCGGCCCCTTTCGCATTGTTGCTAGACGTGGACAGGTGGCATATAAATTGGAGTTGACACTGCAATTCTCTCATATCCACGACGTCTTCCATGTGTCACAACTTCGTAAATGCTTCAAGGAATCTCCGCACCGAGCAGTGGATCACGAGATGCTCGAACTACAAGATGATCTTTCTTATAAGGAGCATCCCATCCGCATTCTCGATGAAGTTGAACGTCGCACTCGTCAGAAGACGACCAAGTTCCTAAAAGTGCAGTGGTCGAATCACACTGAAGATGAAGCCACTTGGGAACGCGAGGATCATCTTCGGGAAGAATATCCCGACCTCTTTCCTTCTACCTCCTAAATTCTCGAGACGAGAATTTCTTTTAGAGGAGGAGAATTTGTAACACCCCCATGTAATAAGCACTGTGACACTCTGCTAAGTATGCCAAGTCATCTTCATTTGCAGTGCCTAGTCATGGTGGTTAATCAAAACAATTCAAATCCCTCCTTGAAAATCAACTCGAATTCAAAAGTGCAAAATGAAGTTGCTCAAAACTTGTGGGAAAAATGTTCACTTTATAGCAAATAATCCAAAACCATTTCCTGTTAAGGAACACAACATCATCATCAATTCAAAATGGCATTAGCATTTAAAACAGTGCTAAAAGGAGCATTTTAAATGCCATATTCATTTTTGAAAATTCCAAATGAATTCAAAAACTCACCAAACTTTTTGTGGCAGTGTAACACCCCGGTAGTTAGGCTATAGTAATCCCATGTTAATGATGCCACGTCACCACATTTACGGTTGTTAATCTCGCGTTAGTTCGAAACCAATTCAAATTCAAATTCAAAATCAAGTCAAATGGCAAAAGTTTTCAAACATTAAAACTAAAATGTTCTATTAGTGACAATTGATCCCTAGGTAATTATGGTGGAGAAACCACACTTTTATAAAACATTTAAATACTCTAAAGTAAGTAAAATAGTAGCAAAACAATTAATTAAACGCCTTTTTCAATTAATAAAATATTAAACTATTTTATTCAGTTGCCCAAATTTATGTGGCAGTGGTATATTTATCTAGACTAAATTAGGAACTAGTTATGCATTTTTTTTAAACTAAAATAAAGTGAAAATAAAATAAAAACAGAAAATAATAATAAAAACAAAAAAACAAACAAAGCCCCCTGCTGGGCCGTGGCCTAGCTAGCCAACAGGCTACAACTGGCCGGCCCACCCCGCCCCCTTAACCCCCACTCCCCCGTGACCTAAAGCAACCACCCCCACTCGCCCCCTCCCCCCCGCACGACCCCCACTCCCCTTGCTCCTCTCCTCCCCCCTCGTTTGGATCTGGATCGGGAGGAGCCCGACCCCATCGCCCCCCCGACGCCGACGCCCGGTGCCGCCCTGGTCCCGTCGCCGACCACCGTCGCCTCGCCGGCCTCCCCAGGCTTCGCCGCCCCAGAACCCCTGCAAAATGGGTGAGCACGACCCCGATCCCCTCCCCCTTCTCTGCTCCCGCACCCCGCCTATGGTCACCGAGCCTCGCCTAGCCCACTCGTCGCGCTCGAGCGCGCCGGACCGCGCCCAGCCCCGCGTCGCTCGCCGTCGCTTCCCTGCATCCCGCTTGCCCCGCCGCTTCCCACGCACAGCCGCTGCCCTCGCCGGCCACGAGCCCGCTGCTGCTCGTCTCCCTCCGCCGGCGCCGTCCGCGCCCTGCCTCCCCGCTCCCCGCACCCCTGCGTTGCTCCGCTGCCGCTCCGCTGCCGCTCCGCTGCCGCTGCAGCCTCGGCTGCGCCGGCCGTCCTCGCCCCGCGCCCACTCGTCCAGCTCGCCGCCGCCGCCAACCGCGGCCCTGGCCGGCCGGCGCCCGGGTCCAGCGCCCCGGGGCTCCGTCCGCCGCGCCCGGGCTGGCCTCGCCCTCCGCCCCGATGGGCGCCATCGCCCACTCCCACGCCCCAGCGCCCGATGCCCGCTAACCCGCTCCAGTGGCCAGATTGGCCACTGCCAGCGGGGCCCCCAGCCCCTTTTCTTAACAAATAAAATGTTTAAGAAAAGATAAAAAATATAATTAATAAATTAATAAGTTAATTAATTGATTAATTAAACTTAATTAAATTGTTTTAGTTAAACTAATTACTTAGTTAGCCTAACTAATCTGTAATTAGCTAAATGTGTGCTTGACAGGGGGCCCCACCCCCTGTTGACCTGTCAGACGTTGACTAGTCAACTGACTGGTCAACTGGGACCCAATGGACCCACTGTCATCCTCTGGTACACTGCTGGGTGCACTGCACCGGGTGCACCTAGCAGTTTCCTGTTCATTTTCGAATTAAATTAAATTCCAGAAATTGATTAAAACTTAGAAAATTAATATAAAATAATCCGTAACTCGGATTAAAAAGTTTTATACATGAAAATTGCTCAGAACGACGAGACGAATTCGAATACACAGTTTGTTCGTCCGCCACGCGTCCCTAGCATAGCGAACATGCAACAATCCACCTCCGGTCCGTCTGTCCGAAAATGCGAAACACCAGGGATACTTTCCCAGATGTTTTCCCCCTTCGCCGGTATCACCTATCCTTGGGTTAGATCACCCATAGCACTGCGTATTGCCTTGTTATATTTTGTGATGCTTTGTTTGCTCCGTATTTACTGTTTCTCTCCCCCTCCTCTCTCGATAGACGCCGAGACCGACGACGTTGCAGCTGGGTACGACTACGCTACAGACGAGCAGCCCGTTGACGACCCCTCTCTCTTGCCAGAGCAACTAGGCAAGGCCCCCCTTTGAGCATCCAGATATCGCCCATTCCATTTCTCCTGCTTGCATTAGATTTTGCTACTGTTAATGTATGCTCCTATTCTGATGCATAGCCTGCTTTTGTAACCTGTTTATTGCTACCTTACCTGCCTATGTTAAACTGCTTAGTATAGGTTGGTATTGAACCATCAGCGACCCCACCACCTTACCCTTGTCGCCTCTGCTTCATCATCGACTGCTCGATCAACGTGATCGACGACCAGAGACCGACACATCACCTCACCCCCCTTAGTTGTACGACTCTGCATAGTTACTATCGAGTGCCGAGGGTGATACCTCGTAACGCACTCCTGATGAATACTCCGCAGTGTAGCTGTTCGGTCGTGGTCATCGAGGGTGATTCCTCCTTCTCCACTTCCGATACGACTCTGTCGTGCAACCTCTCAGTGTGAACCTCGAGGGTGATGCCTCCTACGTTCTCCCTGATGATTTCGTCGAGTGGAATCCACCGAGGGTGATTCCTCGGGTTTCCCCCTTGATGTTATGACCACACGGATACTTTGACCTTTGGTACAGGCGGGTCGACCCTGATGGGTACCCGCTGGGGATCTATGATGTCGGGTGTGCCGGAAGGGCACTCGAGTGTGATATTGTGGCGGAGCATCAGAGACTCTGGTTGTCTCCGTGTGATACTAAATGAGCCTATTGGATTTGGGTGTGTGATCTGAGTGGGTCGATGTGCCCTATACGCACTACCACCACGCGGGATAATGGTTATGGGGCCCTCTGCGATGTACGTTTCTCCCGAAAGCTCGTCAGACGTCACGATTCACCGTGCGGGCTGATTGTCGGGATTGGGTTGGATACTTCACTAACGAGTTCAGTATCGCGCCTGCACCCCGGCCAGTCTCGCAACGTGCAGGGTGCCCAGGGCGATGGCCCAAGACCTCTGGGTGCATAGGTTAGTCCGGCGTGCTGACCTCTCTGCTGAGCCTAGGTAGGGCGCTGCTTCGTGTTGATCTTTCGAGGCCGGGCATTACCCAGCAAGTGTGTCCGACCAGAGTTGATCGAGCGTGTTGGGTAACAGTAGTGCACCCCTGCAGGGATGAATAATCTATCGATAGCCGGTCCTACGGTAAAGGACGCTCAGTTTGTGTATCCCGATCTACTACTTGAACTGGATACTTGCTACTTAATTGAAGATTCGGGATCGCTTTCTCGCTGGGAGTCGAGGAATGATCTTTAAGCTGTACTTCAACATGTTTGCTTAATAAAATGCTATCCTACTCTCTTCTATTGCTGCAAGATGATGGCTTCGTGAAGATGTTTGAAGATGCTAGTCTTCGATAGGACTAGGCCTTCTCTCTATTCTGGCATTTCTGCAGCCCAGTCCACATATACAGCCTTTCTCCATTGATAATGTTGCATATGTAGTATAGATCCTTGCTTGCTGAGTACTTCGGATGAGTACTCACGGTTGCTTTACTTTCTCTTTTCCCCATACCCCACCTTGATGATACATCAGACGATGGAGTCCAGGAGCCAAATGCCACCTCAGGAGCTTACTACCAGGACGGTCCAGATGGCACGTACTACTGGATCGAGCCAGCCGACCAGAAGTAGGATCGGAGTCTCCCAGGCAGGAGGCCAACGCCTTTCAATCTAGAGTCGTTGTTTGTGCTAGCCTTCTTAAGGCAAAACTTGTCTAACTATGTCTGTACTCAGATAATATTTGTATGACTAACTTATGTATTCGGATCTTCGGATCCCTGGTCTGTAATATTGTGGATCTCCGTTTATTTGTGTTAGAGTTGTGTTGTGATATCTTCCCGTGAGTCCCTGTGCTTGATCGTGCATGTTTGCATGTATGATTAGTGCACGATTGAGTCGGGGGCGTCACAGGCAGTAAGGGATATTGCATGTCAATTATTGATGCAAGTGCCACATTTTACAAAAGTCATTTGAAAGCAAAAGAAATAGAAAAACAGAGAGTTTAACAGAGAACAGAAAATAAAAATAAGAAGAGGCACTGTGCACTGGGCCAAAGTGCACAGTGCCCCGTAGCCAGCCCAACCGGCCCATCTCCCTCTCTCTCTATCGCGGTGTCACCGCGCCTGTGGTCGCCGCGCGCTGCGCCGGCGAGACGCCAACAGCACGACGCCACCGACGCCCCACCGACGCGGGGAGGATAAGGCCGAGGCCCGTCCCTCCCCCCTGGACCTCCTCGTCCATTCCTCTCCCTCTCCCCTCGCTTTCCTCCCCCTCGAATCCATCGGCGTCCGACGCCATCGCCGCCGCGCCTCGCCACTGCCGTGGCCAGCGGCCTTCCTGCGTCAGCCGCTTGTGTCCGGGAGGATCGCCGTGGACTGCCGCGTCTTCTGGTGCTGCTGGTTGGAGCCGGGAAGCTCCACGGCCAGCGGCCTCCCTGCATCAACCGCTCGTGTCCGGGAGGATCGCCGTGGACTGCCGCGTCTTCTGGTGCTGCTGGTTGGAGCCGGGAAGCTCCACGGCGAGCGGATCGAGCCGCCCCTCTTCTCCCTAGACTCCGGCGATCTCCGGCGCCCCCAACTCCTCTGCTGCTCCTAAACAGTCGCCGGGCCACCGTGTGCCTCCGCTGTGAGCTCCTCCTCCTTCCCCATCTCTCTGTTCGCCCCGCACGCGCGTGCTAGCTGCTTCTTCCACGGTGCCCGAACGCGCCGCCGCCCGCGCACGTCGTCGGCGTGCCTCCGTCGACCATTTGGTCACGGGGCCGAGCCCATTCTGCTCAGCGCATCGAGTAGGGCCACGCTAGACTCGCCGTTCGCTCGTTTGCGCGCTACTGCCCTGGTTCCACCATCGTCCGGTTCTGGCAGTCCGCCGCGGTCGTCGCCGCCGTCGCCACCGGCCACCTCAGGCCACGGCGCTGCCACCGTTCAATGCGGCGCCGTCCGCTCGTTCGAACGCAAGTGATTGCGCGCGAAAAGACCCCCTGTGGCGCATTTCCGACGCCGGCCGCGCCACTCCGCCTCGTCTGGAGGTCGCCGGCGTCGAGCCGCCGGCCACCGCCACGCTGGCAGGCCTGGGGCCACCCCCAGTGACACTGCACGTGGGCCCAGGGGCCCCCGTTGACTAGTTTGACCAGTCAACGTGCTGACTGGGCGCCCACTGATCCACTGACATGCGGGCCCCACCACTTAATCCACTAATTAAATCAATTTAATAATTAAAACTAATTAGGGGTACTAATTAGTCTATGATAGGTGGGGCCTATCTGCTAAATAACTCAGTTTAGATAAAATAATTCCCTGTTAAAGCCGCTGTCACTGACATGTGGGTCCCACTGGACCCACAGGTCAGGTTTGACTCTGGTCAGCTCTATTGACTGCTGACGTCACTCCTACGCAATGCTGATGTCATATATCCTTTTCTGATAATAAAAATAATTTCAGAAAATAGTTTAATCTTTGAAAATTCATAACTTTTAAACCGTAGCTCAGATCGAAAAACTTAAAACATGAAAGTTGATCAGAACGACGAGACGAATTTGATCGTGTAGTCTGTTTCAATGTCGGAACCCCCTTTGTAGGAGAACCCATAACTTTCCGTCTGATTCCGGTATATGAATAGGGCATAATCACCGGATAATAAATCCCGCGTTAATCCTAAAATAACTAAAATGACTTAGGTGCATCTTTAGGCAACCCTGCACTGCATCCTAGGCATAGCATGCCCTGTATTGCATTGTTTGCTGTGTATTTATATGTTTCTTCCCCCTCTTCTCTCTCGGTAGACCCCGACGTCGACGCAGCTCCGGAGGTTGACTACGCCCCTGACGATCAGGCCCTTGCCGCAGAGCTTCCAGGCAAGCACCCCCTTTTTGAGCATTCCGATATCGCCCACTCTCTTCTCTCTTATGCTTGCATTAGAAGTTACTGCTGCTGCTGTTATCCTATTTCTGCTGCATAGCCTATTTATTGTAACCTGCTATTGTTACCTACCTGCTTATCCTAAACTGTTTAGTATAGGTTGGGTAGAGACCCAGCAGAGACCCCACTTTATCCCGACTGCCCCGCTGGATTGTCAGAAGACCCGATCAACGGGATCGAAGACCAGGCCCCGGCACCGCACATCACTTTCCCCTTAGTTGCTCGACACTAATGGGTTACTATCGAGTGCCGAGGGTGATACCTCATCAGCACTTCTGATATTAATCTGGTAGGTTAGTTATTCGTTCGTGGTCAGTGAGGGTGATTCCTCCTACACCACCCCCGATAACGACATCATCGCGCAACTCCTCAAGAGTGAACCTCGAGGGTGATTCCTCCTCCGTTCACCTTGATGTTGACGTCAGCTGGGAGTCCAACGAGGGTGATGCCTCGGATTCCTTCTTGGTATGGTAGCCACACGGATGCCTTTACATTATTGTTGACACTGTTTATTCTGGATAAAGACGGGTCGGCCCTGAGGGGTACCCGCACGAGATTATGTTGACAGTGATATGGAGTCGGGTGGACCTGGATGGTGCCCGAGAGTTGAACACGAGGCGTGGCCGGGCATTCTTAGCCCTTGCCGCAAGTCCTCGAGATGGGGCGACGGGTTCATATCTTTCGTGAGTCTCTGCTCTTACCGCACTACCAACACACTAACGGTTTGGATATTTGATCCGAGGGGCCTCTGGCCTAATAGCACTAACCCTCACGTGGGCATAGTATGGGCATTCTGCGTCGTATACTTCAGCCGGAGCTTAATAGACGTCAGCGACTGAGCGGCGCGCGCCGAATTGGACTGGTTAAGCCCGCGCTTGTATTAAGGGGGCTAGGTCTGCTTTCGGCCGCCTGACGCAACATGCAGGAGTTCCCGGGGCGAAGGCCCAAGACCCCCGGGTGCATAGGTTTAGTCCGGCGTGCTGACCTCTCTGTTAGGTATTCGGTCGGGTTGCGGCGTGTCGTTTGGCCGAGGCCGGTCATGACCCAGAAAAGTGTGTCCGGCCGGGGTTAATCGAGCGTGGTGGGTAAGTTGGTGCACCCCTGGAGGGAAGAAACAACCTATCGATTGCCTGTCCTACGGTAACGGACACTCGGAGTTGTATCCCGATCGGTACAACTAGAACCTGTGACTTGAGATGAAATGGATAGTATGGCTCTGGGATTGCTTTCTCGCAGGGAGTCGAGGAAGGATCTCTGGGTGAGGTTGATAACGTTACTACTACTTTACATTATGTTAATCTGCACTCTTCTAATGCTGCAAGACCGATGAAGATACTTGAAGATGCTAGTCTTCGATAGGACTAGGCTTTCCCCTCTATTCTGGCATTTCTGCAGCCCAGTCCACATATACAGCCCTCTTTTGAAAATGTTGCATATGTAGTGTAGATCCTTGCTTGCTGAGTACTTCGGATGAGTACTCACGTTTGCTTTGCTTTCTTTTTCTCCCCTTATCCATTTGTCGCAATCAGATGACGGAGCCCCTGAGCCAGCTGCCCCGCCGACGGCTACTACTACTACTACCCTCCCGGCGAGTATTACTACGAGGAGCCGACCGACGACCAGGAGTAGGATTCGGAGGGTCCTAGGCAGGAGGCCTACGCCTTTCGATCGTAGTGTTTTATTTTGCCCCGCCTTTCTAAAGGCCTATCTGTAACTCTGTTATATCTGTACCCAGATATCTGATGCTTCCACAGACGCTTGTATGCCATTGAGCTATGTTAGAGTTGTGTTGTGATATCTTCAAGTGAGTCCTTAGGCTTGATCGTGTGTATTGCGTGTATGATTAGTGCACTATTAAGCCGGGGTCGTCACATCCATCATCTCTTGCTCTGCGAGATCCCACTTAGGCCGGGCCACCTCGTAGCCACCTGGCCCCAGCTTATGGTGCCACTGCTTTTTCGCGGCATTAATCTTGTTTTTTCTCGACCGTTCCTGAGCTACTTCCGATTCCTTGAATTTCACGAAAGTGTCCCAGTGATCTCTTGCCTTCTCCAGTGTTCCCTTGAATTCTGGAGTCTGCTTTCCTTCTTTCACGTACGCGGCCCATATAGTTTTCTTGTGGTTGTTGAATGCTATCGCCATCTTCTTAAGAGCACAGTTCTTGACTTTCTCCAGATCTGCATCTGTCAAATGATCTGGTAGGGTGAAATGTGACATGAGCGATTCCCAAAGCAGATCTTTTGCTCTTTGGTCGACAAAGGTAACATCTGGATCTCCCTTTGCTGGCTTTTTCCATTCTTGAACGGAGATCGGGATTTGGTCCCTGACAATAACTCCGCATTGACGAATGAACTTCTTCGCATTCTTCTTAGGTTCATCAGGTTCGCCATTAGATTTGATGGCATCGATGTTGTACTTTACGCCATCCTTCAACTTTTTGGCCGGGCCTCGAACTGTCCTGCTGCTTGTAGAAGATTTGCTCGACCCGGAGGGCTAAAAGAAGAAAGATCGATTCGTTAATATATATACAAAATCAATTAAAACATGTAATGATCACCAGATGCCTGCTTATATAAATATACCTCGCCGGTCTTTGTTATTTGAAGAACAACATTTCCTTCGTCATCATAGTTCTGGACTTCATCTATTTATTCGTCTTCATCAAATATCATACCCTCACCGGTATTGTTCAGATATTGCGAGCCGTCATCTTCTTCAATCTCATCTGGGCGAGGGGAGCGTATGATCTCGAACAGGGCCTCTTCTCATTCTCTGCCAGAATTGTCCATAGCTTTTATTTAACTAATCCAGAAGAAATATAAAACAATTTAGTATTCAAATTAGAATGCATGCATGCAATCAGTAAGGAAAAACTGAATCATATATAGTAGATAATATATATACATCTCGAATAATCCAGATAATATGCATCATCGAATATAATCTCGAATACATCGTCTCGAATAATATAATCTCGAATACATCGTCTCGAATATTATCTCGAATACATCACTAGCTAATACAGATAGAATATTATCGAATAATCTAGTTCACTCGCGGTTCCTGAGACGGGGGCAGTGGACACCCAAAGAGAAGGAACCATCACAGGATCATAGCTCGGGTGAGATCCCCGAAGAACCTGCCAGGTATTGGAGAACCTGACGTCCAACGCAGCCATGTAGTGACGGACGTGCTCGTCCTCCTCCCTGACACGGCGACGTACCACCTCCGGCTGTCTCCGCACCGAAAGTGGCCCACGCGAACGCCACCAAAGGAGCTCCGGTTCGACGACGGGACCTGGGGCCGGGTTCCTCATCAAGCTGCGCACCCCTGAAGGTAGCACCTCCCAGTGCCAGCCCGGCGGAGCCCAGTCCCGGACATGACACCTTTGAAGCAGGACGTCGTCGCGAACGAGTCGACGACGAGGATGCGGGCCGGGCATCGTTGATGTCAAGAATAAATTCTATGCAAATGTAACATTTTTTAAATGCTTGGATTGTGATTTCTTATATACGAGGAACCTTTAGTCCCTGGCTAGGAACAGGATTCAGAATCATAACGGATTCTCTTAACCTTTAAGGGATTTAACAAAATGGCGCCATTCTGGATGTGCAGAAAATGGTCTATATTTTTCCTGATCTCATCTGCCCTTCTATATGTCACATTGTCTAGTGTCAAGGGATTCAAGAAAACCATGGCTTCATCATTAGCCGGAAGTAATAGGCGCATGATGGTACGAAGCTCTCCAAAGTTGTTTTGGAACGGAGTTTATGATAGGATAATTTGCTTTTTGGTACGAAGTTCAGCAAGAGCCTTACAAATATAGGATAATTCTCTTTTTGGTACGAAGTTCAGCAAAGGCCTTCCAAATAGCGATATTCGGAAGGCTCTTGCTGAACTTCGTACCAAAAAGCTAATTATCCTATCCGGGACTCCGTTCCAAAACAACTTTGGAGAGCTTCGTACCATCATGCGCCTGTTACTTCCGGCTAATGATGAAGCCATGGATTTCTTCAATACTTTGATACAAGACAACATGACATATAGAAGGGTACGTAGATGAGATCAGAAAAAAATTGGATCAACTTGTGCACATCCATAATGGGGGCATTCTTGATAAATCCCTTATTAAAGGACTAAGAAAATCTATTGTATATATACATATACTAATTAATTGCAAATACATAACAAACTTTTACAAATACAACATTAAAATATGTAACTTTTGCAAATACTAATTGCTCTACATTGGATCAAATGTCAAAATTCATCAACTTTTTTTTATACATTGTATTCATACATATATATATATACTAATTTCTATACATATTGGATCAAAATGTAAAAATTCCTCAAATGTAAAAATTCCTTAACTTTTTTCTATATACATCTAATCATCTAGTGAAAAAAAATGTCAAAATTCTTGCGTCTATGTCAAAATTCCTCAAATGTCAAAATTACTTCACTTTTTTCTATACATCAAAATTCTTGCATCTAATCATCTATACATCTAATCATCTAATCATCTAATCATCTAGTGTGTGTGTGTGTGTTCATGCATCTCTACTCCTAATGTCTCAGTGGGTAGTCTCGCCTCACCCCCACCTCATCCCACCACTTCTATCTTTCGTCCACGTTTCACATCATGACGTCACAGCATTGGGCCGGCCCATTAACGTGTTTGTTCACGCAATCCTCCCATCTCCTGCCCTTCTCGCGATCCTCCTGACGTGTCCTTGCGCCGCCGTTCTCTTCTCCTCGATCTCCTCGACCAGCGACTCCTCTGTGACCCAGGCGCTGGCCGACACCGGCGAGACTCCTCGGTACTCCGGCCGCGCCATCGCATCTGAAGCCGGCTGCTCCTCCACGGCATCACGCCCTGCCGCTGACGAGGAGACGGACTAACGAAGAGATACTGCGACTGGCGGCGGAAGGCAGGCGACAGGGACGCAGCGGTGGCTGGCGGCGGAAGGCAGGTGACGTGTCCGAGGTTGCGGTTAAGGCTTGCCGACAGGAAGGCAGCCGGTGGGATTTACTATTGCGTCTCGACCTACTCGGAGCAGGTACGATGAATCCCTTGCACTCTCACTTCTCGACTTGATTTGGTGCGCCTTTTGTGTTGATTTTGGTGTGATTTACTTTTTTGCTTGTAGGAGAGGCCAGGCTGCCGCGGTCGTGGCGTCGTGCACGTGGCATCGACGCAGGTGAGAATCCATCCATGGCAGTCTCGTGGGCCGAGCGTCAAGGCGATGGTCGCCGAGAGATCCCTCCACGCCCCCTCTAGGGATGGGAAGTGGCGGGCAGAGTACCTCCCCCGCGCATGTCAGGTTGCTGATCCACCCCTAATTCCTTTATACACTGCTACATCTTATCTGTCATCTACTCACAACATTGCAAGATGTGGCATGGCCTAAGAGGATGAGATTACAAAGACTGAGGTGACAGAATCTAGCTGTGTCATGGGCAAGCCAGTTGGCAACATTGTGACATGACATCAGTCGTGTGCGTTAAAATCACGAACGACGGTGCTTGCTTTCATAACCTAATATACTTCTCTCACATGGAAATTATATAAGTATGGTTGTTTATAACTGTATGCACTGGACTTGTGTTCTCTCTCAGTAATGTGCATGTTTGCTGCATTACTCATTTACCCATTCTGGTAATTTTTCTCTGAGTTTTTAGTCCACAAACCAATGTTTAGTCTCTGGAAGAAAGTCAAGGTATTATGACGTATATATGTCCCATATCCTATAGATTTTGGTCTGCCTTTTTCTTTGCTTACGGAGATGCACCTGATTAGTTTGTTTCACCTGTTTGATAAATAGTATTCTTCACAATATAATTTTATTTCATGGTGTCTACTCAACGAATTGCTTGCGAGTGTGTGTTTTCACAAATGGTGCAGAATAAACTCCCAATTAAATCCTTGGATATATATATATATATAATTTGCAGAGTTGCAAACACTTCCAATTGCAACTGTGTGGTGATCAGGACATTCTGTGTTGCTTGGACAACCGAGCTGAGACGGCGATGCCACCACCTACTTGTATCTGTACACGACCTCCGGTGATGATTTCTGTGAGTGCCTAAATATATATCCTCTGCTCTTCAAATGGTAGGGTTTGAGGTTTTCATTTCTCCCCCCTTCCAGTTCTTGTGCTGAGCACCTTCAATTCCCCTTTCCCCTGCTCGAAGGAATTGGCGCCTCCGTTAGTGACCCCGAGTAGTGATGCAAGGATGTATTGCTTGCTTTCCTTCGAACCTTCTCCAAAGATTTTCAAAAAGTTATACTTTGATTCAGAGCTCGTTGTGTTTTACTGTATATGCAGTTTGTTCTTATGAATTTCTCCGAGCAGGTAGATCCTTTAGGGTTACTAACTTACTGTGAACAATTGTGTTGTCTTGTTCATTTGTAGTTTCCAAAAATGAAGAAGCTTGTCGTTCAACTGATGACAAAACACCTAGAGTACGTGCAAAAATTACTACTTCCTCATTTACAGCAAACTCATTGATACGACAAAGGGAAGATTTTGGGTGGCAAGGTATATGATTAGATTATGGGTAATCTTCTAGATGCATTTATTCTATGCTTCCATTGTGTTCTTTAGACATGCCTCATTTTGTTATTTTACATCAGTTAACTGAAGTTCATATTATTCCTTTATCTGATTGTAGCTTCAAAGTTTGATTACAGCAGAGTCATTGATACGACATACACAGTTTGTGAATTTACCTACTACTACGAGTTACGTCATATAGCAATGTTTTCTTGCCCAGAAAAATATTGCATGAAAGGCCTAATGTCTTGTGAATGTGTATAGTAGCTACCAGTAGGTGGTCAAACTGTACACCTTCTTTAAAGCATGAATAAGGTGCTAGCTTATGTGCTGCAGTTGCTTTGCATTGTTCAGATGCAATGTGTTTTCGCTCAGCTGGAGCACTTCTTCTGATTATTTATAATTTTTAGTTTGCTTCTTATAATTCTAAGACAATTTTTGTGACTTGGAATCTATAGCATCCCCCTTTTCTCACTGGAAATGACATGTAAGAACAAACCAGTTCCAGTTCTGGCATAGTTCTGATGGTTGAAGTGTATGTCTATATGATTTAGTATATGCATGGGAGTACCCGCTAAACGATGAAGCATACTGTGTCGTGTTAGCTCCATCTAGCTTTATTATCTGGAATTCTGTATCTAGCTTTTGTATGTTGTATTCCCTTTCGCCGCGTCTACATACTTGATGAAGCTTTTTTCTGATTACAAAGTATGTGCATGTCAGTAGTGAACACTGTATCGTTGTTCCAGAAAAGTAAGTTTCAGCAATTTCCGCAACATTTCATGTCCGTTCCATGTAGTAGTTTTTGCGGAATTATATTGCTGATTTCCTTTTACCTTCATATTTGCATAGTTTTCTTAGCAAACACAAAAAGCTTTGCGTCTTGAAGCGTTGATAGAAGCGAACATAATTCATGATACAAGCCTAATACTCTGAAAATATTTTTACGGTTCAATATTCCTATGAGGGGAGTGAGTGGAGACGGCCATGAGTGGTTCAACATGTCGAGCAGCTGCCGCCTATGAGGGGAGTGAGTGGAGACGGACAAATATGTGTGGCGGAGGGGCGACGGAAGCTCGAACGGAAGATTCGTCCCCAGCATCGAAGCAATCTATGGCCTGATCGACCCTAAAGCTCCTGCATGGACGCGAAGGTGTGTCATTATTAAGAAGTCCAGTCGTTGGAAACTCAGCATGCTAGGAAATTCTCTCTGGCCAATTTTGTATGTAGTTGGGAGCATTGCTAATTTCTGTCAACACGAATGATATCTGGACTATTTATATAGCTACCATGCGCTGAACAAATTGTTGGATTAATGTAACACTCCTGAATAGATTGGTGTGTGTGCCATGTCATTTCGTCTGGTTTACACTACCATAATCATTTTGTCAGTGCCTGATCTATTAATACTGATTTGAGAGAAAATGCTTCCAAAATGTTATCTTGACAACAACATTGTAGCTATTTTTTTCCGGCATGTATGATAAGCATAGGTGTCAATTTTGGATAGATGATAGATTGTTAGCTGTGTTGATTCCATATTTTAATGACTATTGAGAATTATGATGGGCTTGGATTAGAGGACTGGATTGTTGCAAATGGTTATGGTGTGAATCAGATTCATACTAAAGGGACTCTTGTGGTTGCAGGTGACCGGGGGCAGATTGCCGGCATTCGCCCCACTATGGGCAATCTATGCGATGATCTGCTCTCCGCAATCGAAGCCAGGAATGAGCGGCAAGATCTCTTCGGGAATAGCTGATGAGGAGGAATTGACTGCGGGGGAATGGTGGATCTAGGTGGAGTTGGCTTTAGCCGGTGAGGGACGAGCTTGAGTTGTGTAGGGGAAGGGAAGCTACCTGCATGAGTCAGACATAATAAATCGGCTCGAAAATGACTCTGTTAGTCCAGAATCTCGTCTTGGACGACCCATATGGTGGACTGACATTTGAGCCGGTGTGAAAGTGCCTCACATAGTCATGTTTCATGGACTTCAGATGTGGGCCATATTCACTGTTCAAAACAAGCATACATAGATTATTAGTGGCCTATGTGTGTTGGGCTGTAAATCCCGGGGCCACTTAATGGGAGGGATAACGAACACACCTGTGCTCCAACACATAATAGAGTGCATATAACATGGCTTTCTCACGACTTTATGCCACTAATAAGAAGTCCTTTCATTTTAGATCATGAGTTGATGAAATTTATTCCTCAATATATATGATAATTTAGGATGTACCCAAATCTATCATTTTTGACTTTAAACAAATCGTACTACTTTCTTAGATAAATGTGTTTTGAATAAACTATTTTTATCATAGGCATATTTAAACAGTTGATCAAGTCTCCTGTCAGCATCACATGTTCATTCTATGGAATGTGACTATGTCACAATCTTGCTGCAAAAGTTTACCTTGAAAACTAATTGTATAGACAGATGTCACCCTGAATTCTTATCTCTCACACGGCGTTTGGTATCCTTTTATGGGGCACATAAGTTATCTATTACTCCATCCGTTTCCAAATATTTGTCTTTCTAGACATTTCAAATGAACTACGACATGCGGATGTATGTAGACATATTTTAGAGTGTAGATTGACTCGTTTTGTTCCATATGTAGTCGCTTGTTGAAATCTCTAAAAAGACAAATATTTGGGAACAAAGGGAGTATAATCTAAGGGATGGCCAACTGGAGAAGTCATGGGACGTAGGTGAATAAAACACGAAGAAGAAAGGATCATGGGAGAGGGAGGGGGAGAGAAAGATGAGGAGATGCATTTATCTACCACATCACTAGCATGAAATGTCTTCACATGTAAATAGTTCCCTATACATTTTTGTTAGCGTATTTCTCGGTGTACATATATTTTGTTAGCCCGTGGCAACGCACGGGCATTGAACTAGTATATGTGTGTGTGTGTGTGGGCTTGGGGAGGGGCCGGCGGCCGCCATGGCGGCACAGAGGGCGAGGGAGGGGGAGAGGGGGGAGCTCACAGCGGGGCGACGGCGAGGCGAGGCGAATCGGGGGCGGCGGCGGCGTCGGCGGCGTGGCGAGGAGCTCGGGGCAGGAGGAGCGGGCGCGGGCAGCGTCCCGGGCGGCGTCGGGCCGGGCTCGGGGAGGAGCGGGCACGGGCGGCGTCGGGGATCGGCGCGAGGAGGCGCGGGCGGCCGGCGTCGGGGGCGGCGACGATCTCCGGCGTCGGGGAGGCGAGACGGCGACGGCGCGGCGATGTCGAAGAGGTCGAAGAAAGCAGAGGAACTGAAAAAATTTGAAGTGCTGTATATATATGAGGAGGCCTTTAGTCCCGATTGGAGCCACCAACCGGGACTAAAGGTCACTTTTGGCCAGCCGAAGCGGCGGGAAGCGACCACCTTTAGTCGCGGTTGGTGGCACCAACCGCGACTAAAGGGGGGGCCTTTAGTCGCGGTTGGAGCCACCAACCGCGACTAAAGGTGGTGCACTGCCAGGCGAGGGGCGCGGTGGAAGTTTAGTCCCACCTCGCTAGTTGAGGGGAGCCAGCACCTGTTTATAAGCCCGGCGCATGCACTGCATCGAGCTCCTCTCTAATGCAGGCCTTCTGAGCTTACCTCACCTGCGCTGCCCTGGTGGGCCTACTAGGCCTTGCGGGCCTGCATCCTGGCCCAACTACAGGTTGGGTTTCTAGTCGTATGTAGGCCGTTGTGGCCAAGTAGGCGGGCTTTTTTTAATTTATTTATTTTTCATTTTTTTCTTCTTTATTTATTTTCTTTTGTTTCTGAGTTGTTTTTTGCTTTATTTAGAGTTTCTTTGTGAATCTTTTTGCTTTAGGTAAAAAAAATTATAAACTTTCTGTTAGTGCCAGTAGTTTTCAAATTTGAATAGTTTAAATTTGAATTATTTGAAATTTGTGTGAATCACTAGTTTGTGAATAACTTTACTTTAAAAATAGATTTTTCAGTGATTATTTTTTCTTCTGTTTAATATTAGTGTGTTTTATCATTATATTCAATTTGGTAATTCTTAGGTTATTTAAAGAAATGAAATGCCTTTGTAACAGATGAGTTTTCGTCCGAAACCCTGATACTTCGAAAGAGATTGTCCATTTTGTACACGAAGTGCATCCAGTTTTTGCCGTGACCCTCTCAACTTTTTTGCACATGCTATGTGGGTGAAATGATGATACCATGCCAACTTTCAACCTGTTCAGAGTTTATTTGTAGTTCTTTTCAATTTTAGGGTCGTTTAGCTCAAAAAAATCAGTAAATGCATGAAAAACAGCAAATGAAGTCAGAAAGGGTTGAAAATTGATGACGTGGCTTCGAATGGTGCATACTGAACACACAAAAAGTCTGGAGTTGAAATAAGTTTAAAAAAATGAAATGCCTTTGTAACAGATGAGTTTTAGCCCAGAACCCTGATACTTCGAAAGAGATTGTCCATTTTGTACACGAAGTGCATCCAGTTTTTGCCGTAACCCTCTCAACTTTTTGGCACATGCTATGTGGGTGAAATGATGATACCATGCCAACTTTCAACCTTTTCAGAGTTCATTTGTAGTTCTTTTCAATTTCAGAGTCATTTAGCTCAAAAAAATCAGTAAATGCATGAAAAATAGCAAATGAAGTCAGAAAGGGTTGAAAATTGATGACGTGGCTTCTAATGGTGCATACTGAACGCACAAAAAGTCTGAAGTTGAAATAAGTTTAAAAAAATGAAATGCCTTTGTAACAGATGAGTTTTAGCCCAAAACCCTGATACATCGAAAGAGATTGTCCATTTTGTACACGAAGTGCATCTTGTTTTTGCCGTAACCCTCTCAACTTTTTTGCATATGCTATGTGGGTGAAATGATGATACCATGCCAACTTTCAACCTTTTCAGAGTTCATTTGTAGTGCTTTTCAATTTCAGGGTCATTTAGCTAAAAAAAACAGTAAATGCATGAAAAATAGCAAATGATGTCAGAAAGGGTTGAAAATTGATGAGAAATTAATCACACATGCATAAGTACCCTAACTATTATAAAGATTCCCTCCGGTTTGTCAGAAGTGGGACTTTCCAGATATATAAGTCCGGAAACTCACTAGAGAAGAAAGTGATGACAGTGAAGCCGGTCACATCCCAGAGTGGGATCTTTCGGTGTAAAACTTTTTCTTCGCGTGTGTCCCTTTGCGTCGTAACCATGGACAATCTTCATCATTTAACTGGATGCTCGGGTCAATATTCACTGTGAAGGGAGCAATTTCATGAAACTTTTCATAATCTTCTGATATGTCTGTCTTGTCCTCCACTCCCACGATGTTTCTTTTCCCTGAAAGAACTACGTGGCGCTTTGGCTCATCGTATGATGTATTCGCTTCCTTATCTTTTCTTTTTCTCGACTTGGTAGACATGTCTTTCACATAGAAAACCTGCGCCACATCATTGGTTAGGACGAATGGTTTGTCTGCGTACGCAAGATTGTTGAGATCCACTGTTGTCATTCCGTACTGCGGGTCTTCTGTTACCCCGCCTCCTGTCAGATTGACCCATTTGCACCGAAACAAAGGGACCTTCAAATCATGTCCATAGTCAAGTTCCCATATGTCCACTATGTAACCATAATATATGTCCTTTTCCCTCTTGATTGCTGCATCAAAGCGGATACCACTGTTTTGGTTGGTGCTCTTTTTATCTTGGGCGATCGTGTAAAATGTATTCCCATTTATCTCGTACCCTTTGAAAGTCAATATATTCGAAGATGGTAACTTGGACAACAAGTACATCTCATCTTCAACAGCGTCGTCATGCATGAGACGTGTCTGCAACCAACCGGCGAAAGTCCCCGTTTGTTCACGTGTAATCCAGTCGTCAGACTGCTCCGAGTGTTTGGAGCGTAGAATATTCTTGTGTTCCTCGATATACGGAGCCACCAAGGAGGAATTTTGTAGAATTGTGTTGTGTGCTTTAGTGAGAGAATGCCCGTCCATACATATTATTGCTTTCGGTCCTAGCGTGCCTTTTCCACCCAGTCTGCCCTCATGCCGCGATTCAGGAACACCAATCGGCTTAAGGTCAGGAATAAAGTCAACACAAAACTCAATGACCTTCTCATTTTCATTGCCCTTGGAGATGCTTCCTTCTGGCCTAGCACGGTTATGAACATATTTCTTTAAGACTCCCATGAACCTCTCAAAGGGGAACATATTATGTAGAAATACAGGACCCAGAATGGCAATCTCTTCGGCTAGGTGAACTAGGACGTGTGTCATGATATTGAAGAAGGATGGTGGGAACACCAACTCGAAACTGACAAGACATTGCGCCAAATCATTCTCTAACTTTGGTATGATTTCTGGATCGATTACCTTTTGAGAGATTGCATTGAGGAATGCACATAGCTTCACAATGGCTAATCGAACGTTTTCCGGTAGAAGCCCCATCAATGCAACCGGAAGCAGTTGCGTCATAATTACGTGGCAGTCATGAGACTTTAGGTCCTGGAACTTTTTCTCTGCCATATTTATTATTCCCTTTATATTCGACGAGAAGCCAGACGGGACCTTCATACTAAGCAGGCATTCAAAGAAGATTTCCTTCTCTTCTTTGGTAAGAGCGTAGCTGGCACGACCCTGATGTATGTTGTCTTTTCCGTGCATACGTTGCTGGTCCTCCCATGCCTCCGGTGTATCTTTTGTCTTCCCATACACGCCCAAGAAGCCTAGCAGGTTCACGCAAAGATTCTTCGTCACGTGCATCACGTCGATTGCAGAACGGACCTCTAGGTCTTTCCAATAGGGTAGGTCCCAAAATATAGATTTCTTCTTCCACATGGGTGCGTGTCCGTCAGCGTCATTCGGAACAGATTGTCCGCCAGGACCCTTTCCAAAGATTACTTTTAAATCCTTGACCATATCAAGTACATCATCACCAGTACGGTGGCGAGGCTTCTTCCGGTGATCTGCCTCACCTTTGAAATGCTTGCCTTTCTTTCTTACGGGATGCCTGCTCGAAAGAAATCGACGATGTCCCAGGTACACATTCTTCTTACAATTATCCAAATATATACTGTCGGTATCATCCAAACAATGCGTGCATGCGCGGTATCCCTTGTTTGTCTATCCTGAAAGGTTACTGAGAGCAGGCCAATCATTGATGGACACAAACAGCAACACATGTAGGTCAAATTCCTCCTGTCCGTGCTTATCCCACGTACGTACACCTTTTTCATTTCACAGCTGTAAGAGTTCTTCAACTAATGGTCTTAGGTACACATCAATGTCGTTGCCGGGTTGCTTAGGGCCTTGGATGAGCACTGGCATCATAATGTACTTCCGCTTCGTGCACAACCAAGGAGGAAGGTTATACATACATAGAGTCACAGGCCAGGTGCTATGATTGCTGCTCTGCTCCCCAAAAGGATTAATGTCATCTGCGCTTAGACCAAACCATACGTTCCTTGCGTCATCTGCAAAGTCCCGCCACTTTCTCTCGATTTTTCTCCACTGCGACCCATCAGCGGGTACTCTCAACTTCTCGTCTTTCTTACGGTCTTCTCTGTGCCATCACATCAACTCGGCATGCTCTTTGTTTTAGAACAAACGTTTCAACAGTGGTATTATAGGAGCATACCACATCACCTTGGCAGGAATCTTCTTCCTGGGGCGCTCGCCCTCAACATCACCAGGGTCATCGCGGCTGATCTTATAGCGCATTGCACCGCATACCGGACATGCATTCAAATACTCGTACTCACCGTGGTAGAGGATGCAGTCATTAGGGCATGCATGTATCTTCTGCACCTCTAATCCTAGAGGGCAGACAGTCTTCTTTGCTTCGTACGTACTGTCGGGCAATTCGTTGTCCTTTGGAAGCATCATCTTTAACATTACCAACAACTTTTCAAATCCCTTGTCAGATACACCATTCTCTGCCTTCCATTGCAGCAATTCCAGTGTGGTGCCCAGCTTTTTCTTGTCAGCTTCACAATTTGGGTACAACAATTTCTTGTGATCCTCTAACATGCGCTGCAACTTCAGCCTCTTCTTTTCAGTTGCGCAGTTTCTCTTTGCATCGGCAATGGCCCGACCAAGATCATCAGCGGGCTCATCTGATGCCTCTTCTTCAGCTTCTTCCCGCATTGCCGGCTCAGCTTCTTCCCCCATTGTTGTACCATCGTATTCAGGGAACCCATGGCCAGGATAGCTGTCGTCGTCCTCTTCTTCTTCATTCTCTTCCATTAGAACTCCTCTTTCTCCGTGCTTGGTTCAAACATTATAGTAGGGCATGAAACCGGACTCAAACAGGTGGATGTGAATGGTTCTTGACTTAGAGTAATTCTGATCATTCTTACAGACAGCACATGGAGAACACATAAAACCATCCGCCCGCTTGTTTGCCTCAACCGCAAGCAGAAAAGTACGCACGCCATTAACGAACTGGGGAGAGCATCGATCATCGTACATCCATTGCCGGCTCATCTTCATTACACAACACCGAAAAGACCAAATTAATACAAGTTCATACATAAAGTTCATACACACTTATTCTCATAAAACAACATACAACTCTCTAGCTAAAGCATTTAAATGCAACAACAAATGCGATCAAGATCGCAACTAAGGTAACAATTGATCCAACAGCATAATGATACCAAGCCTCACTATCAATGGCATATTTTCTAATCTTTCTAATCTTCAAGCGCATTTTCTCCATCTTGATCATGTGATCATCGTCGACATCGGCAACATACAACTCTAGTTTCATCTTCTGTTCTTCAACTCTTTTAGATTTTTCTTTCAAATACTCGTTTTCTTTTTCAACTAAATTTAACCTCTCGACAAGAGGGTCGGTTGGAATTTCCAGTTCACATACCTTCTAGATTAAAATATCTATATCAACTTGATGGGCATAATTTGTCATAAACATGAAATGCAATAAATAGTTATAAAAGAGAATATACCACATCCGAATCATAAACCGGATGAGGGCCGACGGGGACGGATATCAAAACCATGCCACTATGTATAAATAACAACGTACGGGTAAGAAAATTATACAAGTAACTATATATCTAAATCACACAAACATGATTTTTTTATATAAAAAAGATAAGAACAAGAGGCTCACCAAGGTGGTGCCGGCGACGGGACGGTGCGAGCGATCGACGGTGGTTAGGACGGGGATGGTAAGGCACTAAGTAAACCACACCTATATATGCAAACTAAGAGTTAATTTGAGCTCAAATTGCATATAAATCAAATAAACTACCACATATAATTACTGCCAAACTAAAACCCACAAATCACTATACTTATAGAGCATTGCAAGAGCTAATCTAGCAATGAGAGATAAAAAGACAAAGTTGCTAACCTTTGTGATCACTTGGATGGATGGGGGGCCTTCAAATCTTGACAAATTTTGGGCAAAATGAAGGGTGAGCTCGAGCTTTGGGGAAGAACAGAGAGGAGAGGAAAGGGGAAGAACAGAGAGCTCGATCGCGGGCTGGACGAAGGGTTTATATAGGAAAACCTTTAGTCCCGGTTCATGACACAAACCGGGACTAAAGGTGAGCCTCTAGTACCGGTTCGTGCCACGAACCGGGACTAAAGGGGTTGGTGGGGCCCCAGCCTGACACCAGCCTGCACCACATCTTTAGTCCCGGTTCGTGGCACGAACCGGTACTAGAGGTTCAACACGAACCGGGACTAATGATGCCCGCTCGCCTAGCCGTTGGAACCGGCACTAATGGTCACATTAGTGCCGGTTCATTTACAAACCGGGACTAATGTGTCTCACGTAAAGTAGTTTTTCTACTAGTGTGCGGTCCCATGCGTTGCGAGACGAGTCGTGATCCAGGCCCATCACTCCGGATGATACTACGCCTGCCCGACCTGCCAACATCCTAGGTGAGACCACACCATCACTTCACATCACATCACTGTACCAGTCTTCATGTCCAGCTCGCTGTACCTGCAACCACACACACGCAATGAAACACCCGAATATATGTGACATCTGGAAAGCCGAGGTGAGAAACTATGATGTCGAGGGCCCCATAATCCATTATCCCCGCTTGTCGGTTAGTGCGTAAATTTGTATCTTGGATCAATAACTAGAACTCAGCTCCTAGGACGGCTATGTGGAACAAACAACCGTGCTCTCCAGCATGGCCTCCCACCTATTGCCTTTTAGTCATGTTTATTATAAATATATCCTGGAGCACACTCCATCCTCGCTTCGTCCGAAGCCGACCATCTGGTCCATCTCACATCATGTCGCATGCCGGTAAGTCCATGTCCATCGTATCATATATCATATCATATGTATATACTCATAAGTATGCTCAAGTAACATGTATAATATCTCAGTGATCATCGCCCATAGGGATCACTGCTCGGTAATATAGCATAGCGACACACGACAAGGGTGTAGGGCCAACATGATGGAACACAAGCGTATCTATACTAAGCATGCTAGGACAAAATCAGGCTATGCAAAGGAATAGGTGACTACTATAGAACACATAACTGAATCGATACTCTAACGCATGAAAGAGGGAGAAAGAATAGGCGATATCTAGAATAATCAAGGTGGTTTGCTTGCCTGGTGCTCGGCAGTCTGGAACTACCCTTCGGTGGCGTAGTCGTACTCTACATCCATCTCGGAGTCTACCGATAAGAAGCAAATGCCGGAAAGCAATAAATAACATAGCATTCAAAATGCTACACAAAATGCATATCATGGCAATATGTGATGCTGATATATTCTAGTGCATTGCTACACAATTTAATTGAAGTGGGAATATATCAAAAGGCATTACCCCAACTCCAAATATTATTTATAAATTGTCCTATTAGGGTTTTATAGCTAAACATTCTTATAATGTTATTTATCGTGCATGAAAATAACATATTTTGATAGAACACATTTTTTGATCACTTTTCATATATAATTTATATTTTTCTGAGTTAGTATGAATTAGTTATGAATTTCCTAAGTTAAAGTGATTTTCTGGAATTGTTTTAATTCGAATTTTAAATACTAAAATACTTTTTAATACTTACAGAGAGCTAGCCCCTTAGTATGACATGTGGGGTCAGGCTGAGTCAGCAGTTAACTGGTCAATGATGAACAGTGCAAGTGGGTTACATATGTAAGTGATAATGGTTTAATTAAGAGGTTAATTAGCAGTGGGGGTATCTACTCGGTCAAGTGGCCAGTGATAATCTAATGCTACAGTAGTTGGGCCACACGTCAGTGACTGTTAGCTGGCTAATTAGCCCTAATCTAATTTCCTGACGATGGAGGCCCACATGGAAGCGACTCCGGCGGTGATTTAAACAGCGGTGCGTGCGCCGGCGACCAAGATGCGGCGGCGACGCGCGGAATCTCTACTCTGGCGACAAATCGATGGCCGCGACTATAGTTCAAACAAGCGCGACATCGCGCGGCTACTGGTGCAAGTGGTGCATGCTGTAGTGGCCAGAATCGACCACAACGACGACGACCGGCGGCAGCATTGACATGGCGCCGACGGGATCGATGCTACGCGACGGGGTCCAGCGAACTAAGGGCCTAGGCACAGGCAGCACCAAGGTGATTTCCTGAGCACGGTGATGTGCTTGCCCAGCGAAAAGATGAATTACATCGACGGTGCGATGCACGGCGGCGACGGCAGAACTACGGCGACGACTATGGCTACCTGTAGCTCGAGATCGAGCTAATACGATTAGGGGAAAGGGAGAGGAGCTCACCGCGGAGCTCACGAAAGGCTCGGTAAAAATGCAGGAGCGCAGGTGACGGCGAATCGGGTGGTGGTGCACGGTGGCCGATGACGAAGAAGACGACTCGATCCGGCGATGTAGAGGTGCAGCGCTCGATCTGGTCCACGTAATTGACGTAGACGACGTAGGCGGTGCTCCCAGACACACTCCTAATCGACGGGGAGCGCGATGGCCACAGCGACGGCGAGGTCCATGGCGGCTGTGCTCTCGGACAACGGCTATGCGAGGAGAGCGAGAGGGGAAGAGGAAGAGTGGGGGCTAGGGTTCCATCCAAGGGGTCGAGGGTGACCTTATAGTCCCTCTCCGAGCTCCTGTTGCTGCGGCGCGTCGCGCATCTGGCTGGCGAGGACGAGATCGAGCAGGGCCATGGCGACACGCAGGAGAGAGGTAGGCGACGGCTCAAGGTGGGCTGGGCCGGCTGCTGTGCACTTGGGCCATAAGTGCACAGTAGCAGTTAGTTCATTTCTTTTCTGTAATTAGTTTAGTCTCTATTTTCTATTTAATTTAGCTAGCAATTAATTTTTATTTGTATTGAAACTTTTTGTGTATGACACTATCAATATTACAAGGACACACAAATTTCCAGAATATTTGGAATAGTCTATATTTATATTTGGATTTAATTGGCCCTGTTTAATAAAGTTAGGGTTTAATTTATTTAAATAATTAGAGTTTATTTTTATTTTACAAATGTTTGGGGATTTAAGGAAATGGTTTGGACATTTTTTTGTAAATATTTTTGGGTTTGCATTTTAAAATAACTTTTGAATGTGGGATTAATTCGTAATTGCAACTTGAACATGATAAACATGATGACATGGCATATTAATTAGCATAATTAGAGTATTATGTTCTGGGGCTGTTACATGAGAATTTACTTCACATATTGGAAGAAGTCAAGGATGTTGTCGATGATCACAACACAGATTTATGAGAGGTTCCACGAAAATGTAATTGACCATGGAGATGATAAAAACGAAAGAAAAGATAAGTGAGAAGGTTGATGGAATCACTGATATGACACAAGCTCGGAATCGGACTTGCTTTCCAAGGCAAACGATATGATGTTGAAAGCTTGACATAAGCTTAGCTCATTGTCGAAATCGTGCACCAGGGAAGAAAGGACTAGGTAGCACGTCAAGTGTAGCATGATAATGATGTAGCCAAACATGCGAGGAATGTCATCATTGAGTTTAAACTTCCAAGTAACAGAATTACTAGGAGTATTGAATTATAGTGTGGATTCGTTGCACTCATCGATGTTCCCGAGTGACAAGCAACTCAGAACCCGTGGAATGACAAGGATGGTGAGAAGCAATACTTGATGAATAGCTCATAAGAAGTAGTGCAATTCCATGATATTTTTGATATAAAAGAGGGTAAGTTTTCAAGATAGAACAAAATGAAGCTAGATTGATTTATTGATCTGCGGAATGCAAACACTCCAGCCTTGTCTGAGAAATGGATGAGTGTAAGTGCATCTAGTGCCCCTTAGTGATTTTGGTGTATTGAAGACTTATAGGTTAAGGGACTAATATGTTTGTGAGTGTAAACAAGTTCTATAAGTCTATGAGGAGTTTGATATTTACGATAAAAGTCGACCCCTAAAAATGAATGTCTTCAGTTGAAGACTTTGGTTTTCTTGAAGACTTTGAAAGTGAGGAAATTGGTGTAACCTTGAAGACTTCGATATTCATACGAGGATTATGAAGCGTGAAGACTTTTGTTTTCATAGTTTCATTTTCTCTTTCTTGAGTCATAGGAAACACCGTACTGTTAAAGGGGGTCGAGGTAAAACTAAGGAAACACTTTCCAAGTGATGCTCATCTCAAAATCCTACACCTACCCAATCCCTTCGAGTGAACCTATTGGAAATCTCATACAGTTCAGTCAATTTCTTCAGTGACAGAGACGAAGATCTTCTGGTCTCTGAGGAATTTGTTCTGACTGAGGAGTTAGGAATTCGCCAGTGCGGATTGCCTACAAGTGTGGAACATGATAGCCCTGAGGAATTTGAGAGCTCAAACTTCCGACCGTTGCTATGCTATGCGCCAGCTGTCCAAAATATCCTACCCACCTAACGGTCATATCATTGAAGGGCATTTATGTCTTATCATGTCGGGCTGCTCCCTAGGCTATAAATAGCCGCCCCCTACAACCACTAGTTGGTTGGCTGCTCCGAGAGAAACTGACACTTGTCATTTAGAGCATCCCATCCTCCGAGGACTTTGAGAGAAAATCATCAAGTGAGGAAAAACCCAAAACCAAACCCAAACTCCTACCACCCAAAGTGATTGAGCATCACTGAAGAGATTGTTCCTGTGTGGAACTGACGCTTGTTACCTTTGAGGACTGTGCATACTTCAGACGGTTAGGCGTCATGGTCTAGAGCATCCAAGAGGAATTGTGGATCGCCGAGTGACCGAGTCTGTGAAGGTTTGGAAGTCACCTGAAGACTTACCATGAGTGATTGGGCAAGGTCTGTGTGACCTTAGCTCAAGGAGAATACGGTGAGGACTGTGTGTCCGGGACTGTGTGTCCTCAGGTTTAAATACCCAGCCGCTCCAACCAGACGTACAACTGTCACAGCAGTTGGAACTGTTCTACCAAATCATTGTCTTCACCGAGCTACTGGTTCTATTTCCTCAACCCTTTCATTTCCTCAATCTTGTGTTATTGTTCATGATCATTACTGTTTGAAGACTTTGACTGAAGACTTTCTCAATTTCCTCAATCCTATTTCTTTAGTCATCTTGTCTTCTGCCTGCTTATCCTGTTTACACGCTACCTGTGCTCTGTGCTTGTTTCATATCATCATGATGACTGTGTTACTGCCATGTTATGCTTGCACCGGAGTACTTATTCCGCTGCTTGTATTTTGTTACTGAGGAAATTCCTTAAACTGTTTTTCCTCAGTGACGAATTTGTAAAAATCGCCTATTCACCCCCCTCTAGTCGATATAACGCACTTTCAATGAGGTACTAGAATGGATTTCGCTTAGATATATCAAACGAGAACAACATGGTCGGAACCATAATTGCAAGGGATCAAATTAAGGATACTAGAGGGTTTATTCAAAGTGATACTTATTTTTATGAGAAGCTTCCATTATAAAGAATTACATTGTTTCCATGGGCATGAACATAAATGTTCAAGGTTGACCCCACTTCTCCAATGCACATGTTTCCAATTACTTCTCCTTTTGAAAAAGTTTGAGGTTTGAAAATTTACTTGGCGAAACACCAGAAGAGTATGACCCTAAAAAACTTTCGGGTTCACACGGATTGCAGAAAGCATAGATGCAACCCATCAGAGGCATTTTAGGAACCTATACAACAAACAATAGAAATAAAGGATACAAGCTCGAAAGCAAGAGTACAGACGGTAAGAAGTAGATGATTCCACTCGCCAAAGGCATTTTGTATCAGGGAAGAACTAATAAAGGATTTTGAATATAAAGAAACTATCGGATAGTAATCCACCGAAAGATCATGCGGTCCGTGAGGACGCTGATGTGGAAATCGGCATTCAACCAGAAGAAGAAAGAATGCAAAGACATCAGATTATGGAAACTTTGAACAAATCGAAGTATAGGAATCCTGAGAGATTGCGATTTCCAACAACGTGGGATGAGAAATAGACTCTCTGGCCAAAAGGATGAGTAAGCTGAACAGACTTAGATGCAAAATCGATCAAGGCTTGATTGGTCGAGAACCAGCTGATGCACATAATGACATCTGAGATGGGAGGAAGAATTCTCAGATTGGATTATTGATTGCGAGTATTCACATACATGTTGACGGCAACAGGGTCAGAACGGCAATTGCAAAGGATTCCATTGAAGACTGCTAAATATTTGGAAGTAACCATAAAGTTAAAAGGAACAATAATCCGGTATGGTAAGAGTTATCGCAAAGGCACTGGACTATATAGAAGTTTTTGGGAAAATCGGGCAACATTTTGGTGTATTTTGTGAAATCACGAGAACAGCTGTGGATGAATCAATCTCCGGTAAGTTTAAGGAATGAAATCTCCGTGAGAACCTAGAGTTTTTGCAAAACTATACCCATAAGAGGTAAGGGTGATTCGGAACACATAGTGAGGGGATGCGGAATAAAAAGAATCCTACTCCCATTAGTATGTGATGTGGGCCCGTAAGCCACACAACATACCTAGTAGTTTGAAAATAGCTTTATAGAACTAGACTCAACATCGGCAAGGCTTGGGGATTCCTACAGGCAGTCGTCTCTGATACCAGATCTGTTGCGACCCCGCTCATAAACATGCACTAATCATACACGCAGCATGCACGCTCATGAGGGTGACACCACAGGTAGTACCACAACACAACTCCATGATCAAAACATATACAAAAGCTCATACATGAGCAGAGATATCTGTAGGGTAACGTAGCAGAAAACAAAAAAAATCGCACTACGAACACTCCCAGGACCACAATGAAGATGCATACAAGGTTTTGATCCGATCATTACCGACTCGTGGCACAGCGGAAGTAGAGTCGATGAAGATCGTTGGTGCAGATCCCCGCAGCTAGGATTTAGAACCTCCCAACCACGAGGATGTACTACATCGGACAGCCCCTCAGGTGGTCCCTCGGACAGCCCTTCGGGACGCTCTCGGACCGTCCCCCGGACAGCCCTTCGGGAGGCTCACAGTCAGATCCTTGGACAGAACCTCGATGTATCTCTCGAACTAAGATCGAAACTATGACCCCTCTACCGGGTTGCACACATCCGGTGTCAGCTATCTGGCCGAGCTTCGCCATCCAGAACTAGTTCCTACCGGAACACAGACAGCCTTTCGGCTCTACGAACTTGCTTCGTGTGAGGGAGAGAAGAAAGCCAGATAATGCATGGCATGTGTATGAGAGACTTAGTGAGTTTGGAGAGCACCTCTCCACCTCTATTTATAGTGTGAGGCAAGGGGTAGAGGCCACATGAAATACCAAAAAAACTAATGAGATGTGTCCTTCATAAGGGCAAAAAGGGGAGGCAAGTGGAGCTCCATGGAGGAGCTCCTCCTTGGCCAGCCACCTTACGTGCCCCCCCCCCAAAGGGTGTCCCACCACCCCATGTCATCCTCTTGTAACTTTTTGGCACAAAACTTCAAAGGAGTAGTTGTACCCTAATAGTGATGCCACTATTCACACCACTATTCATGACAAAAAAATTCAGTGTCTAATTAATCCAAAAAAATTCGCGAAGGTCCAGAACATTTCCGGCACCCCCTAAAATAATTTTGGACGTATTCCGAAACATATTCGTATGATGATTTTTCTCCAGAACATTTTTGGTTTTCACACTGAAACTTTTCAGTCGTCTCCGAAACTTTTCCGTCGACTTTCTCTCTGGAACTATTCCAGTGTCTCCGAAACTTTTCCAATGACTTTCTCTCAGACTCCCTGTCTAGTATTCAGCAGATAGATGACCCTTAAGCGTGTGACCCTGTAGGTTCGGTGAAGTATAGATATGACCGGAACACTTTCCGATCGATGATCAATAGTGGAACCGTGGACATCCATATTGATCCCTATACCCACACGAATGAATATTCGAGTGTACCTGTAAGTTTTCGTGTGCTATTCCTGTTGCTTCGCGATTATGTTACAAAAACCCGAGGTGAGATTAATGGCATCCCCGTAAATCAATAACTTGTTCACTATGCCAGTTTCCTCGTTACCGGTTTTGTTCTATTTTCTCGTTCCCGAGTTCCCGGCTTCCCTATGATCAAATCACACTGTGTCTGGCCAGACGATGATGGATACCGTAACACCGAGAGGGCCCAAAGAATATCTCTCCATCTTCGGAGAAGCAAATCCCAATCTTGAGCTATCTAGTCCCTTGTCATACTTTTCCATGACCCCATAAGCCGCCGTAATAGCCACCCTATTGCGGATGACGTTTAACAAACCCCAAAGTTCATGAAGCAAGCATGAAGGAACTCGATACTCTCATGGTCTAAGGAATTATACAAACATTAACTTTCTCTGTGTTATTAACCATTAACTAGTGATGAATGTATCTCATAGCATAACATCAATTTGGGTCGATTGAACACAAGTGTTCTTCTAACATTGTGTCCTCAAAATTGCTGTCATAGTCATGCCCATGATCAAGAAAACGTGACCATCACGCAACACTTGAGCTAGTCTTAGAGGTATGACTAGGAATACATTTTATCGTTTATTATTCCACACATGCACATGGCTTTTCCTCTGATCCTTTATGGATACACGGGCTCAAGAACCATTGCAGTTTTAGCATAGAACATAAACATTAATTACAAACTTGGAGATAAATAACAACAGTTATTATTGCCTCTAGGGTATATCTCCTACAATATCAAATATAACACACAGAGGTCACATGACCCAACATTATAACACAGTGGAAAGCAATATAGGTTTGAGTACAGACAAGTTTAACAAATGCCATAAGAAGGTTAGAACAAAAGTGATGACCCTCCCAAAGGCGCGGGCCTCCTGCCTGGGACGTCCAAACTACTCGTCAGCATTGAGATTCAAGAAGTAACATGCGTCGGATTCACCTGCATCCTAGGTGCTACTATCTGTATTGCAGCAACCGGGTCAAAGAAAAGAGCGGCGAAACAATGGTGAGTACTCATCTAAAGTACTCGCAAGACTTATATCAGATCTATCTACATATGCATCGGTATCAAAGGAAAATGGGGTATATCTGTGGACTGTACTGCAGAAATGCCAGAATAGATGAGGAGCCTATGTATCTTACGACCACCAGAAACCTTCTACAATAGATGAGAAAGTGCACATGAGTCCATCTACTCACCACAGCAATACACTACCAAGAATCCTTCCTTGACACCCAGCGAGGAAGCGATCCCTAGTATTCTATCTATTAAGTTGGCAATTTTATTAAGTAACCAGTTGAAGTTGTTCTATGAATGTTATACATCCCTGTAGGAGATATGCCCTAGAGGCAATAATAAATGTTATTATTTATCTCCATGTTCATAATTATGTTTATGTTCCATGCTATAATTGCAATGATTCTCGAGTCTACAAATAAAACGAGGCTTGGAGGGAAACTCATGTGCACGTGTGGGATAATAAACGGTAAAATGTATTCCTAGTCTAGCCTCTAAGACTAGCTCAAGTGTTGCATGATGGTTCTGTTTTCCTGATCATGGGCATGTCTATGCCAGCAACTTTGAGGGCACAATGTTAGAGGAACATTTGTGTTGAATCGACCCGAATTGATGTTATGCTATGAGATACGTTCGTCACAAGTTTATGGTTAATAACACAGAGATGGTTAATGTTTGCATGATTCCTCAGACCATGAGAGTATCGAGTTTCTTCATGCTTGATTCATGAACTTTGGGGTTTGTTAAACGTCATCCGTAACTGGATGGCTATTACAGCGGCTTACGGGTTCATGGGAAAGTATGTCAAGTAACTTGATAGCTCAAGATTGGGATTTGCTCCTCCGACGATGGAGAGATATCTCTGGGCCCTCTCGGTGTTACGGTATCCATCATCGTCTGGCCAGACACAGGGTGATTTGATCACAGGGATGCCGGAACACGGGAACGAGAAAAGAGAACAATACCGGTAACGAGGTAACTGGCTTAGTGGAAAAGTTGTTGATCCACGGGAATGCTAACATGTCTCACCTCGGGTATTTGTAACATATCGCGAAGCAACAGGAATAGCACACAGCAACTGGAGATTCACTTGAATATTCATTCGTGTGGGTATAGGGGTCAATATGGGTGTCCACGGCTCCGATGTTGATCATTGATCGGAAGGAGTTCCATGTCATGTCTATACTTCACCGAACCTATAGGGTCACACGCTTAAGGGTCATCTATCTGCTGAATACTAGACAGGGAGTCTGAGAGAAAGTTTCCGAAAAAAGTTTTCGGAGACAGCAGAAAATTTTCGAAAAGAGAGGTCATCGGATGAGTTCCGGTAAAACTGAAAAGTTGTTTCAGGGGATACCATTAAGTCAAATTGGTTTTGGCACATGCCTGATAATTCTTGGAGGGTGCCAGAATCATTCTGGAAACTTCTGGGAATTTTCTGGAAGAAAAACCGGAAATGTTCCGGAGCTGCCGGAACCACTTCAGATGCTTTTCGCAGATGAAAATCACTAAACTGGAATTGTTCTGGAACGCGTTGAAAATTATTTTAGTGGGTACTGGAAATGCTCTAAGCCCACATAAATATTTTCAGTTCGAACGGACGCTGAAAAATGTCGTCATGAATAGTGAAAGTGCTTTTTGGGTTACTTTTTGGAAAGTCACCTTTTTGGGCTTTTGCTCCAAAATATCTTGGAGATGGCATGGATGGATGTGGCTGAAATTTCTGCCCCTCCACCCCTCCTTCTCCTATAAATAGAGGTGGAGGGGGCTGCCCAAAACCCACTCCTTCTCACATACAAGTGCCATTGCAATGATCTGGCTTCTCTCTCCCTCCCCGCGAAATAGTTTCGTAGAGCCGAAAGGCTGTCTGGGTTCCGGTGGGAACTAGTTCTGGACAGCGAAGCCCTGCCGGATAGATGACACCGTATGTGTGCAACTCTGTAGTGAGGTTGTAGTTTCGATCTTTGTGCCCGAGGGGCTGTTTTGAGAGTGCCTCCCGAAGGGCTGTCCAAGTGATGGTCCGAGTTTTGTGAGTCCTCCCGAAGGGCTGTCCGAGTGACCATCCAAGTTTCGAAGGTCCTCCCGAAGGGCTGTCCGCGACACCGTCCGGGGGACTGTCCGACTGCCTCCCGGAGGGCTGTCCGAGGGGCGGATGAGGGTATACATCCTCGCGGTTGGGTGGTTGTAAATCCTAGCTGCGGGGATCTGCACCACCGATCGTCATCGACTCTACTTCTGTTGCGCTACGAGTCGCTAACGAAATGATCAAACCTTGTATGCAGTCTCCATAGTGGTCCTGGGCTGGTGCGTAGGTCGGAAATTTTTTGTTTTCTGCTGCGTTACCCTACAGTGGCATCATGAGCCATGCTATGCGTAGATGCAGGTTGCGATCTAGAATACATAGAGAACCACTTAGAGTTTTGAGAGATTCAACCCCTTGCCATGAATAGCCTTGCCAGCCATTTTGACCCCGTTTTGGAAAAAATGAAAGAAAAAGAATACAAGTTCAAAAAATGCAATCCTTTCGCATTGAGTCATTTTATTTGTACTAGTTGCAAGGAAAAATACCAAACTTTCAATATGACAAAGTTGAAAAAATTCCATCACGAAACAGGCTATCGTGTATGAACAGTCATGGCTTTGAAGTCAAATGACCATGGTAATGGCCATATTCTTTGCATAGTTTATTATAATATGACCAAATTAGACACATAGGTTCCTATTGACATTGCAAACAATGTTGCCAAATAGAGTTTCCGACTTTTTTGTAAAGAAAATCATTTTTCATTTTCTACGTGTCAAAATTGGGTATTTTTTTTGAAGCAAGTACAAAAAATAGGGTGCAAAATGGCACCACTTAAAGACTGACAGTAAGTAGACCATATTTTATGCACAAGTCACAAGTTTCATGGATTTTCTAGTTTTCTAGCTACTTTCGGACATTTAAATGACTTTATGTCGATTTTTTAAAAGTAATTCAAATTTGAACTGCAAGTGTGCGTTAGCTCTGTCGTAAAAATTATAAAAAACTATTTTTAGGTGCACAATCAGTCATTACATGGGAGAACCACTTAGAGTTTTGAGAGATTCAACCCCTTGCCATGAATAGCCATGCCGGCTATTTTGACCGTTTTGAAAAAAATGAAAGAAAAAGAATAAAAGTTCAAAAAATGCAATCCTTTCGCATGGACCCCTTTTATGTGTACTATTTGCGAGGAAAAATACCAAACTTGCAATATGACAATTTTGAAAGAAAAAAATCTTCACAAAACAGACTATCAAGTATGAACATTCATGATTTTCAAACCAAATGACTAAGGTGATGATCATATTCATTTTATATTTTATAATAATGTGGTGAAATTGGTCACATAGGTCCATCTCGCCATTACAAACAATGTTGCCAAAAAGAGTTCCCAACTTATTTGTAAAAAAAAACATTTTCCATTTTGTAAGTGTAAAAAATGAGTATATTTTGTGAAGCAAGTAATTCAAATTTAAAATGCAAGTGTGTGATAACTCTGTCCTAAACATTGGGTTAACAAGTAGTCACTATATGGTAGAATCTCTTAGGGTTTTGACAATTTTCTGGTCTGTTTACAATATTTCTATTTATTTTTTGGTATTTACCAAGTGTTACGCTCGGCAAAAGTCATACTTTTTTCTGATTGGTTAAGACGAAGCACACTTTCAGCCAATCTGAGACTAGCACACGGATTGATTATGTGGCTTGGTCAATCTTCTCTCTCAATCAATCACAGCCACACATCTCCTCTCATCTCTCTTCCATGCAGCCGCACACAGCCGCACACAACTCTCTCTTGTATCTCCCCGCACCAACCACCGCCCCACACACCCTGCCCAACTCGCCATGGCCGGCCACTCTCTCTTCCTTGCAGCCATAGTTCTCCCACCAGCGCACCGGTCTAGCATGGCTGTCTGCTCGTCGAGCTCTCCGTGAACCAGTGGCCCCACAAGAGATGCGACACCTCCGGCCCGTCGCCCCGCTCCCACACTCGTCGGCGTGGTCAAGTCCTGCTGGCTCCCTCCACTAATGGTGGCCGTCGTGTGCTTGGATTCGCGGCCAAGCAAGCAAGCAGCGCTGGCTAGCAACCAAGCAAGCAAGCAGCAGCAGCAGCACCGGCAAGCACCAAGAGCAGCAGCGCCGGCTTGCGAGGAAGCAAGCAGCAGCGCCGCCGGCTAGCAAGGAAGCAAGCAGCAGCGCAAGCGGCAAGCAGGAAGAATAGCAACACCGCCGGCAGCACGCGTTGGCAACGGTGGCGCACGGAAGAGAGATTGGACGACGCGCACAGCAGCACGTGCACGCACTGTGGTGGCGCTGGCAGCAGCGGCGTCGGTGGCGTTTTTTTTTAAATTTCTGCCAACAAGTTTTACCGTGTGCCGCCCTCGGCAAAACACCTGTGACACGTGGCAAACCTATGGATTTCCGCCGTTTACATCTGCCGTTAGTTGATTTTTACCGAGTTCAAACCTTTGCCGAGTACCACGAGAACACTCGGCAATGTTGTTTCCGAGACAAATGGCTCTCGGCAAAGTTCTGTTTGCCTGAGGGGTGTACGCCGAATGCCTTTGGCGAGAATTGTTCTCGGCAAAGGCATTGCCGAGTCTTTTTACGCCTTTGCCGAGTTTTTCAGGCACTCGGCAAAGACGATGATTCTAGTAGTGTAAACTTGTCCTTTGCCCAAGGCTTTTTCCTTTTGTGATCAACCTTTGTCTTCACCGAGGGGGGTGGCGGCGATAAGTCAAACTCAGAGGGGAACACAGTTATTGCCCCTACGGCTTCTTGATTTATCTCTAGTGCCACGGATTCAGATGGTGACAAGGAAGGCGACTCAGATGTTCCTTTCAGGAGGAGCTGTGGCAAAAAGAGCGGCTCATATGCCGGAACCACTGGTCGGGAAGAAGTCGGCGAAGGACCTACAAAATTAGGTGCTCATCTCTCTCTCTCTCTCTCTATGTGTTGTCTGATGCATGTGTGGGTGAGAAGGAGAGGAAGAGGGAGAGAGAGAGCAGATTCCCAATGGAATGGAAGGGAACTTTCAATTCATGTTTAATTTTCATTGGGCATTCAGATTCTTATTTTGTTCTTCTCAGATTTTTGGTTGGGTGTTTAAACATACTTGCACATACTGGTTTCAGATTTCAGTGTAAACTACAAATAGGGGGTAAGTTATTGTGCTTGTGCCAATTTAGAAATAGGGAGAAGAATGGAAATTATTGATCAGTGTGTGCATGTATACCTAATTGGATTGTTGGCTGAAATTGTGCAGATCTGAGAAAGAAGAGATAGGGCAAAGAAAATTAGGTGGAAGGTATGCTGATGGATTCATTTTAGGCATAACGATTCCATCGCTTGGCTATTGAAGGTATGATGCATACTGCCTTGTTCTGATTTGCTTATTTGAGTGTGTTTGTGTACAAAAAAAAAAACTCATTTGGTTATTTTTACTTTTTGAGGGATATAGGAGGAGAGATCTCTATTGTTGAAACTTGATGATAAAAACATAGCAGGTAAAAAAATATTGCAAGAAAACTCTGCTTGTCTGCCATAGTTTGTTATGCACATTTTCTTAAACTCTACTTTCTTGTTAGCAGATGTTCATTGTCCAACAGAAGCAGAGGATTTCATCATTCAATTCTCACCCTGTCTGCAAGATCAATTCCACAAACTATATATGTATCTTGCTTTGGTTATCTTTTGTGATACAGGAAGTGAAAGATAGTTCATTAGGAAATCAAGTGAGTACAGAAAGGAAGGTCAGGTCTCATTTCCTTCTTTCTTTCTCTCTCTCTCTGTCACTACTGATGATCACATGTGTCCCTTGATTTTTAGTTTATTTCAGTTATTTGTGTGCTTTCTGTTACATTGTTTCCTAAACAAAAAACAAAAGTTAGTAGGAGCTATGTCTGATCATATCAATTTTATGTCTTTGTTGTTTAGGGTGGTTGCACATCTGAACTGAAGTTTATCCTATAATGAATGCACTGCTAACATTCAACACATGATAAGGAGAGGTTGTTTCTTTTCTTAGGCAAAGTGTAGAAGATATTCTACGTATGGCGGTAGGTGTCCCAAATTTTTATCTATTTAGAGTCGTTATGCACCGAGTCTCATATTTTTGCTTGGACAAGGATGAGCACATGGTGTTGTTGGTATTTTTATGACATATTGGCACTAAAGACAGTCCGGAGTAAATTAGGAGGGTGTAAGCAACAACTAACACAGTTAACCTTCTTCAATGGCTTGGTAAGAGTTGAGACACTTAACTAAAGGCAGAAGCAAGGGGGAACTAGAGTGTTAGATTTAGTATGCTATATGTTTGTGAATTCTACAATTTGTGTGACTAGGTGGAATCTCAGTTCATTTTTTGTAAATTTTCAATCGTATGTTTGCGGGACCTGTTTTAACTATGTGAAAATAATGATATTCAATTTTTGTTTCTTTTCTTCATGTTATCTATCTGCCGCACTCATGCAAAACCAGTTAATGGCACGATGCTGGCAGAGAGTGACGGAGGGTTGTTGTTTCTGATTGTTGAGATCTCCAATTTTGAGCAATGGTAAACTATAATTGTGAAATGGTATTTTCCAATGTATCCTTATAGTTGGATATCACATTAGATTTTCTTCTCTTACTTGTATTTTCTGCCATGTAAAGCAGGTTGTCTTCAATTTTCTGTTGTGCTAGGCATAGAACAGACTGACTTCCTCTTCTTGCAAAGCACACTGATGATGGCTTCTGGTTTCTGCTGTATATGGGTTATTTACTACGGACAAATATGACATCATTAGGAGTACTGCTTCTTGAGGCTAGGTCTCTGCTACAGGTATGACATTATCATTGGAACTTCTATTATGTCTATTTGATGTATATGCTTCCAGAGAATACTGGATGAAAATAATTTCCTTGTACGTTGAACATGCCATGGCTAATTAGTGGTTGCAGTACATTCCTGAAGCTTTTTTGAACTGTTGCGATACATGAGAAAGTTTTTCAACCTTGATAAAGTTCATATATAAAGTACTTCACTTTGAAGATTTGAAAAGTTATGTCTCGTGATACAACCTCTGAATATTGTTCCTTTCTTATTTTCTTCCATTTGAACACGCCCAAGAGAAATAGTTTTTTCCTAAGTTCCTGATTTGCTGGAGTTTGATAGCATGTCGCACTAATTAATCATTTTACAATGTTTGACTCATGGACGGGATATGGTGGCCATGACATCATGGAATTTTTTTTTTTTGCTCTTACCAGTTGTTTAAACAGAATATCAGAACAAGCAAGGTTTCATTCGATGCATTGTATACATTCCTCTGAAGCCATGCGTGTGAACACTGAACACTTTGGTCTGGATCTCTGCCGCGCGTCCCCGGCTGTGTGCGCGATCCCTCGCCTGACCTTGCACCGGCGGCATCGTGTTTTCCGGATTGCTACTGTTACCCACGGATCCTTTTTCTCTTTGTGTTGCTTTAGATGGGTGGTTTCCTTTTAATTTAGTTTGCGTAGTTGTACCTTCTTACTCTCCAAGTTTGATTGGTATTTCTGCTCTTTTTACAGAGAGAACAAAAGCAAAAGCATGCTGACCTGAATGCAACCAATTATGTTTTAGACAGTGCGCTGCAGGTACAGTTTAGTAGCAGCGCGTGTACAAGAACCCCGCACTGCTATAAAGTGGTCCCCACCGTGACCCCCGGGAGAGGCCATAGTAGTAGCGCATGGTATAAAAGCCGCGCTACTACTAAGTTGATTGTAGAAGCGCAGGTGCTCAACCCCATGCTACTAATATGGATAGACAGGGCTAGCTGGTGGGCCCCACATAGTAGTAGCGCCCCCTTGCCCCGCGTTGCAACTACTAGGCTTAGTAGTAGCGCGACCCTGTACCCTGCGCTACTACTAAGCGCAGCAGCCACCTTTTTACCCTCCCCCTCCCCATCTCTCTCCCCTTCTTCCTTCTCCCATTGCTTTCTTCTCACACTTGCTTTCCTCTCTCTTCCTTCTCCCCCCTCCTCCCTCTCTCTTCTTTGCCCCTCCACCATCTCCATTAATGGCTCCTCTTCCTCTCACTTGCTTTTTTCTCTCTCTCTCTCCCTTCTCCCCATATCTCTTGCCCCTCCACTCCATTCACTCACTAGCTCTCTCTCCCTCTCCACTAGCTAGTTAGACTCATCTCCTCCAAGTAGTAGATCTACTACTTAATCACCTACCCCTCCCACTCATTAAATGAACTAAGCTAGCAATCTCCCTGATTAATGATGGAGCATTAAATATCTTTGTCCACTTCGATCCCAAAATCGACACCGGCCACATCACCGTGCTCTCTCTCTAGATAGGTGAGTGAAAGATATTGTTGTGCAAGAAAGGGAATTTGTGTGTGTGCGATATGACCGAATTGTGCGTGACCATAATGAAATTGAGTACTTGTGCGTGACATGAGTTGCCTATGTATTTGCCGAATTGTGCGTGACCATGATGAAATTGAGTACTTGTGCGTGACATGAGTTGCCTATGTTTTGCCGAAATGTTGATTTATTTCCGTTTCGGCGAATTTCGGGCAAACTCGGTATGCCCTATTTTTAGGGGAGGTCATGCCGAATTTTTTTATGACCTTGATGTAGGAGATATGCCCTAGAGGCAATAATAAATACTATTATTTATCTCCCTGTTCATAATTAGGTTTATGTTCCATGCTATAACTGCTATGGTTCTCAAGTCTGCAAATAAAACGAGGCTTGGAGGAAGACTCATATGCACGTGTGGGATAATAAACGATAAAATGTATTCCTAGTCAAGCCTCTATGACTGGCTCAAGTGTTGCATGATGGTTCTGTTTTCCTGATCATGGGCATGTCTATGCCAGCAACTTTGAGGGCACAATGTTAGAAGAATATTTGTGTTGAATCGACCCTAATTGATGTTATGCTATGAGATTCATTCGTCACAAGTTAAATGGTTAATAACACAGAGATGGTTAACGATTGCATGATTCCTTAGACCATGAGAGTATCGAGTTTCTTTATGCTTGCTTCATGAATTTTGGGGTTTGTTAAACGTCATCCGTAAATGGGTGGCTATTACGGCGGCTTACGGGTTCATGGAAAAGTGTATCAAGTAACTTCATAGCTCGAGATTGGGATTTGCTCCTCCGACGATGGAGAGATATCTCTGGGCCCTCTCGGTGTTACGGTATCCATCATCGTCTAGCCAGACACTTTGTGATTTAATCACGGGGATGCCGAAACACGGTAACGAGAAAAGAGAACAATACCGGTAACGAGGTAACTGGCATAGTGGACAAGTCGTTGATCCACGGGGATGCCAACATGTCTGACCTCGGGTATTTGTAACATATCGTGGAGCAACAGGAATAGCACACGGCAACTGGAGGTTCACTCGAATATTCATTCGTGTGGGTATAGAGGTCAATATGGGTGTCCACGGCTCCGATGTTGATCATTGATCGGAGGGGGTTCCGTGTCATGTCTATACTTCACCGAACCTATAGGGTCACACGCTTAAGGGTCATCTATCTGCTGAATACTAGACAGAGAGTCTGAGAGAAAATCACCGAAAAAGTTTCGGACACCGGAAAAGTTCCGCAGAGAGAACACCGGATGAGTTTCGGTGAAACTGAAAAGTTATTTCAGAGGATACCATAAAGTCAAATTGATTTCGGCACATGCCTGATAATTCTTGGAGGGTTCCAGAATCATTCTGGAAACTTCTGGGAATTTTCCGAGATGAAAACCGGAAATGTTCCGGAGCTGCCGGAACCGCTTCAGATGCTTTTCGCAGATGAAATCACTAAACAGGAATTGTTCCAGAACACGTTGAAAATTATTTTAGTGTGTACTGGAAATGTTCTAAGCCCACATAAATATTTTCAGTTCGAACGGACGCTGAAAAATGTCGTCATGAATAGTGAAATGCTTTTTGGATTATTTTATGGAAAGCCACCTTTTGGGGCTTTACTCAAAAGATCTAGGGATGACATGGATGGATTGGGAGCCCCTCATAGGGGCCCCCCAAGGGGTGTGGCCAGCCAAGTATGTGGCTCTTCCTTGGAGCCCCTCTTGTTCCTTGGTTTCACCCATATGCCCCTGTGGAAGGACTTCATTCATGTGCCTTTGGGTTTTAGTGTAAAACCACCCTACCCCTTGGGATTTCCTATAAATAGAGGTGGAGGGGCAGCCCTCCACACTCACTCCTTCTCACATACACATGCGATTGCTATGATCTGGCTTCTTCTCTCCCTCCCAGCGAAATAGTTTCGTAGAGTCGAAAGGCTGTCTGGGTTCCGGCAGGAACTAGTTCTGGACGGCGAAGCCCTACCGGATAGATGACACCGTATGTGTGCAACGCCGTAGAGAGGTCATAGTTTCGATCTTTGTGCCCGAGGGGCTGTTTTGAGAGTGCCTCCCGAAGGGCTATCCAAGTGACGGTCTGAGTTCTGTGAGTCCTCCCGAAGGGCTGTCCGAGTGACCGTCTGAGTTTTGAAGGTCCTCCCGAAGGGCTGTCCGCGACACCGTCCGGGGGACTGTCCGACCGCCTCCCGGAGGGCTGTCCGAAGGGAAGGTGAGGGTATACATCCTCGCGGTTGGGAGGTTGTAAATCCTAGCTGCGGGGATCTGCACCGCCGATCGTCATCGACTCTACTTCCACTGCGCTACGAGTCGGTAACGAAAATGATCAAACCTTGTATGCAGTCTCCATAGTGGTCCTGGGCTGGTGCGTAGGTCGGAAATTTTTTGTTTTCTGCTGCGTTACCCTACAGTGGCATCATGAGCCGTGCTATGCATAGATGCAGGTTGCGATCTAGAATACATGGAGATGTATGGGTGTTGCACAATATAATTAGGTAGTAGATGAGTTCTATTACTGAAAATTATTTGTGCGGGTAGCAGATGAAATCTGTTACCTGATGTTCTTGTTGCTTCCCTTGAATTTGCATAATCCTGATCTTGACGGCATGGTGGAATCTCACAAAGTTCTGGCAATCCGCGATCCTTTCATGCTGCTCCTGAGTATGCTGATTGACAGATCAACGAAGTGCTAACAGTTCTTTGGGTTCCACCATAGTTAAAGAAAGATGGATGTTTCGCATACGAAAGGGCAATGCAGATATGATCTGCACGGGGGTCATGCGTATGATGAAGTTCAGTATGGGGCTCGAGATTTTATTATCTCGTGTTTCATAGACCCCGCATTGTTAATTTAGCGACTTGAATTATCATACTTGATGATGGACGTTGGTAGCTTCGGTTTGTTTCGAAACCTTAGAAGCCACGTAAAGCAAGTTTTTGCATGAACCGATTAGAGACGTCTAACTTGGTTTTGCAGGAGGGTTTGCATGTGCATGTGATGTGGTATAGCAGTGCTCATAATAATTTGATTATGTATGAGATGACTATATAATGTAAATTTATTAACATGACCTGCGTGTCATGATTCGGCATGATGGCTGGAGCCATATGATTGCACTTTAATGACCTGCGTGTCAACCTTGTTGTAATGCATTATTTTATTAGCTATAGAGATAGCAATATTATCTGGTGCATCGACAAGGTGGTGGCAATCTTCGCGAAGGTGAACACCGACGTGAATGCCGGAAACGAAGAAATGATAGACTTCTCCGTCAGAAAGGGCTATACCATATCATGCTATTATGAATTGCCTGAGATGTTTATCCCTTATGATGCACCCTTCTTGATTGCGTGGTAGTCGCTTTTTATTAGGGTGATCTCTCACAAAAATATCAAGTAGTTAGTGTTCTCCCAAGTGTAGCACCGTCACGACACCTAACTTTTTGGGGTATCACATGGATGCATGGGCACGAACGATTAGGGATGTGTGAGGCGGGTGAGTTGAGACCTCGCAGCGAGATCACTTGGTTGTCTTGACGTTCAGGAATGAGAGTCATGAGCTCGGAACACAAGCATCGAAAGATGGACAAGAGTCACATAGAGATGTGATTGGCAAGTTGGCCTACCGATTGCAATTCTCGTCACTTGAGATGGATGCATCCTTGGTGTTGAATTGTAATATGGATCTTGAATCACTTACAATCAATTATGAGAGATATTGATTTGAGTGGGAGCGCACTTTAGAATTAACTTGTTTAATTCTCGGTGCAATTAATTTTGAACACTGTCTAAGTGTGTTTTGCATAATAGTTGTAGAATAAGGGCTCGCGTTTCCACCTTCCCTATTAAAATTGAATAGCTGTTAAATATATGGTTAAAACTTTACGGTTGGTAACGTAATGTGAGGATTGTCCTCAAGAGTGCCGAGAAGGACTTTGTCCTATCGCATACTTTCGGTATTCTCCCGCTAACGCTATGGATCATGTGACTCTCGTCTTTCGATCCAAAAGCTAGAATTCTGTTTCAGTCAAGTGCAATATGTTTGTTTCCATGAGACCCGAACTTCAAAAGTTTGGATAGTTATGTGATAGTCATGGAATCTGAAAATCATTTTCAGAGACAGACAAAGGCTAAAAGATATGAGATATCCAAAGCAATGTTTGTTTGCAAACTATTAGTAAAGGAGTTTACTATGCATTAGACTGATAGGAAAGGGATCCAGGAGAACGCCTGTCATATGATGAAAGGTGAATAAAACAACAACTTAAAGAGAAAGGAAGTGTCTGAAGGGTGTTAGTAAGACTTTCACGCCTAGGAAGTCCATGGCTAAACACCACTCTTAAGTTGGATACTTCTTCTGAGAGTAGGAGAAATACTGAATGTTAAACTGTTAGAAGTATAAAGGCAAAAAGAAAGAAGACTGGAATATCTAGCTCATGTATGAATGTCATACAAGTTTTTGATGTATAGAAGGCTGGTCAAAGATATAGTTCTTGGGAATTATGATTAAATTGTTAATCACTAATTCTTGGGTATTGTGAGTTAATCACAAAGATACCCGCTCGATTGCATTCTGTTGCAACTCGATGTAAGAACTACTATGGCCTGAAAGACTAGCCAGGAATGAGGTTTAGGTATACACATGGAACATAGTAAATGTTACTATACCTTCCATCGGTGTATTACCGTCTGTGTTTATTTTCATAATTCATTTAGAGTTTTACACCCTCTAGCCCATTGCATAAGGTATCTTGCAAGAAGGTTGTTCATAAGAGAACTTTTGATGTTCGGTGTTATGAATAACATAAGGGCCATACTTTCATTATGAATGAGATGTATGTTATGAATACTCATAATAATACATTACCACAGTATTTACTTTCGTAATTCATTTTAGAGTTTTACACACTCTAGCCCATTGCACAATGTTTGTTGCAAAAGGGTTGTTCATAGAAGAACAATTGTTGTTCAGTATTATGAATAAGATGAGGGCCATACTTCCATCATCGATGGGACGTATGTTATGAATATTGATGGTAATATGATACATCCATAACACTGACGCTAAATGTCATAAGACTAAAAGAATACCATACAAGTGTGGCACTGCATTTGGTCACATTGGAGAAACCCGCATGGAAAATTCCATTATGATGGATTTTTAAGTCGTTTGATTTTGAATCATCTGACACTTGCAACTTTCCTCCGAAAAGTGAAGTGACTGAAATACCGTTCACAGGCCATAAGGAACGAGCAACAAACTTATTGGTGATCATACATTTTGATGTGTGTAGTTCAATAAATGTTGCAAGTAGTGGATTTGTCTATCTTCAGAAATGACTCAAGTAGATATAAGGATATTTACTTGATGAGACGTAAGTCTGGATCTTTTGAAATCATTCGAAAGGTTTTTAAAAATGAAGAAGAAGTTATTGTAACAAGAAAATTATGTTTCTATAATTCGATTGCAGAAAGGAATTTTTGAGTTACAAGTTTAGCGAATGTCTGATGAGTTGTGAAAGGGGTTTCATAACTTGCACCTCCCGGAACACCACTGCAAGTGAAAAGTCCGTGAAGATGTAATCGAACCATTAATGACATGGTAAGATCAAAGATGACATAAATAAATTTGCCATTATCCCTTTTAAAGTGATGCTTTAGAGACTGCGGCTTTTTACACTGAAAAGGGCTCCATCGAGTCTGTTGAAATGATGACATGGTATGGTATGCCCAACCATGTTATATCTTTCCTTAACATTTGGAATATGGGGCTTGTGTAAAAGGTTACAAACCTATTCCAAATCAGACAAATGCTACTTTGTAGGTTATCCCAAGTAATTGGGTATTCCTCCCTCACTATACCGAGGCAAATAGGTTTGCCACAAAGAACGGTATGCTTTTTGAAGAAAATGGTTCTTTCAAAAAGGTGAGTGGGAGAACAATGCAACTCGACAAGATAACAGTATCTTCGTCATCAGATCAAAGGAAAGAGACCTTGGAAGTAATTCCAGAGTTTCCTACTATGACTGATACGGAAGTCTCTACAATAAAATGTATGGACTTCGATCGAACTTGCAGCTGAACCACGTAGGCAAGGCTCGTGCAAACCTCTCAGGTGCGCAAACGAGATATTATTGTTAGACAACAGTATACCTATGATACACAAAGAAGCGTTGATGGACCCTGACTCTGGAATTGGCTAAATGCCAATACAATCCGAGATAGTTTCCATATAAATGTTTCAAGATTAAAACCTTGATACACCCTTCAGAAGACTTAGAGTCTAACGAATATTTATGGAACTAAAAACTGATACGGATAAAAATGTTTTATCCATAAAGCTCGACTTGTTGCAATAACAAGTTCAAGGAGTTGACTACGATGAGGTTGTTTCACCGTAGCGATGCTTAAAGTCGGTTCGGGTTGAACTAGCAATTAATACATATTTCAAATCATGAGATATGAAACAAGGATGACAAAAGGATTTCCATCTGATGGAAATGAAACCAAGGACTTGCATGTGTTACAGTCCAAGGTATTTTGTGAGTCCAGAGGATGCTAGTATGGGTGCAAACTTCAGAGTTCCAGCGATGGACAGAAGAGAGCAAAATGGAGTTGGAATCTTCGTGTTTTGATGAAATGGTCAAAGGAGTTTGACTTCATCAATGGGTAACGAAGATGCTTGTAATTCAAGAAAGTAAGTGGGAGCCTAATAATATTTCTAAAAACCTTGTATGCTTGACACATTGTTAATTGGAAATAAAATTCTTGACACGAATTAGGACTTCATTTGAAAATAGTTTTTCGATGAAGTGCTTGGGCTAAATAGCCTCAATATTAGGCATGATGATCTATGGAGATAGATTTACCAAATGGGGCTAATCAATAAATACATATTGACAAGATGCTAAAACTTTTTAGCATTTAAAACGCCAAGGAGTGATTCTTGCCGAAGTCACATGGAAAGAGTTTTTGCAAGACTCGGTGTCCCAAAAACACTGATGAGCAAAATACATGATGGAGATTCCACACACCTTCGTGTTTGGATTAATCATGTATTCCATGGTATGTAAAACAACCAGATATGTCCAATACTCGTTGCGAGTATAGATACCAAAGTGATCAAAAGTACTGATCATGGGACAACAGTGAAAGATGTCATTGAGTACTAGAGTAGTATTGATGACATGTTTTCTCGCAAGCAGAGATTATGAAGTGCTCGTTGTAAGTAATTATATCGATACAATCGTCATCAATGCTCCATGCGATTTTCGATTTAAATTGAGGGTTTTGTGTAACACACAATGTGGTGGCACAGTTAGTTGGAAAAGGTTTCCAAACAAGTTATTGTGGCGAATTCTATAACAGAGGCAAAGTATGTTGCCGCTTTTGAAGTGACAAAGAAGATGTTGAATCATATAGTTCATTCATGAACTTAGTATGGTTCCAAGATGGCTTTTGTCAATGGGACACTACTGCAGGTAGTTGCTTCATAACTCAGCTGAGGAATCCAGGCTCGACCTGTGATTCACATACATACAAAGCCAAGTCAACACAAAATATGAATTTTGTGAAAGCGTGAAAACGCGAGGATATGCAAAGATACACACGGAGCTGAAGTCGTCAGATCCGTTGGACATCAGGCTATACCACAAGCGAATCATATTTACACCAGTGTGCCACAGGTGTGAAGTGCGTTAGCATTAACTAGATTATTGACTCTAGTGCAAGTGAGATTCTGTAGGAGATATGCCCTAGAGGCAATAATAAATGTTATTATTTATCTCCATGTTCATAATTATGTTTATTTTCCATGCTATAACTGCAATGATTCTCGAGTCTACAAATAAAACGAGGCTTGGAGGGAAACTCATGTGCACGTGTGGGATAATAAACGGTAAAATGTATTCCTAGTCTAGCCTCTAAGACTAGCTCAAGTGTTGCCTGATGGTTCTGTTTTCCTGATCATGGGCATGTCTATGCCAGCAACTTTGAGGGCACAATGTTAGAGGAACATTTGTGTTGAATTGACCCGAATTGATGTTATGCTATGAGATACGTTTGTCACAAGTTTATGGTTAATAACACAGAGATGGTTAATGTTTGCATGATTCCTCAGACCATGAGAGTATCGAGTTTCTTCATGCTTGATTCATGAACTTTGGGGTTTGTTAAACGTCATCCGTAACTGGATGGCTATTACGGCGGCTTACGGGTTCATGGGAAAGTATGTCAAGTAACTTGATAGCTCAAGATTGGGATTTGCTCCTCCGACGATGGAGAGATATCTCTGGGCCCTCTCGGTGTTATGGTATCCATCATCGTCTGGCCAGACACAGGGTGATTTGATCACAGGGATGCCGGAACACGGGAACGAGAAAAGAGAACAATACCGGTAACGAGGTAACTGGCTTAGTGGCAAAGTTGTTGATCCACGGGAATGCCAACATGTCTCACCTCGGCTATTTGTAACATATCGCGAAGCAACAGGAATAGCACACAACAACTGGAGGTTCACTCGAATATTCATTCGTGTGGGTATAGGGGTCAATATGGGTGTCCACGGCTCCGATGTTGATCATTGATCGGAAGGAGTTCCATGTCATGTCTATACTTCACCGAACCTATAGGGTCACACGCTTAAGGGTCATCTATCTGCTGAATACTAGACAGGGAGTCTGAGAGAAAGTTTCCGAAAAAAGTTTTCGGAGAAAGCGGAAAAGTTCCGAAAAGAGAGGTCACCGGATGAGTTCCGGTAAAACTGAAAAGTTGTTTCAGGGGATACCATTAAGTCAAATTGGTTTTGGCACATGCCTGATAATTCTTGGAGGGTGCCAGAATCATTCTGGAAACTTCTAGGAATTTTCTGGAAGAAAAACCGGAAATGTTCCGGAGCTGCCGGAACCACTTCAGATGCTTTTCGCAGATGAAAATCCCTAAACCGGAATTATTCTGGAACGCGTTGAAAATTATTTTAGTGGGTACTGGAAATGTTCTAAGCCCACATAAATTTTTTCAGTTCGAACGGACGCTGAAAAATGTCGTCGTGAATAGTGAAAGTTCTTTTTGGGTTACTTTTTGGAAAGCCACCTTTTTGGGGTTTTACTCCAAAATATCTTGGAGATGACATGGATGGATGTGGCTGAAATTTCAGCCCCTCCACCCCTCCTTCTCCTATAAATAGAGGTGGAGGGGGCTGCCCAAAACCCACTCCTTCTCACATACAAGTGCCATTGCAATTATCTGGCTTCTCTCTCCCTCCCCGCGAAATAGTTTCATAGAGCCGAAAGGCTGTCTGGGTTCCGGTGGGAACTAGTTCTGGACGGCGAAGCCCTGCCGGATAGATGACACCGTATGTGTGTAACTCTGTAGTGAGGTCGTAGTTTCGATCTTTGTGCCCGAGGGGCTGTTTTGAGAGTGCCTCCCGAAGGGCTGTCCAAGTGACGGTCCGAGTTCTGTGAGTCCTCCCGAAGGGCTGTCCGAGTGACCGTCCGAGTTTCGAAGGTCCTCCCGAAGGGCTGTCCGCGACACCGTCCGGGGGACTGTCCGACTGCCTCCCGGAGGGCTGTCCGAGGGGCGGATGAGGGTATACATCCTCGCGGTTGGGAGGTTGTAAATCCTAGCTGCGGGGATCTGCACCGCCGATCGTCATTGACTCTACTTCCGCTGCGCTACGAGTCGGTAACGAAATGATCAAACCATGTCCATAGTCAAGTTCCCATATGTCCACTATGTAACCATAATATATGTCCTTTTCCCTCTTGATTGCTGCATCAAAGCGGATACCACTGTTTTGGTTGGTGCTCTTTTTATCTTGGGCGATCGTGTAAAATGTATTCCCATTTATCTCGTACCCTTTGAAAGTCAATATATTCGAAGATGGTAACTTGGACAACAAGTACATCTCATCTTCAACAGCGTCGTCATGCATGAGACGTGTCTGCAACCAACCGGCGAAAGTCCCCGTTTGTTCACGTGTAATCCAGTCGTCAGACTGCTCCGGGTGTTTGGAGCGTAGAATATTCTTGTGTTCCTCGATATACGGAGCCACCAAGGAGGAATTTTGTAGAATTGTGTAGTGTGCTTTAGTGAGAGAATGCCCGTCCATACATATTATTGCTTTCGGTCCTAGCGTGCCTTTTCCACCCAGTCTGCCCTCATGCCGCGATTCAGGAACACCAATCGGCTTAAGGTCAGGAATAAAGTCAACACAAAACTCAATGACCTTCTCATTTTCATTGCCCTTGGAGATGCTTCCTTCTGGCCTAGCACGGTTATGAACATATTTCTTTAAGACTCCCATGAACCTCTCAAAGGGGAACATATTATGTAGAAATACAGGACCCAGAATGGCAATCTCTTCGGCTAGGTGAACTAGGACGTGTGTCATGATATTGAAGAAGGATGGTGGGAACACCAACTCGAAACTGACAAGACATTGCGCCAAATCATTCTCTAACTTTGGTATGATTTCTGGATCGATTACCTTTTGAGAGATTGCATTGAGGAATGCACATAGCTTCACAATGGCTAATCGAACGTTTTCCGGTAGAAGCCCCATCAATGCAACCGGAAGTAGTTGCGTCATAATTACGTGGCAGTCATGAGACTTTAGGTCCTGGAACTTTTTCTCTGCCATATTTATTATTCCCTTTATATTCGACGAGAAGCCAGACGGGACCTTCATACTAAGCAGGCATTCAAAGAAGATTTCCTTCTCTTCTTTGGTAAGAGCGTAGCTGGCACGACCCTGATGTATGTTGTCTTTTCCGTGCATACGTTGCTGGTCCTCCCATGCCTTCGGTGTATCTTTTGTCTTCCCATACACGCCCAAGAAGCCTAGCAGGTTCACGCAAAGATTCTTCGTCACGTGCATCACGTCGATTGCAGAACGGACCTCTAGGTCTTTCCAATAGGGTAGGTCCCAAAATATAGATTTCTTCTTCCATATGGGTGCGTGTCCGTCAGCGTCATTCGGAACAGATTGTCCGCCAGGACCCTTTCCAAAGATTACTTTTAAATCCTTGACCATATCAAGTACATCATCACCAGTACGGTGGCGAGGCTTCTTCCGGTGATCTGCCTCACCTTTGAAATGCTTGCCTTTCTTTCTTACGGGATGCCTGCTCGAAAGAAATCGACGATGTCCCAGGTACACATTCTTCTTACAATTATCCAAATATATACTGTCGGTATCATCCAAACAATGCGTGCATGCGCGGTATCCCTTGTTTGTCTATCCTGAAAGGTTACTGAGAGCAGGCCAATCATTGATGGACACAAACAGCAACACATGTAGGTCAAATTCCTCCTGTCCGTGCTTATCCCACGTACGTACACCTTTTTCATTTCACAGCTGTAAGAGTTCTTCAACTAATGGTCTTAGGTACACATCAATGTCGTTGCCGGGTTGCTTAGGGCCTTGGATGAGCACTGGCATCATAATGTACTTCCGCTTCGTGCACAACCAAGGAGGAAGGTTATACATACATAGAGTCACAGGCCAGGTGCTATGATTGCTGCTCTGCTCCCCAAAAGGATTAATGTCATCTGCGCTTAGACCAAACCATACGTTCCTTGCGTCATCTGCAAAGTCCCGCCACTTTCTCTCGATTTTTCTCCACTGCGACCCATCAGCGGGTACTCTCAACTTCTCGTCTTTCTTACGGTCTTCTCTGTGCCATCACATCAACTCGGCATGCTCTTTGTTTTAGAACAAACGTTTCAACAGTGGTATTATAGGAGCATACCACATCACCTTGGCAGGAATCTTCTTCCTGGGGCGCTCGCCCTCAACATCACCAGGGTCATCGCGGCTGATCTTATAGCGCATTGCACCGCATACCGGACATGCATTCAAATACTCGTACTCACCGTGGTAGAGGATGCAGTCATTAGGGCATGCATGTATCTTCTGCACCTCTAATCCTAGAGGGCAGACAGTCTTCTTTGCTTCGTACGTACTGTCGGGCAATTCGTTGTCCTTTGGAAGCATCTTCTTTAACATTACCAGCAACTTTTCAAATCCCTTGTCAGATACACCATTCTCTGCCTTCCATTGCAGCAATTCCAGTGTGGTGCCCAGCTTTTTCTTGTCAGCTTCACAATTTGGGTACAACAATTTCTTGTGATCCTCTAACATGCGCTGCAACTTCAGCCTCTCCTTTTCAGTTGCGCAGTTTCTCTTTGCATCGGCAATGGCCCGACCAAGATCATCAGCGGGCTCATCTGATGCCTCTTCTTCAGCTTCTTCCCGCATTGCCGGCTCAGCTTCTTCCCCCATTGTTGTACCATCGTATTCAGGGAACCCATGGCCAGGATAGCTGTCGTCGTCCTCTTCTTCTTCATTCTCTGCCATTAGAACTCCTCTTTCTCCGTGCTTGGTTCAAACATTATAGTAGGGCATGAAACCGGACTCAAACAGGTGGATGTGAATGGTTCTTGACTTAGAGTAATTCTGATCATTCTTACAGACAGCACATGGAGAACACATAAAACCATCCGCCCGCTTGTTTGCCTCAACCGCAAGCAGAAAAGTACGCACGCCATTAACGAACTGGGGAGAGCATCGATCATCGTACATCCATTGCCGGCTCATCTTCATTACACAACACCGAAAAGACCAAATTAATACAAGTTCATACATAAAGTTCATACACACTTATTCTCATAAAACAACATACAACTCTCTAGCTAAAGCATTTAAATGCAACAACAAATGCGATCAAGATCGCAACTAAGGTAACAATTGATCCAACAGCATAATGATACCAAGCCTCACTATCAATGGCATATTTTCTAATCTTTCTAATCTTCAAGCGCATTTTCTCCATCTTGATCATGTGATCATCGTCGACATCGGCAACATACAACTCTAGTTTCATCTTCTGTTCTTCAACTCTTTTAGATTTTTCTTTCAAATACTCGTTTTCTTTTTCAACTAAATTTAACCTCTCGACAAGAGGGTCGGTTGGAATTTCCAGTTCACATACCTTCTAGATTAAAATATCTATATCAACTTGATGGGCATAATTTGTCATAAACATGAAATGCAATAAATAGTTATAAAAGAGAATATACCACATCCGAATCATAAACCGGATGAGGGCCGACGGGGACGGATATCAAAACCATGCCACTATGTATAAATAACAACGTACGGGTAAGAAAATTATACAAGTAACTATATATCTAAATCACACAAACATGATTTTTTTATATAAAAAAGATAAGAACAAGAGGCTCACCAAGGTGGTGCCGGCGACGGGACGGTGCGAGCGATCGACGGTGGTTAGGACGGGGATGGTAAGGCACTAAGTAAACCACACCTATATATGCAAACTAAGAGTTAATTTGAGCTCAAATTGCATATAAATCAAATAAACTACCACATATAATTACTGCCAAACTAAAACCCACAAATCACTATACTTATAGAGCATTGCAAGAGCTAATCTAGCAATGAGAGATAAAAAGACAAAGTTGCTAACCTTTGTGATCACTTGGATGGATGGGGGGCCTTCAAATCTTGACAAATTTTGGGCAAAATGAAGGGTGAGCTCGAGCTTTGGGGAAGAACAGAGAGGAGAGGAAAGGGGAAGAACAGAGAGCTCGATCGCGGGCTGGACGAAGGGTTTATATAGGAAAACCTTTAGTCCCGGTTCATGACACAAACCGGGACTAAAGGTGAGCCTCTAGTACCGGTTCGTGCCACGAACCGGGACTAAAGGGGTTGGTGGGGCCCCAGCCTGACACCAGCCTGCACCACATCTTTAGTCCCGGTTCGTGGCACGAACCGGTACTAGAGGTTCAACACGAACCGGGACTAATGATGCCCGCTCGCCTAGCCGTTGGAACCGGCACTAATGGTCACATTAGTGCCGGTTCATTTACAAACCGGGACTAATGTGTCTCACGTAAAGTAGTTTTTCTACTAGTGTGCGGTCCCATGCGTTGCGAGACGAGTCGTGATCCAGGCCCATCACTCCGGATGATACTACGCCTGCCCGACCTGCCAACATCCTAGGTGAGACCACACCATCACTTCACATCACATCACTGTACCAGTCTTCATGTCCAGCTCGCTGTACCTGCAACCACACACACGCAATGAAACACCCGAATATATGTGACATCTGGAAAGCCGAGGTGAGAAACTATGATGTCGAGGGCCCCATAATCCATTATCCCCGCTTGTCGGTTAGTGCGTAAATTTGTATCTTGGATCAATAACTAGAACTCAGCTCCTAGGACGGCTATGTGGAACAAACAACCGTGCTCTCCAGCATGGCCTCCCACCTATTGCCTTTTAGTCATGTTTATTATAAATATATCCTGGAGCACACTCCATCCTCGCTTCGTCCGAAGCCGACCATCTGGTCCATCTCACATCATGTCGCATGCCGGTAAGTCCATGTCCATCGTATCATATATCATATCATATGTATATACTCATAAGTATGCTCAAGTAACATGTATAATATCTCAGTGATCATCGCCCATAGGGATCACTGCTCGGTAATATAGCATAGCGACACACGACAAGGGTGTAGGGCCAACATGATGGAACACAAGCGTATCTATACTAAGCATGCTAGGACAAAATCAGGCTATGCAAAGGAATAGGTGACTACTATAGAACACATAACTGAATCGATACTCTAACGCATGAAAGAGGGAGAAAGAATAGGCGATATCTAGAATAATCAAGGTTGTTTGCTTGTCTTGTTGCTCGGCAGTCTGGAACTACCCTTCGGTGGCGTAGTCGTACTCTACATCCATCTCGGAGTCTACCGATAAGAAGCAAATGCCGGAAAGCAATAAATAACATAGCATTCAAAATGCTACACAAAATGCATATCATGGCAATATGTGATGCTGATATATTCTAGTGCATTGCTACACAATTTAATTGAAGTGGGAATATATCAAAAGGCATTACCCCAACTCCAAATATTATTTATAAATTGTCCTATTAGGGTTTTATAGCTAAACATTCTTATAATGTTATTTATCGTGCATGAAAATAACATATTTTGATAGAACACATTTTTTGATCACTTTTCATATATAATTTATATTTTTCTGAGTTAGTATGAATTAGTTATGAATTTCCTAAGTTAAAGTGATTTTCTGGAATTGTTTTAATTCGAATTTTAAATACTAAAATACTTTTTAATACTTACAGAGAGCTAGCCCCTTAGTATGACATGTGGGGTCAGGCTGAGTCAGCAGTTAACTGGTCAATGATGAACAGTGCAAGTGGGTTACATATGTAAGTGATAATGGTTTAATTAAGAGGTTAATTAGCAGTGGGGGTACTACTGGTCAGTGGCACAGTGATAATCTAATGCTACAGTAGTTGGAGCCACACGTCAGTGACTGTTAGCTGGCTAATTAGCCCTAATCTAATTTCCTGACTATGGAGGCCCACATGGAAGCGACTCCGGCGGTGATTTAAACAGCGGTGCGTGCGCCGGCGACCAAAGAGGCGGCGGCGACGCGCGGAATCTCTACTCTGGCGACCAAATCGATGGCCGCGACTATAGTTCAAACAAGCGCGACATCGCGCGGCTACTGGTGCAAGTGGTGCATGCTGTAGTGGCCAGAATCGACCACAACGACGACGACCGGCGGCAGCATTGACATGGCGCCGACGGGATCGATGCTACGCGACGGGGTCCAGCGAACTAAGGGCCTAGGCACAGGCAGCACCAAGGTGATTTCCTGAGCACGGTGATGTGCTTGCCCAGCGAAAAGATGAATTACATCGACGGTGCGATGCACGGCGGCGACGGCAGAACTACGGCGACGACTATGGCTACCTGTAGCTCGAGATCGAGCTAATACGATTAGGGGAAAGGGAGAGGAGCTCACCGCGGAGCTCACGAAAGGCTCGGTAAAAATGCAGGAGCGCAGGTGACGGCGAATCGGGTGGTGGTGCACGGTGGCCGATGACGAAGAAGACGACTCGATCCGGCGATGTAGAGGTGCAGCGCTCGATCTGGTCCACGTAATTGACGTAGACGACGTAGGCGGTGCTCCCAGACACACTCCTAATCGACGGGGAGCGCGATGGCCACAGCGACGGCGAGGTCCATGGCGGCTGTGCTCTCGGACAACGGCTATGCGAGGAGAGCGAGAGGGGAAGAGGAAGAGTGGGGGCTAGGGTTCCATCCAAGGGGTCGAGGGTGACCTTATAGTCCCTCTCCGAGCTCCTGTTGCTGCGGCGCGTCGCGCATCTGGCTGGCGAGGACGAGATCGAGCAGGGCCATGGCGACACGCAGGAGAGAGGTAGGCGACGGCTCAAGGTGGGCTGGGCCGGCTGCTGTGCACTTGGGCCATAAGTGCACAGTAGCAGTTAGTTCATTTCTTTTCTGTAATTAGTTTAGTCTCTATTTTCTATTTAATTTAGCTAGCAATTAATTTTTATTTGTATTGAAACTTTTTGTGTATGACACTATCAATATTACAAGGACACACAAATTTCCAGAATATTTGGAATAGTCTATATTTATATTTGGATTTAATTGGCCCTGTTTAATAAAGTTAGGGTTTAATTTATTTAAATAATTAGAGTTTATTTTTATTTTACAAATGTTTGGGGATTTAAGGAAATGGTTTGGACATTTTTTTGTAAATATTTTTGGGTTTGCATTTTAAAATAACTTTTGAATGTGGGATTAATTCGTAATTGCAACTTGAACATGATAAACATGATGACATGGCATATTAATTAGCATAATTAGAGTATTGTGTTCTGGGGCTGTTACATGAGAATTTACTTCACATATTGGAAGAAGTCAAGGATGTTGTCGATGATCACAACACAGATTTATGAGAGGTTCCACGAAAATGTAATTGACCATGGAGATGATAAAAACAAAAGAAAAGATAAGTGAGAAGGTTGATGGAATCACTGATATGACACAAGCTCGGAATCGGACTTGCTTTCCAAGGCAAACGATATGATGTTGAAAGCTTGACATAAGCTTAGCTCATTGTCGAAATCGTGCACCAGGGAAGAAAGGACTAGGTAGCACGTCAAGTGTAGCATGATAATGATGTAGCCAAACATGCGAGGAATGTCATCATTGAGTTTAAACTTCCAAGTAACAGAATTACTAGGAGTATTGAATTATAGTGTGGATTCGTTTCACTCATCGATGTTCCCGAGTGACAAGCAACTCAGAACCCGTGGAATGACAAGGATGGTGAGAAGCAATACTTGATGAATAGCTCATAAGAAGTAGTGCAATTCCATGATATTTTTGATATAAAAGAGGGTAAGTTTTCAAGATAGAACAAAATGAAGCTAGATTGATTTATTGATCTGCGGAATGCAAACACTCCAGCCTTGTCTGAGAAATGGATGAGTGTAAGTGCATCTAGTGCCCCTTAGTGATTTTGGTGTATTGAAGACTTATAGGTTAAGGGACTAATATGTTTGTGAGTGTAAACAAGTTCTATAAGTCTATGAGGAGTTTGATATTTACGATAAAAGTCGACCCCTAAAAATGAATGTCTTCAGTTGAAGACTTTGGTTTTCTTGAAGACTTTGAAAGTGAGGAAATTGGTGTAACCTTGAAGACTTCGATATTCATATGAGGATTATGAAGCGTGAAGACTTTTGTTTTCATAGTTTCATTTTCTCTTTCTTGAGTCATAGGAAACACCGTACTGTTAAAGGGGGTCGAGGTAAAACTAAGGAAACACTTTCCAAGTGATGCTCATCTCAAAATCCTACACCTACCCAATCCCTTCGAGTGAACCTATTGGAAATCTCATACAGTTCAGTCAATTTCTTCAGTGACAGAGACGAAGATCTTCTGGTCTCTGAGGAATTTGTTCTGACTGAGGAGTTAGGAATTCGCCAGTGCGGATTGCCTACAAGTGTGGAACATGATAGCCCTGAGGAATTTGAGAGCTCAAACTTCCGACCGTTGCTATGCTATGCGCCAGCTGTCCAAAATATCCTACCCACCTAACGGTCATATCATTGAAGGGCATTTATGTCTTATCATGTCGGGCTGCTCCCTAGGCTATAAATAGCCGCCCCCTACAACCACTAGTTGGTTGGCTGCTCCGAGAGAAACTGACACTTGTCATTTAGAGCATCCCATCCTCCGAGGACTTTGAGAGAAAATCATCAAGTGAGGAAAAACCCAAAACCAAACCCAAACTCCTACCACCCAAAGTGATTGAGCATCACTGAAGAGATTGTTCCTGTGTGGAACTGACGCTTGTTACCTTTGAGGACTGTGCATACTTCAGACGGTTAGGCGTCATGGTCTAGAGCATCCAAGAGGAATTGTGGATCGCCGAGTGACCGAGTCTGTGAAGGTTTGGAAGTCACCTGAAGACTTACCATGAGTGATTGGGCGAGGTCTGTGTGACCTTAGCTCAAGGAGAATACGGTGAGGACTGTGTGTCCGGGACTGTGTGTCCTCAGGTTTAAATACCCAGCCGCTCCAACCAGACGTACAACTGTCACAGCAGTTGGAACTGTTCTACCAAATCATTGTCTTCACCGAGCTACTGGTTCTATTTCCTCAACCCTTTCATTTCCTCAATCTTGTGTTATTGTTCATGATCATTACTGTTTGAAGACTTTGACTGAAGACTTTCTCAATTTCCTCAATCCTATTTCTTTAGTCATCTTGTCTTCTGCCTGCTTATCCTGTTTACACGCTACCTGTGCTCTGTGCTTGTTTCATATCATCATGATGACTGTGTTACTGCCATGTTATGCTTGCACCGGAGTACTTATTCCGCTGCTTGTATTTTGTTACTGAGGAAATTCCTTAAACTGTTTTTCCTCAGTGACGAATTTGTAAAAATCGCCTATTCACCCCCCTCTAGTCGATATAACGCACTTTCAATGAGGTACTAGAATGGATTTCGCTTAGATATATCAAACGAGAACAACATGGTCGGAACCATAATTGCAAGGGATCAAATTAAGGATACTAGAGGGTTTATTCAAAGTGATACTTATTTTTATGAGAAGCTTCCATTATAAAGAATTACATTGTTTCCATGGGCATGAACATAAATGTTCAAGGTTGACCCCACTTCTCCAATGCACATGTTTCCAATTACTTCTCCTTTTGAAAAAGTTTGAGGTTTGAAAATTTACTTGGCGAAACACCAGAAGAGTATGACCCTAAAAAACTTTCGGGTTCACACGGATTGCAGAAAGCATAGATGCAACCCATCAGAGGCATTTTAGGAACCTATACAACAAACAATAGAAATAAAGGATACAAGCTCGAAAGCAAGAGTACAGACGGTAAGAAGTAGATGATTCCACTCGCCAAAGGCATTTTGTATCAGGGAAGAACTAATAAAGGATTTTGAATATAAAGAAACTATCGGATAGTAATCCACCGAAAGATCATGCGGTCCGTGAGGACGCTGATGTGGAAATCGGCATTCAACCAGAAGAAGAAAGAATGCAAAGACATCAGATTATGGAAACTTTGAACAAATCGAAGTATAGGAATCCTGAGAGATTGCGATTTCCAACAACGTGGGATGAGAAATAGACTCTCTGGCCAAAAGGATGAGTAAGCTGAACAGACTTAGATGCAAAATCGATCAAGGCTTGATTGGTCGAGAACCAGCTGATGCACATAATGACATCTGAGATGGGAGGAAGAATTCTCAGATTGGATTATTGATTGCGAGTATTCACATACATGTTGACGGCAACAGGGTCAGAACGGCAATTGCAAAGGATTCCATTGAAGACTGCTAAATATTTGGAAGTAACCATAAAGTTAAAAGGAACAATAATCCGGTATGGTAAGAGTTATCGCAAAGGCACTGGACTATATAGAAGTTTTTGGGAAAATCGGGCAACATTTTGGTGTATTTTGTGAAATCACGAGAACAGCTGTGGATGAATCAATCTCCGGTAAGTTTAAGGAATGAAATCTCCGTGAGAACCTAGAGTTTTTGCAAAACTATACCCATAAGAGGTAAGGGTGATTCGGAACACATAGTGAGGGGATGCGGAATAAAAAGAATCCTACTCCCATTAGTATGTGATGTGGGCCCGTAAGCCACACAACATACCTAGTAGTTTGAAAATAGCTTTATAGAACTAGACTCAACATCGGCAAGGCTTGGGGATTCCTACAGGCAGTCGGCTTTGATACCAGATCTGTTGCGACCCCGCTCATAAACATGCACTAATCATACACGCAGCATGCACGCTCATGAGGGTGACACCACAGGTAGTACCACAACACAACTCCATGATCAAAACATATACAAAAGCTCATACATGAGCAGAGATATCTGTAGGGTAACGTAGCAGAAAACAAAAAAAATCGCACTACGAACACTCCCAGGACCACAATGAAGATGCATACAAGGTTTTGATCCGATCATTACCGACTCGTGGCACAGCGGAAGTAGAGTCGATGAAGATCGTTGGTGCAGATCCCCGCAGCTAGGATTTAGAACCTCCCAACCACGAGGATGTACTACATCGGACAGCCCCTCAGGCGGTCCCTCGGACAGCCCTTCGGGACGCTCTCGGACCGTCCCCCGGACAGCCCTTCGGGAGGCTCACAGTCAGATCCTTGGACAGAACCTCGATGTATCTCTCGAACTAAGATCGAAACTATGACCCCTCTACCGGGTTGCACACATCCGGTGTCAGCTATCTGGCAGAGCTTCGCCATCCAGAACTAGTTCCTACCGGAACACAGACAGCCTTTCGGCTCTACGAACTTGCTTCGTGTGAGGGAGAGAAGAAAGCCAGATAATGCATGGCATGTGTATGAGAGACTTAGTGAGTTTGGAGAGCACCTCTCCGCCTCTATTTATAGTGTGAGGCAAGGGGTAGAGGCCACATGAAATACCAAAAAAACTAATGAGATGTGTTCTTCATAAGGGCAAAAAGGGGAGGCAAGTGGAGCTCCATGGAGGAGCACCTCCTTGGCCAGCCACCTTATGTGGCCCCCCCCCCAAAGGGTGTCCCACCACCCCATGTCATCCTCTTGTAACTTTTTGGCACAAAACTTCAAAGGAGTAGTTGTACCCTAATAGTGATGCCACTATTCACACCACTATTCATGACAAAAAAATTCAGTGTCTAATTAATCCAAAAAAATTCGCGAAGGTCCAGAACATTTCCGGCACCCCCTAAAATAATTTTGGACGTATTCCGAAACATATTCGTATGATGATTTTTCTCCAGAACATTTTTGGTTTTCACACTGAAACTTTTCAGTCGTCTCCGAAACTTTTCCGTCGACTTTCTCTCTGGAACTATTCCAGTGTCTCCGAAACTTTTCCAATGACTTTCTCTCAGACTCCCTGTCTAGTATTCAGCAGATAGATGACCCTTAAGCGTGTGACCCTGTAGGTTCGGTGAAGTATAGATATGACCGGAACACTTTCCGATCGATGATCAATAGTGGAACCGTGGACATCCATATTGATCCCTATACCCACACGAATGAATATTCGAGTGTACCTGTAAGTTTTCGTGTGCTATTCCTGTTGCTTCGCGATTATGTTACAAAAACCCGAGGTGAGATTAATGGCATCCCCGTAAATCAATAACTTGTTCACTATGCCAGTTTCCTCGTTACCGGTTTTGTTCTATTTTCTCGTTCCCGAGTTCCCGGCTTCCCTATGATCAAATCACACTGTGTCTGGCCAGACGATGATGGATACCGTAACACCGAGAGGGCCCAAAGAATATCTCTCCATCTTCGGAGAAGCAAATCCCAATCTTGAGCTATCTAGTCCCTTGTCATACTTTTCCATGACCCCATAAGCCGCCGTAATAGCCACCCTATTGCGGATGACGTTTAACAAACCCCAAAGTTCATGAAGCAAGCATGAAGGAACTCGATACTCTCATGGTCTAAGGAATTATACAAACATTAACTTTCTCTGTGTTATTAACCATTAACTAGTGATGAATGTATCTCATAGCATAACATCAATTTGGGTCGATTGAACACAAGTGTTCTTCTAACATTGTGTCCTCAAAATTGCTGTCATAGTCATGCCCATGATCAAGAAAACGTGACCATCACGCAACACTTGAGCTAGTCTTAGAGGTATGACTAGGAATACATTTTATCGTTTATTATTCCACACATGCACATGGCTTTTCCTCTGATCCTTTATGGATACACGGGCTCAAGAACCATTGCAGTTTTAGCATAGAACATAAACATTAATTACAAACTTGGAGATAAATAACAACAGTTATTATTGCCTCTAGGGTATATCTCCTACAATATCAAATATAACACACAGAGGTCACATGACCCAACATTATAACACAGTGGAAAGCAATATAGGTTTGAGTACAGACAAGTTTAACAAATGCCATAAGAAGGTTAGAACAAAAGTGATGACCCTCCCAAAGGCGCGGGCCTCCTGCCTGGGACGTCCAAACTACTCGTCAGCATTGAGATTCAAGAAGTAACATGCGTCGGATTCACCTGCATCCTAGGTGCTACTATCTGTATTGCAGCAACCGGGTCAAAGAAAAGAGCGGCGAAACAATGGTGAGTACTCATCTAAAGTACTCGCAAGACTTATATCAGATCTATCTACATATGCATCGGTATCAAAGGAAAATGGGGTATATCTGTGGACTGTACTGCAGAAATGCCAGAATAGATGAGGAGCCTATGTATCTTACGACCACCAGAAACCTTCTACAATAGATGAGAAAGTGCACATGAGTCCATCTACTCACCACAGCAATACACTACCAAGAATCCTTCCTTGACACCCAGCGAGGAAGCGATCCCTAGTATTCTATCTATTAAGTTGGCAATTTTATTAAGTAACCAGTTGAAGTTGTTCTATGAATGTTATACATCCCTGTAGGAGATATGCCCTAGAGGCAATAATAAATGTTATTATTTATCTCCATGTTCATAATTATGTTTATGTTCCATGCTATAATTGCAATGATTCTCGAGTCTACAAATAAAACGAGGCTTGGAGGGAAACTCATGTGCACGTGTGGGATAATAAACGGTAAAATGTATTCCTAGTCTAGCCTCTAAGACTAGCTCAAGTGTTGCATGATGGTTCTGTTTTCCTGATCATGGGCATGTCTATGCCAGCAACTTTGAGGGCACAATGTTAGAGGAACATTTGTGTTGAATCGACCCGAATTGATGTTATGCTATGAGATACGTTCGTCACAAGTTTATGGTTAATAACACAGAGATGGTTAATGTTTGCATGATTCCTCAGACCATGAGAGTATCGAGTTTCTTCATGCTTGATTCATGAACTTTGGGGTTTGTTAAACGTCATCCGTAACTGGATGGCTATTACAGCGGCTTACGGGTTCATGGGAAAGTATGTCAAGTAACTTGATAGCTCAAGATTGGGATTTGCTCCTCCGACGATGGAGAGATATCTCTGGGCCCTCTCGGTGTTACGGTATCCATCATCGTCTGGCCAGACACAGGGTGATTTGATCACAGGGATGCCGGAACACGGGAACGAGAAAAGAGAACAATACCGGTAACGAGGTAACTGGCTTAGTGGAAAAGTTGTTGATCCACGGGAATGCTAACATGTCTCACCTCGGGTATTTGTAACATATCGCGAAGCAACAGGAATAGCACACAGCAACTGGAGATTCACTTGAATATTCATTCGTGTGGGTATAGGGGTCAATATGGGTGTCCACGGCTCCGATGTTGATCATTGATCGGAAGGAGTTCCATGTCATGTCTATACTTCACCGAACCTATAGGGTCACACGCTTAAGGGTCATCTATCTGCTGAATACTAGACAGGGAGTCTGAGAGAAAGTTTCCGAAAAAAGTTTTCGGAGACAGCAGAAAATTTTCGAAAAGAGAGGTCATCGGATGAGTTCCGGTAAAACTGAAAAGTTGTTTCAGGGGATACCATTAAGTCAAATTGGTTTTGGCACATGCCTGATAATTCTTGGAGGGTGCCAGAATCATTCTGGAAACTTCTGGGAATTTTTTGGAAGAAAAACCGGAAATGTTCCGGAGCTGCCGGAACCACTTCAGATGCTTTTCGCAGATGAAAATCACTAAACTGGAATTGTTCTGGAACGCGTTGAAAATTATTTTAGTGGGTACTGGAAATGCTCTAAGCCCACATAAATATTTTCAGTTCGAACGGACGCTGAAAAATGTCGTCATGAATAGTGAAAGTGCTTTTTGGGTTACTTTTTGGAAAGTCACCTTTTTGGGCTTTTGCTCCAAAATATCTTGGAGATGGCATGGATGGATGTGGCTGAAATTTCAGCCCCTCCACCCCTCCTTCTCCTATAAATAGAGGTGGAGGGGGCTGCCCAAAACCCACTCCTTCTCACATACAAGTGCCATTGCAATGATCTGGCTTCTCTCTCCCTCCCCGCGAAATAGTTTCGTAGAGCCGAAAGGCTGTCTGGGTTCCGGTGGGAACTAGTTCTGGACAGCGAAGCCCTGCCGGATAGATGACACCGTATGTGTGCAACTCTGTAGTGAGGTTGTAGTTTCGATCTTTGTGCCCGAGGGGCTGTTTTGAGAGTGCCTCCCGAAGGGCTGTCCAAGTGATGGTCCGAGTTTTGTGAGTCCTCCCGAAGGGCTGTCCGAGTGACCGTCCGAGTTTCGAAGGTCCTCCCGAAGGGCTGTCCGCGACACCGTCCGGGGACTGTCCGACTGCCTCCCGGAGGGCTGTCCGAGGGGCGGATGAGGGTATACATCCTCGCGGTTGGGTGGTTCTAAATCCTAGCTGCGGGGATCTGCACCGCCGATCGTCATCGACTCTACTTCTGCTGCGCTACGAGTCGCTAACGAAATGATCAAACCTTGTATGCAGTCTCCATAGTGGTCCTGGGCTGGTGCGTAGGTCGGAAATTTTTTGTTTTCTGCTGCGTTACCCTACAGTGGCATCATGAGCCATGCTATGCGTAGATGCAGGTTGCGATCTAGAATACATAGAGAACCACTTAGAGTTTTGAGAGATTCAACCCCTTGCCATGAATAGCCTTGCCAGCCATTTTGACCCCGTTTTGGAAAAAATGAAAGAAAAAGAATACAAGTTCAAAAAATGCAATCCTTTCGCATTGAGTCATTTTATTTGTACTAGTTGCAAGGAAAAATACCAAACTTTCAATATGACAAAGTTGAAAAAATTCCATCACGAAACAGGCTATCGTGTATGAACAGTCATGGCTTTGAAGTCAAATGACCATGGTAATGGCCATATTCTTTGCATAGTTTATTATAATATGACCAAATTAGACACATAGGTTCCTATTGACATTGCAAACAATGTTGCCAAATAGAGTTTCCGACTTTTTTGTAAAGAAAATCATTTTTCATTTTCTACGTGTCAAAATTGGGTATTTTTTTTGAAGCAAGTACAAAAAATAGGGTGCAAAATGGCACCACTTAAAGACTGACAATAAGTAGACCATATTTTATGCACAAGTCACAAGTTTCATGGATTTTCTAGTTTTCTAGCTACTTTCGGACATTTAAATGACTTTATGTCGATTTTTTAAAAGTAATTCAAATTTGAACTGCAAGTGTGCGTTAGCTCTGTCGTAAAAATTATAAAAAACTATTTTTAGGTGCACAATCAGTCATTACATGGGAGAACCACTTAGTGTTTTGAGAGATTCAACCCTTTGCCATGAATAGCCATGCCGGCTATTTTGACCGTTTTGAAAAAAATGAAAGAAAAAGAATAAAAGTTCAAAAAATGCAATCCTTTCGCATGGACCCCTTTTATGTGTACTATTTGCGAGGAAAAATACCAAACTTGCAATATGACAATTTTGAAAGAAAAAAAATCTTCACAAAACAGACTATCAAGTATGAACATTCATGATTTTCAAACCAAATGACTAAGGTGATGATCATATTCATTTTATATTTTATAATAATGTGGTGAAATTGGTCACATAGGTCCATCTCGCCATTACAAACAATGTTGCCAAAAAGAGTTCCCAACTTATTTGTAAAAAAAAACATTTTCCATTTTGTAAGTGTAAAAAATGAGTATATTTTGTGAAGCAAGTAATTCAAATTTAAAATGCAAGTGTGTGATAACTCTGTCCTAAACATTGGGTTAACAAGTAGTCACTATATGGTAGAATCTCTTAGGGTTTTGACAATTTTCTGGTCTGTTTACAATATTTCTATTTATTTTTTGGTATTTACCGAGTGTTACGCTCGGCAAAAGTCATACTTTTTTCTGATTGGTTAAGACGAAGCACACTTTCAGCCAATCTGAGACTAGCACACGGATTGATTATGTGGCTTGGTCAATCTTCTCTCTCAATCAATCACAGCCACACATCTCCTCTCATCTCTCTTCCATGCAGCCACACACAGCCGCACACAACTCTCTCTTGTATCTCCCCGCACCAACCACCGCCCCACACACCCTGCCCAACTCGCCATGGCCGGCCACTCTCTCTTCCTTGCAGCCATAGTTCTCCCACCAGCGCACCGGTCTAGCATGGCTGTCTGCTCGTCGAGCTCTCCGTGAACCAGTGGCCCCACAAGAGATGCGACACCTCCGGCCCGTCGCCCCGCTCCCACACTCGTCGGCGTGGTCAAGTCCTGCTGGCTCCCTCCACTAATGGTGGCCGTCGTGTGCTTGGATTCGCGGCCAAGCAAGCAAGCAGCGCTGGCTAGCAACCAAGCAAGCAAGCAGCAGTAGCAGCACCGGCAAGCACCAAGAGCAGCAGCGCCGGCTTGCGAGGAAGCAAGCAGCAGCGCCGCCGGCTAGCAAGGAAGCAAGCAGCAGCGCAAGCGGCAAGCAGGAAGAATAGCAACACCGCCGGCAGCACGCGTTGGCAACGGTGGCGCACGGAAGAGAGATTGGACGACGCACACAGCAGCACGTGCACGCACTGTGGTGGCGCTGGCAGCAGCGGCGTCGGTGGCGTTTTTTTTTAAATTTCTGCCAACAAGTTTTACCGTGTGCCGCCCTCGGCAAAACACCTGTGACACGTGGCAAACCTATGGATTTCCGCCGTTTACATCTGCCGTTAGTTGATTTTTACCGAGTTCAAACCTTTGCCGAGTACCACGAGAACACTCGGCAATGTTGTTTCCGAGACAAATGGCTCTCGGCAAAGTTCTGTTTGCCTGAGGGGTGTACGCCGAATGCCTTTGGCGAGAATTGTTCTCGGCAAAGGCATTGCCGAGTCTTTTTACGCCTTTGCCGAGTTTTTCAGGCACTCGGCAAAGACGATGATTCTAGTAGTGTAAACTTGTCCTTTGCCCAAGGCTTTTTCCTTTTGTGATCAACCTTTGTCTTCACCGAGGGGGGTGGCGGCGATAAGTCAAACTCAGAGGGGAACACAGTTATTGCCCCTACGGCTTCTTGATTTATCTCTAGTGCCACGGATTCAGATGGTGACAAGGAAGGCGACTCAGATGTTCCTTTCAGGAGGAGCTGTGGCAAAAAGAGCGGCTCATATGCCGGAACCACTGGTCGGGAAGAAGTCGGCGAAGGACCTACAAAATTAGGTGCTCATCTCTCTCTCTCTCTCTCTATGTGTTGTCTGATGCATGTGTGGGTGAGAAGGAGAGGAAGAGGGAGAGAGAGAGCAGATTCCCAATGGAATGGAAGGGAACTTTCAATTCATGTTTAATTTTCATTGGGCATTCAGATTCTTATTTTGTTCTTCTCAGATTTTTGGTTGGGTGTTTAAACATACTTGCACATACTGGTTTCAGATTTCAGTGTAAACTACAAATAGGGGGTAAGTTATTGTGCTTGTGCCAATTTAGAAATAGGGAGAAGAATGGAAATTATTGATCAGTGTGTGCATGTATACCTAATTGGATTGTTGGCTGAAATTGTGCAGATCTGAGAAAGAAGAGATAGGGCAAAGAAAATTAGGTGGAAGGTATGCTGATGGATTCATTTTAGGCATAACGATTCCATCGCTTGGCTATTGAAGGTATGATGCATACTGCCTTGTTCTGATTTGCTTATTTGAGTGTGTTTGTGTACAAAAAAAAAAACTCATTTGGTTATTTTTACTTTTTGAGGGATATAGGAGGAGAGATCTCTATTGTTGAAACTTGATGATAAAAACATAGCAGGTAAAAAAATATTGCAAGAAAACTCTGCTTGTCTGCCATAGTTTGTTATGCACATTTTCTTAAACTCTACTTTCTTGTTAGCAGATGTTCATTGTCCAACAGAAGCAGAGGATTTCATCATTCAATTCTCACCCTGTCTGCAAGATCAATTCCACAAACTATATATGTATCTTGCTTTGGTTATCTTTTGTGATACAGGAAGTGAAAGATAGTTCATTAGGAAATCAAGTGAGTACAGAAAGGAAGGTCAGGTCTCATTTCCTTCTTTCTTTCTCTCTCTCTCTGTCACTACTGATGATCACATGTGTCCCTTGATTTTTAGTTTATTTCAGTTATTTGTGTGCTTTCTGTTACATTGTTTCCTAAACAAAAAACAAAAGTTAGTAGGAGCTATGTCTGATCATATCAATTTTATGTCTTTGTTGTTTAGGGTGGTTGCACATCTGAACTGAAGTTTATCCTATAATGAATGCACTGCTAACATTCAACACATGATAAGGAGAGGTTGTTTCTTTTCTTAGGCAAAGTGTAGAAGATATTCTACGTATGGCGGTAGGTGTCCCAAATTTTTATCTATTTAGAGTCGTTATGCACCGAGTCTCATATTTTTGCTTGGACAAGGATGAGCACATGGTGTTGTTGGTATTTTTATGACATATTGGCACTAAAGACAGTCCGGAGTAAATTAGGAGGGTGTAAGCAACAACTAACACAGTTAACCTTCTTCAATGGCTTGGTAAGAGTTGAGACACTTAACTAAAGGCAGAAGCAAGGGGGAACTAGAGTGTTAGATTTAGTATGCTATATGTTTGTGAATTCTACAATTTGTGTGACTAGGTGGAATCTCAGTTCATTTTTTGTAAATTTTCAATCGTATGTTTGCGGGACCTGTTTTAACTATGTGAAAATAATGATATTCAATTTTTGTTTCTTTTCTTCATGTTATCTATCTGCCGCACTCATGCAAAACCAGTTAATGGCACGATGCTGGCAGAGAGTGACGGAGGGTTGTTGTTTCTGATTGTTGAGATCTCCAATTTTGAGCAATGGTAAACTATAATTGTGAAATGGTATTTTCCAATGTATCCTTATAGTTGGATATCACATTAGATTTTCTTCTCTTACTTGTATTTTCTGCCATGTAAAGCAGGTTGTCTTCAATTTTCTGTTGTGCTAGGCATAGAACAGACTGACTTCCTCTTCTTGCAAAGCACACTGATAATGGCTTCTGGTTTCTGCTGTATATGGGTTATTTACTACGGACAAATATGACATCATTAGGAGTACTGCTTCTTGAGGCTAGGTCTCTGCTACAGGTATGACATTATCATTGGAACTTCTATTATGTCTATTTGATGTATATGCTTCCAGAGAATACTGGATGAAAATAATTTCCTTGTACGTTGAACATGCCATGGCTAATTAGTGGTTGCAGTACATTCCTGAAGCTTTTTTGAACTGTTGCGACACATGAGAAAGTTTTTCAACCTTGATTAAGTTCATATATAAAGTACTTCACTTTGAAGATTTGAAAAGTTATGTCTCGTGATACAACCTCTGAATATTGTTCCTTTCTTATTTTCTTCCATTTGAACACGCCCAAGAGAAATAGTTTTTTCCTAAGTTCCTGATTTGCTGGAGTTTGATAGCATGTCGCACTAATTAATCATTTTACAATGTTTGACTCATGGACGGGATATGGTGGCCATGACATCATGGAATTTTTTTTTTTTGCTCTTACCAGTTGTTTAAACAGAATATCAGAACAAGCAAGGTTTCATTCGATGCATTGTATACATTCCTCTGAAGCCATGCGTGTGAACACTGAACACTTTGGTCTGGATCTCTGCCGCGCGTCCCCGGCTGTGTGCGCGATCCCTCGCCTGACCTTGCACCGGCGGCATCGTGTTTTCCGGATTGCTACTGTTACCCACGGATCCTTTTTCTCTTTGTGTTGCTTTAGATGGGTGGTTTCCTTTTAATTTAGTTTGCGTAGTTGTACCTTCTTACTCTCCAAGTTTGATTGGTATTTCTGCTCTTTTTACAGAGAGAACAAAAGCAAAAGCATGCTGACCTGAATGCAACCAATTATGTTTTAGACAGTGCGCTGCAGGTACAGTTTAGTAGCAGCGCGTGTACAAGAACCCCGCACTGCTATAAAGTGGTCCCCACCGTGACCCCGGGAGAGGCCATAGTAGTAGCGCATGGTATAAAAGCCGCGCTACTACTAAGTTGATTGTAGAAGCGCAGGTGCTCAACCCCATGCTACTAATATGGATAGACAGGGCTAGCTGGTGGGCCCCACATAGTAGTAGCGCCCCCTTGCCCCGCGTTGCAACTACTAGGCTTAGTAGTAGCGCGACCCTGTACCCTGCGCTACTACTAAGCGCAGCAGCCACCTTTTTACCCTCCCCCTCCCCATCTCTCTCCCCTTCTTCCTTCTCCCATTGCTTTCTTCTCACACTTGCTTTCCTCTCTCTTCCTTCTCCCCCCTCCTCCCTCTCTCTTCTTTGCCCCTCCACCATCTCCATTAATGGCTCCTCTTCCTCTCACTTGCTTTTTTCTCTCTCTCTCTCCCTTCTCCCCATATCTCTTGCCCCTCCACTCCATTCACTCACTAGCTCTCTCTCCCTCTCCACTAGCTAGTTAGACTCATCTCCTCCAAGTAGTAGATCTACTACTTAATCACCTACCCCTCCCACTCATTAAATGAACTAAGCTAGCAATCTCCCTGATTAATGATGGAGCATTAAATATCTTTGTCCACTTCGATCCCAAAATCGACACCGGCCACATCACCATGCTCTCTCTCTAGATAGGTGAGTGAAAGATATTGTTGTGCAAGAAAGGGAATTTGTGTGTGTGCGATATGACCGAATTGTGCGTGACCATAATGAAATTGAGTACTTGTGCGTGACATGAGTTGCCTATGTATTTGCCGAATTGTGCGTGACCATGATGAAATTGAGTACTTGTGCGTGACATGAGTTGCCTATGTTTTGCCGAAATGTTGATTTATTTCCGTTTCGGCGAATTTCGGGCAAACTCGGTATGCCCTATTTTTAGGGGAGGTCATGCCGAATTTTTTTATGACCTTGATGTAGGAGATATGCCCTAGAGGCAATAATAAATACTATTATTTATCTCCCTGTTCATAATTAGGTTTATGTTCCATGCTATAACTGCTATGGTTCTCAAGTCTGCAAATAAAACGAGGCTTAGAGGAAGACTCATATGCACGTGTGGGATAATAAACGATAAAATGTATTCCTAGTCAAGCCTCTATGACTGGCTCAAGTGTTGCATGATGGTTCTGTTTTCCTGATCATGGGCATGTCTATGCCAGCAACTTTGAGGGCACAATGTTAGAAGAATATTTGTGTTGAATCGACCCTAATTGATGTTATGCTATGAGATTCATTCGTCACAAGTTAAATGGTTAATAACACAGAGATGGTTAACGATTGCATGATTCCTTAGACCATGAGAGTATCGAGTTTCTTTATGCTTGCTTCATGAATTTTGGGGTTTGTTAAACGTCATCCGTAAATGGGTGGCTATTACGGCGGCTTACGGGTTCATGGAAAAGTGTATCAAGTAACTTCATAGCTCGAGATTGGGATTTGCTCCTCCGACGATGGAGAGATATCTCTGGGCCCTCTCGGTGTTACGGTATCCATCATCGTCTAGCCAGACACTTTGTGATTTAATCATGGGGATGCCGAAACACGGTAACGAGAAAAGAGAACAATACCGGTAACGAGGTAACTGGCATAGTGGACAAGTCGTTGATCCACGGGGATGCCAACATGTCTGACCTCGGGTATTTGTAACATATCGTGGAGCAACAGGAATAGCACACGGCAACTGGAGGTTCACTCGAATATTCATTCGTGTGGGTATAGAGGTCAATATGGGTGTCCACGGCTCCGATGTTGATCATTGATCGGAGGGGGTTCCGTGTCATGTCTATACTTCACCGAACCTATAGGGTCACACGCTTAAGGGTCATCTATCTGCTGAATACTAGACAGAGAGTCTGAGAGAAAATCACCGAAAAAGTTTCGGACACCGGAAAAGTTCCGCAGAGAGAACACCGGATGAGTTTCGGTGAAACTGAAAAGTTATTTCAGAGGATACCATAAAGTCAAATTGATTTCGGCACATGCCTGATAATTCTTGGAGGGTTCCAGAATCATTCTGGAAACTTCTGGGAATTTTCCGAGATGAAAACCGGAAATGTTCCAGAGCTGCCGGAACCGCTTCAGATGCTTTTCGCAGATGAAATCACTAAACAGGAATTGTTCCAGAACACGTTGAAAATTATTTTAGTGTGTACTGGAAATGTTCTAAGCCCACATAAATATTTTCAGTTCGAACGGACGCTGAAAAATGTCGTCATGAATAGTGAAAGTGCTTTTTGGATTATTTTATGGAAAGCCACCTTTTGGGGCTTTACTCAAAAGATCTAGGGATGACATGGATGGATTGGGAGCCCCTCATAGGGGCCCCCCAAGGGGTGTGGCCAGCCAAGTATGTGGCTCTTCCTTGGAGCCCCTCTTGTTCCTTGGTTTCACCCATATGCCCTTGTGGAAGGACTTCATTCATGTGCCTTTGGGTTTTAGTGTAAAACCACCCTACCCCTTGGGATTTCCTATAAATAGAGGTGGAGGGGCAGCCCTCCACACTCACTCCTTCTCACATACACATGCGATTGCTATGATCTGGCTTCTTCTCTCCCTCCCAGCGAAATAGTTTCGTAGAGTCGAAAGGCTGTCTGGGTTCCGGCAGGAACTAGTTCTGGACGGCGAAGCCCTGCCGGATAGATGACACCGTATGTGTGCAACGCCGTAGAGAGGTCATAGTTTCGATCTTTGTGCCCGAGGGGCTGTTTTGAGAGTGCCTCCCGAAGGGCTATCCAAGTGACGGTCTGAGTTCTGTGAGTCCTCCCGAAGGGCTGTCCGAGTGACCGTCTGAGTTTTGAAGGTCCTCCCGAAGGGCTGTCCGCGACACCGTCCGGGGGACTGTCCGACCGCCTCCCGGAGGGCTGTCCGAAGGGAAGGTGAGGGTATACATCCTCGCGGTTGGGAGGTTGTAAATCCTAGCTGCGGGGATCTGCACCGCCGATCGTCATCGACTCTACTTCCACTGCGCTACGAGTCGGTAACGAAAATGATCAAACCTTGTATGCAGTCTCCATAGTGGTCCTGGGCTGGTGCGTAGGTCGGAAATTTTTTGTTTTCTGCTGCGTTACCCTACAGTGGCATCATGAGCCGTGCTATGCATAGATGCAGGTTGCGATCTAGAATACATGGAGATGTATGGGTGTTGCACAATATAATTAGGTAGTAGATGAGTTCTATTACTGAAAATTATTTGTGCGGGTAGCAGATGAAATCTGTTACCTGATGTTTTTGTTGCTTCCCTTGAATTTGCATAATCCTGATCTTGACGGCATGGTGGAATCTCACAAAGTTCTGGCAATCCGCGATCCTTTCATGCTGCTCCTGAGTATGCTGATTGACAGATCAACGAAGTGCTAACAGTTCTTTGGGTTCCACCATAGTTAAAGAAAGATGGATGTTTCGCATACGAAAGGGCAATGCAGATATGATCTGCACGGGGGTCATGCGTATGATGAAGTTCAGTATGGGGCTCGAGATTTTATTATCTCGTGTTTCATAGACCCCGCATTGTTAATTTAGCGACTTGAATTATCATACTTGATGATGGACGTTGGTAGCTTCGGTTTGTTTCGAAACCTTAGAAGCCACGTAAAGCAAGTTTTTGCATGAACCGATTAGAGACGTCTAACTTGGTTTTGCAGGAGGGTTTGCATGTGCATGTGATGTGGTATAGCAGTGCTCATAATAATTTGATTATGTATGAGATGACTATATAATGTAAATTTATTAACATGACCTGCGTGTCATGATTCGGCATGATGGCTGGAGCCATATGATTGCACTTTAATGACCTGCGTGTCAACCTTGTTGTAATGCATTATTTTATTAGCTATAGAGATAGCAATATTATCTGGTGCATCGACAAGGTGGTGGCAATCTTCGCGAAGGTGAACACCGACGTGAATGCCGGAAACGAAGAAATGATAGACTTCTCCGTCAGAAAGGGCTATACCATATCATGCTATTATGAATTGCCTGAGATGTTTATCCCTTATGATGCACCCTTCTTGATTGCGTGGTAGTCGCTTTTTATTAGGGTGATCTCTCACAAAAATATCAAGTAGTTAGTGTTCTCCCAAGTGTAGCACCGTCACGACACCTAACTTTTTGGGGTATCACATGGATGCATGGGCACGAACGATTAGGGATGTGTGAGGCGGGTGAGTTGAGACCTCGCAGCGAGATCACTTGGTTGTCTTGACGTTCAGGAATGAGAGTCATGAGCTCGGAACACAAGCATCGAAAGATGGACAAGAGTCACATAGAGATGTGATTGGCAAGTTGGCCTACCGATTGCAATTCTCGTCACTTGAGATGGATGCATCCTTGGTGTTGAATTGTAATATGGATCTTGAATCACTTACAATCAATTATGAGAGATATTGATTTGAGTGGGAGCGCACTTTAGAATTAACTTGTTTAATTCTCGGTGCAATTAATTTTGAACACTGTCTAAGTGTGTTTTGCATAATAGTTGTAGAATAAGGGCTCGCGTTTCCACCTTCCCTATTAAAATTGAATAGCTGTTAAATATATGGTTAAAACTTTACGGTTGGTAACGTAATGTGAGGATTGTCCTCAAGAGTGCCGAGAAGGACTTTGTCCTATCGCATACTTTCGGTATTCTCCCGCTAACGCTATGGATCATGTGACTCTCGTCTTTCGATCCAAAAGCTAGAATTCTGTTTCAGTCAAGTGCAATATGTTTGTTTCCATGAGACCCGAACTTCAAAAGTTTGGATAGTTATGTGATAGTCATGGAATCTGAAAATCATTTTCAGAGACAGACAAAGGCTAAAAGATATGAGATATCCAAAGCAATGTTTGTTTGCAAACTATTAGTAAAGGAGTTTACTATGCATTAGACTGATAGGAAAGGGATCCAGGAGAACGCCTGTCATATGATGAAAGGTGAATAAAACAACAACTTAAAGAGAAAGGAAGTGTCTGAAGGGTGTTAGTAAGACTTTCACGCCTAGGAAGTCCATGGCTAAACACCACTCTTAAGTTGGATACTTCTTCTGAGAGTAGGAGAAATACTGAATGTTAAACTGTTAGAAGTATAAAGGCAAAAAGAAAGAAGACTGGAATATCTAGCTCATGTATGAATGTCATACAAGTTTTTGATGTATAGAAGGCTGGTCAAAGATATAGTTCTTGGGAATTATGATTAAATTGTTAATCACTAATTCTTGGGTATTGTGAGTTAATCACAAAGATACCCGCTCGATTGCATTCTGTTGCAACTCGATGTAAGAACTACTATGGCCTGAAAGACTAGCCAGGAATGAGGTTTAGGTATACACATGGAACATAGTAAATGTTACTATACCTTCCATCGGTGTATTACCGTCTGTGTTTATTTTCATAATTCATTTAGAGTTTTACACCCTCTAGCCCATTGCATAAGGTATCTTGCAAGAAGGTTGTTCAAAAGAGAACTTTTGATGTTCGGTGTTATGAATAACATAAGGGCCATACTTTCATTATGAATGAGATGTATGTTATGAATATTCATAATAATACATTACCACAGTATTTACTTTCGTAATTCATTTTAGAGTTTTACACACTCTAGCCCATTGCACAATGTTTGTTGCAAAAGGGTTGTTCATAGAAGAACAATTGTTGTTCAGTATTATGAATAACATGAGGGCCATACTTCCATCATCGATGGGACGTATGTTATGAATATTGATGGTAATATGATACATCCATAACACTGACGCTAAATGTCATAAGACTAAAAGAATACCATACAAGTGTGGCACTGCATTTGGTCACATTGGAGAAACCCGCATGGAAAATTCCATTATGATGGATTTTTAAGTCGTTTGATTTTGAATCATCTGACACTTGCAACTTTCCTCCGAAAAGTGAAGTGACTGAAATACCGTTCACAGGCCATAAGGAACGAGCAACAAACTTATTGGTGATCATACATTTTGATGTGTGTAGTTCAATAAATGTTGCAAGTAGTGGATTTGTCTATCTTCAGAAATGACTCAAGTAGATATAAGGATATTTACTTGATGAGACGTAAGTCTGGATCTTTTGAAATCATTCGAAAGGTTTTTAAAAATGAAGAAGAAGTTATTGTAACAAGAAAATTATGTTTCTATAATTCGATTGCAGAAAGGAATTTTTGAGTTACAAGTTTAGCGAATGTCTGATGAGTTGTGAAAGGGGTTTCATAACTTGCACCTCCCGGAACACCACTGCAAGTGAAAAGTCCGTGAAGATGTAATCGAACCATTAATGACATGGTAAGATCAAAGATGACATAAATAAATTTGCCATTATCCCTTTTAAAGTGATGCTTTAGAGACTGCGGCTTTTTACACTGAAAAGGGCTCCATCGAGTCTGTTGAAATGATGACATGGTATGGTATGCCCAACCATGTTATATCTTTCCTTAACATTTGGAATATGGGGCTTGTGTAAAAGGTTACAAACCTATTCCAAATCAGACAAATGCTACTTTGTAGGTTATCCCAAGTAATTGGGTATTCCTCCCTCACTATACCGAGGCAAATAGGTTTGCCACAAAGAACGGTATGCTTTTTGAAGAAAATGGTTCTTTCAAAAAGGTGAGTGGGAGAACAATGCAACTCGACAAGATAACAGTATCTTCGTCATCAGATCAAAGGAAAGAGACCTTGGAAGTAATTCCAGAGTTTCCTACTATGACTGATACGGAAGTCTCTACAATAAAATGTATGGACTTCGATCGAACTTGCAGCTGAACCACGTAGGCAAGGCTCGTGCAAACCTCTCAGGTGCGCAAACGAGATATTATTGTTAGACAACAGTATACCTATGATACACAAAGAAGCGTTGATGGACCCTGACTCTGGAATTGGCTAAATGCCAATACAATCCGAGATAGTTTCCATATAAATGTTTCAAGATTAAAACCTTGATACACCCTTCAGAAGACTTAGAGTCTAACGAATATTTATGGAACTAAAAACTGATACGGATAAAAATGTTTTATCCATAAAGCTCGACTTGTTGCAATAACAAGTTCAAGGAGTTGACTACGATGAGGTTGTTTCACCGTAGCGATGCTTAAAGTCGGTTCGGGTTGAACTAGCAATTAATACATATTTCAAATCATGAGATATGAAACAAGGATGACAAAAGGATTTCCATCTGATGGAAATGAAACCAAGGACTTGCATGTGTTACAGTCCAAGGTATTTTGTGAGTCCAGAGGATGCTAGTATGGGTGCAAACTTCAGAGTTCCAGCGATGGACAGAAGAGAGCAAAATGGAGTTGGAATCTTCGTGTTTTGATGAAATGGTCAAAGGAGTTTGACTTCATCAATGGGTAACGAAGATGCTTGTAATTCAAGGAAGTAAGTGGGAGCCTAATAATATTTCTAAAAACCTTGTATGCTTGACACATTGTTAATTGGAAATAAAATTCTTGACACGAATTAGGACTTCATTTGAAAATAGTTTTTCGATGAAGTGCTTGGGCTAAATAGCCTCAATATTAGGCATGATGATCTATGGAGATAGATTTACCAAATGGGGCTAATCAATAAATACATATTGACAAGATGATAAAACTTTTTAGCATTTAAAACGCCAAGGAGTGATTCTTGCCGAAGTCACATGGAAAGAGTTTTTGCAAGACTCGGTGTCCCAAAAACACTGATGAGCAAAATACATGATGGAGATTCCACACACCTTCGTGTTTGGATTAATCATGTATTCCATGGTATGTAAAACAACCAGATATGTCCAATACTCGTTGCGAGTATAGATACCAAAGTGATCAAAAGTACTGATCATGGGACAACAGTGAAAGATGTCATTGAGTACTAGAGTAGTATTGATGACATGTTTTCTCGCAAGCAGAGATTATGAAGTGCTCGTTGTAAGTAATTATATCGATACAATCGTCATCAATGCTCCATGCGATTTTCGATTTAAATTGAGGGTTTTGTGTAACACACAATGTGGTGGCACAGTTAGTTGGAAAAGGTTTCCAAACAAGTTATTGTGGCGAATTCTATAACAGAGGCAAAGTATGTTGCCGCTTTTGAAGTGACAAAGAAGAAGTTGAATCATATAGTTCATTCATGAACTTAGTATGGTTCCAAGATGGCTTTTGTCAATGGGACACTACTGCAGGTAGTTGCTTCATAACTCAGCTGAGGAATCCAGGCTCGACCTGTGATTCACATACATACAAAGCCAAGTCAACACAAAATATGAATTTTGTGAAAGCGTGAAAACGCGAGGATATGCAAAGATACACACGGAGCTGAAGTCGTCAGATCCGTTGGACATCAGGCTATACCACAAGCGAATCATATTTACACCAGTGTGCCACAGGTGTGAAGTGCGTTAGCATTAACTAGATTATTGACTCTAGTGCAAGTGAGATTCTGTAGGAGATATGCCCTAGAGGCAATAATAAATGTTATTATTTATCTCCATGTTCATAATTATGTTTATTTTCCATGCTATAACTGCAATGATTCTCGAGTCTACAAATAAAACGAGGCTTGGAGGGAAACTCATGTGCACGTGTGGGATAATAAACGGTAAAATGTATTCCTAGTCTAGCCTCTAAGACTAGCTCAAGTGTTGCCTGATGGTTCTGTTTTCCTGATCATGGGCATGTCTATGCCAGCAACTTTGAGGGCACAATGTTAGAGGAACATTTGTGTTGAATTGACCCGAATTGATGTTATGCTATGAGATACGTTTGTCACAAGTTTATGGTTAATAACACAGAGATGGTTAATGTTTGCATGATTCCTCAGACCATGAGAGTATCGAGTTTCTTCATGCTTGATTCATGAACTTTGGGGTTTGTTAAACGTCATCCGTAACTGGATGGCTATTACGGCGGCTTACGGGTTCATGGGAAAGTATGTCAAGTAACTTGATAGCTCAAGATTGGGATTTGCTCCTCCGACGATGGAGAGATATCTCTGGGCCCTCTCGGTGTTATGGTATCCATCATCGTCTGGCCAGACACAGGGTGATTTGATCACAGGGATGCCGGAACACGGGAACGAGAAAAGAGAACAATACCGGTAACGAGGTAACTGGCTTAGTGGCAAAGTTGTTGATCCACGGGAATGCCAACATGTCTCACCTCGGCTATTTGTAACATATCGCGAAGCAACAGGAATAGCACACAACAACTGGAGGTTCACTCAAATATTCATTCGTGTGGGTATAGGGGTCAATATGGGTGTCCACGGCTCCGATGTTGATCATTGATCGGAAGGAGTTCCATGTCATGTCTATACTTCACCGAACCTATAGGGTCACACGCTTAAGGGTCATCTATCTGCTGAATACTAGACAGGGAGTCTGAGAGAAAGTTTCCGAAAAAAGTTTTCGGAGAAAGCGGAAAAGTTCCGAAAAGAGAGGTCACCGGATGAGTTCCGGTAAAACTGAAAAGTTGTTTCAGGGGATACCATTAAGTCAAATTGGTTTTGGCACATGCCTGATAATTCTTGGAGGGTGCCAGAATCATTCTGGAAACTTCTAGGAATTTTCTGGAAGAAAAACCGGAAATGTTCCGGAGCTGCCGGAACCACTTCAGATGCTTTTCGCAGATGAAAATCCCTAAACCGGAATTATTCTGGAACGCGTTGAAAATTATTTTAGTGGGTACTGGAAATGTTCTAAGCCCACATAAATTTTTTCAGTTCGAACGGACGCTGAAAAATGTCGTCGTGAATAGTGAAAGTTCTTTTTGGGTTACTTTTTGGAAAGCCACCTTTTTGGGCTTTTACTCCAAAATATCTTGGAGATGACATGGATGGATGTGGCTGAAATTTCAGCCCCTCCACCCCTCCTTCTCCTATAAATAGAGGTGGAGGGGGCTGCCCAAAACCCACTCCTTCTCACATACAAGTGCCATTGCAATTATCTGGCTTCTATCTCCCTCCCCGCGAAATAGTTTCATAGAGCCGAAAGGCTGTCTGGGTTCCGGTGGGAACTAGTTCTGGACGGCGAAGCCCTGCCGGATAGATGACACCGTATGTGTGTAACTCTGTAGTGAGGTCGTAGTTTCGATCTTTGTGCCCGAGGGGCTGTTTTGAGAGTGCCTCCCGAAGGGCTGTCCAAGTGACGGTCCGAGTTCTGTGAGTCCTCCCGAAGGGCTGTCCGAGTGACCGTCCGAGTTTCGAAGGTCCTCCCGAAGGGCTGTCCGCGACACCGTCCGGGAGACTGTCCGACTGCCTCCCGGAGGGCTGTCCGAGGGGCGGATGAGGGTATACATCCTCGCGGTTGGGAGGTTGTAAATCCTAGCTGCGGGGATCTGCACCGCCGATCGTCATTGACTCTACTTCCGCTGCGCTACGAGTCGGTAGCGAAATGATCAAACCTTGTATGCAGTCTCCATAGTGGTCCTGGACTGGTGCGTAGGTCGGAAATTTTTTGTTTTCTGCTGCGTTACCCTACAATCTCCAAGTCATCTGTTACCGTGGACACGGCTATTCGAATAGTTTTGTTCTTCCCTGCTGGGGTGCACCACACTACCCGACATGCTCGAACACCTCTTAACGCCCATAATTAGCTCACTTCCTAAGGTGTACCAGGAGAGGTGAACAACACGACACAACCCTATGTCAGCTAATCCAGAGAGGTCACCCGTCGAGTCTACATCCTAACCACAAAGGGTAGTTCGGCCCAACTCCCAGTGCGGTCCCATGCATTGCGAGACGGGTCGGGATCCAGGCCCATCACTCCGTATGGTACTACGCCTGCCCGACCGGCCCACATCCTAGCTGAGACCACATCATCACATCATATCACTGTACCAGTCTTCATGTCCAGCTCGATGTACCTGCAGTCACACACACGCAATGAAACAACCGACTCTATGTGACTTCTGGAAAGCCGAGGTGAGAAACTACGACGCCGAGGGCCCCGTAATCCATTATCCCACGTGGTGGTTAGTGCATAAATTTGTATCTTGGATCAATAACCAGAACTCAGTTCCTCGGACGGCTAAGTGGAACAAACAACCCTGCTCTCCAGCATGGCCTCCGACCTATTTCCTTTTAGTCATGTTTATTATAAATATATCCTGGAGCACACTCCATCCTCGCTTCGTCCGAAGCTGACCATCTGGTCCATCTCGCCTCATGTCGCATGCCGGCAGTCCTTGTCTGTGTCCATCGTATCATATATCATATCATAAGTATATACTCATAAGTATGCTCAAGTAACATGTATAATATCTCAGTGATCATCGCTCATAGGGATCACTGCCCGGTAATATAGCATAGCGACACACGAAAAGGGTGCAGGGCCAACATGATGGAACACAAGCGTATCTATACTAAGCATGCTAGGATAACAGGTAAAGGCAATGTAAGACGACAAAATCAGGCTATGCAAAGGAATAGGTGACCACTATCAAACACATAATTGAATCGATACTCTAATGCATGAACAGTGCAAGTGGGCCCCGTTTGTCAGTGACTACGGTTTAATTAAGAGGTTAATTAGCAGTGGGGGTCCCGCTGGTCAGTGGCACAGTGATAATTTAAAGCTACAATAGTTGGGCCCACACATCAGTGACTGTTAGTTGGCTAATTTGCCCTAATCTAATTTCCTGACGATGGGGGCCCACATGGCAGCGACTCCGGCGGAACGCGCATCGGCGACCTCAGACGCGGGGGCGATGTGTGGAATCTCTACTCCGGCGACCAAATCGATGGCCGCGACTACCGTTCGAATGAGCGTGACATCGCGCGGCTACTGTTGCAAGCGGTGCGTGCTGCAGTGGCCGGAATCGACCACAACGACGACGACCGGCGGCAGCAGTGACATGGCGCCGACGGGATCGACGCTGCGCAACGGGATCCGGTGAACTAAGGGCCTAGGCGCCACCACGGTGATTCCCTGAGCACGGTTATGTGCTTGCCCGATGAAAAGATAAACTACATCGACGGTGCGATGCACGGCGGCGACGACTGCGGCTACCTATAGCTCGAGATCGAGCTAATACGATGTGGGAAAAGGGGGAGGAGCTCACCGCGGAGCTCACGAAAGACTCGGTGAAAATGTGGGAGCGCAGGTGACGGCGAATCAGGCGATGGTGCACGGCGGCCGATGACGAAGAAGATGACTCGATCCGACGATGTAGAGGTGCAGCACTTTATCTAGTCCACATAGTCGATGTAGACGATGAAGGCGGTGCCCCCAGACACGCTCCTAGTCGGCAGGGAGCACGATGGCCACGGCGACAGCGAGGTCTATGGCGGCTGTCCTCTCGGGCGACGGCTATGCGAGGAAGAATGGGGGCTAGGGTTCCATCCGGGGGTCGAGGGCGACCTTATACTCCCTCTCCTAGCTCTTGTTGCTGTGGCCGTCGCGCATCTGGCCGGCGAGGACGAGATTGAGCGCGGCCATGGTAACACGCAGGAGAGAGGTAGGCGACGGCTCAAGGTGGGCTGGGCCCTGTGCACTTGGGCCATAAGTACAAAGTGGTAGTTAGTTCATTTCTTTTCTGTAATTAGTTTAGTCTTTGTTTTCTATTTAATTTAGCTAGCAATTGAATTTTATTTTATTGAAACTTTTTGTGTATGACACTATCAATATTACAAGGACACACAAATTTCCAGAATATTTGGAATAGTGTAAATTTATATATGGATTTAATTGGTCCTGTTTAATAAAGTTAGGGTTTAATCTATTTAACCAATTTGAGTTTCTTTTTATTTTACAAATGTTTGGGGATTTAAGTTGCACATTTTTGTAAATATTTTTGGTTTTGCATTTTTAAATAATTTTTGAAGGTGGGATTAATTCGTAATTGAAATTTGAACAAAATAAACATGATGAGATGGCATATTAATTAGCGTAATTAGGGTATCATGTTCTGGGGCTGTTACAGCGGTACATGGGCCCCACGAGGCATGTGCGTCGCGAGCAAGCGACCGATCCCGCGGCATGATCGGTTGGCCAATTTAGATTGCTTTCCTATAGTTTTCCCCCTATTTGATGAAAAAGCAGAGCGCCTGCTATTCTGGTAAAAAAAAGGCTTTTGCCTGGCTTCTCTTCTTTAATGACAAGCTAAACACCAGCGGCATGCTTCAAGGGCGAAATTTCTTCCCGGGTACTGGCCCCAGCTACTCTCCGCGCACGGTGGATCCTATTTATCGCGTACGTAACGCGGCGGGGAACGACCAAACGCGCACACCCGAACGCATGCGAAGCAATCTGGGCCGGCCCATTTACGGTTATCTGTTCTCCACCGGTTTTGAGAAGGTAACGTTACCAGGTCCGGGGTTTTTCTTATTTTTTTGGGTTTTCATAATTTTATTTTTATTTTTAAATTCATGAATATTTTTTAAATTTGGGAACATTTTTGAATTTTTGGAATATTTTTAAAATTCATGAGGTTTTCTGAAAGTGATGCGCTTTTTTGAATTTTGGGAACATTTTCTGAAATTCGGGAACATTTTTTTTTAAATTTGCGAAAAGTATTTTAATTTGTGATTTTTTTTCAAATTCACGAATATTTTTTATTTTGCGAATATTTTCGGAAATTTGTGAACATTTTTGGAATTCTTGACCATTTTTCAAATTCACAAACATTTTTTAAAATTAACAAACATTTTTTAAAGTCCAAAACATTTCATAAATTTGCAATCATTTTTAAAAATAAAATAAATAAATTTCATGAACATTTTTTATATTCCTGAAGTTTAAAAAAATCATGAACTTTTTAAAATTCAGAAACATTTTAACCATGGCAAGGGCTGGTTTGTGCTAAAGAACCTACAAAACGAACGGAAAAAACGCCAGGACCAACTCCAGCAAGCGAGCGAGAGAGAGAGGTATATGGGCCGGCCCAGGTGACCGAGCGCACACCGCAAAGTGCACGTTTGCTCGCTTTCGACGCGTTACACGTCAAATAATGAAATCACTAATTAAGAGATACCCCTTGCAAAGGTCACTACCACCTCCTCTGGTGGTGACAAATGGTGCACTGCATGTACGACACTTGTCACAACCCGGTAGTTTTGTGTTTTTTTCATACATTTATTTTTTCAAAACGTTTTATCTCTTGAACCGTGCGTCCGAATCACGAAGTTGTTTCACGTGCGTCTTTCACGTCGAAATCTTTGAAATTAGATCCTATGTTAATAAGTTTGGACAAACTTTTTCTTCGAAAAAAGTGAAATCTAAAAAAAAGAAAACCAAAAAAAGGGAATCTAAAAAAACCAAAAATAAAAAAAGGGAAACAAAAAAAAAACCCGGAAGCACAGCTGTGCTTCACACGGAAAGCATATTTTATGCTTTTTCACTTTTTGGGACCGTAAATCACAACTGTGCTTTTCACTTTTCAGGAAGTTTCGAAAAGCACTGCTGTGATTTTCACTTTTCGGGAAGCACAGCTGGGGGCATGCGGAAGCTGTGCTTCACCGTGAAGCACAACTGTGCTTTTTTACTTTTCGGGAAGCACAAATATGCTTCCGCGATTTTCATCCTGCAGTACGACACGACTTTCATCCCTCGCCTCGGCGGCGGCCCGAGGCCCTCCCCCCTCTCTCCTCCATGGCGGTGTGGCCCTCCAACCTCTCTCTCAGGGCGGCGCGGCTCGACTCAATCTTTCCGCGGTGGCACCCGCCCGTTAAACCCTTGTCTCCGTTGAGTGGCACGGGAGAACTCGAGCCCGCCAGCGCGCAAAATGCCTCGCCTCGCCTTCCTTCGTCTCTCCTGAACACTGCCAAGCCTGGGTGCCTTGAGTCAATCATATGCGTCCGCCTCGTCTGCGACCCCATCTTCCGTACGTGCGCACACCGCAGGAAACTCCAGCTCATCTGCTGCTTTTTCGGCCACGACCTCACCGGCTATTGCCTCACTCCCACGGTGTACATCCCCCCACCGTGCGCTTCTCCTCTCCCCAGCCGCTGCACCGCGACAGGAGATTGAGGTTCGAAGAACCTGAAGCGGCTCAGGGCCGCCATGTGGGATCCCATCGCCGGCCACAGCGACGATTGTATACCTTTTCCACCAGGGTTTGACAAGACCGTCCGATGTGCTACAGTGCTTTAAGCTGCCGCCCGACGGCAATGACGACAGTGGCAATGTGCACGATGGTTGCGCTTTAACTAAGATCTTTTTAAATTGGTCTTGTGCGCCGTGACGCCGCCAGTGACTATGCTTGCATCAACCGCACTGGTGAACCTACGTGTTAGCTGTGGGGTCAGCTGACCCCATAACTTTTTTGAAAACAGCCGCAAAACGTTGTATGGTTACTGTTCATCATGAAGAAAAAAAAAACAAAAATTACCACTGACCCCACAGATTGTTGGGGCGAAGCCGGCTTCACCCCTGCTCCACCGGCAACGATTACATGTTTTATGGGATTAGTTTGGGTTTGCCTAGATTCCTGGTTAATTGGGGATGCACTTTGCTGGATGCTTTGCGGAGTACCTGGCTGGAGGTAGCATCTTCGAGTTATGGGAGAGGAAGGTCAATTCTGATGGTGTTTTCAGATGGGTTTGCTTCAGAAAACTGTTGTATTGGACAAGCACCGTACGCCAAGATCACCCATGGAGGAACTAGAGCTCTTTTACGGTACTCCGAAAACATGCACCGGACAGATCTAACCGTTCCTATGGAAGGGCAGCCCCGTCAATTCCCAAAGGGTATTTTGGGCTCTCTTTTTTTCCTGCCATCCCAATAGAGTCCGCAGCCCCCACCAGCACACGATTCAGGAAAACAAATCCCCGAATCCTCCGGTTCCCGTTCGACTGGCGGCGCCCCTGGTCTTGCCCTCGATGTGCTGTCGCGCTGCAGCCATCGGGCACCGAGCTTCCCCTCCTGCCCCTCCCCTCGTCGAGCGAACGTAGGCCTCACTGTGTCCCTCGTGATCGACGGCCCGTGCACAGACGCCATGCCGCTGTCCCCGTCGAGATTCTACAGTCTCGCTGCCACCTGCCGACACGCCCGCGGGACGTGCCGTCGTCCCCGTCGAGCTTCTTCGCTCGCGCTGCGACCTGCCGACACAATCCTTGTGGCGCTGAAAAATCCGAGATAACAGGTTCATCGGCTCGTCTACCCGTTTTTCAGCGGTCATATCACACCGCTGTTATCCGCGCTGCTGCTACCAACGGTTCTACCTCAATTTAATATCTGGCTAAGTTGAAAATGTCATGTAATGGCCAAAGCATACATGTAACCAAGATTCATGTATAAATCTCTCGGCCTCCATAGCTCACATGGCTACAAGTTAGAACAGCTTAGCAAGAAATTAATGGTCTAAATGAAAGGAAAGAAAGAGATAAGAAATCGGGTGGCATCGGCGCTGTTGCTACCGGCTCTACTATTAATTCATTCATCAGTGTCTGTGGTGTTTTGGCATTTCCTGAAATTTGGATACCCATACCAGGTTGATGTGGCCGGGTTCTGAATTCAGACGGTGGCACTTTGGCTTGTTCAGTTACAAGGTTGTTTTCTCATATTTGATTCAAAATTAATAAAAGCTTATGTGTGCTAACTACAAAAAGATGGCTTGTACTACAAACTCAACAATATCTGAATGAGCTCAGAACTTCATATATGTACTCAACCAAATATACATTTAGTGCAAAATTACTTGGATAGCAAAATATTTTCAGAGTGGTTGCTAGAAGATAAAATCTTGTCCAACTAAAAGAACAAAAAGGCTTAAGTAGCAGCTAGGTTATGTATTGACATCTGAGTTTTCAAGTGTAAGTTTGTTTCTGAAATGATCAAATGTTTCACACAATTGTAGGAAGTTGCTCTTCTGAACTTTATGATATTGTACAACCCTGGGATGTGCTGTTGATAAAGTTCTTAAATAGGCAAATTTTAACTAGATTCACCAAGATATATTGCTTATAAGAGTGGATATATTGTTGCAGTGGCACATTGGGTTACTATGAGGCCTTCCACGGGGAATGTTTGCCTTGACAAGGATCTGCTCCGCCAAGGGTAGGTATTAAACATTTTGCCACTACTTTGCAGTTGCTGCTCTTTCTGAATTGTGCGATCCAATTAAGATTTTGTTGCGATGTTATTCATTATTTCCATTGAAGCCAGATGCAGGAATCCAAAATGATAGCGAAATTAATGCTCATGCTCAGTTGGAGCTGGTATTGAACTAATGAAGAGAAGCTTGAAACTGAAAGAAAACAAAGCACTACTAGGGAAACCCCTATAGGTAACCACTTAATAGTGGCACGGGTTATTTGGGCCGCGCTACTGCTACTTAGTAGTAGCGCGGGCAAAAACAACACGCTACTGGTAGGGCGTAGTACTAGCACGGGCACAGAAGGCTAGAGCTACTACTAAGTGGTCCACGCCGTGCTACTACTAAGTGGTACTACTACTAAGTTGATAGAAGTAGCGCGGGGTGTAAACCCGGCGCTACTACTATGGTTAGATCGGGCCAGCTGGTGGGCCCCGCTTAGTAGTAGCGCTGGTGCCGAGGCCGCGCTACAACTACTATGCTTAGTAGTAGCGCGGGGTGCTACTACTAAGCACAGCAGCCACCTACTCCCCCTTCTCCCTCTCCCCCCCTTCCTCTAGCTACCACTTTACTCACACTTGCTTTCTTCTATCTCCTTTCTCCCCATCTCTTGCCCTCCACTGTCTCCATTAATGGGCTAGCTAGGTACCATACTCTCCCCTTCCTCTCCTGACTTGCTTTCTTCTCTCTCTCCCTTCTCCCCATATCTCTTGCCACTCCGCCATCTCCATTAATGGCTCCCCTTCCTCTCTTCCTCACTTGCTTTCTTCTCTCTCTCTCCCTTCTCCCCATATCTCTTGCCCCTCCACTCCATTCACTCACTAGCTCTCTCTCCCTCTTCACTAGTTAGACTCATCTCCTCCAAGTAAATCTACTACTTAATCACCTACCTCTCCCACTCATTAAAGGAACTAAGCTAGCTACCCCCCTTATTAATGAAGGAGCATTAAATATCTTTGTCCACTTCGATCCCAAGCGACACCGGCCTCATCACTGTGCTCTCTCGAGATAGGTGAGTAAAAAATATTGTTGTGCAAGAATAGAATTTGTGTGTGTGCCATATGACCGAATTGTGCGTGACCATGATGAAATTGAGTAATTATGCGTGACATGAGTTGCCTATGTATTTGCCGAATTGTGCATCATCATGATGAAATTGAGTACTTGTGCGTGACATGAGTTGCCTATGTTTTGCCGAAAAGTCGATTTATTTTCGTTTCGGCGAATTTCGGGCAAACTCGATATGTCCTATTTTTAGGGAAGGCCATGCCGAATTTTTGTATGACTTTGATGCATGGTTATAATTCTTTTGCTTATACCACGCAGGTGATGAAGGTCAGTGGAAGGATGGTGGATAAATACTTGCGATCCACGGTGGCCGACATGTATCAAAATAGACGCAACGACATAAAATGTCCGTGTCGAAGATGCGAAGAAGGAGTCTGGATCGACCTCTTTTTATTTGGCAAATTGAAGGCGCACCTGCTCATGCATGGTTTCATGGATGGCTATACTCGGTGGATAAGTGAAGATGACGAGGACGTCGATGGGGCAGACAATAATGACATGGGGCCAGACGAAGAGACGACCGACGGACATGAAGAAGAGGTCGGACATGGAGAAGACACGGACACACCGCAGTCTTCGTCGTTACTAAGTTCAGTCGTGCAGGACCCTCATGTTCGAGACCTGCTTCGCAAGAAGACGACTAGCGACAGAGCTGCTTCTAAAGAGGAGGTCAAGCTGGCGCAACTGGAGTTAGACTCGAAGACTCCATTGTATGATGGTTGCGATCCCGAGGAGACCCGCTTGAGTTTCACACTCAATCTTCTAAAGACGAAGGCAAAAAACAAATGGAGCGACGCAAGCCTCAATGAGCATTTGAAGTATCTACATAAAGTTCTTCCCGCGGGAACGTGTGTCCTACTAGTATTGAGGAGGCCAAGAAAATCATGTGCCCTCTTGATTTGCCGCACATTAGATATCACGCATGCATCAATGATTGCATCATTTATCGGAACGAGCACGCGGTAAAAACCTACTTGTAGGAGATATGCCCTAGAGGCAATAATAAATGTTATTATTTATCTCCATGTTTATAGTTATGTTTATATTCCGTGCTATAACTACTATGGTTCCCGAGCCCGTATATCCATAAAGGCTCTGAGGAAAACCCATGTGCACGTGTGGGATAATAAACGGTAAAAAGTATTCCTAGTCAAGCCTCTAAGACTGGCTCAAGTGTTGCATGATGATCACATTTTCCTAATCATGGGCATGTCTATGCTGGCAACTTTGAGGGCACAATATTAGGAGAACACTTGTGTTGAATAGACCTGATTGATGTTATGTTATGAGATATCTTCGTCACAAAGTTAATGGTTAATAACACAGAGAAAGTTAATGTTTGCATAATTCCTTAGACCATGAGAGTATCGAGTTCCTTCACACTTGCTTCATGAACTTTGGGGTTTGTTAAACGTCATCCGTAAATGGGTGGCAATTACGGCGGCTTACGGGTTCATGGAAAAGTATGACAAGTAACTTGATAGCTCAAGATTGGGATTTGCTCCTCCGACGATGGAGAGATATTCTCGGGCCCTCTCGGTGTTATGGTATCCATCATCGTCTGGCCAAACACAATGTGATTTGATCACAGGGATGCCGGAACACGAAAATGAGAAAAAAGAACCAAACTGGTAACGAGGTAACTTGCATAGTGGACAAGTGTTGATTCACGGGGATGCCGATAAATCTCACCTCAGGTATTTGTAACATATCGCAAAGCAACAGGAATAGCACAGGCATCTGGAGGTTCACTCGAATATTTATTTGTGTGGGTATAGGGGTCAATATGGGTGTCCACGGCTCCGATGTTGATCATTGATCGGAAAGTGTTCTGGTCATGTCTATATTTCGCCAAACCTATAGGGTCACACGCTTAAGGGTCATCTATCTGCTGAATACTAGACAGGGAGTCTGAGAGAAAGTCACCGGAAAAGTTTCGGAGATGATGTCTACTACACAACTTATTCTTGTAGACTCGTGTTGGGCCTCCAAGCGCAGAGTTTTATAGGACAGTAGCAATTTTCCCTCAAGTGGATGACCTAAGGTTTATCAATCCGTGGGAGGCGTAGGTTGAAGATGGTATATCTCAAACAACCCTGCAACCAAATACAAGAAATCTCTTGTGTCCCCAACACACCCAATACAATGGTAAATTGTATAGGTGCACTAGTTCGGCGAAGAGATGGTGATACAAGTGTAGTATGGATAGTAGATATAGGTTTTTGTAATCTGAAAATATAAAAACAGCAAGGTAGCAAGTGATAAAACGGAGCACAAACGGTATTGCAATGCTTAAAAACAAGGCCTAGGGTTGATACTTTCACTAGTGCAATCTCTCAACAGTGTTAACATAATTGGATCATATAACCATCCCTCAATGCGTGATAAAGAATCACTCCAAAATTCCTATTTGCGGAGAACATAAGATAGAAATGGTTGTAGGGTACGAAACCACCTCAAAGTTATCCTTTCCGATCGATCTATTGAGCCATTCCTATAAGTGTCACAAATAGCTCTAGAGTTCGTACTAAAATAACACCATATGAAACACATCAACCAACCCTAATGTCACCTAGATACTCCAATGTCACCACAAGTATCCGTGAGTTGATTATACGATATGCATCAAACAACTTCAGATTCATAATATTCTATCCAACACAAAGAACTTCAAAGAGTACCCCAAAGTTTCTATCGGAGAAAAGATAATGAAAACGTGCATCAACCCATATGCATAGATCGCCCCAATGTCACCGCGGGAATCTGCGAGTTGAGTGCCAAAACATATATCAACTGAATCAATATAATACCCCATTATCACCACGGGTATTCATATACAAGACATACATCAAGTGTTCTCAAATCTGAAATATTCAATCCGACAATAACGAAACCTCAAAGGGAAAAGATTTGATTCATCACAACAAGGATAGAGAGGGAAGAAACACCATATGATCCAACTATATTAACAAAGCTCGCGATACATCAAGATCGTGCCATATCAAGAACACGAGAGAGAGAGAGAGATCAAACACATAGCTACTAGTACATACCCTCAGCCCCGAGGGTGAACTACTCCCTCCTCGTCATGGAGACCGCCAGGATGATGAAGATGGCCTCCGGTGAGGATTTCCCCATCCGACGGGGTGCCGGAACAGGGCTCCAGATGGTATTTCAAAGGTACAGAAGCGTGCGGCGGCGGAGTCCAAAATCTAGGGTTATTTCTGGGGTTTTTGGTATTTATAGGATTTTTCAGCGTTAGAATCACGTCAAGATGGGCTAAGATGGGCCCACGAGGCACATGGGCACGCCACCCCCCCTGCGCGCCCTGGTGCCTTGTGGGCACCTCGTGGCTCTTCTGGTCCTTCCACGAAGCTTCTAGTGTCTCTTTTGTTCCAAAAAAAATCGTCAAAAAGTTTCAGCTCATTTGGAGAACTTTTATTTCAGCACAAAAACAACACCATGGTAGTTCTGCTGAAAACAGCGTCAGTCCAGGTTAGTTCTAACCAAATCATACCAAAACCATATAGAATTGTTATAAACATGGCATGAATACTTTATAAATTATAGATACGTTGGAGACGTATTAGGAGACAACGGAAAAGTTTCGGAGAGTACACCGGAAAAGTTTCGGTAAAACCAAAAAGTTGTTTCAGATTAAACCATTGAGCCAAGAAGGTTTCGGCATACGCCGGAACTTTTTGGAGGTTGCCAGATTGTTCTGATAACTTCTGGAATTTTTCCAGAGAAAAAAGCCGGAAATGTTTCGGAGCTGCCGGAATTGTTTTCGGTGTAAACAAAGATGTTTCTAAATTAAACCACCATGCCGGAAATGTTTCGGAACATGCCCAAAATAATATTAGAGGGTGCCGAAAATGTTCTGGGACCTTCCGGATTTTTTCATAAAAAACGGTCACGGAAAACATCTTGTCCCAGCGCGAGGGGACAAGATCCCACGAATCAGGGGCAGCTTGTTTGGTGGGTTTTTGTCTAGGGAGCATCCTTGTTTTATGGAGGCATGTTTGGTGGGTTGTTGGGGGGGGGGGGCATGGGGGGGGGGGGGGGAAGTTGTGGCCGGCCAAGGTGGTGCTCCCCCATGGAGCACCACTTGCTTTCCACGTATGCCCTTGTGAAGGGCTCACCTCATGGGTATTTTGGTATTTCCATGTCCCACCCCACCCCTTGCCTTGGCCTATATAAGGAGGTGGAGAGGAGCTCTCCAAAGCCACTCCATACTCTCAAACAAATGCCATGCATGATATGCACCAATGATCTTCATCGACTCTACTTCCGCTGCGCTACGAGTCGGTAACGATCAGATCAAACCTTGTATGCATTTTCATAGTGTTCCTGGGCTGGTGCGTAGGTCAGAAATTTTTGTTTTCCCATGCGTTACCCAACAGTGGCATCATGAGCCGTGCTATGCGTAGATGCAGGTTACGATCTAGAATACATGAGATGTATGGGTGTTGCACAATATAATTTTGTAGTAGATGAGTTCTATTGCTGAAAATTATTTGTGCGGGTAGCAGATGGAATCTATTACCCGATGTTCTTGTTGCTTCCCTGGAATTTATGTATTTCTGATCTTGAAACGGCATGGTGGAATCTTACAAAGTTCTGGCAATCCACGATCCTGGTTGATCAACGAAGTGCTAACAGTTCTTTAGGGTCCACATAGTTAAGAGAAAGATGAAATTTCGCAGACCAAAGGGCAATGCAGATATGATCTGCACGGGGGTCATGCGTAGGACGAAGTTCAGTATGGGGCTCGAGATTTTATCATCTCGTGTTTCATACGGCCCGCAAAGTTAATCTAGCGACTTGAATAATCATACTTGATGATAAACGTTGGTAGCTTCGGTTTGTTTCGAAACCTTAGAAGCCATGTGAGATAAAATTTTGCATAATCCGATTAGAGGCGTCTAACTTGGTTTTACAGGATGACATGAGATGTGCATGAGATGTGGTATAGTCTTCATCATATTCAATTTGATTTTGTATGAGATGACTATATAATGTAAATTAACATGACCTACGTGTCACGATTCAGCATAATGGCTAGAGCCATATGATTGTCACTTTAATGACCTGTGTGTCAACCTTATGTAATGCACTTATTTTATTAGCTATAGAGATAGCAAAATTATCTGGTGCATTGACAAGGTGGTGGCAATCTTCGCGAAGGTGAATACCGACGCAAATGCTGAAGACTAAGAAAATAAAGACTTCTCCATCAGAAAGGGCTATACCATATCATGCTATTATGAATTGCCTGAGATGTTTATCCCTTATGATGCACCCTTTTGATTGCGCGGTAGTCGCTTTTTATTAGGGTGATATCGCACTTAAAATATCAAGTAGTTAGTGTTCTCCCAAGTGTAGCACCGTCACGGCACCTATCTTTTCGGGGTGCGTCATGTTTCCATGAGTATGAACGATTAGAGAAGTGTGAGGCGGGAGAGTTGAGACCTCGCAGCGAGATCACTTGGGTGCCTTGACGTTCAGGCAGGAGAGTCCTGAGCTCGGAACACACCCATCGAAGGATGAACAAGAATCACATAGAGATGTGATCGGCAAGTTGGCCTATCGATTGAGATTCCTGTCATCAGTGATGTTTCTATCAATGGCGTTGAATTGAAATACGGGTCTTGTATCACTCACAATCAATTATGAGAGATATTGATTTGAGTGGGAGCGCACTGTAGAATTAACTTGTTTAATTCTCAGTGCAATTAATTATGAACATTGTCCAAGTGAGATTTGTATAATAGTTGTAGAATAATGGCTCATGTTTCCACCTTCCCTGTTTAAATTGAATAGTTGTTAAATATCTGGTTAAAACTTTACGGTTGGTAATGTAATGTGAGGATTGTCCTCAAGAGTGCTGAGAAGGACTTTGTCCTATCGCATGCTTTCGGTATTCTCCCGCTAATGCTATGGATGATCTGACTCTCGTCCTTCGATCCAAAAAGCTAGAATTTCGTTATGGTCAAGTGCAATATGTTTGCTTCCATGAGACCGGAACTTTGAAAGTTTGGGATAGTTATGTGATATTCGTGGTACTAAAAATTATTTTCAGATACAAACAAAGGCTAAATGATATGAGATATCCCAAGCAATGTTTGTTTGCAAAGCATTAGTAAAGTATTTACTATGCATTAGACTGATAAAAGAGGGTTCCGGAAGAACGCCTGTCATGTGATGAAGGTGAATAAACAGCAACTTAAAGAGAAAGGAAATGTCCGAAGGGTGTTAGTAAAACTTTTACGCCTAGGAAGTCCGGGGCTAACGCCACTCTTAAAGTTGGGTGCTTGTTCTGAGAGTAGGAGAAATATTGGAAGTAAAACTATTGGAAGTATAAAGGCAAAAAGAAAGAAGACTGGGATGTCCAGCTCATGTATGAATGTCATACGAGTTATAGATGTATGGAAGGCTGGTCAAAGATATAATTCTTAGGAATTATGATTAAACATGTTAATCACTAATTCTTCGGTATTGTGATTAAAAATTTGATCACAAGAATACCCGTTCGATTGCATTCTCTTGCAACTCGATACAAGAACTACTACGACCTAAAAGACTTGCCAGTAATGAGGTTTAGATAAGCGCTGGGAACATAGTAAAGGTTGCTGTGCCTTCTATCGGTGTATTACCTCTGTATTTATTTTCATAAATCATTTTGGAGTTTCATACACTCTAGCCCTTTGCATAAAGTATCTTGCAAGAAGGTTGTTCATAAGAGAACTTTTGATGTTCGGTGTTATGAATAACATAAGGGCCATACTTTCATTAGGAATGAGATGTATGTTATGAATATTGATGATAATATATTACCTCTGTATTTACTTTCATAATTCATTTTAGAGTTTTATACACTCTAGCCCATTGCATAATGTTTGTTGCAAGAAGGTTGTTCATACTAGAACAATTGTTGTTCGGTGTTATGAACAACATAAGGGCCATGCTTCCATCATGGATGGGATGTATGTTATGAATATTGATGGTAATATGATACATCCATAACACTGATGCTAAATGTCACAAGACTAAAAGAATACCACATATATTTGGCACTGCATTTGGTCACATTGGAGAAACCCGCATGGAGAAATTCCATAATGATGGATTTTGAAGTCGTTTGATTATGAATCATCTGACAATTGCAATTTTCCTCCAAAAAGTGAAGTGACCAAAATACCGTTCACAGGCCATAAGGAACGAGCAACGAACTTATTGGTGATCATACATTTTGATGTGTGTAGTCTGATAAATGTTGTTGCTAGCAGTGGACTTTTCTATCTTCAGAAATGACTAAAGTAGATATATGGATATTTACTTGATGAGACATAAGTCTGAATCTTTTGAAATCATTCAAGAGGTTTTCAGAATGAAGTAGAAATTATTTTAACAAGAAAATTATGTTTCTGCAATTGGATTGCGGAAAGGAATATTTGAGTTACAAGTTTAGCAAATGTCTGATGAGTTGTGCACAAGAGTTTCATAACTTACACCTCCCGGAACACCACTATGAGTGGAAAGTCTATGAAGATGTAATCAAACCATTTATGACATGGTAAGATCAAAGATGACATAAATCAATTTGCCATTATCCCTTTTAAAGTAATGCTTTAGTGACTGCGGCTTTTACATTGAAAAGAGCGCCATCAGATCTGTTGAAATGACGCCATGGTATGGTACGCCCAACCATGTTATGTCTTTTCTTAACATTTGGAATACGGGGCTTGTGTTAAATATTTACAAACCTATTCCAATCAGACAAGTGCTACTTTGTAGGTTGTCCCAAATTATTGGGTATTCCTCCCTCACTATACCGAGGCAAAAGGTTTACCATAAAGAACGGTATGATTTTCTAGAAAATGGTTCTTACAAAAAGGTGAGTGGGAGGACAGTTCAACTCGACGAGATAACAGTATCTTCATCATCAGGTCAAAGGAAAAGAAACCTTGGAAGTAATTCTAGAGTTTCCTACTCCAACTGATACGGAAGCCTCTACATGAGATGTATGGACTTCAGTCGAAATTGTATCTAAAGCACGTAATAAGTGAAGCATAGAGACTAATAATTTTTCAGCAGTTTACTCTAAAGATATAAGTTAAGCACTTAGAATAAAATTTATAAAGCGGCCCCCAAAGTTGATAAGTTATAGCACTACCATAAGCCACCACTAAGAATTGGCACATTTATTCAAAAGAAGAAGAAAAATGACGCTCCAAGAAATTATACATATCATGAAGACAAAATAAAAAGTCTAAGAAAGTCATACTGAATAGTTGAGGAAGAGTGGGGATGCTTGGCATCCCCAAGCTTAAAGCTTCAAACTCCTTTGAAATTACAGGGATGCGGGGCATCCCCAAAGCTTATGTTCTTGCTGGTCTCCCACTTCTTCTCATCATCATGGCTCCCATATATCTTATTTACTTCATCAACACAAAACTTAACAGATTTATGAGTAGGCCAGTCCATAAAAGCCGAACAGGGGACTTCTGTAAGTCATAAAATTCTGAAAAATTAGAAAATAATAGAAGACTCGTAATTTTAGGCTTTATTAAAATTTCATGATTTCATAATGTTCTGGTGATTTTAGCCAAAAAAAAATAGTAACAGCAAAACTGCAGTTTCAGCACAGTGCTACTTGTGAGCTGCGTTGGTTATTCCCCGAAGAGGAAGGGATGATGCAGTATAGTAGAGATAAGTATTTCCCTCAGTTATGAAACTAAGGTTATCAGTCCAGTAGGAGAACCAAGCAATACTATGTAAACAACACCTACACACAATAACGAATCCTCACACCCAACACGAACGAGGGGTTGTTAATCCCTCGACGCTAAAGTACAAGATTAGATTGTATGTGATAGATAGATAGATCAAACAAAAATACAAAATAAAATAAATAAAAGAAAATTGCAGCAAGTATTTTTAGGGTTTTAGTAATTGATAAAGATAGACCTGGGGGCCATAGTTTTCACTAGAGGCTTCTCTCAAGAAAATAGCATACGGTGGGTAGACAAATTACTGTTGGGCAATTGATAGAAAAGCAAATAATCATGATGATATCCAAGGCAATGATAATGTATATAGGCATCATGTCCGAGACAAGTAGACCGACTCCTGCCTGCATCTACTACTATTACTCCACACATCGACCGCTATCTAGCATGCATCTAGTGTATTAAGTCCATAAAGAACGGAGTAACGCCTTAAGAACGATGACATGATGTAGACAAGATAAACTCACGTATGAATAAACCCCATGTTTTTACCCTTAATAGCAACAACACATACGTGTCATGTCCCTTTCTGTCACTGGGATTCAGCACCGCAAGATCAAATCCATTACAAAGCACTTCTTCCCATGGCAAGATAAATCAATCTAGTTGGCCAAACCAAATCAATAGATCGGAGAAGAAATACGAAGCTATAACAATCATGCATAAAAGAGATCAGAAAAGAGTCAAAAAATATTCATGGATAATTTGATCATAAACTCACAATTCATCGGATCCCAACAAATACACCGCAAAAAGTGATTACATCGGATAGAACTCCAAGAACATCAAGGAGAACATTGTATTGAAGATCAAAGAGAGAGAAGAAGCCATCTAGCTACTAACTATGGACCCGAAGGTCTGTGGTAAACTACTCACGCATCATTGAAATGGCAGCAAGGATGATGCAGAGCCCCTCCGTGATCGATTCCCCCTCCGTCAGATTATTGGCGAAGGACCCCAGATGGGATTTCTCTGGAACAGAAACTTGCGACAGCGGAAAAAGTATTTCGTGGACTCCCCTTAGGGTTTCTGATTTTCTGAGAATTTATAGTGGTGGAATTAGGTCAAAAGGAGGTGTGTGGGCCCCACAAGGTACCAGGGCATGCCACCCCACCTGGGGCGCACCCTGGTACCTTGTGCTCCACTCCTTCAATTTCTGGCCCTCTCCTGAAGTTTCTAGTGTTGGTATTGTCAAAAAAAAATCTCCAAAAATTTTCATGGCATTTGGACTTCGTTTGGTATTGATATTCTATAAAACAAAAACAGGGTAGAAAACAGCAACTGGCACTGGGCACTAGGTCAATAGGTTAGTTCCAAAAAATGATATAAAGTTGCTGTAAATATAATTAAAAACATCAAGATTGATAATATAATAGCGTGGAACAATAAAAAATTATAGATACGTTGAAGACGTATCACACATCACAACAATTACTTATAAACTAGACATGCTAAGTGTAATTCTTGGCACATTATTTTTATAGTATAGTGGTTTATTCAAGGGAATAATTATATTTGTTGAAAATCTTCCATGATACAAGATTCACAAAGTTTCCATGCTCATGAACAAAAGTTCAAGGTCGACCCTCTCTTCTTCAATGTTCAATTTTCTCACTTTCACATTTCTTTTTGAGAAAGTGTTTATTTGATTCCCCACTTTTTTTTGGAAAACTTAAAAAGGTGAAAAACTGTAGAAAAAGACTCTAAAACTTCCGTCAGGCAGCGCTTTCTTTAAAGCCATATAGCTACCCATAAAGTGCTCATTTAATCATTCCACCTGGATATCAGGGTATATCGATCCCAATTTTAAGCATTAAAGTTTTGAATCTAAGTAGTGAGTGCAAAGTAACATGGAGCATATAACAATGAAGTCTAACCCTCTTCCTATGCATTGACATGCCATACAAAAAATAAATCATAAGAAACAGAGAAATTCCAATGCATCATAAAAGAAATTTCTTGCAATTGTAGCATACTGGAGACACAGAGAGGGCACTTATTTCTTCCTCTCTCATAATAATTATAAGTAGTAGCAGAAAAATCAACTATATAACTTTCATTAGAATCATCATGAGCAGAAGTGATCTATAAACTAGAAACATAATTTTCAATGTAAGCAAATTTCTCCTCTAAAGTGTAGTTGGGAGAGTTCAAAACCAAGATAGGTCTTTCATATGTGAGAGAAACATTATTAATTGTATATTTATCATCCATAACCATAGCATAATCATCTTCAAATAATTCTTCTATAGGTGCATCATATCATTCATTCCAATATATATCATAGTAATCAAGAAGGAATTTTTCATCTAATGAGCCCAAAGGATCTTGTGTTTCATTAATATAAGTTTGATCCTCCCATAAGCAAGTAGTAGTTGTTCCATATATGTGACGCCCCCGTTTCTAACCATGCACTAATCATACACGCATCATGCATGATCACTAACGGTGACTCACGTCAATATCACAACACAACTCTGTGGCACAAATTCAAACATAAATCTTTATATTACAAACCAGGGCTATGAGGACCCATAGTACATCAGTCATGAAAGCAAATATTATCTGAGTACAGACATAGTTAGACAAGTTTTGCCTTAGGAAGGCTGAGCAAAACAACAACACTAGATCGAAAAGGCAAGGCCTCCTGCCTGGGACCTCCGAACTACTCGCCGGCGTCGATCTCCATGTAGTAAGCTCCATCGAAATCACCTCCATCCGCGGTGCTACCAGCTTTTTGTGGCAACCGGGTGAATGAAAAAATAGCAAACAATTGTGAGTACTCATCCAAAGTACTCGCAAGACTTACATTAGATCTATACTACATATGCATCGGTATCAAAGGAATGGGCCTATATCTTTGTAGTAAACAGCAGAAATGCCAGAATAAGGGGGAGAAGCCTAACTTAACGAAGACTTTCCGCTGTTGCAGCATCAGAAGAGAGGAGGGAATTTAATAGTAATATTGTAAGTATGTAGTAGTATCATACCCAGAGATCCTCTCTCGACTCCCTGCGAGAAAGCTATCACTGAACTATTCCAATCTTTATCTGGGTGTATTTTATTAAGTATCTGGTTTAAGTTAGTATAAGATCGAGATACATCTCGAAGCCATCCGTTACCATGGACGCGGCTACTCAAATAGTTTTGCCTTCCCTGTAGGGGTGCACCACATAGCTTGATACGCTTGATTACCTCTGGCAGGACAAACTTTTCAAGGTAATGCCTGGCCTCGGATGATCGACACGCCGAAGTCCTACCTAGACTCCCCAGAGAGGTCAACACATCGGTCTACATCCTAAGCATGATGGGGTCATCGGCCGATCACCCTAAGCACTCCTGCACGTTGCGTGGATGGCCGGGACCAAGCCCGCCTATGTATACATAGCAGACAGTATCCTCTCACCCGGGCGCGTGCTGCTAAACTGTGACATCTGACAGAGCTTTCGGGAGGAACTGATGACGCCGAGGGCCCCATAAACCATTATCCCATGCAGCGGTTAGTGCGTATATGCCAGTGGCAGTCTCGGTTAAATACCCAAATCTGTTTAGTCATATTAGTAATAACTCACGGAGACGACCAGGGCTCAAGTCTCACCTTCTCCTGAGGATCTCTACCTGACACCCTGTCTCATCGACTTGGTAACTCACAGACCCTAACCAGGGAGCAGGCCCACCACTTTCTGGATGGTCTCCGCATGCCCTGTCATTTCACCACAATATCTCTCACGGGTGCCCTCCGAGACGACCCGACTTCAGTATGAATTACTCGTGGGTGACCTCTGAGCCGACCCGATTTTAGTATGTAACATGTATAGTGTAGTAGTATAAGTATACCCGTGATCATCGCTCGGAGGGGATCATGGCCTGATAATATAGCATAGCAAATGGACACGAATGTAAGGCCACTGATGTGACTCTAGCATACCTATACTAAGCATATAGGATAATAGGTAGGGTATCAACAGTAATAGCAAAGACAGGCTATGCAACAATATAGGATCTACCGATAAAACAGTAACGGTAACACTACTCTAATGCAGGCAGTATAGAGAAGGAATAGGTGATATCGGTATGATCAAGGGAGTTTGCTTGCCTGGAAGCTCTGCTGAAGTGAACTGATCGTCAAGGGCGTAGCCGTACTCAGTGGCATCGGTGATCTCGGGGTCTATCGAAAGAGAGCAGAGGAGGGAGAAACAAATAAACAACGGGCATACAAATGCAGCCCAGATGCATGTCATGGCAATATGGGTTGATTATGTGCTCTAGTGCATTGCAAGTCATCTTAAATGTAGTGGGAAAATATCTGGGAATATTTTCCCAGCTCCAGGTATTATTGTCTGTATTGATCTGGATGCAAAAGTTCAATGTTCATTATGATAGGAGTGATGTCAAGCATTTCGTGGACATATTCAGATTCATTATATTTTTTTGATCATTTTTCATATATAAATTATTTTCATCTGAGTTACAGTTTATTTTATTGAATTTCCAAAGTTTTAATGATTTTCTGGAATTTCTGGATTTAATTTAATTTAAAAAATTCAATTAAATATTAATTGCTATGGTACACAAAAGTGTACCCAGAAATGTGCGTGTGAGATTGACAGGTGGGGCCAGGGGGCTGAGTCAGTAGTACAGTCAGTGGTTGGCCCAGTCATCGTTGACTAGTCAACAGAGTCAACAGGGCCCACACATCATTGACTGGGGGCAGCCACTGACTGTACTGCTGACTCAGTGGGGCCCGCATGTTATTGGGTGATTAGTGTCTAATTAGTCGGTTAAGTGTGCGGGGTCCACCTATCAGTGTCACAGGGCGGTGGCGCCCCGGCGTTTAGCTGCCGGTGACCAAGACGATGGTGGCGGTGCATGGGAGGTCACCGAAAAACATGTACAGGGCATCATTTGATGCGTGGCTTGCGGCATTCGAACGCGGGTGTCGAGCCGTGCCAAATGGCACCGGTGGGACGTGCTGGGGTGGCCTGAGCTGAGCACAGCGTCGACAGCAGTGGCGGCTGAAGTCAGACGAGCTCAGGAACGACGGCAAGGCTAGAACTCAAGCTAACTAGAGGGGTAGGCCACACCACAGAGGTGCCCTGAGCATGTTGATGTGCTCAGTGGGCCATGACAATGGCAGCAGTGATGGCAGCGAGCAATGCGGCGGAGCCGAGCTTCGGCAGCAATGGCGCAAGGGGCTACTGGATGAACTGGACAGTATAGATAGAGGGGAAAAGTGCGCCAGCTCACATCATTAACAGGGAGCTGCTCGGGGAGGCGCGAGATGCAGTGACGGTGACGGAATCGATGACAGTGTATGGCGGATGCCTAGGAAGAAGATGACAGAGATCCGGCGTTGCAGCATCGCCCGGCTTGCGCTGGTTGGTGCAGAAGACGCAGCGGTCGACGGCGGAGCTCGAAGACATGTTTTTAAGGTGCGGTGAGCTCCGTGGGCGAGCTTGGCCATGGCGACGCAGAAGCAGAGCTACACGGGAGAAAAGAAAGTGGCATGAGAGAAGGGGAAAAAGATCTTAGCCGTGTCCCCGAGGTCCACGGCGGGGTTCCTATCCACCCACGGTCACCTGTAGCGACGCGGGCAGCGAGCTGGCGTGGCTAGGACGGTGACTGGCGCGGTAGGGTGCGCGCGCGTGAGCAGTGGTGGGAGGTGGATGAAAGGCTTCGGCCAGTGGGATGGGCCGCACTGTGGCGACTGGAAGCCCAGTCCAGCAGTAAGTTTTAGTCTTTTTCTTATTTTCCTTTTCTGTTTTGTATTTTCTCCTCTGTTTTTTTAATCTTGTTTTCATATCATTTGATTTTTGCTAAATGTGAAACTTGTCACATAAATACTAGGCAGTAATCTCAATTGGCACAAAAAGTTTGGGGCCAATTTGAATCCCTTTAAATTATTTTTTTAATTAAATTAGGTGATTAAGTGTTGCTGGTCCAGTGTTTTAATACCTAGGGGCATTTTGGTAATTTGGGAGATGCTGTTTTCCTTAACATAATTATTTATGGATTATGTGCAACATTACCAACTATTTTGTTTCACTGTTTGAAGAAGTAATTATTTTACTTACTATTTGAATTTCAATTTGACTTTGAGTTTGGATCAAGTGGTAATTAGGTTTTGCAAAACATGATGACATGGCATCATTAGGGGGAGATCACCGTAGCTTAATTACAAGGGTGTTACAATATAAAGGGTTATCAAACAATGTATTAGTTAAAGAGCTACTCTCATTAGAAGGTGGGCACGAGTAGCTAATCCGCTCTTCCTCCTGTTGTTCTTCACTTTTCTCCTCATCTTTTTGATCTAATGAGCACTTCTTTTCAGCGGTTTCTTCTTTCTTGATCTCACTTGTTGGGTTCTGCAAAATATTAGTCTCCCTTTGTGCAGTAGAGACCCTCTTAATATAATCATTTATATATGCATTACCACTAAAACTTTTACAATATTCAAGAACTTCACAAAAAGAAGATTGAGATAAAATAACACGAGTACGAGCACCACCTTTTTCAAGTAAAAGAGCAATTTCAAGGGCTCCCACACAGAGAACAAATTCTTCTATTTGCTCTATATTATAGTGGTCATACTCCCCCTTAGCATAAGAGGCTAGTGTGTGGTTCATATTGTACTTACATTGATATTTCAAATGATTTTTAGGTTGTTGAGAACAACAAGTTGTATCAAAATAAGCACACAATTTCCAAGCATAACAATTCAATTGGCCTAATAAATACTTTAAGTGTTTCCCTTTTTGAGACCAGCGGTGTCGCATAAAGACATCAAGTACTCCCAATGCTTTTTCCATGGCCAAGCTATTGGGAGTTTCAGCAGGATCATGAATTGGTTCATGATATAAAGAGTGGCAAGATTTTTAGCAGTGCAGATTTTAGTTGGTTCCTCAACCCTAATGTTAGTGACTATAACTAATTTTTTTGAAGTTTTATATTTTGTATACATGATGAAAAACAGTAGGTAAAATCTACTTAGTGACAAAGCAAACAAGTACACACGAGAAAATTCAACCTAGCACTATGCTCCCCAGCAACGGTGCCAGAAAAGAGCTTGATAATCCCCAAGTGCATGGAGTTATTGTCACACTCTCAAATGTGGATATGGAAGTATATAAGTGTCGATACCCCATAGGACCTAAAGGTATGTTTCCTAATCTCTGAGGTTCTGTATGCCACTTACACAAGTAACCGTGTACTAAACTTATAGTTTCCCTAGACTCTCTACAACTAAGATAGGATGCAAATGTAGTAACTAAAGTACTTAGAAACTAAAAATAAAAGTTAGGTACTGTTATGTAATAAATTGTAAGAAATAAAATAGATAAGAGTTTGTGGTTGTGAAAGTGGTGGTGGAATTGTCCCTAGGCAATTGATAACATCATAGAACCGGTACACATGCTTGTTATAATTATTATGTGGGAGAGGCATGTGCTAACATACTGCCAAACCATGGTCTCACATGTACTTATAATTGTTCTCTTAGCAAGTATCCACAAATACTAAGATTCATTAAGGTAAAAACCCAACTATAGCCATAACTTCCTCTAGGATTCCTCTCGAATCCTCGATGCCATAAACTCAGGGAACGGTTTCTGTCACTCCAGCATCCCATCCTAAACTTATCATAACACATCGCTTACCCTAAAGTGTGATCCAATATAGTGTGCACCTCTACATTAGCAACCTAGGATAGCACCATGACAATTCATACCAATAAAATTAGATCACCAACGCCATAGGACAAGAGAGAACTACTCGAACATGATAGTGATGCAACAAATCATTGGGGAATAATTTTTTGAAGCAAACACCATGTCTTAGTAGGAGATTATAGAGGTTTTACAATGGTGAACCCACAGGTCCAAGGAAGAAGATGGTGGTGGAGGTGATGGTGGGGACGGTGAAGTCCCCCGATGGCTGCCGGAAGGGAGGGGGAAGGAGTCCCCTCCTTCTTGGTCTTCCTTGGGCTTCTCCCTTGGTTGGAGATGTGTTTTCACCTATGTAGATGGCATCTATGGGGCTGCAATTTTCGCACCAAAGGGTTCCCCCTTAGAAAAGTAGGGTTTCCCATCAATATATAGGTCAAGTCATTAAATCTTGGCCATCCAACCCATAGGGCTTTGATCCAAGGGCCATTGGGCATGGTTAGACCCCTCCAAAGCCGTCCTTATCTTCTTATGAGTCCATAGGATCAAACCAGATTGAGATCCATCAAGTATGTAAGGAGTTAGGGTCAATCCCGTCACCCCCAGTTTCAGATTCCCGAAAGTGGCTCTTTTTGAAAATACTACCAAAAATACCTGTGCGTTGCAATGGGAGAAGAAAATATATCACAATCCATCCCCCCTCGCCAACACACACACTTGTCTCCGTCCTTTATTTCAACAAAACACTCCACCTGTTTTGCCGCTTATCCTCCTTCTTGCTCTCATCGATAGTGGCAGTGGTGTCCACCTTGCGTCATGTTCTATATCCTGCTAAAAAATCCAGTGCAAGAATATAAGAGGTCAACTATAGTAGGGGAAATTCAATAATGGGTATCGCCAAATAGGTGACATGCACATTTAAAGTTTGTTTGCTTGATGCAATGAAATCGGCCGTAGGCATACGTATAACAACTTCTGACTTGTAGTCATATATTTATCCAATAAACATATGTACAATAGCATTGCGTTTTCCTTGAACACTAAATTCAGGCTTCCCAAATAATAAAGGAAATATGAAATCATGGATGCACTAGCTAACAGAATAAGACAAATCTAAGTGAAACCTTATGCTTGTTCATGAACTCCAATAGTAAATAACTACATAATTGTTTAAGTGTACAAAAATCAATCATCAAAGCAGCAAAGCAAAGTGAATATGTTCAATTTTTTTTGCTTCACAGACTAAAATGGATGTAGGAGAAAAATTACTGGCCTATTATACATAGTATTGTAAGAAACGAATACATAATCTTCTAGTAATTTCTCACTCACTCCTCGCAAGTCAACCAACTAACTGGTCGGCATACTATCCATCCCTTCACCTATTCTTCCAAAGAGATAAAAATAGATCCCCTTTCTCTTCTTTATCTCCTTCAGCTAAATTGGGGATCCAGGGACAGATATATATTGCATAGATGACAAAGCTCTAGCTCAAGCAGACCTAATTTTTTTAGAGTTTATAGATCTATCTAAGCTTAAAAAATCATGAAGGGCTGGTCCTATTTGCTGGTTGCCATGAAATTTATGCAACAGAGAGGGGAAATGTCAGTACAAAACATGCACACATCAATGAAGAACATGCATCAGAGAGGGGACATCATCTTGCAGCTCTTGCATCGATCAAGAACACGCACACATCAATCAATACCCACGCATCATGCATGGCTGCATCCACCAACACCACACACGCATCCTTGATAACTCACAAGTATAGGGGATCAATTGTAGCTTTTTTGATAACTAAGTGTGTCGAACTGTAACACCCCAAAAATAATTCCTTTGCATTTTCAAATCTTTTTATTTAAAAGAAAATACTTTGAATTATTTTGACCCTTTTTCTTATTCTTCTTTCTTCTGTTCTGAAATTCATTTTTTATTTTTAATTGAGTTTTCAAAATTTTGCTTGGTTTTATTTTGATGGTTTATAAATTTGGTAGTCATTTTTGAGAGATCAAAAATACTTTTCCTTTAGAAAGGTTTTTGGATCATTCAAATTATTCCAAGGGTTTGCTCTTTTCACTCCTCTCAAGCACCCCTAAATTCTCTCAATAATTTTTCTATCACCTCTAATTTATCCCCCAAGTCATTCACACCTTCTAGGATAGTATCCAACATCTCTCCTCTTCACAAAAATATTTCTCTCATATTTTATAAATTCCAAAGTTGGAATTTGTATTATTCATAGTTTCTTTGGTTTACAAAGGAACCATATTTTGTATGAATCTTCTGCTCCCACCAAAATTACTCCAGCAACTAGATGGTACCCACAACCCATTTCACCAAAAACTTTGGGTTCCACAGTTCAAAATTTTCAAAATTCATTCAGATCAAATTTGGACCAGATTCAAATTCTATGATCAAAACCTATTTTTAATAGATCCAAAAATTCTAAAACTTTGCCAGACACTCTCTTATGCATCAACACCTCACCACAAAAATTCTCACAAATTCCTAAAATGCCTAGACCTCTCTGTCATTTCATCATACACATGGTGGGTGTACTGTTCATCTCTGACTGAAATTTAGTTAACTGAATTATTCAGAGAGGAGAGGGGGACGATGCCGTGTACTCCACCTCTTCCTTCTCCACCACGGCGTCGCCGTTGCTCATCAATACTTCAAACCCCAGGCCCACACCTCAGCCTCTCCCCGGCTCCTGGCAAGGATGGTGGGCGATCGCTCGCATCCTGGATAAGCCCGAGGCCACCAGCTCTTCTCCTCCCTTCTCCCCGGTGAGCTCATCCGTGAGGCCACCGCCACCTGTTGCTCTCCTACTCCGCCAGCTATAGCAGCACCGGCCAGCAGCTCCACCTGTTAGCCACCCAAGGCCGTGGATGAGCTTCTGTCCCGCTTGAGAACACCACGGTGGCCGGCACCCTCGAACCTATCTCCGGCGCATACGGCGGTCAACACTTCTCCAGTAGCATCCACCGACCTCACTCATCATGCACTGAACCTTACCACCGCCCCTAACCTACTTCGCCGGCCGGAGTAATTCCGGCGTCAGCCGCATGCCTCGGCCACCCTGGGATCCCCAATAAAAGGGCCTCCCGAGCTCCATGCACTCCACTCACCACCCACACCACATCCCAATCACCCTCCCATGCACTCCCACGACCTTCGGGAGGCCTTCTTCCCCGTCTCCGACCACCGACCTGCCGCCACCCTCCTCGATCAGTACATCCCCATCACTCCACCATCACCGCTCAAACTCCTCCAGTAATCATCTTGTGAACCCAATCATCGATCTCACGCTCCAATTTGATGCAAAGAGCTCTCTTCGGCGAGATCCCAACACACCTGAACCATCGTCCGCCGGCGTCGACCTCGCCGTCGTTCTGTTGCTCACCGATCACCACCACCACCAATCGTCAGTGCAGAAACACTCCCCGAGCACGACCACACCATCGCCGCCCTCTGATACGCCGGCGATCGCCGCACCTCTTCTGTGCACGCGCGCGAACGCGTTTGAATTTAAACCTGACGGGTGGACCCCACCCATCAGCGTTTTATTCTTTTTTGGTTAAAACAGAAAACATATTCTGTTACTTTACATCTTCTACACTGGAAAGCATACTTTGGCCGAAGTGTTTTCTTTATAAACGCACAGGGACCTGGATTTTTGCAGAAAGACCCCTAGATTTGAAAGTTTAATAACTTTTAAACCACAACTCTGATTGAGTTGATTCTTTTTTTAAAATTCTTATTTTTCTCTCTAGTTTTTTAGTATTTATTTAAAAATATTTTGAGACAAGTTTCCGTACTGTTACCAAAAAAATTAATTTAAATTTGAATTTGGATTTTCCAGAAAAGAAGAGGGAAACTTTGCCGGGAATTTCGAGGGTTCTTCTTCTGACTACTTTGGACAAGGCAAGCATTTTGAACCTGGGATATGGTGAATTGCATTGCATGGTTGCATTGGTTTAAGTTTGCACCATATGTGTGGAAATAATGCATGCATGGTCATATCACTTCTTGCATTTGACTTGCACTTCACTCAAGCTCAAGGAATCCTTCTAACATGATGGAAGGCTGTGAGAAAATTCAGGAACGTGTTTCCTGTCTTGGACGTGCCGGTGGGCACGGCCGCGTTATGACACGACGGTGTGACTGTGGCATGTGAGGCATGCTAGTCATAATAATAATACCTCCTGAGTCGGCCTAGATCAAGTCTTGTTCCGTCACACCTAGCTAAATACCGTGCTGCCACGGGTCTTCTCACGAGGGGAGTGCGGTGTACGAAGTTGCTAACCCCTGTCCGTGTACGCACCACTTAGAGAGGCCATGATGAGGGTTCCACGTCCATGGACTAATGCCAGTCATCTGGTCAGGGGGCATGGGTGTATCCGGCTGGGCCGAGAGGGGGGCACCCCTTTTAATCCGCGCATATAAATAGTGATCCAATGCTATTTGAGACAATGGTCTCCCCGACTTAGAGTTTATCTTAAACGATGCTTTAGGTGATTCCTGGCATCCGGAAAGTTATTCTGGTGTGTGCTAGTCAGGTGTGTTTTCAACCCAAAGATCGTAGTGGGAATTAGTCAGTGCCACGGTGTTGACTAAAGAAATCCCATGCACGTGGGTAAAGAGTGCACCCTCTGCAGAGTTATATCTATTCAAATAGCCGTGTCCGCGGTCAAGGATGTTAGCTAGGAAGGGTCAAGTGTCGGTCCGGTGTCGGTCTTCGGAGGAAATAATTAACTTAAGCATGAATTATTTTACAGGATAATATTATCATCACTAATGCTATCATGGTTATTTGTGCTATCATGAATACTATTGTTGTGAATATTATTGTCATTATGAATATTATTATGGACTAACCCTGAGTGTCACTTGGGCTGGTTGGACTACCCGTGGCACTCAGTTTTCTTTTTATTTTTTGAATGTCTCAGGGGCTGGCTAGACTACCCCGGGCACTCAGTTTTTATTTTCAAGACCTCTCGTGGCGTCTCTTGAGTTCTCGGGCGGTCCCATCTCGCCCGATTCTCTTTTAGACACCCGTTAGGCATTTCTCTTCAAGACCTCTCGTGGCGTCGCTTGGATTCTCGGGCGGTCCTGTCTCGCCCGATTCTCCTTTTAGACACCCGTTTGGCATTTCTTTTGGAATTTCGGGCGGTCCTGTCTCGCCCGATTTTCCCATTAACTTTCTTTGTTTGTCACTAAGTTTGTACCTACTAATTCTTTTGCATGCTAATAAATTTAACCTGTCATGATTAAATTTCAGTCAGCATGACCATATCATTTAATCCATCATGAGCATATGCATTCGGTATATCTTTCGTTCATAATGTTTGCGAGTACATTCCAACGTACTCACAGGATTGTCCCTGGCTTGTTAATTTGGCCAGACCTGGAGGAAGACGAGCTTGTGGAGGACGAGTGCGCTAGCGAGCCCGACGCTTAGAGGTGTTCCCAGTCAGACAACCTGTGACATCGGAGTCTACCACATGTATCATCCGCGGTGCTTCCGCTACACCAATAAAATAGTCAAGCCTCACACTGACGCTTGGCTCTATTTTATCATATCAATATTTATTCTACCACCACACCACTGTCATATTCCGCTACTGCCATATACTAGTGACTTTGTAATAATTTGTTGAGCACTCAGACTCAACCCTGTGTAATATTATGTACTGGTTATCTATATCAAGGAAGTCCATCAGTTGTTCTTGGGGCTGATGTGACTCGGGGCTATTCTGTGATTTCTTCCTGAAGGGGCCCGACACGAACCCAACGAGGAGATAAAGGTAGAATCAATATTCCCTTCAAGTTCTATCTACCACCGATACAACTCTACGCACACTTAACGTTCGCTTTACCAAGAACAAGAATAAAACTAGAAGTACTTTGTAGGTGTAATGCTAGAACTACTTTGCAAGAATAAAACCAGGAGTACTTTGCGAGAATAAAACTATGAGTAATTTGCAAGATAATAAAAGTTAGTTATTAGGTAGAGAGATTTTTGTAACACAAGAAAGTTATTTGTCCCTAGGCAATCGATAACTAGACTGGTAATCATTATTGCAATTTTATATGAGGGAGAGGCATGAGCTAACATACTACTTGGATCATATACACTTATGATTGGAACTCTATCAAGCATCCACAACTACCAAAGATCATTAAGGTAAATACAAACCATAGCATTAAGTAACAAGTCCTCTTTAGTCCCATACGCAACAACCCCCTTACTCGGGTGTAAACTTCTGTCACTCTAGCCGCCCACTATAAGAGAACTATGAACGTATTGCAAACCCTACAGCGGGAATCCCTCACGCTTGCGTGATATGGAGGGCACCATAGGACAGCACCAAAATAAAACATACAACTCAAACCAATCATGATCATCAATGAACCCATAGGACAAAAAGAATCTACTCAAACATCATAGGATAGCCATACATCATTGGATAATAATATATAGCGTTAAGCACCATGTTTAAGTAGAGATTACAGCGGGGTGAAGAGGTGTTACACCGCTGCATAGAGGGGGAGAGAGTTGGTGTTAACAGCGGCGAAGTTGTTGGTGTAGATCGCCGTCACGATGGTTGCCCCGGCGGCGTTGAGACGCCACCGGGAGAGAGGGGGAGAGAGCCCCCCTCCTTCTTCTTGCTTGCCCCCCCTCCCTAGATGGGAGGAGGTTTTCCCCTCTGGACCTTGGCCTTATGGCACCGGGAGGGGCGAGAGCCCCTTCGAGATTGAATCTCTCTCTCTCTCTATTCTCTTCTGTTTCGCGTTCCTGTTTTCTGGCCCTTCACCGTTTCTTAAATTCCCGGAGATCCGTAACTCCGATTGGGCTGAAACTTTAACATGATTTTTTTCTCGATATAAGCTTCCTTGCGGCCGAAGAAGAGCCCCAACCGACTTACGGTGTGGCCACAAGGCACCAACGCGCACCGGGGGGGGCACGCCAAGGTGGCTTGTGGAGGCTGTGGGCCTCCGTTTGCATTGATTAGACCTCCCAAAAATCATATATATTCCAAAATAATTCTTCATAAAATTTTATTGCATTTAGACTTTGTTTGATATGGATTTTCTGTGAAACAAAAAAGAAGGAGAAAACATGAACTAGCACTGGGCACTGGATCAATATGTTAGTCCCAAAAATAATATAAAATGTTGCCAAAAGTATATGAAAGTTGTAAAATATTGGCATGAAACAATCAAAAATTATAGATACGATGGAGACGTATCAGCATCCCCAAGCTTAATTCCTACTCATCCTCGAGTAGGTAAATGATAAAAAAGATATTTTTTTATGTTGAATGCTACCTAGCATAATCTTGATCATGTAATCTAATCATGGCATGAATATTAAGACACGAGTGATTCAAAGCAATAGTTTATAATTTGACATGAAGACATAAATACTCAAGCATACTAACAAGCAACCATATCCTTCAAAATATCAATGCTAAAGAAAGTTATCCCTAGCCCATTATGCTCAATCATTGATCCATTCTTGAAACACACTCAACATTAGCTACATCCAATGCACAAGTATGACAATAGTGCTCTCCAGTTGGTGCTTTATAAGAGAAGATGGAGACTCAAAAAATAAAAATAAAAATTGCATAAAAGTAAAATAGATAGGCCCTTCGCAGAGGGAAGCAGAGATTTGCAGAGGTGCCAGAGCTCGAAGCTTAAATTAGAGAGATAAAATTATTTTGAGAGGCATGCTTTTCCTGTCAATGCTACGACCGAAAGTTCCCAATGTCTTCCATGCTAGACACATTATAGGCAGTTCCCAAACAGAAAATAAAATTAATTTCCTTTCCACCATTCTTACACAATCCATGGCTAGCCGTATCCACGGGTGCCTTCCATACCAACGTTTTCCAAGGAATTTTGTTATTATTCTTTTTGATTCATTGTGGGACTGGCCATCCCTTTACCTGCCACTTTCTCGTGCAATGACAAGTGAATAAACACTCATCTTAAGAATAACCCGCCTAGCATGAAAGATATTGGCCACCCCTACCACCACATGAGCGGTACGGGCACACAAAATAGAAGTCTATTTTGAATGATTAGAGTTGGCACTACTTGAAACGGCATGGAAATACCGCATATAGGTAGGTATAGTGGACTCATTTGGCACAACTTTGGGTTTAAGGAATTGGACGCACAAGCAGCATTCCCGCTTAGTACAAATGGAGACTAGCAAATAGATTGAGAAGCAACCAAACAGAAAACAAAAACTGTCATAAACATGCATTGAGAATAACTAACACTGAATAATGCACCATAAGTAGGATGTAACTTCGTTGCATAACTATTGACTTTACGTGCATGCATAGGGAATCACAAACCTTAACACCAATATTCTTACTAAATCACAATTACTCACTAGCATGACTCACATATTATCACCTCCATATCGCAAAACTATTGCAAGGAATCAAACATATCATATTCAAGAGTTAAATGCACTGGAGGTCCTAAAAGTTTCGTCGGGGTGTCACTTTAGTCCTAATTCTTCGAAAATGCACCTTTAGGTCCTAATTCTTTAGTAAGTGGTTCATGCGAGGTCCTTTTTTCATGAGCGCTCGTTGACCTGCCCACGTGGCGCGTTGACCCATGCCACGTCGACAGAGGGCCCAACCGGCTTGCGAGAAAAATACATTGGTGGTCCTAAAAGTTTCTGGGCAGTGTCACTTTAGTCCTACTTCTTTCAAAATGCATGTTTAGATCCTAATTCTATAGTAAGTGGTTCACGTGAGGTCCTTTTTTGCACGATCTTTCGCTGACCTGCTTGCGTGATGTGTTGACCCATGCCACGTCAAGTTAGAGGCCGTTGTGGTTGCTCTTTTTTTTTTACAGAAAGCCCCTTGTAACCCCCCCTCTTGATATTTTCCAACCCCTACCGAATCTCTCTCTATCTCAAACTCTCACTCTCTCTCTCTCTCTCTCGTGCCCGCACCGTCGCCATGGCTGGGGCAGCAAGCTCCTCGGTAGCGAAGCGAGTGACGAAGAGGAGCATTGCAGCAGTGTCGGCAGCGCTGGCTCCTCCACAAGCTCCTACTGCCTAACCCCAAATCAAAGCAAGTGGTTTGAGGAACTTAACAAAACAGTGCAAATCGAACTAAATCAATGCCTACAGCTAGTGATTGTGGTAGAGTAGAGGAAATCACATAGCTACGGGACGATAGCGGCGAAAAAATTATTGTTTTTTGCAATGTTCCTCATCTGCTAGTGACCCTAAATGGATGTGGGATGGGTTAACGCGCAACCAAGCAGGTCTGCGAATGATCATGCGAAAAAGGACCTCAGGTGAACCACTTACTATAGAATTAGGACTTAAACGTGCATTTTGAAAGAAGTAGGACTAAAGTGACACTGCCCAGAAACTTTTAGGACCACCAATGTATTTTTCTCGCTAGCCGGTTGGGCCCTCTGTCGACGTGGCATAGGTCAACGTGCCACGTGGGTAGGTCAATGAGCGCTCGTGAAAAAAGGACCTCAGGTGAACCACTTACTAAAGAATTAGGACCTAAAGGTGCATTTTGGAAGAATTAGGACTAAAGTGACACCCTGATGAAACTTTTAGGACCTCCAGTGCATTTAACTCCATATTCAATGATCTACAAGTTTTATGTATGATTTAGGACTAACCATGTGAATGACCAATTCCCGTTGACTCTCTAAATAGATATAAGTGAAGCATGAGAGTTTAATTCTATCTACAAAAGAACATGCTCTAATAAATATAAGTGAAGCAAAAGATCATTCTACAAATAACGGTTTTCTAAATGTAGAGAAAAAGGCATCCAAACTTCAAATGATATAAGTGAAGCACATGAAGCATTCTATAAAGCCATACTAAAAAGATATAAGTGAAGTGCAAAGAGCATTCTATAAATCAACCAAGGACTATCCCATACCAGCATGGTGCATTATTAAAAGAAAAATAAGGAGCACACGACGCTCCAAGAATTTACGCATATCATGTGAACAAAACAAAAACCGAAACATACCGATACTTGTTGAAGAAAGATGGGATGCCTTCCGAGGCATCCCCAAGCTTAGATGCTTGAGTATCCTTGAATATTTACTTGGGGTGCCTTGGGCATCCCCAATCTTGAACTCTTGCCTCTCCTTATTCTCCTCATATTGATACCTCCCCGATCTTCGAACACTTCATCCACACAAAACTTAACCGAACTTTTTATTAGCGGGGTTAGTAAACATCAAATCCATCATGTCCTGCTGTAACATTATTGTATAATTATAATCAAACATTACCCACTATTTGCTATCACAATTCTATGGCTCCCAAGTCAACGGGGCTCAACAAGATTTCAAACATAAGCAAATAACGAAACTATAACAGCAATCTATGAAAACAGGACATTCTGTAAAGATGTAGATGGTACATATATTCTGTAACTCAAAAAATTCTGAAACATTAGGACAAAATAAACAATTTACATATCAGTACCATGTAAAAATTTCAGAATTTTTGCATGTTCCAGTAAAGAATGTAAATTCATGCACTACAGCAAAAGTTTCTGTTTTTGCACTTCACACACCAAACAAGCAATTTAATCATCCTAAAGGTAAATCTTGGCACATTATTATTATAATACAAAGGATTTGTACAAGGGGATAATTATTTTTATGAGAAACTTCCATGAAAAATTCTACATTGTTTCCATGAGCATGAACACAAGTGTTCAAGGTCGACCCTCACTTCTCCAATGCATAACCTTCTAGTCGCTTCTCTTTTTGAAAAAGTTTTTAGGTTCTCCTCTATATTTTTTTTAAAACTTTTTAAAAGCACACAACAGAATATAATGACCCTCTAAAACTTCCGAGTTGTCTCCCAGGCAGCACTTTCTTTAAATCCATTAAGCTAGGCATAAAGTGCTCATGCAATGGATCCACCCGAATCCCAAGGTATATCAAAGCCAATTTTAATTAACAATGATTTGTAATTTAGTAGTGAGCACAAAGTAACATATATCACATAATGACAAAGTCTAACTCTCTTCCTATGCATCGGCATGTCATAAAAGAACAATTCATGCACATCAAGTAAAGGCCAATGCATAGTATAAATAGTTTCTTGCAATTTTATTGTATTGGAAACATAGAGAGGCGGAGATGTAGTTCTTCTCTCATAATAATTGCAAGTAGGAGCAGCAAGCACATGCATATTATATCCATCAAAATTATCATGTGCAATAGTAAAATGCAACCCATCAATATAATCCTTAATAAGCGCAAACTTCTCCGATATAGTGTAGTTGGGAGAATTCAAAAAGATAATAGGACTATCACGTGTAGGTGCAATAGCAACAATTTCATGTTTAACATAAGGAACTATAGCAAGTTCATCTCCATAAGCATCATTCAAATTGGCATCATGGCCACAAGCATAGCAAACATCAATTTTATCAAAAAGGGATATTTCAAATGAATCCAAGGGACCATAGAAATCATCATAGCTCGGTAAGCACGAAGGGAAATTAAACAATGTATGAGTTGAAGAGTTACTCTCATTAGAACGTGGGCACGAGTAGCTAATCCGCTCTTCCTCCCTTTGTTCTTCGCTCTCCTCATCATCTTTTTCATCTAATGAGCTCACAGTTTCAGCAATTTATTCTTCCATAGATTCCTGCAAAATATTAGTCTCCTCTTGGACAGCGGAGGAGTCCTCTGTAGCGACCCGACCCAGATGGATCGAAGTCTCTGTGCTTAAGTGTCATCCCTGGATCGGTATGCTGACACACACATTACTCGAGGATTTATAACAGAGATAAATCACATGTATAAAATAACGTAAATACTATTACCTCAAATAATATAGCGAAAGTAACAACAAAGTTGTGGAGTCCCAACAACACCAACGGCAAAGTTGAGTGTAGTCATCGCAACCCTAACGTATCACTTACTCGTCGAATAATTCCTGCAACATGAGACGTTGCAGCCGTGTAGGTCAGTACGTTGAATGTACTGACAAATTCACACCACAGAATAATGATGAACAATATCTATCACTACATGCATATTTGGCTGGTGGAGACTCTAAGTTTAATTTTGCATAAAGCAAATTTTTCCCTACAACAAAGGAATAGATTTTATTTAACTACCCTGTTTAAGCCATTATTGAGAAGGTACCCCCAACTCAATCCCAAAATTAATAAATATAATTAATAACAACCCAACAAATTCTCTATGCAAAGTGATGAGATCAACCAATACTTCAAGTACCAGATACTCAAAATGTCCATAACCAGGGACACGGCTAATCATGATTAGTTTGTACACTATGCAGAGGTTTGTGCACTTTTCCCCACAAGACTCGATCTCCTCCGTTGAAATTCTCGCATTGCATGATGTTTGAGAAACGGATGATCGAGACACAGTCTTTCCGAAGAGGTCCCCTTAACCGATCGATAGGCCGATACACCTACAATTCCCCTACATCTGCTAGCCCATCATGGAAAGGATTCCCACAACTTACTCATCTATGCCAGAGCCCATAATGGCATGTGGCTGCACACGGAAGTTTCTAGCATGAATAATCTTATGATCCCTTTGAGCCTGGGTGGCATTCCATAGGATGATCACACGGTTACCCCGGGATCTCCTAGGACAACACTGGATTCCCCAGGTGCCCGCAACCAATCCACCCAGATGTGTATTAAAGTAGCCACCTTAAGTTTCCCTTAGATAAATTACTCTCGCAACTTTCATGAATCTCACATACCAATCCCCGTATACGAGCATGGCTAAGCAATTATGAGCATAACGTATATTCTCGGGGTGATCAAAGGTAATAGGTTCCTACCTCATGAACTACATAGCAAGGCCACATGTTCCCAATCCTACTCATGCAATCTTTGAGGGTGAAACTAATGCATAGTAAAAAAACTGGGTATTGAAAAGTATGATCAAAGAGTGAACTTGCCTTGTACTGTTGATGAAGATTCTTCACACTCATAATTCCAGATAGTTCTACTCGTCACACTCCGATCAATCTATCGTAAGCAAGCAATTTTATCCACACATAAGCAATCACTCAAAGACCCAAAAAAAATACAAAGGAAGATTGCGAAAACTCCGAATGAACCAAATCAAATTATATGCAAGATCAGATCCTAATTTCGGTGAAAAAGTGTGGTGATGGCTCAAGATGGTAGATAACGCCTAGGGATTCAATTTGAAAAAAGAATCAATTGAAAAAGCGCTACAGTTTACAAGATATGATCAAGTGAAGCTTCGAGTTCAAATTTGAATCGTTCAAATTTGAAAAGATCAAAAGTTGAAACTAATGATGCTACTGGATGTAGGAATTCAATATGAAAATGTAGGAAAAAGATTTACTAGATTGAAAATAACGGATCAAGTAATTCAACATAGAATTGAATCTGATTAGAATGTTGTGTAACAACTCTTTGGTGGACTAGTAGAGTAACTGGCTAAGATCAAAATTATATGTTGGAAAGATGACACTTAATTGTGCGAATGGAAAGATTACTTCAATACGAATCCGATGCAGTTGGGTTCATCGGAAACGGAGCTACGGATAAAAAGATATGATCAAAAGAAGTTTGAATATGAATCTGAACAAATTTCGAAATTTGAAAGTTGCAAAAAGTTTATTTGATAGATTCACTAGATAGGTGGAATCAAGATGAAAATGTAGGCGTTGGTTTCGTCTAATTTGGATGAACGAGTAAAAAGTTATGGCTATTTGAAAAATCAGGGCCAAGCTGTTTTACGGAAGAAAAAGAGCAATGGCTAAAAGAATTTCAGTCTTAAAATGTAAAAGAATTCTAGTATTAAAATAATAAGCTACGGGAGTATAAAAAAATACAAAGAAAAATACCTTTATAAGGTAGAAAAAAGACGACTTCGGAGAGAGGAGACAACTTCCAGAAGTCCCGCCGGAGAGAAGAAATATATTTTCTTTTTTGTGAAGCTAGTCAAACCAAAATATTGATTTAACCCGCAGTGGATGATTTTTGAAGGCTCTATGGGTCTATATTTATAGGTGGAAAAAAGGCTTAGGGATCAAAGGCTAGGCAATGTGGGACTAAACGTAGACGAAAAGAAAAGAAATAGAGGCGAAAAGAGGCGCTCGCATGGGCCTAAAAGTGTTCGGCTGGCCGCGCGCGCTGTAGTTTTTTTAAAAAAAAATTCGGCCAAAGTGAAAAAAAAATGGCTGGCTGGGCCTGGCCCATGTAGAAGAGAAGAAAAAAAATTGATGGGACGCCCGATGCCACTATGCTGCGCACGTGGGCGAGAGTTAGTTCCAGGCGCACTCGCAGTTTTTGTTTTCTAAATAGAAATAGAAAAGGAAAAACTGAATAAAGAAATTAAAAATAAAATTATACATAGGCATATTATATATCAAAATTTTCAGAAAAAGATTTCCTAAATGATGAACATATTTTCAGCGGCAAATAAATTCTACAAAAATTTAAATAAAGCAAACAGTATTTCTGGTTCATTTAAAAACCAAATAAAAATATTTTTAAAATACCGAAATGATTTTAAACTCATTTTTCTCCACTTTTCTATTGTAGGGAATCATTTTACCATATTTTACATATATTTTGTTTTTGGAGAAAAAATAATTTGAATAAAAACCAAATAACTTCAAATTGAAAGTGGGTTTCTAAATAACTACAAAAGGACTTTCAATTTGATTTCTTTGAACTTCCAACTCTCTTTCTTAGCATTTGAAGAAGTCATTTTATTTTCTCTCATGAAACTCATTGAGTTGCATAAGTTTCCGAATTTGAAAATTTCCAAATGGAATTCAAATCTTTTCAAAACCCTTTTCATTTATTTAAATGAAAGAAGTCATATCATCTTCACTCTAGGGTTTTGTGATGAAATGAATTTTAATTCATGGAGATCATAAATGCAAGGTGAAAGTTTGGAAAAGTCATTTCATTCCCTCTCATTCAACTTTCAAAAAGTTTCAAATTTCACTCAATTTCACACAAGCAACCACACCACAATCAAACAAACAATCAAAACTTATTTATTTAATATAACATTCCAAAATTTAGAATTTTGGGATGTTACATCCTCAATATATCCTTTAACATAAGCATTAGAAGCATAGTTTTCATAGCAATATTTAAGTGTGGCAAAATTTTCAGATTTGTAAAGAGTAGCATCATACTTTTCAATCAAAGAAGCAATTTCATAAGCACCCTTAAAAGCAACAAATTCTTCAATTTGTTCAATATCATAGTAACTACAAACAACTTTAGCATAAGAAGATACGATTCCACTATCACTAAACTCACATTGGTAGGGAAGGTGTTTCTTAGGGTCTACAGAACAACAAGTAAAATCATGTATTTCACATTAATTCCTAGCATAGCAATTCAAAGTATTAATATGATGCCATAAGATTTTCCCTTTTTGAGACAAGCGGTGTCGCACAAAATAAGCATGCTCATCTAATGATTTTCCCTCAACTAAGCTAGTTGGGTTTTCAGCACGAGCACAAAGGGATCGAAGATGATCCATGTAGAAAGCTTCAGCAGTATGATAGATTTTGGGTGGTTCTTCAACCATTAGTTTAGCAAGTACAACTATTTTTTTGGTATTTTACGTTTCCTACCCATAACTAAAGATAGAAAACAAGAGCACAAAATAAAACTACTGAGTGATAAAGCAAACAAGCACACACGACAATATCAACCCCACGCTATTGCTCCCCGGCAACGGCGCCAGGAAAAGGTCTTGATAACCCACAAGTATAGGGGATCAATTGTGGCTTTCTCAATAAATAAGAGTGTCAAACCAAACTAGGAGCTAAAGGTAGAATCAACATTCCCTTCATGTTCTATCGACCACCGATACAACTCTAGGCACACTTAACGTTCGCTTTACCTAGAACAAGAATAAACCTAGAAGTACTTTGTAGGTGTAATGCTAGAACTACTTTGCAAGAATAAAACTAGGAGTACTTTGCGAGAATAAAACTATGAGTAATTTCCAAGATAATAAAAGTTAGTTATTGCTACTTGTAGACCGCGTTGGTATTTCCCTGAAGAGGAGGGGATCATGTAGTATAGTAGAGATAAGTATTTCCCTCAGTTATGAAACCAAAGTTATCAATCCAGTAGGAGAATCACACAAGACCTCGTTAGCAGCACCTGCACACAAAACAACAAATCCTCGCACCCCACGTGAACAAGGGGTTGTCAATCCCTTGGCGGTCAATTGCAAGATTAAATTGTATGGTGATAGATAGATAGATAGATAGATAGATCAAACAAAAAATAAAAAATAAAATAAATAAAAGAAAATTGCAGCAAGTATTTTTAGGGTTTTAGTAAATGATAAAAGTAGACCCGGGGGCCATAGTTTTCACTAGAGGCTTCTCTCTTGAAAATAGCATACGGTGGGTAAACAAATTACTGTTGGGCAATTGATTGAAAAGCAAATAATCATGACGATATCCAAGGCAATGATCATGTATATAGGCATCACGTCCGAGACAAGTAGACCAACTCCTGCCTGCATCTACTACTATTACTCCACCCATCGACCGCTATCCAGCATGAATCTAGAGTATCAAGTTCATAAAGAATGGAGTAACACCTTAAGCAAGATGACATGATGTAGACAAAGTAAACTGATGCATGAATAAACCCTATCTGTTTACCCTTAATAGCAATGATACATACGTGTCATGTCCCTTTCTGTCACTGGGATTGAGCACCGCAAGATCGAACCCATTACAAAGCACCTCGTCCCTTGGCAAGATAAATCAATCTAGTTGGCCAAACCAAATCAATAGATCGGAGAAGAAATACGAAGCTATAATAATCATGCATAAAAGAGTTCAGAGAAGACTCAAATAATATTCATGGATAATCTGATCATAAACTCACAATTCATCGGATCCCAACAAACACACCAGAAAAAGTGATTACATCGGATAGAACTCCAAGAACATCGAGGAGGACATTGTATTGAAGATCAAATAGAGAGAAGAAGCCATCTAGCTACTAACTATGGACCCAAAGGTCTGTGGTAAACTACTCACGCATCATCGGAAGGGCAGCAAAGATGATGCAGAGCCCCTCCGTGATCGATTCCCCCTCCGGCGGAGTACCGGAAAAGGCCTCCAGATGGGATCTATCAAGAACAGAAGCTTCCGGCGGCGGCAAAAGTATTTCATGGACTCCTCTGTTGGTTTCCCGATTTTAGAGAATTTATAGTGGTGGAATTAGGTCAAAAGGAGCAGAGGTAGGCCCTGATGACCCACAAGTATAGGGGATCAATCGTAGTCCCTTCGATAAGTAAGAGTGTCGAACCCAACGAGTAGCAGAAGGAAATGACAAGCGGTTTTCAGCAAGGTATTCTCTGCAAGCACTAAAATTATAAGTAACGAGTAGTTTGATAGCAAGATAATTTGTAACGAGGAAGTAATGGTAACGGTAACAAAAGTGCAGCAAGGTAGCCCAATCCTTTTGAGGCAAAGGACAGGCCAAAACGGTCTCTTATGATAAGCAAAGCATTCTTGAGGGTACACAGGAATTTCATCTAGTCACTTTCATCATGTTGGTTTGATTTGTGTTCGCTACTTTGATAATTTGATATGTGGGTGGACCGGTGCTTAGGTGCTATTCTTACTTGAACAAACCTCCTACTTATGATTAACCCCCTCGCAAGCATCCGCAACTACGAGAAAAGTATTAAGAATAAATCTAACCATAGCATTAAACTTTTGGATCCAAATCAGTCCCTTACAGAATAGCGCATAAACTAGGGTTTAAGCTTCTATCACTCTCGCAACCCATCATCTAATAACTACTCCATAATGCATTCCCTTAGGCCCAAATATGGTGAAGTGTCATGTAGTCGACGTTCACATGACACCACTAAGGGAATCACAACATACATACCATCAAAATATCGAACACATATCAAGTTCACATGATTACTTGCAACAAGATTTCTTCCGTGACCTCAATAAAAAAAGTAACTACTCACAAATGATAATCATGCTCAAGATCAGAGGGGTATTAAATAGCATAATGGATCTGAACATATATTCTTCCACCAAATAAACCATATAGTAATCAACTACAAGATGTAATCAACACTACTAGTCACCCACAAGCACCAATCTATAGTTCCGGTACAAAGATTGAACACAAGAGATGAGCTAGGGTTTGAGAGGAGATGGTGCTGTTGAAGATGTTGATGGATATTGCCCTCCCCAAGATGGGAGAGTTGTTGGTGATGATGATGACGATGATTTCCCCCCGCGGAATCGCTTCGCCGGAGGGGAAAAGTGCTCCTGCCCAAGTTCTGCCTTGAGACGGCAGCGCTTCATCCAGAAAGTCCTCCCCTTATTTTTTTTCTAGGTGAAAATGACTTATATACCAGAAGGGGGGCACCGGAGGTGGGCCGAGGAGGGCACAACCCACCAAGGCGCGCCTGGGCTCCCTGGCGCGCCCAGGTGGGCCCACCTGGTGGGCCCCCTCTGGTACTTATTTGCTCCAATAATTCTTATATATTCCATAAAAATTCTCCTTGAAGTTTCAGCTCATTTGGAGTTGTGCAGAATAGGTAGCCTGACGTAACTTTTTCAGGTCCAGATTTCCAGCTGCCGGTATTCTCCCTCTTTGTGTGAACCTTGCATATTATGAGAGAAAAGGCATTAGAATTACTCCAAAAAGCATTATTATTCATAAAAACAATATAAATAACAGTAGGAAAACATGATGCAAAATGGACGTATCAACTCCCCCAAGCTTATACCTCGCTTGTCCTCAAGCGAAAACCGAAACCGAAAAACATGTCCACATGCTTAGAGAGAGAGGTGTCGATAAAAACAAAATACGGACATTGAAGCATCATGTATATTATTATAACAGCAACAAACTTTAACATAAAACTTTATCACAGAACTTTTATCATAAACTTCTCATGAATAAGTAACAATTCATCACAACATCGAAGTATAAAGCATAAACTCTAATGGAAACCAACAAACTATGTTCTCAGTCAACTTTGCAACTACAATTCATCATCTTTTCAGGAAGGGTCACATATCGGAGCCTTTTTGGTAAGTCCACATATTCAATCATCATATAGTCTTCTATGATTGCTGACACTAACCTCATACTCATGAGCAAAATGTTTCAACCGGACACATAGAAAGATAGGGGCTTATAGTTTCGCCTCCCAACATACTCACCTCAAGGGTGATGTCAACAATAATAACTCATGCTACCCATATCCAACTGGATATATGTGCCTCGATCTTTCCTCACCACATGATGCTTGCCAAAAAAGAAAATAAAAAGGAATAGAGAGAAAAACTTTGACTCTTGCATAAAAGTAAATACATAAAAGTAAAAGATAGGCCCTTCGCGGAGGGAAGCAGAGGTTGCCATGCGCTTTTTGTTTGTATGCTCAATCTCTTAGTGCAAAAGAACGTCACGTTGTATTGCCCCTTATGATAGCAACCATTATTATGCATTCTGTCGCTTTTATTCTTTGCCATCACAAGTTCGTACAACGCTCAATTTTCTCTTACACTAAATGATCCAACACTTCTAGAAGCAATTTTTATTGCCTTTTTGCACCGATGACAACTTACTTGAAGGATCTTACTCAATCCTTAGGTAGGTATGGTGGACTCTCAAAATAAGATTTGGGTTTAAGGGTTTTTGGATGCACAAGTAGTATCTCTACTTAGTGCAGAATTTTTGGCTAGCAAAGATTGGGGGGGGGGGCAAGCACCACATATTGAAGGATCTATGACAATATAACTTCTATGTGAATATGAACAAACATAAATCATTACGTTGTCTTCCTTGTCCAACGTCAACAATTTTGACATATAATATTTTGATGGGGGCTCACAATCACAAAAGATGTCCAAGATAGTGTATTTGCATGTGAATCTTCTTTTCCCTTATTAATTCTTTCATGAATTGCATCATTGACCCATGCTATGTTTGTAAATCTCCAATAAAATTTTCTACTTATACTCTTCCTTATGTGATGTCACTACTTACCATAAGATTAGCATATGATTCTTTTCATTTATTTCCTTTCTTTTTATTGAACATGAAAGTAAAGAAAACAAAACTCAAACTAAACTTTATTATATATCTCGCACACGATTACAAGGATAGATCACTAAGCAAACACTCGAAAAGAAAGGATCGAACTAAACTTTTATTCATCTAAAGCAAAAGATAACTATGGATCGAACTAAGATAAGTAAAGGCAAAAGATACTGGAGGTGATATGTTACCGGGGCACCTCCCCCAAGCTTGGCACAAGCCAAGGGGAGTGCCCATACCCGATATTCAATTTTCCTTTGGTGATGAAGAAGGAGGTGGTGGTGATGAAGTAGTAGCGATCTTATCCTCAGGTTTCCATGGCAAAGGCTCACCATCATAAGAGGAGGAGTGAGTCTCGCGGGTCCTACAATTGGCAGCCAAACTCATACCCTTGAACCTTGCCTCATATTCAAAGACTTGGTTTTGGAGATCGTAGATCTGGCTTTGGAGAAAGTTGATTTGCTCATTGAAGGTGAAGACGATGTCCTTCATGGACTTGCCCTCCACCTTAAGATCACGGGTATAATCCGCGATCATGAGGTGATTGGCATTGAGTCCACGTTCCACCATCCCTTTGCACCGGAAGACCTCCTGCTCCATAGCTTCAAGCCTAGCCTCCATGGATCCCGTCCCCTTGGGGCCTTGCACATCGCGGATGTGGAGCACCCCCTCACGCATCTCGATAGCTTGAGGGTGCTGCATCACCTCCCGCAGATATGGGTTGATGACATTCTCGAAGAACTTGTCCTTGGGGGAGCTCGAAACGGCCATGGTGAATTAGATCTGTCAGAAAACAGCAAGGAAAAGAAAATAGAAGATTTCTCCGTGATACGGTGGTCAATAGGTTTGGGAGGTATATAAAGATTTTTTATCTTGGGAAACAAGCAAACGAAAGAAAAACGGAGTCCGGAAGGTACCCGAGGTGGGCACAACCCACCTGGGCGCACCTGGCAAGCCAGGCGCGCCCTGGTGTCTTGTGCCCACCAGGGGTGCCTTCCTGGCTATTTCTTATTTTCCTAATTTTTAATATATTCCAAAACTGACAACAAATATTTTTGCGGATTTTTCGGACTCCGTTTACTTACCGTATCACGTACCTCCTCTTTTTTTCACGATTCTGGAGTGTTCCGAAAGGTTTCCTTTATGTGTTCTTCCGGTGTCATAGTTTGGATAATATTGCTTTCAACATTAATGGGCGTACCTGAGATATAATGTTTTATTCTTTGCCCATTGACAACCTTCGGGATAGTACCCTCGGCATTATTTGTTTTGATGGCTCCAGATCGATAAACCTCCTCGATAACATAGGGTCCTTCCCATTTGGAGAGGAGTTTTCCTGCAAAGAATCTGAAACGAGAGTTGTACAAAAGAACATATTCTCCAACTTTGAACTCAAACTTTTGGATTCTTTTATCAAGCCATCTTTTAACTTTTTCTTTAAATAACTTGGCATTTTCATAAGCTTGGGTTCTCCATTCATCTAGTGAGCTAATATCAAATAACCTCTTTTCACCGGCAAGTTTGAAATTATAGTTGAGTTCTTTAATTGCTAAATAAGCTTTATGTTCTAACTCAAGAGGTAAATGACATGCATTCCCATAAACCACTTTATGAGGAGACATACCCATAGGATTTTTATATGCTGTTCTGTAAGCCCAAAGTGCATCATCTAATTTCTTAGACCAATTCTTTCGGGACCTGTTGATAGTTTTTTGTAATATCAACTTTATTTCTCTATTGCTAAGTTCTACTTGACCACTAGACTGAGAATGATAGGGTGATGCAATTCTATGGTTAACATCATACTTAGCAAGCATTTTACGGAAAGCACCATGAATAAAGTGTGAACCACCATCAGTCATTAAATATCTAGGGACTCCAAACCTTGGGAAAATGACTTCCTTAAGCATTTTAATAGAGGTGTTGTGATCAGCACTACTAGTTGGAATAGCTTCTACCCACTTAGTGACATAATCAACATTAACCAAAATATGAGTATACCCATTAGAGGAAGGAAAAGGTCCCATGTAATCAAATCCCCAAACATCAAATGGTTCAACAGCAAGTGAATAATCCATAGGCATTTGTTGACGCTTACCAATATTTCCAATTCTTTGACATTCATCACAAGATAAAACAAACTTACGGGCGTCCTTGAAGAGAGTAGGCCAATAAAAACCAGATTGCAATACCTTGTGAGCAGTTCTATCTCCCGCATGATGTCCTCCATAAGCTTCGGAGTGACATTTCCGTAGGATTTGTCCCTGTTCATGCTCAGGTACACAATGTCTAATAATACCATCTACTCCTTTATAAAGATGTGGGTCATCCCAAAAGTAATGTCTTAAATCATAGCAGAATTTTTTCTTTTGTTGGTAAGTGAAACTAGGTGGTATGTATTTAGCGACAATGTAATTAGCATAGTCAGCAAACCAAGGAGTGTTATGAGAAACATTTATTGCAGCTAATTGTTCATTAGGAAAACTATCATTAATAGGTTGTCGGTCATCAAGAATATTTTCTAACCTAGACAAGTTATCAGCCACGGCGTTCTCAGCTCCTTTTCTATCAGTGATATGTAAGTCAAATTCTTGTAGCAAAAGAACCCACCTAATGAGTCTAGGTTTAGCATCTTTCTTTTCCATAAGATATTTTATAGCGGCATGATTGGTGTGAACAGTCACTTTAGAATCAACAATGTAAGATCTAAATTTATCACAAGCAAACACCACTGCTAAAAATTCTTTCTCAGTAGTAGCATAATTTCGTTGGCCACTGTCTAGAGTTTTACTAGCATAAAGGATAACATTTAGTTTCTTATCAACTCTTTGTCCTAGAACATCACCAATAGCATAATCACTAGCATCACACATAATTTCAAAAGGCAAGTTCCAATCAGGTGGTTGAACAATAGGTGCAGAAATCAAGGATTTCTTAAGTGTTTCAAAAGCTTCTACACAATCATCATAAAAAACAAATGGAACATCCTTTTGTAAAAGATTTGTAAGAGGCCTAGAAATTTTAGAGAAGTCTTTAATAAATCTCCTATAGAAACCAGCATGACCGAGGAAACTACGAATACCTTTGATATCTTTAGGACATGTCATTTTCTCAATTGCATCAACTTTAGCTTTATCCACCTCAATACCTCGTTCAGAAATTTTATGTCCCAAGACAATACCTTCATTAACCATAAAGTGGCACTTCTCCCAATTCAAGACAAGATTAGTTTGCTCGCATCTCTGCAAAACTCAATCAAGGACGCTTAAGCAATCATTAAAAGAAGTTCCGTAGACGGAAAAATCATCCATGAAAACCTCAACAATCTTTTCACAAAAATTAGAGAATATAGCAGTCATACATCTTTGAAAGGTAGCAGGTGCATTGCATAAACCAAAAGGCATTCATCTATAAGCATAAGTTCCAAAAGGGCAAGTAAAGGTGGTTTTCTCTTGATCAGGTTGTGAAAGTGTGTGTGCTTTGATAGTCTTTCTAGCATTTGATCAATAAAAGGTAGAGGGTAATGATCTTTTCTAGTTGCTTTATTTAATTTTCTAAAATCAATTACCATTCTGTAGCCAGTAACAATTCTTTGTGGAATAAGTTCATTTTATCATTAGGAACAGCAGTAATACCTCCCTTCTTAGGGACACAATGAACAGGACTTACCCATCTACTATCAGCTATAGGATAGATTATACCTGCTTCCAGAAGCTTCAATATTTCAGTTCTTACCACTTCTTTCATTTTAGGATTTAAACGTCGTTGGTGATCAACAACGGGTTTAGCATCAGGTTCCATATTAATTTTGTGCTGACAGAGAGTGGGACTAATGCCCTTTAAATCATCAAGAGTATATCCAATAGCAGCTCAGTGCTTCTTCAGAACCTTCAATAATCTTTCTTCTTCATGTTCTGAAAGGTTAGCACTAATAATAATAGGATATATCTTTTTCTCATCAAGATAAGCATTTTTCAAAGTGTCTGGCAATTGTTTTAATTCAAACATAGGATCACCTTTAGGCGGAGGAGGACCTCCTAAAGTTTCAATAGGCAAATTGTGTTTAAGCATAGGACGTTGTTCAAAGAAATTTTTATCTATTTCATTTCTTTCATGCAGATGCATATCATTTTCATGGTCTAGCAAATATTGTTCTAGTGGATCAGTAGGAGGCATGGCAATAGAAGCAAGACCAATTATTTCATCCTTACTAGGCAATTATTTCTTATGATGCGTTCTACTAAACTTGGAAAAATTAAACTCATGAGACTCATCACCAAAACTAACACCGACAGTTTGTTTCTCACAATCTATTTTAGCATTAACGGTGTTCAAGAAAGGTCTACCAAAGATAATGGGACAAAAGTCATCTTGTGGGGAACCAAGAACAAGAAAATCAGTAGGGTATTTATCTTCCCACACAAGACTTCAACATCTCTAACAATCCCAAGTGGTGTGATGGTGTCTCTATTAGCAAGTTTAATAGTAACATCTATGTCTTCTATTTCAGCGGGTGCTATATCATTCATAATTTCTTGATATAAGGTAAAAGGAATAGCACTCACGCTAGCACCTATGTCACATAAACCATGATAACAGTGATCTCCTATTTTAACTAAGACAACAGGCATGCCAACAATGGGTCTATGTTTATCCTTTTCATCGGGTTTGGAAATTCTAGCAGCTTCATCACAGAAGTAAATGACATGCCCATCTATATTTTCAACCAGGAGATCTTTAACCATAGAAACACTAGGTTCTACTTTGATTTGTTCAGCAGGTTTGGAAGTTCTAATATAACTTTTGTTGACCACAGTTAAAACTTTAGCATGTTCCTTTATCCTAACAGGGAAAAGTGGTTTTTCAATATAAGCAGTAGGAACAACTGGATCAACATTATAGATAATAATTTCATCTTTAGCTATTACCGGTTCTTTAATTTCTTCTTTAATAGGTGGGTGATATTTAAATCACTTCTCCTTAGGGAGATCAACACGAGTAGCAAATGATTCACAAAAGGAGGCTACTATCTCAGAGTCAAGTCCATATTTAGTGCTAAATTTTTGAAAAGCATCGGTATTCATAAAAGATTTAACACAATCATACTTAAGCTTAATACCTGACTCTTTACCTTCGCCGAGTTCCCAATCTTCAGAGCTGCGTTTAATTCTTTCTAAAAGATCCCACCCGAAGTCAATAGTCTTCTTCATAAAGGAAGCAGTACAAGAAGTATCAAGCATGGATCGATCATCATGAGAAAGCCAAGCATAAAAATTCCGAATAATAATTTCTCTTGAGAGCTCATGATTGGGGCATGAACAAAACATTGACTTAAGCCTCCCCCAAGCTAGAGCGATACTTTCTCCTTCACGAGGCCAAAAATTATATATATAATTCCGATCCTGATGAACTAGATGCATAGGATAATTTTTTTGTTAAAAATTCCAATTCCAAGATCCAATATCATTGCATAGACTATACCTTGCCAATGCTTTTCCCTTCAAAGATAAAGGGAAAACCTTGTTCTTAGCTTCATCTCCAGGAAAACCTGCAAGCTTAAATAATCCACAAATTTCATCCACATATATCAAGTGCATATCAGGATGTTCGGTTCCGTCTCCTGCATAAGGATTAGCTAGCAGTTGTTCTATCATACCCGAAGGAATTTCATAACCAATATTTTCAGTAGGTGTAGTAGATTGAGGGGTAACTAATTGTGGTTCCGGTCGAGGTGAAGATACCCCGAACAAACCCCTCAAAGGATTGTTCTCCATAGTAACAAGTGACAATAAATTTCAGCACGTAGTAATAATTTTTCCTTACCGATTTCCACTTACCAAGAGCGATTCACTCCCCGGCAACGGCGCCATAAAAGAGCCTTGATGACCCACAAGTATAGGGGATTAATCGTAGTCCTTTCGATAAGTAAGAGTGTCGAACCCAACGAGGAGCAGAAGGAAATGACAAGTGGTTTTCAGCAAGGTATTCTCTGCAAGCACTGAAATTATAAGTAACGAGTAGTTTGATAGCAAGATAATTTGTTACGAGCAAGTAATGGTAACGGTAACAAAAGTGCAGAAAGGTAGCCCAATCCTTTTGAGGCAAAGTACATGCCAAATCGGTCTCTTATGATAAGCAAAGCGTTCTTGAGGGTACACGAGAATTTCATCTAGTCACTTTCATCATGTTGGTTTGATTTGTGTTCGCTACTTTGATAATTTGATATGTGGGTGGACCGGTGCTTAGGTGCTGTTCTTACTTGAACAAACCTCCTACTTATGATTAACCCCCTCGCAAGCATCCGCAACTACGAGAAAAGTATTAAAAATAAATCTAACCATAGCATTAAACTTTTGGATCCAAATCAGTCCCTTACGGAATAGCGCATAAACTAGGGTTTAAGCTTCTGTCACTCTCGCAACCCATCATCTAATAACTACTCCACAATGCATTCCCTTAGGCCCAAATATGGTGAAGTGTCATGTAGTCGACGTTCACATGACACCACTAAGGGAATCACAACATACATACCATCAAAATATTGTAACACCCTGGATTTTGCCCATTTTCGTTTTCTTTCGATTTTGGTCTGGTTTAGCTTTTCAGTGGCTTAGTGGTCTTGAAACCTGGAGAGATCACCTTTGATTCCTCTCCCAAGTGGCTTGACAATCTCAAAACCATCCCAAGACCTTGCCATTTCCATCTTGGACCAATCCCAATATTCTTTTTCTCGGGAATATTCCTTTTCTTATTAAAGGAATAACCCTGTCTACCCTGGGTTGTGAAGCAACCCACATTTCCAGCGTTCCAAAGACTCCCAAATAATTCTCATAAATCCTTTGGGACATATCTTCCTCAGATATGTCAAAATCCTTCCTTGCCATGACCAAAAATATTCCACCAATATTCATTTTCTGATTCTGCCCTAGCTGGCAGTTTGTGAAGAAAGTACACATTATCTTTGCTTGCTTGCGCTCAAACTTTTTGTGAACTCTTTCCCATCCATATCATTGCCACATGCCAAATGTCAACTTCATTTGCCTAGTGAATATTCCTGAGCAAGTTTTCAAAGTTTCTGTTCAAACAGAGGCCTTGTGAAGGAAGTGCAAGCTAAGCATATCCAAATGAGTTGAAAATTTTCAAGCATGTTCATATGCTCAAATAATAGCTCTCCACCAAATTTGAGCATCATTACATTAACTATGTGATCACAGCATCAAATCTTTGCTTCTGGTCATATTTTTCTGTTGTGAAGCAACTATATTTTATATTGCTTCATAATTGCTGAAAATTTACCAGAGCATTCCCCTACCCATATAACACCTCTCCAACAAATTTGGGCTCATTTCATCTAGCAATTTATCCTTAGTTATTTTTCTAAGATTCTGTCCAGTAGGATGCTGTGTGAAGGAAGTACCATTTTGGTTTATCCAAATGGTATGAAATTTATATAGTGTCTTCATATGACTATATCACTCATGTCCTCCAAATTTCAGCTCAATCCAAGCCAGCATATGAGTGCCACTTCAAGATTTGCAATTCTGGACAGTGTGGTCATTTGAACTGCAAGTGCTAGCTAAACTCCTCCATTTGGGCTGAAACTTGGCCACAAGACTCATCTTAGTGTATGATCACAACATGCCAAAGATCAGAGCCAATCTCTAGTCGAGCCTTCCTCACCACGGCACAAACACCTTCCTATTCCAGACAAAACCTGCAAGTTGTGGTCAACTCATGTGCCACTATGCTCGTTTCTTTCCTCCTTGACCTCATCTGTTGAATGACCGATCGAGTTGACACGGTGGGGTTGACCAGAACACGTGGCAACATCGCGTCCACGCGGTGACCGCTGCCCTGGCATGCCATGTGTAGGGTAACGCAGCAGAAAACAAAAATTTTCCGACCTACGCACCAGCCCAGGACCACTATGGAGACTGCATACAAGGTTTGATCAGTTTCGTTACCGACTCGTAGCGCAGCGGAAGTAGAGTCGATGACGATCGGCGGTGCAGATCCTCGCAGCTAGGATTTACAACCTCCCAACTGCGAGGATGTACTCCCTCATCTGCCCCTCGGACAGCCCTCCGGGAGGCGGTCGAACAGTCCCCGGACGGTGTCGCGGACAGCCCTTCGGGAGGACTCACAGAACTCGGACCGCCACTTGGACAACCCTTCGGGAGGCACTCTCAAACAGACCCTCGGGCACTAAGATCGTAACTACGACCTCTCTACAGAGTTGCACACATACGGTGTCATCTATCCGGCAGGGCTTCGCCGTCCAGAACTAGTTGCCACCCGAACCCAGACAGCCTTTCGGCTCTACGAAACTATTTCGTGGGGAGGGAGAGAGAAGCCAGATCATTGCAATGGCACTTGTATGTGAGAAGGAGTGAGGATAAAGAGATCCTCTCCACCTCCTTATATAGGCCAAGCCAAGGGGTGGAATTACCAAAATGCCCATGAGGTGAGCACACCACAAGGGCATAAAAGGAAAGCCTCCAAATAGTGTTGCCTGCATCACCATGCCTGCATCACTATGCCTGCATCACCATGCCTGCATCATCCCCTAACAGTATTCCACTATTTACAATAGTGTTTCCACTATTTTACAATAGTGTTTCCACTATATACATACAGTGTTTCCACTATTCAAAATAGTATTTTTCACTATTCATGACGACATTTTTCAGCGTCCGTTCGAACTGAAAATATTTATGTGGGCTTAGAACATTTCTAGTACCCACTAAAATAATTTTCAACGCGTTCTGGAACAATTCCAGTTTAGTGACTTCATCTGCGAAAAGCATCTGAAGCGGTTTCGGCAGCTCCGGAACATTTTCGGTTTTTCTTCCAGAAAACTCCCAGAAGTTTCCAGAATGATTCTGGCACCCTCCAAGAATTATCAGGCATGTGCCGAAACTAATTTGACTTAATGGTATCCTCTGAAACAACTTTTCAGTTTCACCGGAACTCATCTGGTGACCTCTCCCTGCGGAACTTTTCCGCTGTCTCCGAAAAACTTTTTCCGAAAACTTTCTCTTAGACTCCCTGTCTAATATTCAGCAGATAGATGACCCTTAAGCGTGTGACCCTATAGGTTCGGTGAAGTATAGACATGACACCGAACCCCTTCCGATCAATGATCAACATCGGAGCCGTGGACTCCCATATTGACCCCTATACCCACACGAATGAATATTCGAGTGAACCTCCAGTTGCCATGTGCTATTCCTGTTGCTTCGCGATATGTTACAAATACCCGAGGTGAGACATGTTTGCATTCCCGTGGATCAACAACTTGTCCACTATGCTAGTTACCTCGTTACCGGTATTGTTCTCTTTTCTCGTTACCGTGTTCCGGCATCCCTGTGATTAAATCACCCTGTGTCTGGCCAGACGATGATGGATACCGTAACACCAAGAGGGACCAGAGATATCTCTCCATCGTCGGAGGAGCAAATCCCAATCTTGAGCTATCAAGTTACTTGACATACTTTCCCATGAACCCGTAAGCCGCCGTAATAGAAATCCAGTTACGGATGACGTTTAACAAACCCCAAAGTTCATGAATCAAGCACGAAGAAACTCGATACTCTCATGGTCTGAGGAATCATGCAATAATTAAATATCTCTTTGTTATTAACCATTAACTTGTGACGAATGTAACTCATAGCATAACATCAATTCGGGTCGATTCAACACAAATGTTCTGCTAACATTGTGCCCTCAAAGTTGCTGGCATAGACATGCCCATGATTGGGAAAACATAATCATCATGCAACACTTGAGCTAGTTTTAGAGGCACGACTAGGAATACTTTTTACCGTTTATTATTCCACACATGCACATGGGTTTTCCCCAGAGCCTTTATGGATATACGGGCTCGGGAACCACAGCAGTTATAGCATGGAACATAAACCTAATTATGAACAGGGAGATAAATAATAGTATTTATTATTGCCTCTAGGGCATATCTCATACAGACTCCCACTTGCACTAGAGTCAATATCTAGTCAATGCTAATGCACTTAACACCTATGGCATACCGGTGTAAAATATGCTTCGCATGTGGTATAGCCTGATGTCCAACGGATCTGACAACTTCAGCTCCATGTGTATCTTTGCATATCCTTGCGTTTTCACGCTTTCACAAAATTCATATTTTGTGTGGACTTTTCTTTGTATATATGTGAATCACAGGTCAAACCTGGATTCCTCAGGCTGAGTTATGGAGCAACTACCTGCAGTAGTGTCCCATTGACAAAAGCCATCTTGGAACCATACTAAGTTCATGAATGAACTATATGATTCAACATCTTCTTTGTCGCTTTTAAAAGTGGCAACATACTTCGCCTCTGTTATAGAATTCGCCATAGTAACTTGTTTGGAACAATTTCCAACTATTGTGCCACCATATTGTGTGTTACACAAAAACCCTCAATTTAAATCGAAAATCCCTTGGAGCATGGATGAAGACTGTATCGATGTAACCTTTTACAACGAACTCTTCATGATCTCCGCTTGCGAGAAAACATGTCATCAGTGGTACTATAGTACTCAATGACCCTTTTTCACTGTTGTCCCATGATCAGTACTTTTGATCACTTTGGTATCTATACTCGCACAACTTTGGGAGTATTGGACATATCTGGTTGTGTTACATACCATGGAATACATGATTAATCCAAACACAAGAGTGTGTGGAATCTCCATCATGTATTTTGCTCATCAGTGTTTTGGGACACCAAGTCTTGCAAAAACTCTTTCCATGTGACTTCGGCAAGAATCACTCCTTGACGTTTTTAATGCTAAAAGGTTTTAGCATTTTGTCAATATGTATCTTTGCTCAGCCCCATTAGGTAAATCTATATCCATAGATCATCATGCCTAATATAAAGGCTATTTAGCCCAAGCACTTCATCGAAAAACTATTTTCAAATGAAGTCCTAATTCGTGTCAAGAAATTTATTTCCAATTAACAATGTGTCAAGCACACAACGTTTTTAGAAATATTATTATGCTCCCACTTACTTTCTTGAATCACAAGCATCTTCATTACCCATTGATGAAGTCAAAACCCTTTTTGACCATTTCATCAAAACACGAACATTCCAACTCCATTTTGCTCTCCTCTGTCCATTTCTGGAACTCTGAAGTTTGCACACTCACTAGCATCCTCTGGAATGACAAAATACCTTGGACTGTAACACATGCAAGTCGTTGGTTTCATTTCCATCATATGGAAATCCTATTGTCATCCTTGTTTCATATCTCATGATTTGAAATATGTATTAATTGCTAGTTCAACCCGAACCGACTTTAAGCATCGCTACGGTGAAACAACCTCATCGTAGTCAACTCCTTGAACTTGTTATTTCAACAAGTCGAGCTTTATGGATAAAACATTTTTATCCGTATCAGTTTTTAGTTCCATAAAAACTCGTTAGATTCTAAGTCTTCCGAAAGGTGTATCATGATTTTAATCTTGAAACATTTATATGGAAACTATCTTGGATTGTATTGGCATTTAGCCAATTCCGGAGTCAGGGCCCATCAACGCTTCCTTGTGTATCGTAGGTATACTGTTGTCTACCAACAATATCTCGTTTGCGCACCTGAGAGGTTTGCACGAGCCTTGCCTACGTGGTTCAGCTGCAAGTTCGACCGAAGTCCATACATTTTATTGTAGAGACTTCCGTATCAGTCGCAGTAGGAAACTCTGGAATTACTTCCAAGGTCTCTTTCCTTTGACCTGATGACGAAGATACTGTTTATCTCGTCGAGTTGCACTATTCTCCCACTCACCTTTTGAAAGAACCATTTTCTTCAAAAAGCATACCGTTCTTTGTGGCAAACCTATTTGCCTCGGTATAGTGAGGGAGGAATACCCAATGACTTGGGATAACCTACAAAGTAGCACTTGTCTGATTTGGAATAGGTTTGTAACCTTTTACACAAGCCCCATATTCCAAATGTTAAGAAAAGATATAACATGGTTGGGCGTACCATACCATGGCGTCATTTCAACAGACCTGATGGAGCTCTTTTCAGTGTAAAAGCCGCTGTCTCTAAAGCATCACTTTCAAAAGGGATAATGGCAAATTTATTTATGTCATCTTTGATCTTACCATGTCATAAATGGTTCAATTACATCTTCACGGACTTTTCACTCACAGTGGTGTTCCGGGAGGTGTAAGTTATGAAACTCTTTTCACAACTCATCAGACATTCGCTAAACTTGTAACTCAAATATTTCTTTCTGCAATCGAATTGTAGAAACATAATTTTCTTGTTACAATAACTTCTACTTCATATTTGAAAACCTTTCGAATGATTTCAAAAGATCCAGACTTACGTCTCATCAAGTAAATATCCATATATCTACTTGAGTCATTTCTGAAGATAGATAAATCCACTACTTGCAACAACATTTACCAGACTACATACATCAAAATGTATAATCACCAATAAGTTCTTTGCTCGTTCCTTATGGCATGTGAACGGTATTTCAGTCACTTCTCTTTTTGGAGGAAAGTTGCAAGTGTCAGATGATTCAAAATCAAACGACTTCAAAATCCATCATAATGGAATTTATCCATGCAGGTTTCTCCAATGTGACCAAATGTAGTGCCACACTTGTGTGGTATTCTTTTAGTCTTGCGACATTTAGCGTCAGTGTTATAGATGTATCATATTACCATCAATATTCATAACATACGTCCAATCTCAGATGGAAGCATGGCCCTTTATGTTATTCATAATACTGAACAACAATTGTTGTTTTATGAACAACTCTTTTGCAACAAACATTGTGCAATGGGCTAGAGTGTGTAAAACTCTAAAATGAATTATGAAAGTAAATCTAGAGGTAATATATTATTATCATTATTCATAACATACATCTCATTCTCAATGAAAGTATGGCCCTTATGTTATTCATAACATCGAACATAAAAAGTTCTCTTATGAACAACCTTCTTGCAAGATACCTTATGCAAAGGCCTAGAGTGTGAAACTCTAAAATGAATTATGAAATTAAATACATAGGTAATACACCGATGGAAGGTATAGTAACATTTACTATGTTCCATGTGTGTATTCCAACCTCATTCCTGGCTAGTCTTTCAGGCCGTAGTAGTTCTTACATCGAGTTGCAACAGAATGCAATCGAGCGGGTATCTTTGTGATTAACTCACAATACCCAAGAATTAGTGATTAACATGTTTAACCATAATTCCCAAGAACCATATCTTTGACCAGCCTTCTATACATCAAAAACTTGTATGACATTCATACATGAGCTGGATATTCCAGTCTTCTTTCTTATTGCCTTTATACTTCTAACAGTTTAACTTTCAGTATTTCTCCTACTCTCAGAAGAAGCACCCAACTTAAGAGTGGCGTTAGCCCTGGACTTGCTAGTCGTGAAAGTTTCACTAACACCCTTTGGACACTTCCTTTCTCTTTAAGTTGTTGTTTTATTCACCTTTCATCATATGACAGGCGTTCTACTGGATCCCCCTCTTATCAGTCTAATGCATAGTAAACTCCTTTACTAATAGTTTGCAAACAAACATTGCTTTGGATATCTCATATCTTTTAGCCTTTGTCTATCTCTGAAAATGATTTTCAGATTCCATGAATATCACATAACTATCCAAACTTTCAAAGTTCGGGTCTCATGGAAGCAAACATTTTGCACTTGACTGAAACGGAATTCTAGCTTTTCGATCAAAGGACGAGAGTCACATGATCCATAGCATTAGCGGGAGAATACCAAAAGTATGCGATAGGACAAAGTCCTTCTCGGCACTCTTGAGGATAATCCTCACATTACGTTACCAACCGTAAAGTTTTAACCAGATATTTAACAGCTATTCAATTTTAACAGGGAAGGTGGAAATGCGAGCCATTATTCTACAACTATTATGCAAAATACACTTAGACAGTGTTCAAAATTAATTGCACTGAGATTTAAACAAGTTAATTCACCAGTGCGCTCCCACTCAAATCAATATCTCTCATAATTGATTGTGAGTGATTCAAGATACGCATATCAATTCAACGCCATTGACGGGTTCATCACTGATGACGTGAATTTCAATCGGTAGGCCAACTTGCCAATCACATCTCTATGTGACTCTTGTCCATCTTTCGATGCGTGTGTTCCGAGCTCAGGACTGTCCTGCCTGAACGTCAAGACAACCAAGTGATCACGCAGTGAGGTCTGACCTTCACCCGCCTTACACCTCTCTAATCGTTCGTGCTCATGTGTACATGGCGCACCCCAAAAAGATACGTGTTGTAGACGGTGCTACACTTGGGAGAACACTAACTACTTGATATTTTTGTGAGAGATCACCCTAATAAAAAGTGACTACCACGCAATCAAAAAGGGTACATCATAAGGGATAAACATCTCAGGCAATTCATAATAGCATGATATGGTATTGCCCCTTCTGACGGAGAAGCCTTGTATTTCTTCGTCTTCGGCATTCGCGTCGGTGTTCACCTTTGCGAAGATTGCCACCACCTTGTCGATGCACCAGATAATATTGCTATCTCTATAGCTGATAAAATAATGCATCACACAAGGTCGACTCGCAGGTCATTTAAAGTGCAATCATATGGCTCCAGCCATCATGGCAAATCATGACACGCAGGTCATGTTAATCAATTTACATCATATAGGCATCTCATACATAATCAAATTATTATGAGCACTGCTATACCACATCATATGCACATGCAAACCCTCCTGCAAAACCAAGTTAGACGCCTCTAATCGGTTCATGCAAAAACTTGTTTTACGTGGCTTCTAAGGTTTTGAAACAAACCGAAGCTACCAACGTCCATCATCAAGTATCATAATCCAAGTCGCTAGATTAACAATGCGGGGTGTATGAAGCACGAGATAATAAAATCTTGAACCCCATACTAAACTTCGTCATACGCATGACCCCCGTGCAGATCATATCTGCATTGCCCTTTCGTCTGCGAAACATCCATCTTTCTTTAACTAAAGTGGAACCCAAAGAACTGTTAGCACCTCGTTGATCTGTCAATCAGCATACTCAGGAGCAGCATGAAAGGATCGCGGATTGCCAGAACTTTGTGAGATTCCACAATGCTGTCAAGATCAGGACTACGCAAATTCAAGGGAAGCAACAAGAACATCGGGTAACAGATTTCATCTGCTACCCGCACAAATAATTTTCAGTAATAGAACTCATCTACTACCTAATTATATTGTGCAATACCCATACACCTCTATGTATTCTAGATCGCAACCTGCATCTACGCATAGCACGGCTCATGATGCAACTGTTGGGTAACGCAGCAGAAAACAAAAATTTTCCGACCTACGCACCAGCCCAAGACCACTATGGAGACTGCATACAAGGTTTGATCAGTTTCGTTACCGACTAGTAGCGCAGCGGAAGTAGAGTCGATGACGATCGGCGGTGCAGATCCCCGCAGCTAGGATTTACAACCTCCCAACCGCGAGGATGTACTCCCTCATCTGCCCCTCGGACAGCCCTCCGGGAGGCGGTCGAACAGTCCCCGGACGGTGTCGCGGACAGCCCTTCGGGAGGACTCACAGAACTCGGACCGCCACTTGGACAGCCCTTCGGGAGGCACTCTCGAACAGCCCCTCGGGCACTAAGATCGAAACTATGACCTCTCTACAGAGTTGCACACATACAGTGTCATCTATCCGGCAGGGCTTCGCCGTCCAGAACTAGTTCCCACCGGAACCAAGACAGCCTTTCGGCTCTACGAAACTATTTCATGGGGAGGGAGAGAGAAGCCAGATCATTGCAATGGCACTTGTATGTGAGGAGTGAGGATGAAGAGCTCCTCTCCACCTCCTTATATAGGCCAAGCCAAGGGGTGGAATTACCAAAATGCCCATGAGGTGAGCACACCATAAGGGCATAAAAGGAAAGCCTCCAAATAGTGTTGCCTGCATCACCATGCCTGCATCACCATGCCTGCATCACCATGCCTGCATCATCCCCTAATAGTATTTCCACTATTTACAATAGTGTTTCCACTATTTTACAATAGTGTTTCCACTATATACATACAGTGTTTCCACTATTTCAAAATAGTATTTTTCACTATTCATGACGACATTTTTCAGCGTCCGTTCGAACTGAAAATATTTATGTGGGCTTAGAACATTTCTAGTACCCACTAAAATAATTTTCAATGTGTTCTGGAACAATTCCAGTTTAGTGATTTCATCTGCGAAAAGCATCTGAAGCGGTTTCGGCAGCTCCGGAACATTTCCGGTTTTTCTTCCAGAAAATTCCCAGAAGTTTCCAGAATGATTCTGGCACCCTCCAAGAATTATCAGGCATGTGCTGAAACTAATTTGACTTAATGGTATCCTCTGAAACAACTTTTCAGTTTCACCGGAACTCATCTGGTGACCTCTCTCTGCGGAACTTTTCCGCTGTCTCTGAAAAACTTTTTCCGAAAACTTTCTCTCAGACTCCCTGTCTAGTATTCAGCAGATAGATGACCCTTAAGCGTGTGACCCTATAGGTTCGGTGAAGTATAGACATGACACCGAACCCCTTCCGATCAATGATCAACATCGGAGCCGTGGACACCCATATTGACCCCTATACCCACATGAATGAATATTCGAGTGAACCTCCAGTTGCCGTGTGCTATTCCTGTTGCTTCGCAATATGTTACAAATACCCGAGGTGAGACATGTTTGCATTCCCGTGGATCAACAACTTGTCAACTATGCTAGTTACCTCGTTACCGGTATTGTTCTCTTTTCTCGTTACCGTGTTCCGGCATCCCTGTGATTAAATCACCCTGTGTCTGGCCAGACGATGATGGATACCGTAACACCGAGAGGGCCCAGAGATATCTCTCCATCGTCGGAGGAGCAAATCCCAATCTTGAGCTATCAAGTTACTTGACATACTTTCCCATGAGCCCGTAAGCCGCCGTAATAGCCATCCAGTTACGGATGACGTTTAACAAACCCCAAAGTTCATGAATCAAGCACGAAGAAACTCGATTATCTCATGGTCTGAGGAATCATGCAAACATTAACCATCTCTGTGTTATTAACCATTAACTTGTGACGAATGTAACTCATAGCATAACATCAATTCAGGTCGATTCAACACAAATGTTCTGCTAACATTGTGCCCTCAAAGTTGCTGGCATAGACATGCCCATGATTGGGAAAACATAATCATCATGCAACACTTGAGCTAGTCTTAGAGGCATGACTAGGAATACTTTTTACCGTTTATTATTCCACACGTGCACATGGGTTTTCCCCAGAGCCTTTATGGATATACGGGCTCGGGAACCACAGCAGTTATAGCATGGAACATAAACCTTATTATGAACAGGGAGATAAATAATAGTATTTATTATTGCCTCTAGGGCATATCTCCTACACCATGGACGCGAGCTGCGTGCTTGTCAGCTCGGGCCCCTCCTCTGCTCGTCGTTTCCGCGCGTATCATCATGTCCAATAGCTCCCCCTCGCCGTCCTCTTCGCCCTGGACCCCTCTTCCCTCTCTCAAGTCCTCTCAGACGCGGTGCGGCAGCCGCACCGCGTCGTGTCAGTCTCTGTCGCCGACGCGTCCCGTCGCCCGAGCTCTCCCAAGCCTGCCCGACCTCACCCGAACCCTCTCCGCCCCTCCTTGATCATCCTGGAAGCCTCTCCCCTCCTCCAAACGAGCTCCCGAAGTGCCGAGATGCCGAAGCACGTGTCGCCGCGGCCGTGCTCGGCCTCCTCCGCCGCCCGCCTATATATAGGCCTTCCGAGCTCCTCCCGACCTCACCATCGCCCTTGCCTCACTCCTAGACCCCTCCCTAGCCTCTCATTCGAGCTCGAGGAGCTCTCACTCCCTCCTATGGCCGCCGTGCCCGTCACCGTTCTCCTCTCAAATTAGCCTAGCTCCGTACCCCTCCTTGCCTTCTTCCACCACCAGTAGACCTACCAGACCCCGGCGAACCTCCCCATCCTCTCTGTTTCTCTCCGGAGCCAGCGTGGCCACGCGCCACTGAGATTGACCGCCGCCGTTGCTCTCCGCCTCCTATGGTTGCCGCCACTACAGCGCTCCCCGGCGTGAGTGCAGCCCCTGGATGGGTGCGGACCTCCGTCCCGAGGCCACCGATGTCCACTCCCTGGCCGGAGATGGCCGGAGCCGCCGTGCCCGGCGACGGCCGCGCCCCTGCCCTGCGTTCTGTCGAGGAGAGGAGGAGCAGACGCGGGGAGAAGAAGAAGGAGCGAGGAGGAGAGATAAGTCAGTGGTGGGACCCAGCCGTCAGCGACCCAAGCCTCGGCCCCGCCTCCTGCTGACGTGGATAAGTGGAGGCGTATTCTAGTGAATACGTCTCCCCTACACGAAAGCGTATTCCAGGTCTTCTTCGGGCAAAAATGCGTTTTCCATTCTGGAAAACGTATTTCCAGAGAAGGCGCTTTCAGTTTTTCCGGCTGAGGGCCTGTTTGTGATGATTTTATTACAGATAGGTCCCTGGCAGAAAAACTCTTATATCTTTTTGATCCTAACTCCAAATGAGGTGATTCCAAAGCCCATTTCTTCGTCTCGTCGAGCCCGTTCTGTTGATATCATTTTTACCATGTGTTTCCATAGTGGAAATGACCCTTTTACCCTTGCCCTAAACAGCCCTCCGGGAGAGAACTGTTTCCGGCAATTTTCTCCGCGGACCCTCCACACTACTCCCCGGTGAATTTCTCGTACCCAGGCAAGCCACGAAAACCACTTGCATGATGGATTTGCAGTAGCTATGGTTTCCTACCTGAGAAGTTATTTAATGTGTGCATGTTATCCTGGCTGAAACCACTATATATGCTCATGTTCTATGTTTATGTTCTATGCTCGGTACTTGTTGGTAGCATTATGCTCAGGGTTATTTCTGGCAGAAGTTCATGGTAAGATGATGACATGTCTGCATGTTTCTCTATCTGTTGTTATGGTTCATCCTGTTATCTTGGCCCAGCACATCATCATTCAAACTTAACCGGATGTTAATCAAACTTGAACACCTGTTGGCTGAGTCATAGTGCGCCACCGAATCGAGCTCACCAGTGCAACCACACTTGCTGGGATGGGGCAGCCCTAATTTGGTCTATTGTCATGCCTCTCGCCGGTGCCTCCAACTAGGGAAGGTTATGAGCGCGTGCTACCCTGGCCCGGTAGGCGGCTATAACCTTGTGAACCCAGTTTTGGTATTGAGCTCAGGTCCCGGTTTGGGACAGTTTTGGTTGGCCACGACGGCGGCAGGTGTCGGAAGGACATAGGGGTCACCCATGACATAGCCCAAAGGGGAGTTTGTCGGAGTGGCTGGGAGAGTGCCATGCAATAGATTGGGTTTTGTCGGAACGTCGTTTGTCCACCCGAATGGGAGCACAAGGCCACGAGTTCCGTGGTGTGGGTACAGTGTACTAACCTCTGCAAAGTGTATAATCTATCGATAGCCGCGTCCTCAGTTATGGGCACAGTTCGTAGTAGGACACACTATGGGTCAACAGTATAATAATCTTGCTTATAACAACCCCGTCCGATGAGAAAAGAAGTTGGTTGATCTTTATGTGATCGCGAGAGGATCACCGTGGTATCGAGGATACCGATGTTGGTTGATCGTGATCACGAGAGGATCACCGTGGTATCATGGATACCGGATTTGGTTGATAGTGTTATGTGGTGATCTTGGGTGAAGACCAAGCTCCTTGTGATCATGTTATCACTATGGTATTGTAATACCAAGTTTGGTTGGTCCCGAGGTTATTATGTGGCACACTCGACGGTAAGTTCTTACAGGTGATGGTTACGAGCTAACCTCACGACAAAGTAAGTTGCAACCAGTTGCATGTAGTATATGCCATGCCATGCTTATATTGTTCTAGCATCGTCATGTTTACACCTGTTTAACCTGTAAGTGCCATGCTGTTGCTTGTCTGGACTGCTTTGGTTGCTGTGAGGTTGCGAGTACATTCAAAGTACTCACCTGGCGTGTCATGCTAGTTTGTAGGTCATGCCATGATTGCTTGCTTGTCGAGGATTTCGAGTTCGCGAGCTAGGATACGCGTTCCAGCCAGAGTCCCTGCGGAGTGGAGTCCATCACCGCCGACGTTGTTCCGCTGCCGAGGATACTCTGCTTCCTCGGATTGTTCCGCTGTTAGCATAGAGCTACCCTGGGCTGGGCAGGCGTAGTATCGCCGCACCGATGCATTCCATGTACCCTTGTATCCTTATTCATAGTAATAAAGAGCTAATTTGTTCTATGCCAACAGTGCCGTATTCCAGAAGACTTGTCTCTGGGCTGGAATACGGGGCGTTCCGGTTTCCTCTGAGCCGGGGTGCCACAAATATCAAACACATATCAAGTTCACATGATTACTTGCAACAAGATTTATTCCGTGACCTCAAGAACAAAAGTAACTACTCACAAATGATAATCATGCTCAAGATCATAGGGGTATTAAATAGCATAATGGATCTGAACATATAATCTTCCACCAAATAAACCATATAGTAATCAACAACAAGATGTAATCAACACTACTAGTCACCCACAAGCACCAATCTATAGTTCCGGTACAAAGATTGAACACAAGAGATGAGCTAGGGTTTGAGAGGAGATGGTGCTGCTGAAGATGTTGATGGATATTGCCCTCCCCAAGATGGGAGAGTTGTTGGTGATGATGATGATGATTTCCCCCTCCGGGAGGGAAGTTCCCCCGGTGGAATCGCTCTGCCAGAGGGCAAAAGTGCTCCTGCCCAAGTTCCGCCTCGAGACGGCGGCGCTTCGTCCCAAAAGTCCTCCCCTTATTTTTTCTAGGTAAAAATGACTTATATACCAGAAGGGGGGCACCGGAGGTGGGCCGAGGAGGGCACAACCCACCAGGGCGCGCCTGGGCTCCCTGACGCGCCCAGGTGGGTTGTGCCCACCTGGTGGGCCACCTCTGGTACTTGTTTGCTCCCATAATTCTTATATATTCCATAAAAATTCTCCGTGAAGTTTCAGCTCATTTGGAGTTGTGCAGAATAGGTAGCCTGACGTAGCTTTTTCAGGTCCAGATTTCCAACTGCCGGTATTCTCCCTCTTTGTGTGAACCTTGCATATTATGAGAGGAAAAGCATTAGAATTACTCCAAAAAGCATTATTATTCATAAAAACAATATAAATAATAGTAGGAAAACATGATGCAAAATGGACGTATCAGGCCCATGAGGCACCAGGGCGCACCACCCCCCCGGGGCGCGCCCTGGTGGCTCGTGGCCACCTCCTCAGGCATCTGGCCCTCTCCCGAATCTTCTAGTGTCTCTTATGTCCAGAAAAAAATCTTCAAAAAGTTTCGTGGCATTTGGACTTCGTTTGGTGCTGATATCCTGGAAAACCAAAAACAGGCAAAAAACAGCAACTGGCCATGGGCACTAAGTTAATAGGTTAGTCCCAAAAAAATGATATATACTTGCTTGTAAATGTATATAAAACATCCAAGATTGATACTATAATAGCATGGAACAATAAAAAATTATAGATACGTTGGAGAAGTATCAGCATCCCCAAGTTTAATTCCTACTCGTCCTCGAGTAGGTAAATGATAAAAACAGAATTTTTTATGTGGAATGCTACCTATCATATTCATCATATATTCTTTTCTTTTGTGGCATGGACATTTGGACTTGAATGATTCAAAGCAATAGTCTATAATTTGACATGAAGATATAAATACTCAAGCATACTAACAAGCAACCATGTCTTTCAAAATATCAATGCTAAAAAAAGTTTTCCCTAGCCCATTATGCTCAATGATTGATCCATTCATGAAACACACTCAATATTAGCTACATCCAATGCACAAGTATGACAATAGTGCTCTCTAGTTGGTGCTTTGTAAGAGAAGATGGAGACTCAAAGTAAAAATAAAAATTGCATAAAAGTAAATAGATAGGCCCTTCGCAGAGGAAGCATGGATTTGCAGAGGTGGCAGAGCTCAAGGTTTAAATTTAGAGAGACAAAATTATTTTGAGAGGCATGCTTTTCCTGTCAACGAAAACGACCGCGAATTCCCAATATCTTCCATGCTAGACACATCATAGGTGGTTCCCAAACAGAAAAATAAAGTTTATTTCCTTTCCACCATTCTTTCACAATCCATGGCCAGCCGTATCCACGGGTGACCTCCATACCATCACTTTCCAAGGAATTTATTATTAATATCATTTTTTTTGCATTTTGGGACTGGGCATCCCTATTACCTGCCACTCCCTCGTGCAATGACAAGCGAATAAACACTCATCGTGAGAATAACACACCTAGCATGGAAAATATTGGCCACCCCCTGCCGCTTCATGAGCGGTACGGGCACACAAAATGGAATTTAAAAAAAAATTAGAGTGGGCACATGCAAATTTACTTGGAATGGCAAGGTAATACCGCATATAGGTAGGTATGGTGGACTCATATGGCACAACTTTAGGTTTAAGGAGTTGGATGCACAAGCAACATTCCCGCTTAGTACAAATGAAGGCTAGCAAATAGATTGAGAAGCGACCAACCAAAAAACAAAAATGGTCATTAGCATGCATTGAACATAACTAACATGAATAATGCACCATAAGTAGGATATAATTTCATTGCATAACTATTGACTTTACGTGCATGCAGAGGGAATCTCAAACCTTAACACCAATATTCTTACTAAACCACAAGTACTCACTAACATGACTCACACATTATTATCCCCATATCGCAAAACTATTGCAAGGAATCAAGCTTATCATATCCAATGATCTATATGAAAGTTTTTATTATATCCCTCTTGAATATTCATCACTTTGGGACCAATTGCATATCTTGTGCAATTTACCATTACTATTATCAACTCTCAAAAATATATAAGTGAAGCATGAGACTGCATGTATTTCTTCAAAATATAATCACCGCCATGCTCAAAAAGATTTAAGTGAAGCACTAGAGCAATAGCCTAGCTCAAAAAATTTAAGTGAAGCACTTAGAGCATTCTAACAAATCATGATAAACGTGTGGCTCTCTCAAATAAGTGTGTTCAGAAAAGATGATTGTGACAAACTAAAAAGCAAACAAAGCAAAGACTCATATAATACACGACGCTCCAAGCAAAACACATATCATGTGACGAATAAAAATATAGCTCCAAGTAAAATTACTGATGGTTGGTAGAAGAAAGAGGGGATGCCTTCAGGGGCATCCCCAAGCTTAGTTGCTTGAGTCTTCCTTGAATATTACCTTGGGGTGCCTTGGGCATCCCCAAGCTTAGGGTTTTGCTACTCCTTATTCCTTTATCCATCGTGATCTCACCCAAAACTTGAAAACTTCAATCACACAAAACTCAACAAAACCTTCGTGAGATCCGTTAGTATAATAAAGCAAATCACTACTTTAGGCACTGTTGCAAACCCATTCATATTTTATTTTTGCATTATACCTACTGTATTCTAACTTCTCCATGGCTTATACCCCCCCGATACAATCCATAGTTCCATCAAAACAAGCAAAACAATGCATAAAAAAACAGAATCTGTTAAAAACAGAACAGTATATAGCAATCTATTTAAAAGCTATACTTCTGTAACTCCATAAATTCTGAAAAATTAGGAAAACGTGGGAAATTCATCTAACAATACTGTGTAAAAAAGTCAAATTTTTCTGATGCTCCAGTACAAAACCAAAATTCCAGCACTGGACGCAAAACTTTATATTTCCCAAACAGCAACAATTATACTATCTTCCAAATCATCCCAAAGGCATTACTTGGTACAAACACTAATTAAAACATAAATACACAATCATAACAGTAGCATAATTGTGTCAACACACAAGCATAGAAAGTAAAAGGAAAAATTTATTTTATTCATTGGGTTGCCTCCCAACAATCGCTATTGTTTTATGCCCCTAGCTAGGCATAATGCATAGTTTCAAGTATTATAATCTTTGGTTTTCTTTTCCAAGGATGTGTTCTCATCAGGAGGCTTTTCAAAGACAATTTGAAACACATCATCCAAGGAAATTCTAGCTTTACTAAGTTGGCCATCCCCGAATCCCTCTTGATTCCCTTTTACAATCCAAGAATATTGTTTATTAATACCATTGAAAACTTGTTGGATTATATTTAAAGGGGGACCTCCTTTTTAGTATTCTCATCAAAAGTGTGATCATAGCGAAATAAATATCTCAACAAACAATCACTATTGTATAAAATCTCATCTATCATGGGTTTTTCATGATTCATACCGTAAAAATCAAAGATCTCTCTTGCTTCCCGCACTATATAATCAAATTCATTCACGAGGATAAGAGTAGCTACCGTCTTAGCTCTAGGATTTTTTATAACTGGCAACTCATAAAACAATCTTTGTAAAGTAGGATGGGTACGAATAAATCTCCTCTCAAGTTTAAGGACCAGTGCAGAGATAGCTTCAGCATAATTTTTGGTTCTTTTAAGAATAGGAGTGTCATCACAATCTAAAGTTCTGATGCAATTAAAGAATTCTTGGATAATACTTTTTCCTATACTATTCCCATGTCCCATCACAAAAGTTTTAGCATCTAAATTGGTAGGAATTTCAATTTTAGGAGGCTTACCATCCTCACTTTTTTCCATACCAAAATCAGCCATGATAGCACTTTCAAGCAAACAAACAAGGAAACACGCAAAAAGGCAAACGGAAAATATTTTTGTATTTTTGTAAAAACTTTTTTAGAAGTGGGGGAGATGAAAACGAGAGGCAAAGGCAAATAAAATAAATGCAAGGAGATGAGATTTTATGCGTAGGTACTTGATAGATGTTGATGATGTCTCCCCGGCAACGACGCCAGAAATTCTTCCTGCTACCTGTAGATCGCGTTGGTATTTCCCCGAAGAGTAGGGGATGATGCAGTACAGTAGAGATAAGTATTTCCCTTAGTTATGAAACCAAGGTTATCAATCCAGTAGAAGAATCACGCAACACCTCGTTAGCAGCACCTGCACACAAAACAACAAATCCTCGCACCCAACGCGAACAAGGGGTTGTCAATCCCTTGGCGGTCAATTGCAAGATAAAATTGTATGGTGATAGATAGATAGATAGATCAAATAAAAAATACAAAATAAAATAAATAAAAGAAAATTGCAGCAAGTATTTTTAGGGTTTTAGTAAATGATAAAAGTAGACCCGGGGGCCATATTTTTCACTAGAGGCTTCTCTCTTGAAAATAGCATACGATGGGTAAACAAATTACTGTTGGGTAATTAATAGAAAAGCAAATAATCATGATGATATCCAAGGCAATGAATATATATATATAGGCATCACGTCTGAGACAAGTAGACCGACTCCTGCCTGCATCTACTACTATTACTCCACCCATCGACCGCTATCCAGCATGCATCTAGAGTATTAAGTTCATAAAGAACGGAGTAACGCTTAAGCAAGATGACATGATGTAGACAAACTAAACTCACGCATGACTAAACCCCATTTTTTCACCCTTAATAGCAACGATACATACGTGTCATGTCCCTTTCTGTCACTGGGATTGAGCACCGCAAGATCAAACCCATTACGAAGCACCTCTTCCCATGGCAAGATAAATCAATCTAGTTGGCCAAACAAAATCAATAGATCGGAGATAATCTGATCATAAACTCATAATTCATCGGATCCCAACAAACACACCGCAAAAAGTGATTTTTTTCTCGATTTAAGCTTCCTTGCGGCCGAAGAAGAGCCCCAACTGTCTTATGGTGTGCCCATGAGGCACCACCGCGTGCCGGGGGGGCCCACGCCAATTTGGCTTGTGGAGGCTGTGGGCCTCCGTTTGCGTTGATTCCACCTCCCAAAAATCACCTATATTCCAAAATAATTCTTCGTAAATTTTTATTGCATTTGGACTTCGTTTGATATGGATTTTCTGTGAAACAAAAAATAAGCAAAAAACAGGAACTAGCATTGGGCACTGGATCAATATGGTAGTCCCAAAAATAATATAAAATATTGCCAAAAGTATATGAAAGTTGTAAAATATTGGCATGAAACAATCAAAAATTATAGATACGATGGAGACATATCAATCCTTCACGCTGGGGAATACCAACATCAAGCACAGACGCATGTACCAACGCCACATACACATCGATCAGTCCAAGTTCAACACCACAGACGCAAGCATCCAAGTATCCAACAAGCTTCTCAAGTCACCATGGCTGCATCAAGGCCATAGCCAGCCGAGCATGACCCGCCCCAAGTCGCCTCCCCGTGCATCCTTAACAGCCATCATTTGGCCAACTCAGCAGAGGCGGGAGAAGAGATGATAAAGGGTGTTGGCAAGAAGGGAAAGGGCAAGAGGGTCGTTCACCTATGTCCTGATGATGTCGTTTCCCTTAGCCACCATCACCGGAGTCCATGATTTGGTGCCGCCACACGGGAAAGAGAGAAACCTGCAATGGATTGGGAGGTGAGCAAGAGTGACTTGGGGAAAAAACACATAGCATGGGAAGAGAGCGAGAGCGCGAACATCCCCGATCATGCTCTGGCAGAAGAGACGTGCGTCCGTGCCTTAGCATGCGCCTATGGGGAGGTGTGGAATGGCGAGATGTGGGAGCAACGGCCGGGTGGGGCGCGTCATGACTGGAGCTTGGGGAGCGGCGTAGTGAAGTTCGGCGAGACGGTGACCTGAGCTTGGAGGATGTGGAGCAGCCGGCCGATCAGAGGAGGTGGCTGCAGGCATCGTGTTAGATCCATTGGAAGTTTCCAAATCAGGCATGAGAAAAACCAGGCAGGGTGGGGTCAAAAGCAAACAGAAAATTCGCGATGATGGGAGCATTACCTAACAGGAATGACGTGGGGAGAGAGAGAGAGAGGCGGCCGAAAGAAGGGGTGGAACGGGAACGTTACCTCTTTTTTAGATAGGAGAGATATTGGATAGGACCTATAGGGTGCATATTGACTCAGAATTGGGTGATTTCAAGTGCTACGGTTTTGTTATGACGTGTAGTTTATTTTTCATGTTTTGACTTTTTTCGTTTGACTCCAGCTTCTGGGGCGGACATTGAAGTTTTTTGATAGTTCATTGAATTTCCATGAAATTCCCACACACATAAGGGAAAACAAGAAATTGTGCATGTCTTACAACTATTAGTAGGTTAGTCCAAATCTATACCTAATAATAAAGGGAGGTGCGGTTCTTTGTCCGTCACACACATTCGCAGAAAGGCCCCTGACCTTTCCAGTAATCAACCGGCAGTCCATCCTTAATCTGCCACCGCAAAAGGAAAAAAAAGGTTCGCTGGGAGAAAAAAACACCTATATCCTCTCAATCTCAAACTCACACACCTCCGCTTCGAGAGCGAGAGTGCTGCAACCTCTCCCTCTCCGGACCCGACCCCGACGGCGCCGCCTCTTCCTTCTCACTCGCTCTGCCGGTGGACCACAAGCTCCGCGCGGTGTATCTTCCGCCGTCTCCGACCGCCTCGCAGCCCTGCTCGACCTCCCTGCGCCCAAGCACATCTTCCGTGTCATCGCGCAACACCACCCATGGTCACTCTGGTGGGCAGCGGCGGCGGCGGGCAAGCCATAGCAGGTCCTCGCGCCGGTGGAGGGGCAGAGGTCCCTCCAGCCTCGAGGAGGAGGATGCCTCTCCTGCTGACCTCCGCACGGTGGCGATAGACACATGGCACAACATCAGGAGGGCGGCATCGGCGCTTCCTCTCTCTTTTCTTGCCGGCCTTGATCCAGCCATCGCACCAATCATCATCGAGCTACCGTGAGATGGGAAGCTGGCTTCTCTGACGAGAAAGTGTCGTCGGAGGTCGACTGGCCGTTCGGGAGGCCGAGTTTGTCCAGAGTCCATGCTCCCGGGGGACCACCCCACTGCTGCATCCCGTGCTCATAGTCTTCTGCTCCTACCACCACCATGGTGACCTTTCCCATCAGTGGCTAGCCATCATCGACCGTAGCTGCAGTTGGCTCTCTCTCCTAGCCATGGTCGTCGTCGCCTCTCCTCCGCTCCTCACCACTGCATCTCACCCAGCGCTGTCAGGCAACGAGTACAGAGACGAAGCTCACACATCAATTGAAGCTCTCAGTTTGTCTCCTTCCTTGCCCCTTCCCCACCGTTTTATTTTATCAGTGCATCAACTTACCCACATCAAGTGTTTGCTAAAATGCTTCATAGAGATGGATAACTTTTTAACCTCCTTGGCATGTGCTTGTTACAATGCTTTATAGGACAAAAATTGTTTAATATCATATTGGTTCTGGTTTTACCAAAGATGTATCTTTATGAGAAGGAGGACTTGATTGACTCACAATCTTTTCCAGTGCAATGTTTCATGAAAGGATAGCATCATGAGAACAAACATGGCACTTGTTGCTGAGCTTGGACCAGCAGGACAAGCATGCTACGTCGCCATTTTGGCACTAAAAAATAGACAAGATAAGCTGTGATAATGTAAGGGCTATCAATTTTTTTGCCTCTTATAACTAACGGTAATATTCTCTAATGTACAGTCCATTAAACCAGCCATGGAAAGATTTTATTCACAGATTCTATCAGATGCCAGGTGTTCAGAAAAGTAAATTGTGATGCTCCATAATGGTTTTAGTAGCATAGCACTATTTCTAATAAGTTTCTTTACCATTTACCATGGATGGAGAGTTCATCTTGCAATTACTCTGAATAATCTTTAACTCTGTATACAAATTTCAGAAAAGAGCAGACAAGTAAGATCTAGTTGGAGTTGCTTACAGAATTAGCTCTACAATTGGAGTTATTTAGACAAAACATCCACAATTTCTAACTCTGTATACAAATTTATAATCATGTGTTCTCAGATATTGATCTGTATTTCTCAGTATATTTCACCTACAACCTCAATTAGAATAACTAGCTATCATATCAAAAGGCATATATGATAGCTGAGAAACAAAAATACCATTGAAGATTCAAGATAGTCTCAAAATACCATAGTTTTAAATAGCCGGCTATAGCTCCGCTATAGCCCACTATAGCCTTTTCAGGAGAGTGCCGCTAAATGGTCGGCTTCACAAATAGCCCGCTATGGCCTGCTATAGCCCGATATAGCTCCGCTATAGCTGATTTTGAGGCCCGCCGCTATTTTCCATAGCCCGCTATTTAAAACATTGCAAAATACTATGTTGTTTTATCAAATGTTGTTGACTGTTCTCTACTTGCACAATTGCAGTCCCAAGTTAAAATATAATCCCGAGAAAACAAAAGTAGCTGATGATTCAAGAATCGTGATAGTCTCTAAATACTATGGTTTTATCAAATGTTGTTGACTGTTGTCTACTTGCATAATTGTAGTCCCCAAGTTTAAATAGAGATATCTTATACATCGGGTTGTTGCCGTCAGCAGTAGCACAAGTGTTAACTACTGCAAGCTTGCCTATCCATTTTGCAACAATTGTATAGTGTATTTCCCATTGCAACGCACATGCAATTTTCCTAGTAAACATAAAAGTTTGTATAAAAAGATAAGATAGTGGCATGAAACATACAGAAATTATAGATACATCGGAGATATATGAATTGGCAGTACTTTATTGCAACCATTTGCATGATAAGTACATGAAGCTAGCTGCTACTAGTGAAAATCTCATCGAAATGCATTTCAACAAAGAGCATTTCCATCATGAGTTACCGAAAATGAGTTGTGATGTTGAATTCGAGGACTTGTTCCTCCTATACAACCTTGATCAACTCGACACCCCCCTCATGAGATGCTTCTGTTTGTACGTCCTTTAAGAATAATTTCCACACTCAAACAACTCTCTTTTGTTTTATATATGATAACTCTTCTCTTTTTTACACTAAGATACACGATGGAGGATTGCAAAAGACGGAAAGAAGCGGTGGGTTTCTTGGACCCAATATGGTGAACTTTACACAAATCAACGCTAAAAGAAACTTCATCGAGAATTATGTTGTCCAGGCATTGTTGGAACAATAGGACAAAGATTTCATTCTACTTCCCTACCATCAGATGTAAGCTTATACTTGTACATGAACTCTACCGTCCATAGATTCTAATCATCACATGAGGGTTGTTGTTCCTTTTTCTTTTCTTTGCAGAGACCATTGGATCTTGTGGGTTATTGTACCTAAATGGAACAAGGTCATGCACCTTGATTCCCATGAGAGTCCGAGCCATGATTGGATGATCGTCCGTGCCTTCTTGGATTTGTAATACATCATGTTTGAATCTACTTGTGACTTTCTAATTTATAATTCGAGTGCTGATTGCCTAGCCCAGTTCATCAGCCATTGCAGTGCATTGAACAAATATGTCGCAGCAGGAGGGAGATCATCCACAAAACAAAGCGGACCAAGGAGTCTTGACACACATCGACTATCATGTACTATTTGCCACAAAATTGTTCCAAATTATTTTCTAGCTAATTAATGCCATAACTCGCATATATCTATCATCTCACAAAAATTCAGTGCAATCAACAACCACAAGGTACTGTCGTTTGTAGTTTTTATGTTTGCAGATAAATGGTTAGACTCTTCCCATCTTCGAAAACGAAAGACACCTCTAGCCTCACTACGGTTAGTAATTAGCTATAAGTTACATATGGTACTTAATTTCTACTATATGCCGCCATAACTAACTATAATTACCTTTTTTTACCTTCGTGTAAATTTTGGCTAGAATGGATTGAAAGCAATTGAAGTTTGCCAAGTTGGTGGAACTTAGAGGGAAGTTTGCATACTTCTTCATCTCATCTTGCTTGATGGAGAATGGAGAATCAAAGCTCCTTGAATAAATTGGTTGGCTTGTTGGCTGTTGAACTTGTGAATGTGAAGTAACTACATTCTTATGTTGGTGTTTTAACTGTGTTAACTTGTGAATGTGTATGGTTATGTTGGTGTGCTAACTATGTCTTCAACTTATACTTGTTGGTTGTGTATACTGTATGGGCTGTGGGTCTATATTTCTACTTCTAAATATGTCTCTGGCTGCGAACTTGTTCCTGTAAACCAGTGTATGCATTTGTGGCCGATGATGATCTCTGTTTCTACGGCTGTAACATTGCACACAGATGTTTTATGTGAACCCTCAACGCACACGGGCCACAAGCCAAAATCCTGTCAAGTGTGACACCTCAAAGCAAATGGTCACTTGGTCTGGACGTTTACGATGTGGACATCACAAAGCAAACGGAGAACCCGAGAAACTCATTTGTGACGAGGGTCACATCACAAATGGGCGGCCGGCCATTTGCGATGTACCCTTCACATCAGCAACTTGACGGTAGTGATGGCCCACATTTCCGTTTGCGATGAGGTGTTTTGCCCGTTTTGTGATGAGCTGATCCGTAGTAGTGTTAAGTTGTCATTCATTGGTCCATATTTTGTTGATCGATTCAAACAAAGTTCACTGTTTGCTTGAATTTGTACAGTGAAAAGTTATGAAACCATACATGGACATGTTATTCTTCTTTATCAATGGAAACTGAAAGTCTATTGCCATCATTCAAAGAGGGAAAAACCTGGAATACGTCTTTCTTAGTATTGAGGAACTGTTCCATGCTTCGATGCAGAGCTATCAACACTTCATTATCTTTATCCTCTTAACCTATTCTGATACACTATTTTAGTGCAATGTTAGACAAATGATGTTGACACTCTTAGATAATCAAGGTAATCTCTTGGTAAGCAAGCATCGGTAATCCGATATGCTCGAAGGTTGATATCCATACTCTGTCCACACCTCCACAAGACATGGTCTACCACCAATGGAGAACCTATTCTCTTTGTTATTATTACATTGTTGACTTGAAATTTTTGGCGCCATTTGGAGTTCTATTCCCTTTTTTACACCGAAACTTTTAATGCCAGCTAAGAGATCCCGTAGCAATGAGCAGGATATCATTTAGTATTATCTGTTTGGTAGGCCGCATGAATCACATCCGAAGAAAAAAACGGTGTCCAACTCACGATGACTCGCTGAAGTCATCGATTGCATCATCCTTGTACTAAGCCATTGTTTGGCCAAACTGCTCTGTGATTGGTTGGTTGAGTTCACGCGTCGTATCATATACATTATATATGTTCTGCGTCGCCTCTCTCTGGCGACTCGGGGGAACCCCCTCCGGCGCCGTCCCCTTTCCACCCCCCTTCTCCCCCTCACCTCGCCGCCGCTTGAGGATCCCACCGGCGAAGCCCGGGCTGGCTCCAGGGAGGGTGGCGGCGGGGCATCCCCCTGGGAGGCGTGCTGGCGGATCTGGCGCGACGGGCGCGGCTGCGGTGCTGCAGGGCAGTCTGGTGGTCCGAGGGGAGGGCGGCGCGGCGACGGGCTTCGTGGCGTGACAGAAATGGCGTGGGCACGCGGGATGGCTTGCTAGCGCGGGGCTGTTCCGCAAGCGAGGGGCTGGTTTGCGGCGGCCACGAGCAGCGCGACCGCGTGGGCGCGGCAGGGGTGGCGTGGCGGCGGCGGGGTGCCACGGGAGAGGACAGCGACGCGGCGGCGTCGCACAGGACGGGGCGGCGTGCAGCTTCTCTGCTTTGCAGCCGGTGGTGGCGTGGCCGCACTTGTCCTCGCGGGAGGGGGTGTGGCGGCGCGTGGAGGGGCCTGCCGGCCCGGCGTGGTGCTAAGCGCAGATTTGCGGCCTGCTGGTCGCCTGCTCCGACGTGGTGGTGACTCGGCGGGACACTTGGCAGAGGGGCTCGGGTGGCCTGTGTGGCGCTCGGGCTGCGGCTTCGGCCGCGAGAGGCGTGATGATCCGCGGATTGAGGGCCCGGAATGGCGAGGAAGGGCGCCTCCAGCTCCTGGTTCTGGAGGTTGGCCGCCGGTGGCCTCCGCGAGGTGCGGTTGGCTGTGGCAGATCTCGATGCTTCTTCTTAGTCGGTGGCAGCTCCGATGGTGGTGCTGGTTGGTGGGCTAGCTGACGCCGGTGCGGGATGATGTGCGGCTGAGGTGGTGTGGGATCTCGGGTGAAGACCCTGTCTCGGCCTTGTGTCATGACCAGCGATGGCGGCGGCTGTGGCCGTCGTTTACCTTCCTGGAGGCATCGTTGCTTTGCTGCCGCACCCCTCCCGCGCGGATCCGGCCAATTTGGCCTCTCTGGGGGAAACCCTTGATTTGTGATCGGACGATGGCGGCGCCTCGGTGTTGTATTCCCTCTTGGGGGCTTCGTCATGGGAGCTCGGCATCAGCTAGCGGGACCGGTGGATGGCGGCGGGTTGTGACGGCCAGGCTTCTGTGGCAACGATGATGGTGGGGGCGATGTCGGCGACGCGGCAATGGTTGAGGTAGTCGGCTCTTCTCCGGCGTGTCCACTGGTTTGCCTCGGTTTGTCTGTTCCTGTGAAGTCGAAGTTGCGGCGGCGGGGCCCTGTGGTATACGATGACAGGCTGCAGGTGGCCCTTTCGGCGACCTTCCGTGGCGCCAGCCGTGCCTGGTTTCGTCCTTCGTAGCTCTTCGTCAGAGTCGGAGCTGCGCTGTCTGGTCGTGGGTGGCCGAGTTTTGGCGCGGATCTTCATGCAACCCTCACGACCTCTGCAGTATGGGTTGACTCGACGACCGCCTACGACGAAGTCGGAGTCGTTTGCTCAGCTTGTAGGGATGGCGATGACGCCTCTAGGGGAGGAGTGATGACGATGACGCTTGCGTGCTGTCTCGCCGACGCCCTCTTTGGAGCGGTTTGTGTGGGTTTTCTTTTGTGTGCCGCTGTGATGGTTTTCGTCCGGTTCTCCATAATTAACTGGGAAATCTGGTTTTCGCTCGGTTTTCCCTAATTAACCGAGCAACTATTTTCTTCTTAATGAATGCATGATAACTGCCATTTCGAAAAAAAAAATATGCTCTATGTTTAACATCGAATCTCAATCATTATAATTAGGACCCATCATTTAATCAACGAATAAGATAATTTAGTCTATATGGATTAACGTGGTGTCTTATTTTTCTCTTATTTTTAATAATATAATACGTAATAGATAGATTGTATCTTGTTCAGGACCATAGTAGTTTTTACTTGTTGGAGTGAATAATGTGCGGCAACCTGACGGTAGTTTACTGGAATGGAAGCATATTCATTTTGTACATCAACCTGCAGTTTAATTACACTAGGTCGCTATTAGTGTCCACGTCGTCGACAGCGCAAGTGGCGACGGCCGCCTTCGCCGTTTGTTCGTCCTCCTCGTCCATGGTGTCCGACATGCCCTTCGCCCCTCCCCTTTTATTTGTAAGTTCTATCTTCCAAGACTCCTATCTTCCTTCTCTTCCAATTTTCCTCTCTCACGGGGCAATATTAGGAAGTAAGAGATTGTTTTATTTAAGAACTAGGTAGTTGCCCGTGCGTTGCAACGGGAGCATGCATATTCTATTATCCAATATCACTCATGTCTAACATATGTATTTTTAGGATCCTCGTGTATATCAAGCGGTACTATTTACAGTGTATTTTCACCCTATTGAGGGTCGGATCATGAGTTGTCCCTACTTTTTCGCCTTGTGCTACTGACTTCTCCAGCCTGTCCAATCTCCTGCGTCAATTAATAAATTGTCTAATTACCAACCACATTGTTATATGTCTGGCCGCCGCCACTTGTCTAACTGTCCTCCCCTGCCACCCATGGGCAGGGGCGCCTCACCACCCCGTCCAAGCACTACCTCCACCCCGGTCCTCCTACTAACACCCCCCCCCCCCCCCCCCCCCCCTTACTGGCGCCAAGACCCAATGACTCAACGAACCCCTCTCCCCCTATTCCCGCACTTGCACCTTCAACGCTCAGGCTCGCTTCCTCCGGCGACCCCATGGTCGGCCGCATCGTTTCGTCGACGACTTGGCTATTTTCTCAGTTGCATGTTCCCTATAAGATACTTCTTGCATAATTCATGGTTTGATCAACCCTCAAAACATATCTAATATCATATATTTCGAAATTATATGTTTCAGAACATTCAGATCCACATGTTTTACATTCACAAAGCAGAAGTGGTAAAACTAAATCATACACCGTAGGTTGGAGTCTTTTGATATGATGCATTGAGCTACCTTAAGTAGTGCAAGAAAACAGACTCATAGCTATGTAAGATAAACAACACAACAAATGAGTGAAAAGAGGATAATAAGATAGTCCATGATGCACGGTATTCCCATTCCCATCCATTATACCACATGATGAAAATACATACCACATGAAGAAAGCAGCATTTTTATTTTTATTTTTGCATGGGCAGAGGCCTGATGTAGCAGCATGCTGGATCTCGAGCTAGGCCCGACATGAAATTGATTAAGCCAAAACGGCAGAAGGTTCAGCATGCAGGATCTCGAGCTTTACAACTCCACTGCGCATTTGACAAAAAGCCAAAGAATCAGCCAAGGACAACTCCATGCATGTGGTTAGCACGTAAAAGCTTATGTTCTGCACTGCTTGCGAGTTGTACCTCAATGAACCATGCTCCCGTATAGGTGCAGCTAGCCTCGCCCATGCGCCCTGGTCAATACTGGGTGCCATCGGCCAACTTCTCACTAAGTAGGACGGCGCTCGGAGAGACATAGGAGGCGGGGTGCGTGAGCAGCAATGGGCGGGCGGACTGGTCGATCGCAGAGGGCCGACGACGCGAGCTGCACAACAACAGAAGTGCGCCTACAAGATAGATGGGCGTCGACTGGGTTGGAACGGCGTCAGCGGCGGTGACCTCGGCCTGCAGTTGTACTTGCGGCCAAAGGCAGTGGCGGTCTATCATCTCTGGGCCGCGTGAGACAACAAACATGCAGCCCTGGCATCCTCCACAGCCGGCCCTCACGTCCGGCCGCCGCCGCCGTAATCCCGTCGCTGATGCTGCCCCGGCTGCCGCTTGATCTCTCAAGCCGTCGCAGGAGAAGAAACGAGATTGCAGAGGGAACGGAGTTTCTCCGGATTGCTCGGGGGAATTTGCTACGTCCCCGCTGAGATGAAGAGGAATCTGGGACTTGAATCAATCGTAGGAAAAATATAACCGCAGTATTACCTAACGGAAAAACCAGAGGAGAAGGCGTGGGGGTATGCCAAAAAAAAATGGGAAAATGCCTCAAAAAACGGACGTGAGGAGATCGCAAAAAAAAAAAACAAAAAAAAAAGAGGTGGGGAGCGCTCGACGAAACGAGCGGAACGCCTTGGAGCGAAACAGGAACACTACGCATTTTTTAGGTAGTGTAGATAAGAATTGCAGATCTCGTTTTTGGTAGCAATAGCCTTTTGTTTTTTTGCCGCGGCGATAAATTTGTAGAGAAGTGACGGTCCAAGTCAAATGTTGCAAATTCTTTACAGCAACCACCTGAAAATGAGGACGAACAGACTCGTAATGATGCTAGAGCTGCTTTGGAACGAGCATTAGTTAAGAGCAATGGCAGCCCACGCTCAACCAAAGAAAAGCTTGACATCATGCCTTAGAATAAGATCTGATCTCTCATCTAATCATTGGCATCACAGTCACTAGTGACTCGGACGGCCAGCTGTCTTATAATAATTGTATCTTTTTGTCTGAAATGTTGAGGACCATTGTAGGAATTTTTTACTTGTCGGAGTGAATAATGCGCGGCAACATGACGGTAGTTTATTAGAGTGGAGTGGAAGCATAATAATTTTGTACATCAAACCGCAGTTTAATTACACAAGGTCGCTATTACTGTCCACATCGTCGACGGTGCAAGTGGCGACGGCCGCCCCCTTGTGCTCCTCCTCGTCCATGGTGTCCGACATGCCCTTTCCCCTCGTTTCCGGCAGGCAGGCAGCGAACATGCCGAAGCAGCCGATGACGAGCCCGAACACGCCGAACGACCAGAAGATCTTCTGGCGGCCCAGCGCGACGAGCACGGGCGCCGCCACGCCTCCCAGCACCAGGGCCTGCCTTACCAGCCCCACCGCCGAGTTGCGCACGGACGTCGGGAACAGCTCGATGGAGTACATCAGGATGACGTTGAACGCCGTGCACGTCGCGAAGAAGGAGAGCAGCTCGGCGGCCATCCGCGCCGTGCCCTGCGGGGTGATGACGCACGCGAGGCTCCACAGCCCCGCCGCCGCGGTGAGCGCGATCACCGAGCTCCGACGGTTGATCCTGCCCATCAGGAGCCACGAGAGGATGGACGACGGCAGCTCGGCCAGCGCGTTGTACGTGACGCTCAGGTAGAGGTTGGAGCCCAGGTTGCCAACGTTGAGCGGCATGCCGTAGTAGACCATGCCGATGCCGAAGCTAGCCGTCATGATCGCCGCCAGCCTCCGGAGCACCCAGGGGCGCTCCCACATTGAGTGCAGCGTGGCAAACACGCTGTCGCCGCCGCTCGCCCCCGCCGCGTCCTCTTGCATGGTGCAGGCGTGCAGCATGGAGAAGCTGGACGTGATGCTGTTGCCGTTGAGCGAGGCGATCTGCTGCAGCGTCTCGATGGCGTCCTGCTTCCGGCCGCGCACCAGCAGCCACCGCGGCGACTCCTGGACGAGGAAGTATAATAGGATGGAGTAGCAGAGGGAAGGCACGGACGTCCACAGGTACATGTTCCGCCACGAGGCCTCCCAGAACGTGTAGGCGAGCGCCGGGAGCGACAGGAACCCGAGGGTGAAGCAGAAAAATCCCGCCACACACACCGTGTCGCGCCACCTCTTCCCGACGAGCTCCGTTGACAGGACAAGAGTGCACGTGCCCACCATGGACCTGCCGAACCCGGACACGAACCGCAGGGCGGCGTACGCCCACACGTTGGGCGAGAACGCGGTGAGCACGCCGGCGACGGACATTGACACAATAGAGGCGAGCAGCATCTTCCTGCGGCCCAGGAGCGAGTCGGCGAGCGTGGTGAGGAGGAAGCCGCCGGCGAGGCAGCCGGCGAAGAAAGAGGACGCCGGGAGGGAGACGAGCGCCGGGCCGGCGCACTTGAGTGACCATTCCGAGACCATCGACGTTGCGGCGGGACGGTCCCACGCCCACGCGCTGGGCGGGAGCGCGCACGGGGAGGCCGCGGCCGCGGAGCAGGACGCGTCGGCGCCCGTGCAGTGCCACTGCGGCTCGGCATCGGTGAACACCGAGATGAACACCTGCTGCGCGTCGAAGGCCCACGCGAAGGCCAGCAAGACGGCCTTGAGGAGCTGCGCGGCGCCGGTGGCACCCATGTACGTCTCGATCGTGTCATCGATCGAAGGCGCCTTCGCCGGCCTGGTTTTGTGGCTTGTTAGGAGCGGGGCAGTGGCCGTGTCAGCCATTGGCACGTGCTTTTGTGTGTTTGCCTCTAGCTTAGCTTGGCTGCTGACAAGTTGAGTGGGAGAACGATGCCGGTGGCGGTATTTGTACGGGCCCGATAGTGCACGTCAACGGAGCAGAGCAGTGCAGTGCTCCAATCAAGATTTCAACGCACAAGATCGATTGCTATGGTATCGACGCCCTGCATTATTCATGGATTGAATAAAGGGGGACAGTGAGACACCCTCACGCTCACGCACATGTGAAATCCAGTCACGATACTAGTTGGCATCGCTGCATAGTAAGCAACAAACCATGTAGAGGCCGGTACAACGGTGCTCCACCGTCATCATGTGAAATACAGTCATGGTATTAATCCGCACGAGCTCGGCAATTATTGCCATTGCCACAAGCCAGATCATTTGACTATACCTTCAGCCGACCGATCACGCGCGCGCGTCCGCCGGCTCCGCATCCGTCGGATCGTGTGTTGATCGAACGGACGAGCGCGTCCCCGCTTCCGCGTCACGCGCGTCTGTTTCTGAAACAGAGCGTTTGTTTCAGACATCTATTTATGCAACTGGGCAACATCCTCGCAGCTCCGTCCACTCGTGTGACTGGGAAGGCGACGGCAGCTGGATTTGGGAGGGCGGCGGGGGCCGCGGCGAGGGACGTTGGGCGACCGGGGCATATCCACCGTGGTGGCGATGACGATGGGTTCGGGATCGGCTGTGGCCGTCGGCGACACAGGCAGGTATGGATCTGAGATGCCCCCCCCCCCCCCCTCCCCCACCCCCATTTTTGGGCGATTATTGGTATGCGTTCATGGCGGTTCTCTGCCGGATGGCTACGCGCACTCCTAGTTGGAGCTTTTTCATGGTGATTGTTCGGCGATGCCTTAGGAGAGTGGGCGGCGGCCTGGTAGGAGATTGGTCGCCGGTGTAGATTTTGATGTGCGGCGTGTGAATGTCGCTGATGTAGCATGGTTAGGGGGTCATGTGTGTAGCAGAGTTTCTGTAGTAGTTTGTGAAAACTAGTTTTTGATGTCTTGGTACTGAATTTTTAGTAATTTGTTGTACATGCGTTGAAGAGCAAATGCGAGCAGAGTTTCTGTGTTGTTTTTTATGTGAATTGGAGTTGATGTGCAGCAGGATTTGCGAAGTGGATGTTTCAATGAGTTTTTATTTGTTTTTCAGACGTGCTGATGAAATTTTCGCACTGAATTTTGATGTGCTGCAGGAACTTAACGCTGGAGGATTGTGTTTTTTGTGAATTTTTGTAGCTCATAGTTTCTGTAGCTCCATACTACCTGTTTTGTAGCTCATAGTTTCTGTAGCTCATACTATCTGTTTGATGTTTCTGAATTTTAGCTTATTCTTCTGAATTTTAGCAATGGTGCATTTTCTGTAGCTTGTAGCAGAGGATTTAGCTTTATTCTTTCTGAATTTTTAGTTTCTGAAATTCAGCTGGGCCTGCTTGGATTAGTTAAAAAAAATCCTGAAATTTGCATCATCTATGCAATTTTCCACTAGTTTCAGTATCTTTTCATGCTTACATCACTAGATATGCATGCTCATAGATTTTTGTTTTGTTTCGCAGCATGCCCATCTACCAAACTCGATGGTCGGCAAAGCGGCTGCGCGACATAGCCAATGCGATAAAAGGGAAGAAGAGGGATGTAATAAGCAAGTCCAGCGTCGGGGATTTTCTATACGTCTCTCCTTTGGTTCCTCCTCCAGAAGGGCTTCTTGATTTCATAGTTATGATGATTGACACTACGAAGTGTGTTCTCAAATATGCAATGTGTTGTCTGTTTGTCACTTGTCCCCTTTCCTGTATCTGTTGCATAACACCTTTTCCCTTTTTTTCGCAACATCTTCCGAATTTTAATCTTGTGTATTTGCAGGATTAATGACCACAGGGAGATCCACTTTTCAAAAGACATGGTTAAGAAGATATTCAATGTACCATCTGGTAGCAGACCGGTAGAATTCGGCAAGAAGGGCAAAGCTGATTTCCGTGAAGTTTATTTCGACGGTGAAAGGGCTCCAATAGCTACCACAGTAGCTGTTATATCAAAAGCAGATGACGACGATGAGGAGCCATCGAGAGGTCATGGGATTTACTGTGCCTAGCATTGGTCCTAGCTCCTGGGACAGGAAACATGGTGCCCCTAGAATACATGTACACCTTACAAGACATGAGTGTGGTTCATGAGTTCGAGTTCGATGAGCATATTCCGTTTGATGTGATCAGAGAAGTTAAAAAGTATCAGGATAAGAGGAATGATGGTAAAGGGAAATTCCTCATCGGCGGATGTCTACCAATGCTTCCGGTACAGAACTTCCATTCCTGTAACATTCGCCTCTTCTTTTAACTGTACAACAAACCTTTTTGTCAAGGGCATGTTCTATGTCCTGAACCCCAACTTGAATGCATAGTCAAGTGTGTCAAACACCATGCCAACATAGGGTGGCAGTGGTTACGATGAAACAACTCCATCATCCAAATCATCTTGCATTGCATCATCAGCATGCAGCAAATCCTCTGAATCTTCACCACCACCAACAGAAAAGTTTCCTTGGACATAGCTCTCTTCTCCTTCAGTCCCAGCTTCCCGCAACAAGCCACGTGTCTTTTTTTAGAGAGAGAATCATAGAGGTGTTGTGCAACAATCATTTCCATCTCCATGGAATCAACAGTTCTTATATTGTTTTCAGAAATTCAGGTAAACAGAGACATCAACAATCAACAATTTATGTCATGTTTCAGGGGTCATTTTTAACAGGAAGCTTTTTTCTGCATGAAATCAGCTGCATCAGTCAATATTTTTCACTCATTTGTGGTTTTTCTCACATAAACACACACAAATCAAATGAATATTAGAGACATTGTCACATGAGTCGTTTATTTTCTTTTTTCCATCAAATATGTTGATCAACAGCAAGTAACAAACATGGGACAATGCAACTAAAAATAGAGGCCATGTTTCAGAGACACAAGGAGCAGACTGGAAGAGGGGATGTGCATTGTTTCCTTGTTCTACCACTGGAGGGTACTAGTTTCAGTACCTTTCATTTTCTTAGATCACTAGAGACATGGCCCCGATTAGCATGTGGGAATGTTTCAGTTCCCAGTTTCTGTCATGTTTCAGGGGTCAATTAACATGCAACTTTTTTCCTGCCTGACATCAGCTGCATTTAGATAAATATCCACTCATTGTGGTTCTTCTCACATAAGCACACACAATCAAATGATATCAGAGACATTGTCACATGAGTCATTTATTCTTTTTCTCATCAAATATGGTGATCAACAAGTAACAAACAGGAGACAAATTCAACTAAAAATAGAGGCCATGTTTCAGATACACAAGGAGCACACTGGAAGGGGGGATGTGCATTGTTTGTACCACACACACGAAAATAATATAGCTATGTTTCTGTACATAGGGCTTCCAGTTTCAGAGACACGCATGTCTTCATGTTTCAGAGACAGGTACTCACCCAGCTCCCCTGATGTGATCTGGTCGTATGAGCTTCTGGAAACACAACCGGAGGGTTTGTGAACCAGGCTGAAACTCCATCTCGCGGCGGAAGTCCCCCGGTGGCGGTCGGAGCTGAGAACGATTGTCGCAGCTGTTCTCGAAGCAGGGCACCTTGGGGAGGTCGATTTGCGTCGGATCTAACCATCTGCCGAGCGATATGGTGCGCCATGGTGTTGCGGAGAGGAGCGACGTCGATAGATTTCTTGCCGCGCGCGCTGACGGCAGCTGATTTTTGCGGTGGTTGGGGGCGGCGCTGCGCTGGCGGCAGCTGTGTCGGGACCGGGCGGCCAGGGCGTTCTGTTTCTGAAACAGAGCAGTTGTTGCAGGAAGCAAGTAAGAGTCAGCCGGATGCGGTTTGTTAGATCGAACGGCTGATAGCGCAGCTATCCAACGGCGCTTCATGCGGCGGATCCGGCAGAAAATTTCATTATCTTGGATCGAGCCTCTCATTGGTACGACCGTACGCACAAGTTTCTTTGCTCTTTCCTCTCTCTTTTTTCAAGTATCTTTGCTATTGGACGTGCCATTCCTAGATTGTGGTAATCGTCGTCCTCAAAGCTTGTTTGTAATTTATATTTTTTGGGGGGTCTTCTTTGCTGTTGTGCAGGGTCACCTGTCCCTTCTGCGTTTGTTCCAGAGTTCTTCGCGTGTGTTCTTTATCTTTGACTTATTGAATACAAAGTGGTGCCCTTCTCGCAAAAAGAAAAAAGAAAAAAAGAGCAACTTATGGACATAAGAGGTGGCGGTAAGGTATTTCTAGGGTGCCATGTTTTTACTTTGTTTTGAAACGTTCTACAGTGGTAATATTTCTTGCTTATTTTGTTGATTACCAAATTAAAATTGCATTCAAGGTTGAGTGCAAATCCCTTTCGAAAAAGTTCATTTTTTGTCCATGAACTATTGGTTGATTCTATATTTAGTCAATGTACTCAAATACGTGTCACACATCTTTGACTGTAAACTTTCAAAACTAGACAAATTTAGCTCATGACCTTTGTCAAAATCATTATAACCAATGATGCGGCAATGATTTTACAAACGTGGACGCCTAGTCCGGAGAAAAAATTCAAAAAAATCAAAAGATTCATAGATATAAGTACATAAAAAAGAAATTTAGAAAACTGAAGGAAAATTCCTTTAAAACATTTTTTAAAATATATAAAAAAGATAAAACATATTAATTTTTTGTAGAAAAGCACAAAATTATAAGCATACCTAAAAATGGAATTCAATGGGAAATAAAAAATGATGGCAGTGATTATTCTTCATGAGTACTCATAAATTATTTCTAAAATTTTCTTATCGTATTTTTTCATAATAATTCTTTAATTTATTTATTCCATATTTCCATAATTCCAACAATTTATTAACTTCTCGAGAATATTTGTGCTTTCCAATTTTTTTCTTTTTTTTTGCCTAAATTTGCATTTTTATTTTACATTTATGATTTTCCAACTTTCTCTTAGATGTTTTCTAGGTTTGGTTTATGTTTCCTGAGCTTTTCTATATTTTGGTGTTTTCTAACTGTAATACCATGTGTGCGAAACCGCCGCCATATCATCGGTCATATTTCTTTGCTTGAGATTTCGTAGAAAAGTTGTCTGAGTTAAAAGCTTTAGGTCCAAGATGTCCGGGATTGGAGTTCACGAAACATATATGGAATCGGCCAATAGCTAAGACTACCCACAGTGGGAGTAATATAGGTAGTAACATCACACATATCTAGATAAAGTAGATGATGAGGCAAACAATAAATGAAGAAAGAGAGGAAAGTAGTAACATAGCTAGTTACTAGTAGTATGAGTAACATCACACATATCAATGCAAGATGTGTCTATAGCCTAATAAATGAAGTGTTGCATGTTACCACACATATGTTACTCCCCACTAGAGAGATAGTAACATAGACTAGTAACATGTGCCCATTGTGGCTAGTCCAAAGGACCAAACATTGTCCTTTTCCAAATGATTTAGTAGGTTAGAATAAGGAGAGTTCATTTGTAGGTTCTGACTAGGCTAATGCAACATGTTATTCTTTTTGTCTCACTTAACTTTTTATAAATATTTTCGGCAATCTTTGGCAATACATAATCGGTTCATGGTTGTTTGTCGAAAAAGAAGGTAAATTCAACTTTGAGCTAGATGTACTTTTCTGCGTATTCGTCTTCATGCCTTCACTTTCATGCACGAAACAGAAGTTGAGGTGTGCTTCGATACATCCACTTTTGAAAAGTTTACAATTTCCGAGGTAGATCAATGACTGAGATTAAAACATACCCCTCTAGTTATCAAGGGTTGTGTAGTCATCTTAACTGAACTAAAATCTAATCCTTAACATAACCAAAATATCTAATCCCTTTGCATTAAAAAAAAATATCGAATCCATGTCAAAAACGAAAGCACCAGTTTCTTCCTCGCAGTTTATACTCGCCACTGTTGAATTAATCTTTGTTCTATGCGTGCATGCATTCTACACCTGTTCTTCAGGGTTTAATATGAGACTACGATGAAGTCTCAGCTCCCTCCCAACCCTAGCCGCCCCTCCTCCTCACCCCCCCCCCCCCCCCCCCCTCTTCCCTTCCTCGCCGCCGCCTGAGGCAGCCGCCGGGCAAGCCCGGGGCGCCAAGGATGGTGGCGGCGGGGCCTCGGTTGCCCTGCCTCTGCGTGGGGAACCCCGGATCTGGAGCGGCGGCTCCACTGGCAAGGCACGGCCGGCTAGCAGCCGTGCGGGCGGTGGATCTGGCGTCCCGGCCGCGCGGGCGGCAGGATCCGGTGGTCGTTGGCGGCCAGCGGCGGCCTCTGCGGTGACCGGTGCGTGCGATCTGGCGCCTCCCCTCCTCCCCTGTTCGGCGTGCGGGCCAGCCTGGTCTGGCCGCGCTTCCTTGGGTCGCCGGTTCTGTACAGGAGGCGCTGGTGGTGGCGGGGATCTAGTTCGGACGAAATCACTGGTCGGCCATGGCCGGCCGCGTCGACGGCGACGCCTGAGGGCGCCGTTCCCCTCCTTGGAGGCGTCGGTATGGACTGATCCCCTCACTTCCCCTTCCCCTAGGTCTTCCGGGCGAAAGCCCTAACTTTGTTGGGCGGCGACGGCGCTCACGGCGCCGTTCCCTTCTTGAAGGCGCCGCTTTGGGAACCTTGGGGCTGGGTGGCGCTTGTGGGTGGTGGGCGACGGCGGTGGTGTGGCCCTATCCTAGCATGGATCTGCGTCCGTTGCTTGGAGATGGACTCGCGTAGGTGGAGGTCGTCGTTTGGCGTCAGGGTGGCATCGATGACGGAGGCACCTGCCAAGGTTGGCACCTCAATCTGCTCTGAAGATGGACCAGTGGAAGATGGCGGCGACGACACATGTGAGTGCGTCGGACCGGTTTGTGCCCCGGACCCGGTATGTGGCTCGGTCGGGGCCTCCGGCTTTAGATGTTAGGTTTAGATGAGAGGTCTGGGTATTTGGCCCAGCTTGCACCCCTTCATCATATGGATTGGAGTAGCGGCAGATGTTGCCAAGATGGCGGATTCAAGCATATTGTTGTACTACTTTGTAAGGTCCTCGATAAAATGGCCGCATGCATCTCCCAGATGCAGAGGCCGGGGTCATCCTCTAAAAAAAAAATGAGACTACGATTGGTGTTTGCCTCTAAGGCATATGATCTCCGTTCAACGCTGGCGTAGCCTGTGTCTTACCGTAGGCCGGCCGGCGGCTCATCAGGCTATTGATTACCCGGGGAAAAAAGATCAGGATGGATTAATGGATACGTCGTATCGGAGCAAATAAAATAGGACTGTGATATCTAATCTGGGTTACCTCCTAAGGCATGGAAAACTTGATGTCAACAATGGCGCTTCAACAGATCCAATTCAATGGTGTTCGTCTCCAGTCGGCCGTGGTTCTCGGTGCGCGGTCACAACGTCCGCGCGTCGTAGCATAGAGGTCGGGTAGATTAGAACCAGACTTCGAGCCTACAAGTGGGTAGGTGTGTTGGGATAGTGTCGACAAATATACCCGTATTTGGATGAATATCATATATCTACAAGATATGATGAAGTGTCCGTGTACTAGTACTGTATAAGGGAATCTTCTAGAATGCCCAACCCCTATTGTATTGGGGAAGGACTCGTGCACAGATAAGAAAGAAATCACAAGGAATCCGGAGTTTAACCAACCACGGGATATCTTTCCATAGGTCGATAGGATCTTCGAGGCCATATTGGATTGGATCTCGTCTTGGAGGCCAGGCCAAGACGCATACATTAGAGCATCTCCAGCCGCGCCCCCAACAGGCCCTCCCAGAAGACTTTTTCCGCGCCGGCGCCAAAAAAACGCCCCAGTCGCGCCCCTAGGACGCCGAAATTCGCCGGCTCGGCCCGTTTTTGGGCCCGGCGATCGCAGGCCGAACCCGGCGCACTGGGGGGCGCTCGGGGGCTCCGGCGTAAGGGAAAAGCGCGTCTGACCCACACCGTCAGGCGAAAAGTCAAGTGTATCTTCCAGATTCGCCTCCACCCCACCGCGAGCTCGGCCACCAACCGGCTGATCCCGGCGCCGCCCACCGCCCACCACCGCTAGATAGCCCATTCCCCGCCGGAAAAAGAGCAAAGACTCGCCGAGGCAGGCACTCCACCACCGGTTGGGCGATTTTTCCGGCTTTTCTGGCCGCGGAGGGGCAGTGTAGCGGCGGGTTCACGCCCACTTCGCCCGCAAGGTGTTCGGCGATTTGCCTACCTCGGCAATGGACTCGGACGACGAGTAAGCGCTCGCCGCGCTGCTGGAGGAGGAAGCCGAGGCCGACGTCCAGGAAGAGGAACATCTCATGGTCCTCGCCGCCCTCGCCGGCCTGCTGGCGAGCAATGAAAAGCCGCGGCGAGGTGGCTCGGCGCCGGGGCGGATGAAAGCAAAGAACCGGCATCGTCTCGAAGGCTACTGCATGCTCTACTCCGAATACTTCGCCGACGCTCCACTGCATGGCGACAAAACATTTCGGCGCCGTTATCGGATGAGCCGAAAGTTTTTCCTCAGGATTGTGAATTCCATCCGGGAGTTCGACAGCTACTTCAAGTGCAAGAAGGATTGCACCGGCAAACTTGGATTCACCTCAATCCAGAAGTGCACGACAGTGATGAGGATGCTTGCATACGGAGCTCCCGGTGATTCACTCGACGACTATGGGCGCATGGCCGAGTCCACCACCATTGAGTGCTTCTACAAGTTCTGTCGGGCAGTGGTGGCAGTGTTTGGACCACAATACTTGCGAACACCCAATGCGGAAGACACTGCTCGGATCCTAGCACAGAATGCAGCAAGAGGATTTCCTGGGATGCTTGGAAGCATCGACTGCATGCATTGGAAATGGAAGAACTGCCCATTTGCTTGGCAGGGGATGTACAAAGGCGCCAAAGGCGGTTGCAGTGTGGTACTTGAGGCGGTGGCCACACAGGACCTCTGGATTTGGCACTCCTTTTTTGGTATGCCAGGAACTCACAATGATATCAACGTGCTGCAGTGCTCCCCTGTCTTTGCCAAGCTTGTTGAAGGTCATTCTCCTCTGGTGAACTTCGAGGTCAATGGGCGGCACTACAACAAGGGGTACTACCTAGCTGATGGCATCTATCCGAGATGGTCTATATTTGTGAAGACTATCTCAAACGTTGTGCCAGGAGGCAAGAAGTCCCACTTTGCCAAGGTGCAGGAGGCTTGCAGGAAGGATGTCAAGCGGGCATTTGGTGTGCTTCAATCTCGATTTGCTGTTGTCCGGTACCCTGCTCAGGCCTGGTCGAAAGATCAAATGTGGGAGATCATGACTTGTTGTGTCATCTTGCACAACATGATCATCGAGAGCGAGCAGGAAGAGCCAGTGTTTGACACTGAACCATACTACAGGCAGGGTCCTCTAGCCGAAGTTGATCACCAGCTACCGGCAACCTGGACTGCCTACCTCAGTATGCGTCAGGAGATCCGAGACCCACAGGTGCATCATCAACTGCAGCAGGATCTGGTGGAGCACCTATGGAGGATCAAGGGCGACGCCTAGCTCGACGTGTGATGAAATATGGAGTTTTTATTTGTTGAACTATATAATTTGTATTGAACTATTTGTTGTTGCACTATTTTTGTTGAATTATTTGATTTTCTGTGATAAAAAAATTATTTATGTTGAGAATTCAACGCCGAACCACACCGAATATGGGTCGTTTCTCGCCGATATCAGGCCATTTTTCTATTTATGTGGGCCGAAAAGCGGCCGCGAATTAGCTGATTTCGGCGCCTGGGGGCGACGGCTGGATGCCCAACCGCCCCCAGCGCCGATTCTACCACCGGCTCGCCCCCAGGCGGCGATTTTTATGCCTCCTGGGGGGGCCAACGGCTGGAGATGCCCTTAGGACCTGGTGGCCAAGCGGAAGCACGAGAAGCACAAAAGCTATTTCGTCCATGAGTTTAGGTTGGCTGTGTTTGGTTGAGCTGTAGATTCTGAAAAAGCTGCTGTGAGCTATGAGCTGTGAGAAAACTGCTGTGAACTTTCGCGTTCAGCTGTTTGGTTGAAACAACTTTGAAACTGTAGATTTGACTGTGAATTGTCTTTAATGCCCTGGGGACAGAGTGAATATGTTTATATGTTATAAAGCAGTGATCTATATATTGGTAGGCAATCGAACAACCATTTTATAAAGAAAAATTATAACAATGTGGACATATGCATACTACTGCACTAGACAATGCCCTATCTCTGAAATTAGCATCTCTCCGAAATTACCATGGGCGTGTTTGGTTGCCTGCATATGGCCCAGCCTGGCCCGCGCAGGAAGAAAGTGGCCCGTTTGGTTGCCTGCATTTACTGTGCGGCCCGCATGGCACGAACCTTATAGCATCTCCAGGCCAGGCCCAGGGGAAACGCCCGAATCGGCAGTAGCTCGCGAGCCTGGCTCGGGCGAAGCAGGGGAGGGCGACGCGCTTCTCTCCTCGTGTGACCAGGGAGATGGCGCGAGCTCGCCCGCGTCGCCGAAAAATCGGTGGGAGGATTTCGGCTCACCTCCCGCCGAGTCCGCCCCTATTTAGCCCCCTCCCTCACCGCCCTAACTCCCGCCACCATTCTCCCCCCTTTCGAGCTTTCCCGCCGACGCGCATCGGCACCGACGAGCAGGTAAGCAGCGCATCTTCATCGGTCGGCGGTCCACGGCATCGGCGGTCCTTCACTGGCCGGCGGTGATCTTCTACGACCGTTCCCCCCTCGTCCTCGAGCTGCAGCCATGGCCTCTGTGTGTTCAATCCCCCTTTCTCTCTGTTCCTTCTAGCTAGATCTGAGCTGCAGCTAGGGTTTGATGTAGATGCACGGTTGATTAGTGCTCTGATCTGTGAGCTCATATGGTTGATTGCTATGCTGCGGTTGCAATTTGTGGTAGGGTTAGATGTTCAAGCATGTGGTAGGCTAGATTAGTAGTAGAGTTTGAAGTTGAACCTTGTGCTTGTGTTGATTCGTGCTTAGATCTGTGATTTGTAGCTATTGGTGGTCCATTTGTAGCATGCTGTTTGTTGTAGATGTATGTTCCGGCTCATAGATTGTCCGGTATGCTTAGTATGATAGCGATGAACCATGTGCTTAGTATGATAGTGATGAAGCATGTGCTTGGTATGATAGTGATGAACCATGTACATGTATGCTCCTGCTTTCATGGATTGTCCGGTATGTTGTGTGCTATGCTTACTGTCAATGCGTGCTACGATTGTAGGACATGACCATGCAGACGCAAGATCTTAGTCAGGCCCTTGTCCTGTCCGACAGCCAGTTTGCTCCATCGTTTGTCGAGGACTCGCAGCCTATGTCCGGGATGGCACCTGATTCAGAGGTGTTCGCGTCTGATTCTGTCTATGCGCCAGTAGTGCTCGTTGAGCAAACTCCTCCTGCTGCTGCTGCACTCAAGGTAGCAACAGCAAAGGCAAAGAAGGATGGTAGGTCGAACAACATGAAGTGGCAGCCGTTCATGTCCACGTTCGTGCTGAACAAGATGTGTGAGCTCATCTCTAGTGGAGTTAGGACTGACAAGGGCTTCAAGGAGGTGCACTTGAACACCGTTGCGAAGCAAGTGTTCGAGTTCTGTGGGTAGGACGTGTCCGCCACCCAGGTGTACAACCACCTGAGGAAGTGGAGAGGTCGATGGATCCAAGTGTCCAAGCTGAGAGACCTTAGTGGCGCCTCATGGGATGAGAACACTTGCTCCATAGTTCTGGAGGCAGAGCACTACGCCGGCCATGTCGCGGTTAGCTCACAACCCTCTTCCTTTTCATACTGTCCACCATTGCCTACTCCTAATCGCAACTAACAACACTTGTGTTTCATTCTTAGGACCACCCAAGGGACGCTGAGTTCCTTAACACACCCATACAAAACTACAGCCAGATGCAGCACATCTTCTCCTTCGGGCTGGCAACTGGGAAGCATGCCATGGGCTCGGGGGAGCCTCTTGGTTCTCCCATGCCAGACTTCCCTGGGACCCCAGACATCGAGGTCATTGATGGCCCTGACAAGCCCTTCGAGAAGCCCTTTGACCCCGTCCATGATGGGAAGAGGAAGAGAGGAGGCCTGATGGAGGAGGAGATCAATGTCTTTTGCAGCATGACTAAGGCGGTGAAGGAGGTGGCAATAGCCATCAGGGGGTGCAAGCCCCTCGACGTCCACCCTGACCTGTATGGCGCTGTCATGACCCAGGGTGGCTTCAGCGACGAGGCTCTCATGGCAGCTCTCAGCCACCTGCTTGACAACAAGGCCCAGGGTGTTGGGTTCGTTGCCATGGCAGACGCTCACAGGGTGCTGTGGCTCAGGAGCTGGCTGGGCAAGCACTACTACTAGAGTAGTGCTGCCTGTGAGCGTGCATGATCCCCGACGGCGATGGCGATGGCGGTGGCGACGATGACGATGATGACATACATTTTGTGTAGCTAGGGCTGGAAAACTATTTGATGGTCTGTATATTTTGGTGAGGTGGTATATACTAACCCCTCACGATGATGGTGAAATTGCGGTGGTAGGACGACACCCTCTTTTGGATGTGGTGGTAGGATAACACCATGGTAGTGCTAGGTAGAACTTGCTATGCCGTATGATCATGCATGCTTTACTTCTTCTCTTCTACTTGTGTGCTCCATTGATTTGCTGCTTCAACTCTTGCTCTTGTGCATTGCTAGGGCAAGTGGTATGCCGTGTTCATCGGTAAGGCTCCAGGGGTTTACAGTTCATGGGAAGAAGCCAGTGCACAAGTGGCATCGTATAGCAACAGCAGCCATAGAGGGTTCAAGACTAGGCAGGCAGCAGAACAAGCTTACTCCAACTAGGTGCGAAAGCACGGAGGCAACAGTGTTGACAGTGGCAAGGTTGGAGGTGTCAAAGTGGAAGGTGCTAAGGTGGATCGTCAGTTTGGGCTGAAGCTGAAGAACTTCATCATCTTCGCCCAGTTCAACGCCATTGTTGTGCTATGGCGTTGGTGTGCTAGGTGTGATCATTGTGGGTAAGCTCACCAACTAGGGTACAAGGTAAGCACACCATGTACGTCGTATGCACTCAAACACCTTGTCCATGTGCCGCTTGGGCCAATGCAGGCAACCAAACAAAGTGCACTTGCGTATCACCTAATGCGGGGACCCTAGATGCAGGCAACCAAACAACTTGTAGATGGCGCATTAGGGCCTGTTTTTGCTCAACCAGGCTGGGTTGAGAAGTGTATGCAATGCAGGAACTGTTCACAACTTGAACCAAACACGCCCCATACTACTGTGCTAGACGTGCTCTATCTCCGAAATTACCAAATCTATCTCTAAAATTAACACACAGCAAGCACAACCAGCTGGAGTAGAGCACGCACGCGGTTAGCCGAAAACAGACGCACACAAGCACTTCTCGCACGCCACACAAAGCACAAACGCAGTTGTCTGGATCAGAGGATGCATGTAGCCGGCTAGCTTGGACGGCAGAGGAGGCGCACGGCTAGCGTGTAGCGACCTGCCCTCATCACATCACCTTCTGCCTCGTCGGGCGTGTGGGCCATTCGGACGGACACCACCTCCAGGTACGCGCTCGCCGCGGTCGGGTGCATCTAGTTCCGAGGCGGCGGGGTGGCGGAGGGTCCGACCGGAGGGGCGGCGCCGCGGCGGAGGCCCGGCCGGAGTGGCGGTGACGGCTAGGAACCCTAGCCCATGCGGGGAGAGAACGAAGCAGGAGGACACTGATGTTGTTCCCTCAGGTGTGAGGGAAAAAAAGAAATGAACCGGTACTGACTTGGGAGTGGCAGCGTGGGTAATTTTTGCCCAGAATCTGATTCTCACAGCTGAGAAGTTGGGGTCTTAGCAGCTGCGAGCTGTTGCGTAAACTACGCTACGAAGAAGCTGCAGCTTTTCAAAATCTGCTGTGAGCTGTTGGCCCTTTAGTTCAGATTCTGCTTTTGCAAAGCAGAAGTTGCACTAGTAGAAAAACGACTTTACATTCGCATCATTAGTCCCGGTTCAACTACGGCCCGGGACTAATGTGACCATTAGTCCCGGTTCCAACGGCTAGGGGCAGGGGAATCATTAGTCCCGGTTCGTGTTGAACCTTTAGTCCCGGTTTGTGACATAAACCGGGACTAAAGGGGTGGTGGCAGGCTGGGGCCCCACGAGCCCCTTTAGTCCCGGTTCGTGTCACAAACCGGGACTAGAGGTACACCTTTAGTCCGGGTTTGTGACATGATCGGGACTAAAGATGTCACTATATAAACCCTTCATCCAGCCCCAGCCGAAGCTCTCTGTTATTCCCCTTTCCTCTCCTCTCTGTTCATCCCCTCTTGCTCGAGCTCATCCTCCATTTTTGCCAAAATTTGTCAAGATTTGAAGGCACCCCATCCATCCAAGTGTTCACAAAGGTTAGCAACTTTGTCCTTTCATCTCTCATTGCTAGATTAGCTCTTGCAATGCTCTATAAGTATAGTGATTTGTGGGTTTTAGTTTGGGAGTAATTATATGTGGGAGTTTATTTGATTTATATGCAATTTGAGCTCAAATTAACTTCTTAGTTTGCATGTGTAGGTGTGGTTTACTTAGTGCCTTCCCGTCCCCATCCTAACCACCGTCGATCGCCCGCACCGTCCTGTCGCCGGCACCACCTTGGTGAGCCTCTTGTTCTTATCCTTTTTATAAAAAAAAAATCATGTTTGTGTGATTTAGATAGTTACTTGTATAGTTTTCTTACCTGTATGGTTGTTTGTTATACATAGTGGCATGGTTTTGATATCTGTCCCCGCCAGCCGTCGTCCGGTTTATGATTCGGATGTGGTATATACTCTCTTTTATAACTATTTGTTGCATTTCTTGTTTATGACAATTATGCCCATCAAGTTGACATAGATATTTTTATCTAGGAGGTATGTGAACCGGAAATTGCAACCGACCCTCTTGTCGAGAAGTTAAATTTAGTTGAAAAAGAAAATGAGTATTTGAAAGAAAAATTGAAAAGAATTGAAGAAGAGAAGATGAAACTGGAGTTGTATGTTGCCGATGTCGTCGATGATCACAAGATCAAGATGGATGCAATGCACTTGAAAATTAGAAAATTTAAAAAATATGTCGTTAATCAAGAGGCTTGGCATCACTATGCTGTTGGATCAATTGTTACCTTAGTTGCGATCTTGATCGCATTTGTTGTTGCATTTAAATGCTTTAGCTAGAGAGTTTGTATGTTGTTTTATGAGAATAAGTTTGTATGAACTATATGTATGAACTTGTATTAATTTGGTTTTTTCGGTGTTGTGTAATGAAGATGAGTCGGCAATGGATGTATGATGACCGATGCTCTCCCCAGTTCATTAATGGCGTGCGTACTTTTCTGGTTGCGGCTGAGACAAACAAGTGGGCGGATGGTTTTATGTGTTGTCCATGTGCTGTCTGTAAGAATGATCACAATTACTCTAACTCAAGAACCATTCATGTCCACCTGTTTACGTCCGGTTTCATGTCCGGCTATAATTGTTGGACCAAGCACGGAGAAAGAGGGGTCCTAATGGAAGAGAATGAAGAAGAAGAGCATGATGGCAGCTATCATGGCCATGGGTTCCCTGAATACGATGGTACAACAATGGGGGAAGAAGCTGAGCCGGCAATGTGGGAAGAAGCTGAAGAAGAGGCATCAGATGAGCCCACTGATGATCTTGGTCGGGCCATTGCCGATGCAAAGAGAAACTACGCAAGTGAAAAGGAGAAGCTGAAGTTGCAGCACATGTTAGAGGATCACAAGAAATTGTTGTACCCAAATTGCGAAGATGACAATAAAAAGCTGGGTACCACACTGGAATTGCTGCAATGGAAGGCAGAGAATGGTGTATCTGACAAGGGATTTGAAAAGTTGCTGATAATGTTAAAGAAGATGCTTCCAAAGGACAACGAATTGTCCGACAGTACGTACAAAGCAAAGAAGGCTGTCTGCCCTCTAGGATTAGTGGTGCAGAAGATACATGCATGCCCTAATGACTACATCCTCTACCGCGGTGAGTACGAGGATTTGAATGCATGCCCGGTATGCGGTGCATTGCGCTATAAGATTAGCCGCGATGACCCTGGTGATGTTGGGGGCGAGCGCCCTAGGAAGAAGATTCCTGCCAAGGTGATTTAGCATGCTCCTATAATACCACAGTTGAAACGTTTGTTCCAAAAGAAAGGGCATGCCAAGTTGATGCGATGGCACAAAGAAGACCGTAAGAAAGACGGGAAGTTGAAAGTACCCGCTGACGGGTCGCAGTGGAGAAAAATCGAGAGAAAGTGGAAGGAGTTTGCAGATGACGCAAGGAACGTATGGTTTGGTTTAAGTGCAGATGGCATTAATCCTTTTGGGGAGCAGAGCATCAATCATAGCACCTGGACTGTGACTCTATGTATCTATAACCTTCCTCCCTGGTTGTGCATGAAGCGGAAGTTCATTATGATGCCAGTGCTCATCCAAGGCCCCAAGCAACCCGGCAATGACATTGATGTGCACCTAAGGCCATTAGTTGAATAACTTTTACAGCTATGGGACAAAAAAGGTGTACGTGTGTGGGATGAGCACAAACAGCAGGAATTTGACCTGCAAGCATTGCTATTTGTAACCATCAATGATTGGCCTGCTCTTAGTAACCTTTCAGGACAGACAAACAAGGGATACCACGCATGCACGCACTGTTTAGATGATACCGACAGTATAAATTTGGATAAATGTAAGAAGAATGTGTACCTTGGACATCGTCAATTTCTTCCGATCAATCATGTCTTAAGAAGGAAAGGCAAGCATTTCAAAGGTGAGGCAGATCACTGGAAGAAGCCTCACCACCGTACTGGTCATGATATACTTGATATGGTCAAGGATTTAAAAGTAATCTTTGGAAAGGGTCCTGGTGGACAATCTGTTCCGAATGACGCTGACGGACACGCACCCATGTGGAAGAAGAAATCTATATTTTGGGACCTACCATATTGGAAAGAACTAGAGGTCCGCTCTGCAATCGACGTGATGCATGTGACGAAGAATCTTTGCGTGAACCTGCTAGGCTTCTTGGGCGTGTATGGGAAGACAAAAGATACACCGAAGGCACGGGAGGACCAGCAACGTATGCACGAAAAAGATGGCATGCATCCAAAGCAGTATCAGGGTCCTGCCAGCTACGCTCTTACCAAAGAAGAGAAGGAAATCTTCTTTCAATGCCTGCTCAGTATGAAGGTCCCGTCTGGCTTCTCATCAAATATAAAGGGAATAATAAATATGGTAGAGAAAAAGTTCCAGAACCTAAAGTCCCATGACTGCCACGTGATTATGACGCAACTGCTTCCGGTTGTATTGAGGGGGCTTCTACCGGACAACATTCGATTAGCCATCGTGAAGCTATGTGCATTCCTCAATGCAATCTCTCAGAAGGTAATCGATCCAGATATCCTACCAAGGTTACATAATGATTTGGTGCAATGTCTTGTCAGTTTCGAGTTGGTGTTCCCACCATCCTTCTTCAATATCATGACGCACGTCCTAGTTCATCTAGTCGAAGAGATTGCCATTCTGGGTCCTGTATTTCTACACAATATGTTCCCCTTTGAGAGGTTCATGGGAGTCTTAAAGAAATATGTTCATAACCGTGCTAGGCCAGAAGGAAGCATCTCCAAGGGCCATGAAACAGAGGAGGTCATTGAGTTTTGTGTTGACTTTATTCCTTACCTTAATCCGATTGGTGTTCCCGAATCGCGGCATGAGGGCAGACTTGGTGGAAAAGGCACGCTAGGAAAGTACCAAGTAATATGTATGGACGGGCATTCTTGGGCGCAAGCACACTACACAGTTCTACAAAATTCCAGCTTGGTGGCTCCGTATATCGACGAACACAAGAATATTCTACGCTCCAAACACCCGGAGCAGTCTGACGACTGGATTACACGTGAACACACGGGGACTTTCGGCGGTTGGTTGCAGACACATCTCATGCATGACGACACTGTTGCAGATGAGCTGTACTTGCTGGCGAAGTTACCATCTTCGACTATATTTACTTTCAAAGGGTACGAGATAAATGGGAATACATTTTACACGATCGCCCAAGATAAAAAGAGCACCAACCAAAACAGTGGTGTCCGCTTTGATGCAGCAAACACCAATAGGCCAAAGGACACATATTATGGTTACATAGAGGAGATATGGGAACTTGATTATGGACGTGAATTGAAGGTCCCTTTGTTTCGCTGCAAATGGGTCAATCTATCAGGAGGCGGCGTAAAGGAAGACCCGCGGTATGGAATGACAACAGTGGATCTCAACAATCTTGGGTACGCAGACAAACCATTCGTCCTAGCCAATGATGTGGCGCATGTTTTCTATGTGAAGGACATGTCTACCAAGCCGAGAAAAAGAAAAGATAAGGAAGAAAATACATCATACGATGAGCCAAAGCGCCACATAGTTCTTTCAAAGAAAATAAATATCGTGGGAGTGGAGGACAAGACAGACATGTCAGAAGGTTATGAAAAGTTTCACAAAATTGCTCCCTTCACAGTGAAGATTGACCCAAGCATCCTGTTAAATGATGAAGATTGTCCATGGTTACGGTGCAAAGGGACACACGCGAAGAAAAAGTTTTATACCCAAAGATCCCACTCTGGGATGTGACTGGCTTCACCGTCATCACTTTCTTCTCTCGCGAGTTTCCGGATTTATCTCGAAAGTCCCACTTCGGACAAACCGGATGGAATCTTTGTAATAGTTAGGGTATATATGTGTTTTGGCATTTGAAAGGTGAAGAAATATATCTTTAAGGCATTTGAAAGCCACATCATCAATTTTCAACCCTTTCTGACTTCATTCGCTATTTTTCATGCATTTACTGATTTTTTTGAGCTAAATGACCCTGAAATTGAAAAGCACTACAAATGAACTCTGAAAAGGTTGAAAGTTGGCATGGTATCATCATTTCACCCATATAGCATGTGCTAAAAAGTTGAGAGGGTTACGGCAAAAACTGGATGCACTTCGTGTACAAACTGGACAATCTCTTTCAAAGTATCAGGCTTTCGGACGAAAACTCATCTGTTACAAAGGCATTTCATTTTTTTTAAACTTATTTCAACTCCAGACTTTTTGTGAGTTCAACATGCACCATTCAAAGCCACATCATCAATTTTCAACCCTTTCTGACTTCATTCGCTATATTTCACGCAATTACATGATTTTTTTGAGCTAAATGACCCTGAAATTGAAAAGCACTACAAATGAACTCTGAAAAGGTTGAAAGTTGGCATGGTATCATCATTTCACCCACATAGCAGGTGCTAAAAAGTTGAGAGGGTTACGACAAAAACTGGATGCACTTCGTGTACAAACTGGACAATCTCTTTCGAAGTATCAAGCTTTCGGACGAAAACTCATCTGTTACAAAGGCATTTCATTTTTTTTAAACTTATTTCAAATCCATACTTTTTGTGAGTTCAACATGCACCATTCAAAGCCACATCATCAATTTTCAACCCTTTCTGACTTCATTCGCTATTTTTCATGCAATTACATGATTTTTTGAGCTAAATGACCCTGAAATTGAAAAGCACTACAAATGAACTCTGAAAAGGTTGAAAGTTGGCATTGTATCATCATTTCACCCACATAGCATGTGCTAAAAAGTTGAGAGGGTTACGGCAAAAACTGGATGCACTTCGTGTACAAACTGGACAATCTATTTCGATGTATCAGGCTTTCGGACGAAAACTCATTTGTTACAAAGGCATTTCAAAATTTTAACTTATTTCAACTCCAGACTTTTTGTGAGTTCAACATGCACTATTCAAAGCCACATCATCAATTTTCAACCCTTTTTGACTTCATTCGCTATTTTTCATGCATTTAATGATTTTTTGAGCTATAAAATGAAAAGAGCTAAACATAATCTGTTTTTGATTAAAACACCAATTAAAATAACCTAAAAATAACCAAATTGAATATAATGATAAAACACACTAATATTAAACAGAAGGAAAAAGAATCACTCAAAAATCTATTTTTAAAGTAAAGTTATTCACAAACTAGTGATTCACACAAATTTCAAATAACTCAAATTTAAATTATTCAAATTTGAAAACTACTGGCACTAACAGAAATTTTATAATTTTTGTGACCTAAAGCAAAAATTTGCACTCAAAAACTCTAATAAAGCAAAAAACAACTCAGAAACAAAAGGAAATAAATAAAGCAGAAAACAAAAAAAACTGGAAAATAAATAAATTAAAAAAAGCCCGCCTACTGGGCCGCCACGGCATGCACATGACTAGAAACCCAACTACTAGTTGGGCCAAGATGCAGGCCCGCACGGCCCAGTAGGGACCACAGGGCAGGACAGGTTCGGTAGGCCCACAAGGCCTGCTTTAAAGAGGAGCTCGAAGGAGATGCCGCGGCGGGGCTTATAAATTGGTGCGGGCGCCTCTCGCCAAGCGAGGTGGGACTAAACTTGCCCTGCACCATGCCTGCGCGAGCACCAGACCTTTAGTCTCGGTTGGTGGCTCCAACCGGGACTAAAGGCCCCCATTTAGTCGCGGTTGGAGCCACCAACCGGGATTAAAGGCCTGGCTTCCCGCCGCTTGGCCTGGTGAAAATTCACCTTTAGTCCCGGTTGGTGGCTCCAACCGGGACTAAAGGGGGGGCTTTAGTCCCGGTTGGTGCCACCAACTGGGACTAAAGGGTATCGTATATATACACACTTGAAAATTTTCCCCCAAATCGCTCACTCTCTCGACGATGCCAAAACTCTGCTGCGCCGGAGATCACCGTCCCCTCGCCTCGCCGTCGCCGTCGCCATCGCCGTCACCGTCGCCTCCTCGTCGCCATCGCCGTCGCCTTGATCGACCTCGCCGGCCCCTCTCCTTCCCTCGACCTCGCCGTCGCGCCGTCGCCATCGCCTCGCCGTCGTTGTCGCCTCGCCGTCTCTGTCGCCGTCACCTCTCCATCGCCGTCGCCGTCGCCGTCGCCTCGCCGTTGCCATCGCCGTCGCCGTCGACCACGCTGTGAGCCCCTCTCCTCCCTCGACCTTGCCGGTGGGCACACACACACACACACACACACAACACACACACACACACAGTAGATTGTTTATTTTTTTCACTAGCTACTTCTTTTTTCTGTTTTTTAGTTTTTTATACTTTTAATGTTGTATCATGTATAGTATAGAAAAAACTTGCATAGGAAAAATTTGCATAGGAAAAAAGTTGACCATATGTATAGCATAGAAAAAAGTTGCATAGAAAAAAATTGACCATGTATTAAAAATATTTTAATGTTGTATCTTAAAAATATTTGCAAAAGTTTGTCATGTATTTGCAAAATCAAGTGAACATGAATTGCAAAAATCATAATCAAGCATTTAAAAAATGTTAAATTTGCATAGAAACATTTTTGGCGTCGACGATGCCCGGCCCGCATCCTCGTCGTCGACTCGGCGGCGACTACCTGCTTGAGAGGGGCCATGTCCGGGACTGGACTCCGCCGGGCTGGCACTGGGAGGTGCTACCTTCCGGGGCACGCAGCTTGGTGAGGAGGGCTCCCGTCGTCGACCCGGAGATTCTTTGGTGGCGGTCACGTGGGCCACTATTGGTGCGGAGGCAGCCAGCCCCCGAGGAGGTGGTACGTCGCCGTGTTAGGGAGGAGGACGAGCACGTCCGTCGCTACATGGTGGCGTTGGACGTCAGGTTCTCCAATACCTGGCAGGTTCTTCGGGGATCTCACCCTAGTTATGATCCTGTGATGGTTCCTTCTCTTTGGGTGTCCACCGCCCGCGACTCAGGAACCGCGAGTGAACTAGATTATTCGATAATATTCGATCTGTATTAGCTAGTGATGTTATATGATAATATTCGAGATGTATTAGTGATAATTAATACTCGAGATGTATTCAAGATTATATTCGATAATATTCGAGACGATGTATTCGAGATTATATTCGATGATGCATATTATCTGGATTATTCGAGATGTATTAGTGATATTATTCGAGATGCATATTATCTACTATGATTTAGTTTTTTCTTATTGATTGCATTCTAATTTGAATACTAAATTGTTTTATCTTTCTTCTGGATTAGTTAATATAAGCTATGGACAATACCGGCAGAGACGGAGAAGAGACCATGTTCGACATCATACGCTCCCCGAGCCCAGATGAGCATGAAGCTGAAGATGATGGCCCGCAATATCTGAACAATTCTGATGAGGGAGTATTTGATGAAGACGAATGAAGAGACGAAGGCCACAACAATGATGACGAAGGAAATGTTCTTCAAATAACAAAGACCGGCGAGGTATATATATATAAGGCCTCTAGTGATCATTACATGTATTAATTGATTTGTATATATATATATATATATATATTAATGAATTGATCTTTCTTCTTTTAGCCCTCCGGATCGAGAAAATCTTCTATAAGTAGGGCAGTACGAGGCCTTGCCAAAAGGTTGCAGGCTGGCATAAAGTAAAACATCGATGCCATCAAATCAAATGGTGAACCGCTTGCTCCTAAAAAGAATGCGGACAAATTTACTCATCAATGCGGAGTTATTGTCAGGGACCAAATCCCGATCTCCATTCAAGAATGGAATAAGCCAGCAAAGGGAGATCAAGGAGTTACTTTTGTCGACGGAAGAGCAAACGATCTGCTTTGGGAATCGCTCATGTCACATTTCACCCTACCAGATCATTTGACAGATGCAGAATGGGAGAAAGTCAAGAATAGTGCTCTTAAGAAGATAGTGATAGCATTCAACAATCACAAGAAAAGAATATGGGCCAAGTACAAAGCAGAAGGAAAGCAGACTCCAGCATTCAAGGGAACACTGGAGAAGGCAAGAGATCACTGGGATGCTTTCGTGCAGTTCAAGGAATCGGAAGCAGCTCAGGAACGGTCGAGAATAAACAAGATTAATGCTGCAAAAAAAAGTGGCACCATACTCTGGGGCCAGGTGGCTACCAGGTCGGCCGGCCTAAGTGGGATCTCGCTGAGGAACAGATGATTGCTGTAGGGGTCACTCCAGTTACATTGAGTTGGCCCCCCAGGTGCAGGACTTGGTTTTATGCGCATGGGGGGAAGTTGGACCCAGAGACAGGGCTGGTTATGGAGCGGGCAAGTCTTAAAGAAGCCTGCGACGCTTTACTTGTTGCAATACAAGAGGCTCGAACGGGGGCGTTCAAGCCCAAGAGAGACAATGACGAGCATACACGTGCCCTGAAGAATCCTGAACACCCAGGACGAACATGAGGCAAAGGTGTTGTTTCATGGTTTGAGGGGTTTGCGGATTGGAACGCCACTTATAGAAGCCGTGCGAGAAAGAAGCAGCAGGAGGGGGAGCACAGGAAGCTGGAGGAGGAGCAGAGGAAGCAGGAAGCAGACCGCCTTCAACTGGTAGAATCAAAGCACGCGGAGTTGGAACGCGCTTTCATAAGGCAGCAGGAGCAGATCGACTCACTTAGCCAGGAAAGGACGTCTCAGCGGCATCAGCAAGCAGATCCAGCATTGGATAGAACTGTCGCATCTATGCCGAAAAGCAGCGTGGGTTCTAACCCGACTGATGATGCACTGCTGGATAGATACCCTGTGGATGATATTAAAGCTACGACACCTTGTGAGCTACACATGAAAGTGAAGAACATATCCATGAAGGTGGCGGACGGCTATGCTTTAACAAATCCCCCTGAAGCAACCTTCCATTACAATCCGATTCCAGCTGGCTATGCTTGTGTCAGGGTTGATGAAGTGACATCAGGATATTACGAGCTAGAGCTTGACATTCTGGAGGTGACGAGGAGCGCACACTGGGAGAGGCCATACATCATATCATTCTATGGAGAAAGGATTGCATCATCTTTCCAAGGCCACCGACTCCTCCTCCAAGTCCGCCACGTCAGGAAGCTCCTCCTCCAAGTCCGCCACCGCGTCAGCCGACTCCAACCCTGCCCGAGAAGCAGCGCGGTGCTAGTCTGCCACCGCGTCAGCTGTCTCCACCACCCCACCCCGAGACGGAGCCCATCAGCGCGAGTCCGCCATATCGATCTCGGGCGCGTCAGCCTTCTCCAAAGCGGAAGAGAGCACCAAGCAAGAAAGCCTCTCCTCCTGCCAAAAAGAAGTTGGCTTACGAGATGACTATCGAGGAAAACAACGCCGAAGTGGCTGCCCAAGTGAAGGCCCATTTTGCACTGAAACCGCCCTCGCCGCCAAAGGAGAAAATACCTGATGAAGTCATACAACACTTTATTGATAATGCTCAACCGGCTGTGAAGAGGACATACTCAGACTATGAGTGTTCTATTAAGAAGTCATATCATGCACAAAAAGATAAGGAGTCGAGGTTGAGCCAAGCAGGTAGTATTAAATGCGGGAAAACTGTTCCCCAGCTGGGAGAACAGGCAGTGCAATCGATCCCCCCGCTCATTGTACAATCACATGTGAGTACCGCCAATCTACTGGAAATAATCAACGCTCATAGACAGATGGCTGAAGAGGCCGGTGTGACTATTTATCAACTCCTAGAGATCGAGCCTATCCCCGGGATTCAAGATGACGAAGTAGCATGGAAATATGTCCGCGGCCAACCTCTGGTCAGGCCTAAGGAGGTTGAGAATCTATCAACGAGAATGCGCAGATTGCATGACTGGTACCTGAGAGAAGTCAAGAACGGGCGAGAGGCCCTCATGGTGAAAGTCAAGGAAGAGCATTACTTCCATGCAAAAGATTTGTGGGTTGAGTATCAAGAAATGTTTCAGTTATTCAATCAAGATGCACTCGACAAATCTCTTGTCAGTTGCTATTGTCTGTAAGTGATTTCTTTCTATAATTTAAGTCTCTAGCTGTGCTCGTTCATTGCCTGTAATTATCCTCACTATATTCTTTTCTGTGGTATTATGCAGAATGAAGATTTATGAAATGAAAAGTGATGGACGCTATGGCATTGGGTTCATTGACCCAAATACCATTAATGAAGAGGTGTGGTCAGGTCACCAAAAAGAGACAGAGAAGAGCTTGCTACAGTTTTTGAAGCAACTAAATACCCAACCAGAAATACTATTTCCTTACAACTTCGGGTGAGTGTTACTGTCTTGTACTACAAATTCTATTTTTCTTACTAGATGTTAATAAGTGTAGTTGATGAGTTATGCACATGCCCGCTTAATTATACAAACATGTGCGCATGCAGTTTCCACTGGATCCTGCTAATCATTGAAGTTGACGAGGGAAAAGTTAAAGTACTGGACTCACTACTTAAAGAAACTAAAGATTACTTAATCGTGAAGGGGATGGTCGACAGGTAATTTCAATCATTATAGCACTATGTCAGCCTCTTTAGTTCATTTCCTGATATCAACTAATTAATAACTCCTTTATTCATTTTCTTTGCCGGGCATGGTTTGACAAAGGTTCATCAAACAGGTTAAAGGCCCATGGAAACAAGAGCTGACATGGGTGCGACCCAAGGTACGTAATTAAGTAGTACTAGCTACGTCCGCGCATCTCTTTAATTCTAGTTTCAATACCATTATCATGCTTGATTAATTATTATCTAATTGAATTCTATTCTCGTAAAGTGCATGAGGCAGGCGCCGGGGAATAATTTATGTGCATACTACGTTTGCGAGAACATTCACATTATAACGTCCGAAAGGAGCACATCTGCAAGACAACTTTGGGTACGTTTGCCAGAACACTATCCACAATTTTTTTATCATGATCTAATATATATACACACAACTAATATATTCATCTTGATCTCCTTCTTTAAAGATGGTGGAGATGCGGGATAAGCTCCTACCAACGGACCGCATACGAGCACTTCAAGAGGAAATTGCGGGATTTTTGCTTAACCAGGTCATACATCCCAAAGGAGAATACCATTACACCTAATGCCTGCATGTAATTATCTGCAAATTGTAGGAGAAATTGTATGTACCAAATTGTATATATATATGTATATGCGCATATGTGGTCGTACGAGAAATTCTATGATATATATATGATTGGTTCTACGAGAAATTCTATTTATATATGCATGACGTGTACAATATGTATGTAGTAGCGTAAAATATGTTTGAAATGAAAAAGAATTAAATGGAAAACACAAAATTAAAAGGAAAAATAAAGCATAAACCCCTAAACCCCTATAGCTTTTAGTCCCGGTCGGTGTTACCAACCGGGACTAAAGCCCCCCCAGCCCCAGGCGCGGGCTCGTGCCACGTGGTGGGCCTTTGGTCCTGGGCCGTGACGAACCGGGACTAAAGGGGGGGGGGCCTTTAGTCCCGGTAGGTGAACCGGGACTAAAGGCCCTTATGAACTGGGACTAAAGGCTGATTCTGCACTAGTGTTGGCTCTCAAAGCTGAGCCAAACACAGCCTAGCCATGAAACACCATTGTAATCATCTCAAAAGTATAAGAGATAAGGTAGGACGTAGGGCTTTTACCCGGTAGGACGTAGGGCTTTTACCCACATCGGGGGCCTGAACCAGGGTAAATTGTGACTCATGTCTCATCAATCTCGTCAGAATCGGTTAGTGGGATCCCTGTATTGCCTCACCCCCGTGTTTTCTACTACGTATATCTTCATATACAAGATCGACGCATTTTCCGCATCAACAGCTGGAACCCACTATGGGGCGATACGCCGATCTCGTCAAGACGATCTCACCGATGATATCTTCAGCGATACCTCCGGCCCCGACTCAGATCTCTCGCAAAAATATGTCGCGTGCCGGTTTCCTTGAGGAAGGCTTCCACACCGGCCCTAGCCTCCTGACAAGAAGTGCTCGCCACTGTTCAGAGGAGGCCCCAGGTATTTTGCTTCTCGAGGTTGGGCCCAGTTTATCCTAGCGCTCCCAGCCACGACCTCTCTCCTTTTGCAATCTTCGAGAGCCTTGGTGGCCCGAGGTTACTAGCCGAGCCAAGGGTTGGATATGATGTGGATTCTGGTTCTTTGGGAAGTCCTTTGTTCCAATGTTTTCGTGTCATCAACATGCTGATCAAGAAGTGGACCGAGAGGAGGAAAGGCCCGAGGCCTATCCCTTGAAAATCGAGAGCGATAGGCATGAGGCCGATAGGCATGCGACCGAGACAATGCTACATAGGCGCACATCCCATAAGCCTTGTGGAACTACAAGAAGACATCACCCAAGGAACAGAGGCCATCGATTTGCTAGCTGCCGGGCTCTGGTTTCTCTGGGATCAGGTTCGAAACATGCAAAGGAGAGTCATGATAGAGTAGCAAGCGGCCAAGGAGGCGAGGTCACTCAAAGGCAAGACTAAATGCAAGAAAGACTCGCGTGTGCCTCGGGGTTCGCGGCAGGCCCCAATTGAGGTGCCTGGGAGGAGGATCCTGAAGCCCCGAGCCCATCTCAAGTGCGGCGGAAGTGACACTTACCCTCTTCAGCCCCGAGGCAAGCATAAGTGGTGCCCCATCCATCAGACTGATGGCCACCATCTTGAGGATTGCAGGACCCATGCCTGGGTGTTCCAAGAGGAGGCGGCAGCAAAGGATCACTCCAACAGCGATGAAACGCAAGTGGGATGGAGGACAGACAACGGCAACAACTCGGACTACTACACGTGGGACCACACCCTCGAACACATCTATGGGTGTTCAGCATCCTACGAATCAAAGCGGCATTACAAGTTGGCTGAATGCAAGGTCATGGTGAATGCTGCCTTGGAGAATCGTGGGGTGAACTCGACGCAAGGTTTTGAGATCACCTTCCGACAAAGTAACTACCCTGACATCCTAACTCGGCTAGGGTAGTATCTGCTGTGTTGGAAATATGCCCTAGAGGCAATAATAAAGTTATTATTATTCTATTTCCATGTTTGTAACTAAGTCTATATTTCTATGCTAGAATTGCGTAGGTTCTTGAATGTGAGATTCGGAGGAAAACCTAATTGCATGTGTAGAAAGATAAACACCAAACATATCCCTTGCCAGGTCTCAGGACTAACTCATGTATTGTTGATGCTCTTGTTTTCCTTACCAGGGGCATTGTTAGTGTAACAACGATGCCGTTAATAATGAGAGAACATTGTTAGGATAACAATGATGTTGGATAGACCCAAATTATGAAATACTGCGAGATCATGTCGTCAATATGTTGTCGGTATTTTCGTATAAAGTGGTAATGTTTACTCGTGTCCTCCATGAGAATATCATAGACCTAGATACCGGATACCAGATGGTTACGTTGAGGTTGTCAAACATTACTCCGTAACTAGGTGATCATAAAGATGACTCTTGGGTATACCAAAAAGTATGTCGTGGTGCTAGATATGTCAAGACTGGGATTTGCCCCTCTGACAATGGAGAGATACACTCTGGGCCCACTCGGTATTACGTTGTCCAGCATCACCTGGCCAGGTATTGGGACGAAGGAGTTATTCACGGGGATGCCAAAATACGGAAACAAGAAAAGAGTACAAACCGGTAACGAGGATACCAAGGTATAGTGATCAAGGAGTTGATCATGGGGATACCGTCAAAGCCTCGCCTCTGGTTTTGTGATATATCGTGAGGCAAAGGGAATCATATGCGGTAATACATGGTTAGCTAGATAAAGATCTTTGATGATATGTGGGAATTATTATGGGTGTCCAGATCCCGCTAATGATTGTTGACCGGAAGGTGTTCCATACATATTCACTTATGCTTGAACCTCTAGGGTGCTACTTGTAAACTGCGTTGGATTTTTATCCCCGAAGAGGAGAGGATGATGCAGCACAGTAGAGTAAGTATTTCCCTCAGTTAAGAAACCAAGGTTATCCATCCAGTAGGAGAACCAAGCAACACCACGTAAACAACACCTACACACAAAATGCAAACCCTCGCACTCAACGCAAACAAGAGGTTGTCAATCTCTCGGCGGTCAAGTAATGAGATTAAAAGGTATATGATAGATTGATAAATAAATAAAAGATAAAAAAGTGCAGCAAGTATTTTTGGTATTTTTGTATAAGTAAACAAGATAGATCTTATGATAAAAGTAGACCCGGGGGTAGTAGAGTTCACTAGTGGCATCTCTCTCAAGAAAATAGCATACGGTGGGTAAACAAATTACTGTTGGGCAATTGATAGAAAAGCAAATAATTATGATGATATCCAAGGCAATGATCATGATATAGGCATCACATCCAAATCAAGTAGACCGACTCCTGCCTGCATCTACTACTATTACTTCACACATCGACCGCTATCCAGCATGCATCTAGTGTATTAAGTCCAAAAGAACGAAATAATGCATTAAGAACGATGACATGATGTAGTCAAGATAAAAGCATATAAGAATTCATCCCAACTTGTTATCCTTAATGGCAACAATACATGCATGTCAATTCCCCTTCTGTCACTAGGACTGAGCACCGCAAGATCGAACCCATTACCGAGCACCTCTTCCCATTGCAAGAAGATCTAATCTAGTTGGCCAAACCAAACCAAAACTTTGGAGAAGAAATACAAGGCTATACTAAATCATGCATAAAATAGTTCAGCAAAGAACTCAAATAAAACAAGGATAGATCTGATCATAAACTTACAATTCATCGGATCCCAACAAACATGCCGCACAAAGTCATTACGTCGGATGGATCTCCATGAAGATCATGGAGACCATTGTATTGAGAATCACAAAGAGAGAGAGAGAGAGCCATCTAGCTACTACCTACAGACCCGTAGGTCTATGGTGAACTACTCACGCATCATCAGAGAGGCGGCAAGGTTGATGTAGAGCCCCTCCGTGATGAGTTCCCCCTTCGGCGGAGTACCAGAGAAGGCCTCCAGATGGGATCTTGCGAGAACAGAGGCTTGCGGCGGCAGAAAAAGTATTTCGTGGACTCCCCTGAGGGTTTGGGATTTCTTCTGAATTTTTAGTGGTGGAGGTAGGGCAAATAGTGCAAGGAAGGGCCCAGATGGCACTGGGCGCGCCCCCCTGGGGCGCGCCCTGGTGCCATGTGGGGCCCTCCAGTCCTTTCTTCCTTGGCCTCCAAGTTCCTGGTGATCCTTATCTTCAATATAAAATCTCCAAAAAGTTTCGGGACGATTTGATCTTATCTGATATTGATTTTCTGTAACACAGAAATAGGGCAGAAAACATGAACTGGCACGTGGCACTAAGTTAATAGGTTAGTCCCCAAAAATGATATAAAAATATATAAAATGATAATAAAAACATCCAAGAATAATAATATCATAGCATGGAACAAGCAAAAATAATAGATACGTTGGAGACGTATCAAGCATCCCCAAGCTTAACTCCTACTCGTCCTTGAGTAGGAAAGTGATAAAACATATTTTTGATTGTGGAATGTTACCCAACATACTTCACATTACTTTCATAGCAGAGACATGAGGACTTATATGATTCAAAGCAATAGTCTATAGTTTGACATGAAGACATAAATACTCAAGTGATGCTAATGAATAACCATGCCTTTCAAAATAACAATGCTAAAGAAAATTATCCCTAGCCCATTATGCTCAATCATTGATCCATTCATGAAACACACTCGAATATCAATCATACTCCATTCACACACATGATCACATGACCCCCTAGTTGGTGCTTTTGATAAGAAGGATGAGACTCAACATAAAAGTAAATAGAAAGGCCCTTCGTAGAGGGAAGCATTGATTTACAGAGGTGCCAGAGCTCATGTTTTTAAAAGAGATGAAAAATTTATTTTGGGAGGCATGCTTTTCTCTTCAACGGGAATGACTTAAGGTTTCCAACACTTCTCACACCGAATACATCATAGGCGGTTCCCAAACAGAAAATAAAAGTTTTGCTCCCCATCATTGTTTCATGGTTTTGAGACTTTGTCCCTTATTTTCCATGCACATCCGAAGGAGTTTATTTTTTTTCAATTGTTTTTCTCTCTTTTGTAATTCTTGCAATTCGGGACTGGGCATCCCTAATACTGCCACACTCTCGCAATGACAAGTGAATAAACACTCATCGTGAGAATGACATATCCAACATGAGAATTATTGGCCACCCCTCACCGCTTCATGAGCGATAGGGGCACACAAAAGAGAAAATATTTTTGAAGTTTTTTAGAGATGGCACATGCAAATTTACTCAGGACGGCATTGAAATACCATATATAGGTAGATATGGTTGACACAATTGGCAAAACAAGTTTAAGGTAATGGATGTACAAGTAGAGTTCCCACTTAGTACAAATGAAGGCTAGCATAAAGGTTGAGAAGCGACCAACTAAGAAACCATAATGATTCACATGCATACATAAAACATAACCAACATCAAATAATGCACCACAAGTAGGATATAACTTCATTGCAATACTATTGACTTTTGTGCTTGCATAGGGAATCATAAACCTTAACATCACTATTCATACTAGAGCATAATTACTCATGAACATAACTCACATATCATCATCTACATATCTCAAAACTATTGCAAAGAATCAAGTTTTTCATGTCCCATAAAATTTTGTATGCCAGCTTTCATTATTCTACTTGAATATTCATCACATGGGGACCAAGCTCATAGCTTGTGCAATTTACCATAACTATTTTCACACTCTCAAAAAGATATAAGTGAAGCAAGAGAGCAAGTTTCTTCAAAACATAACTAGCATTCTCCAAAAGATATAAGTGAAGCAAGAGAACAAGTTTCTTCAAAACATTCGCACCACCGTGCTAAAAAAGATATAAGTGAAGCACTAGAGCAACCACCTAGCTCAACAAATTTAAGTGAAGCACAAAGAGCAATTCTAATACATTATGATGACATGAGGCCATATCAAGCAAATGTGTTCAGAGGTGATGATTGTGACAAACTAAAAAGCAAAGATTCATATCATACAAGACGCTCCAAGCAAAACACATATCATGTGATGAATAAAAATATAGCCTCAAGTGTGTTACCGATAGTCGTTAGAAGAAAGAGGGGATGCCTTCCGGGGCATCCCCAATCTTAGACGCTTGAGTCTCCTTAGATATTACCTTGGGGTGCCTTGGGCATCCACAAGCTTAGGCTTTTGCATCTCTTCATTCCTTCATCCATCGTCGTCACACCCAAAACTTGAAAACTTCAATCACACAAAACTCAACAAAACCTTCGTGAGATCCGTTAGTATAACCAAACAAATTACTACTATAAGTACTGTACAAAACCCATTCAAATTCTATTTTGCATTATAGGTACTGTGTTCTCACTTTCCCATGGCTTGTACCCCCCGATACAATCCATAGTTTCATCAAAACAAGCAAACAATGCATCAAAAACAGAATCTGTCAAAAACAGAAGAGTCTGTACCAATCTGTCGAAAAGCCATACTTCAGAAACTCCCAAAATTATGAAAAATGATGAAAACATGGAAAATTTGTATATCAATCTCGTGTAAAAAATTCAGACATATTCGATGCTCTGGCGAATTTATAAAATTCCTGGACTGGGCGTCAAAGTTTCTGTTTTTCACAGAATTGCATTCACAAGCATCCACATCATCCCAGAGGTCTTACTTGGCACAAACACTAATTAAAATATAAAAACCAACTTAAAACAGAGGCAAATAAAATATAAACAAAAGAACAGAACCAAAAAAGTTAAAAATAAAAAATTTATTTTATTCGTTGGGTTGCTTCCCAACAAGCGCTATCGTTTTACGCCCCTAGCTAGGCATAAAGCAATACATCAAGTATTGTCATCCTTGGATTTTACTCCATAGGTGGCCCTCATAATGGATTCATAGGGTGGTTTAATCTTGGTCCTTGGGAAGTGTTCTGTGATGACCCCGGCTTAATCGTGCACTAATCATACACGCAAATGCGCACGATCAAGCCTAAGGACTCACTTGAAGATATCACAACACAACTCTAAAACATAAATAAAGTCATACAAGCTTTATATTACAAGCCAGGGCCTCGAGGGCTCGAATACATAGCTCGATGGCATACAAGTGTCAGCAGAAGCATCAGATATCTGGGTACAGATATATAACAGAACAGAGATAAGCCTTCACAGAGGCGGGGCAAAGCAAAATACTACGATCAAAAGGCGTAGGCCTCCTGCCTAGGACCCTCCGAATCCTACTCCTGGTCATCGGTCAGCTCCTCGTAGTAGTACTGGTCGGGAGGGTAGTAGTAGTAGCCGTAGTCGTCGAAAGGGGCAGCTACCTCAGGGACTCCGTCATCTGGCGGCGACATATGGATATGGGGAGAAAAAGAAAGTAAAGCAAACGTGAGTACTCATCCGAAGTACTCAGCAAGCAAGGATCTGCACTACATATGCAACATTTTCAAAGGAGGGCTGTATATGTGGACTGGGCTGCAGAAATGCCAGAATAGAGGGGAAAGCCTAGTCCCATCGAAGACTAGCATCTTCAGCATCTTCATCAGTCTTGCAGCATAAGAAGAGAGCAGAATAACATAATGTAAAGTATAGTAGTGTCATCAACCTCGGCCAGAGATTCTTCCTCGACTCCTTGCGAGAAAGCAATCCCAGAGCCATACTATCCAGTTCTCATCTCAAGTTCTAGTTGTACCGATCGGGATACAACTCCGAGTGTCCGTTACCGTAGGACAGGCTATCGATAGATGTTTTCTTCCCTGCAGGGGTGCACCAAGTTACCCACCACGCTCGCTTAACTCCGGCCGGACACACTTTACTGGGTCATGCCCGGCCTCGGCTAAGCAACACGCCGCAACCCGACCAAATACTTAACAGAGAGGTCAGCACGCCGGACTAACCTATGCCCCCAGGGGTCTTGGGCCATCACCCCGGACGCTCCTGCACGTTGCGTACACCGCCGGTGAGCAGACCTAGCAACCCCTTATACAAGTGCGGTTGCGTTCCCAGTCCAACCCAGCGTGTGCCGCTCAGTTGCTGACGTTTATTAAGCTTCGGCTGAAGTATACGACGCAGAATGCCCATACTATGCCCACGTGATGGTTAGTGCTATCAGGCCAGAGGCCCCTCGGATCAAATATCCAAACCGTTAGTGGTTTAGGAGCGCGCGGAAACGAGCAGAGACTCACGATCGATGTGACCCCATCGCCCCGTCTCGAGGACTTGCGGCAAGGGCTAAGAATGCCCGGCCATGCCTCGTGTTCAACTCTCGGGTACCCTCCAGGTACACCCGATTACACATCACTCGCAATTAAGCTCGCGCGGGTACCCCTCATGGCTGACTCGTCTTTAGTATCATGGTTCAGTGTTCAGTCATAGTATCCAAAGTCTCCGTGTGTCTGACACCAAGGGGGAACCCTGAGGAATCACCCTCGACGGAATCCCACTTGATGTTATCGTCAAGGTGAACGAAGGAGGAATCACCCTCGAGGTCCACACTTGAAGTGATGCATGACAGCGTCGGTATCGAGGGTGGTGTAGGAGGAATCACCCTCGCTTACCACGACCGAGTAACTAACCTAAAAGGTTAACATCAGAAGTACTGACGAGGTATCACCCTCGGCACTCGATAGTAACGCAGTAGTGTCGAGCAACTAAGGGGAAGTGACGTGCGGTGCCGGGGCCTGGTCTTTGATCCCGTTGCTCGGGTCTTCTGATCATCCAGCGGGGCAGTCGGGACAAGTGGGTCTCTGATAGGGTTCTACCCAGCCTATACTAAGCAGTCTAGGATAAGCAGGAAGGTAACAAAGCAGGTTATAATAAACAGGCTATGCAGCAGATATAGGAGAACAGTAGCAGCAGCAATTCTAATGCAAGCATAAGAGAGAAGAGAATAGGCGATATAGGCATGTTCAAAATGGGGGTGCTTGCCTGTCTGCTCGATGGCAAGGGCAAGGTCGTCAACTGCGTCGTCAGGCTCCTGAGCAGCGTCGACCTCGGGAGCTACATCGACGTCGGGGTCTACCAAGAGAGAAGAGGGGGAGGAAACAAGTAAATACACAGCAACGATGTAATATAGGGCATGCTACGACTATGATGCAGTGTAGGGTTGCCTGAAGTATGTCTAAGTCATTTTAGTTATTAAAGGATTAAGGTGGAATTTATTTACCAGTGATTATGCACTATTCATGTACCGGATACGGCCTTGAAGTTGCGGTTTCACCAACATAGGGGATTCCGGCATCGAAACAGACGACACGATCAAATTCATCTCGTCGTTCTGAGCAAGTTTCATGTTTTAAGTTTTTCGATCTGAGCTACGGTTTAAAAGTTATTAAATTTCAAAGTTTTAATTGATTTCTGGAATTATTTTCAGTTACAGAAAATGATATATGACGTCAGCATGAGGTAATGCTGACATCAGCAGGTCAACAGGTCGGCTGACCAGTCAAACCTGACAGGTGGGTCCAGTGGGACCCACATGTCAGCCTCTGTTAGACTAACAGTGTGTTAAACTAACTAAACGGGTTAATTAGGAGGTGGGCCCCAGGCGTCAGTGGGTGATTAGTTGATCTAATTAGTTTTATTTATTAAATCATTTTAATTAGTTTAAATGTGGTGGGGCCCGCGTGTCAGTGACACTGGTTGCCCAGTCAGCAGTTGACTGGGTCAACCCAGTCAACTGGGACCCGCGGGGCCCACTGTCAACGTCACTGGAGGTGGGCCAGGTGGTGCCACGTCGGTGGTGGCCGGCGACGCGCCGGCGACGATGAAAAACGCAGCGGAGGGGCTCAGGCGCCGTCGGAAACATGCTATACTGCGCCGTTCGGCGCATGGTTGGGCTCGTTCGAACGAGTCGAACGAGTCGCGTCGTTCGGTGACGGTTGCGCAGCCGGACTCGGCCGGAAACGTCGCCAGTGATGAGCAAAAGTGGAGGCGCGTTCGGGAGCTCAGTGGAATCGGTGTTGTGGTGCGCAGATGCTCGAACGGAGTAGTTAGGCGTGCTCTACGCACTGCGGTGGAGCTAATGGACACGCGCCTGTGACCAAATGGTCACCGGGGACTCGCCGGCGATGAGCTCCACGGCGATAGGTTCGGGCTAACGCGGATCGGTGCTTACGGGCAATTTGGAGCGGGTAGAGGTAAACGGAGAGGAGCAGCTGCTCACCTAGCGGCCACGAAAGGCCTTCGACAGCTTAGGAGCAGCAGGCGTCGTCGGAGTCGGAAGAGATCGCCGGAGCCCGAGAAGAAAGGGGCGTAGAAGATCCGGCATTGCGGTGCTCTTCGGCTCGGGCTGCTGGCACCAGACGGCGTAGAAGACGATGGCGAAGACGAGGGACACAGTGGCATGGCCCGGGGACGACGGTGGCCGCGGTGGACGGCAAGGTGCGGCGGTGAAGGCGTTCAGCCGCGGTGGATCTAGAGGGGGAATGAGGTGGGGAGCGAGAGAGGGGAGAATGAGGAGGAGGCCAGGGGGAATGCTCGGCTCGCCCTTATCCCCTCCGCCTCCCTGTTTCGTCGGTGGGCGCCGGCGTGTCGCAGCGCGAGCGGCATGCGCGCATGGCCATGGCGCAGCCGACACGGGGAGGAGGGAGAAGGGAATGGGCCTAGTGGGCTGGGCCTCCTGGCACTGTGCACTTAGGCCTGTGCACAGTGGCCTTTTCCTATTTCCCTTTTTTTTTGTTTTCTATTTTCTTTATTTATTTTCTGTTTTGAATTAGTTAGGCCACTTGTGCACTTTTATAAAATATGAGACTTGGCCCATATATTGCAATGCAATATTTCTATCCACCAAAAACTAGTTTGGACAGAGCAAATGGTCATGACTTGGCATTATCATCAGCTGATCATAGTGGCAATTACATAGGGGTGTTACATGTTCCATGCCTTTCTTTAAAAGAAACTGAAACATTGTATTTCCCTCTTTCATATCAATCACCGCACCAATAGTGCGCAAAAATGGTCTTCCAAGAATCAAAGGGCAAGACGGATTGCAATCAATATCAAGAACAATAAAGTCCACAGGTACATAGTTCCTATTTGCAACAATAAGATCATCATTGATCCTCCCCAATGGCTTTTTGATAGTAGAATCCAACAAATGCAAATTAAGAGAACACTCATCCAAATTGGTAAAACTAAGGACATCACAAAGAGACTTTGGAATTGTGGAAACACTTGCACCCAAATCACACAAAGCATTGCACTCAATTTTTTTAATCTTAACCTTGATAGTAGGTTCCCACTCATCATGCAACTTTCTAGGAATAGAAATTTCTAACTCAAGTTTTTCTTCCAAAGCTTTCATTAAGGCTTCCACAATATGTTTAGTAAAAGCCTTATTTTGTTCATAAGCATTTGGTGAGTTCAACAAAGATTGCAATAAAGAAATACACTCAACCAAAGAACAACTATCATAATTAAAGTCAAGGCAATCCAAAATAGTGGGTGCATCACTAGCTAAAGTTTTAACCTCGTCAAACCCACTTTCAACATTTTAGCATCAAGATTCTCACCCTCCAAATCACGGAGACGCCTTCTATCTAAAGTTGAATCTTCTTTAATCTCCTTTTCAACAAGATTAACTTTAGTAAACAAAGAATCAATAGAAGACACACCAATCATCTTAACATGCTCATCTTTATTACTACGAAAATTAGTAAGAGAGGCCTTTTCAAGCAATTCCCGCTTAGCATTCAACATAGCGGTTCTCTTCTTACTTTCATCAATAGAAACATACATAGCCTTAATAGATTCATCAACTCTCGAAGGCAAAGATTTCACCTTGAGATTTTCCACATCAAGAGAAAGCTTATCAACACTTTTAGACAAATCATCAATCTTGTTCAACTTTTCTTCTATCGAAGTGTTGAACATTTTTTAAGCATGGATAAATTCTTTCATACTATTTTCAAAATCAGAGGACATCCTTTGGTTATTATGGGAAGAATTACCATAAGGATTGCCAAAAACATTAGGGGAATTTCCAGGATAAGGCCTAGAATTAAAGTTCCCTCTATAAGCATTATTATTGAAATTACTACGAGAAACAAAATTCACATCTATAGGATCACTATTTTGTTCAATCAAAGTAGACAAAGGCAAATCATTTGGATCAATAGAAGCATTCTTACTAGCAACCAACTTAACAAGAGCATCAACTTTATCACTCAAAGCGCTAATCTCCTCAACGGCATTCACCGTTTTGGTAGTAGGTGCCCTTTCGATATGCCATTGGGAGTAATTAGCCATAATATTATCAAGCAATTTAGTAGCATCACCCAAAGTATTATCCATAAAAGTTCCACCCACGGTAGAATCCAAAAGATTTCGAGAAACAAAATTCAAGCCAGCATAATTTTTTTGGATAATCATCCATAAGTTCAAACCATGAGTGGGACAATTTCTCAGCATGAATTTCATTCTCTCCGAAGATTGCGCAACATGTTCATGATCAAGTTGCTTAAAGTTCATAATCTGGTTACGGAGAGAGATGATTTTGGCTGGAGGAAAATATTTAGTAATAAAAGCATCTTTGCATTTGTCCCAAGAATCAATGCTATTGCGAGGTAAAGAAGAAAACCAAATTTTTGCACGATCTCGCAAAGAAAACGGAAATAATTTCAACTTGACAATATCATTGTCCACATCTTTTTTCTTTTGCATGTCACACAACTCAACAAAAGTGTTGACATGTGATGCCGCGTCCTCATTAGGACTTCCAGAAAATTGATCTTTCATAACAAGATTCAATAAAGCGGCATTGATGTCAAAAGACTCCGCACTAGTGGCGGGAGGAGCAATAGGAGTACTAATAAAATCATCATTATTGGTATTGAAAAAATCACACAACTTGGTGTTTTCTTGAGACATGATGTCTTCGCACAAAGAAAGCAAACGAACAAAAGCGAACGAGAAAACGGCGAAGGAAAAAAAAGCAAATAAAAGTGGCAAAAGAGAAAGCAAATATTTTTGTAAAAAATTTTAGAAGTGGGGGAGATGAAAACGAGAGGCAAATGGCAAATAAAGTAATGCAAAGGTAAGAGTTGAGAGCGTAGGTACTTGGTAATGTTGATGATGTCTCCCCGGCAACGACGCCAGAAATTCTTCCTGCTACTTGTAAACTATGTTGGATTTTTATCCCTGAAGAGGAGAGGATAATGCAGGACAGTAGAGTAAGTATTTCCCTCAATTAAGAAACCAAGGTTATCAATCCAGTAGGAGAACCAAGCAACAACACGTAAACAACACCTACACACAAAACGCAAACCCTCGCACCCAACGCAAACAAGAGGTTGTCAATCTCTCGGCGGTCAAGTAATGAGATTAAAAGATATATGATAGATTGATAAATAAATAAAAGATAAAAAAGTGCAGCAAGTATTTTTGGTATTTTTGTATAAGTAAACAAGATAGATCTTATGATAAAAGTAGACCCGGGGGCCGTAGAGTTCACTAGTGGCATCTCTCTTAAGAAAATAGCATAGGGTGGGTAAACAAATTACTTTTGGGCAATTGATAGAAAAGCAAATAATTATGATGATATCCAAGGCAATGATCATGATATAGGCATCACATCCAAATCAAGTAGACCGACTCCTGCCTGCATCTACTACTATTACTTCACACATCGACCACTATCCAGCATGCATCTAGTGTATTAAGTCCAAAAGAATGAAGTAATGCATTAAGAACGATGACATGATGTAGTCAAGATAAAAGCATATAAGAATTTATCCCAACTTGTTATACTTAATGGCAACAATACATGCGTGTCAATTCCCCTTCTGTCACTAGGACTGAGCACCGCAAGATCGAACCCATTATCGAGCACTTCTTCCCATTGCAAAAAGATCTAATCTAGTTGGCCAAACCAAACCAAAACTTCGGAGAAGAAATACAAGGCTATACTAAATCATGCATAAAAGAGATCAGCAAAGAACTCAAATAAAACAAGGATAGATCTGATCATAAACTCACAATTCATCGGATCCCAACAAACACAATGCACAAAGTCATTACATCGGATGGATCTCCCTGAAGATCATGGAGACCATTGTATTGAGAATCACAAAGAGAGAGAGAGAGAGAGAGCCATCTAGCTACTACCTACGGACCCATAGGTCTGTGGTGAACTACTCACGCATCATCGGAGAGGCGGCAAGGTTGATGTAGAGCCCCTTTGTGATGAGTTCCCCCTCTGGCGGAGTACCGGAGAAGGCCTCCAGATGGGATCTTGCGAGAACAGAGGCTTTCGGCGGGGGAAAAAGTATTTCATGGGCTCCCCTGAGGGTTTTGGAATTCTTCTGAATTTATAGTGGCGGAGGTAGGGCAAATGGCGCAAGGAGGGGCCCACACAACACTGGGGCACCCCCCCTGGGGCACGCCCTGGTGTTGTGTGGGGCCCTCCAGCGTGATCTTCCTTGGCCTCCAAGTTCCTGGTGATCCTTATCTTCAATAAGAAATACTCAAAAAGTTTTGAGACGATTTGATCTTATCTGATATTGATTTTCTATGAAACAAAAATAGGGCAAAAAACAGGAATTGGCATGTGGTACTAAGTTAATAGGTTAGTCCCCAAAAATGATATAAAAGTGTATAAAGTGATAATAAAAACATCCAAGAATAATACTATCATAGCATGGAACAAGCAAAAATAATAGATACATTGGAGACGTATCATTGAATCATTTTGATATTTGCCTATTATATGTGTTGGAACTAATCTCCAAGGTCCTTAGCAAAATTTTCCGAAGAAAAAGCATTATTTTAGGCATCTAGAGCAGAAGACGGCGTATGGTACGAGCGTCCTAGCTCATACCAGCGCTCGTACCACTCCACCAAGGAAGCAATTCTTGGTCCAGAGGAGAAGATGATGCCTGGTACCTGTGGTCGTACCAGAGGAGAGGCTGCACCAACATTGTTACCACAGGAGAAGATGGCGAGCAGTATGAGCGCTCACGCTCATACCTGCACTCGTACCCCTCTTCGCTAGAGCAACATAAACAGGCCAGAGAAAAAGAAAGGGGGTGGTACGAGCGCACTAGCTCATACCCGCGCTCGTACCCAACCTCAACCAAGAGCCTTCAATTACTAGAGCCGAAGACGGTGTCCGGTATGAGCACTCGAGCTTGTAACCATGGCCGTACCAATTGAATAGACAGTGCCTCCAGGTTCCAGAGGAGAAGATGGCGCCTGGTACGAGTGCGACCGCTAGTACCAGCGCTCGTACCATGTGCAATTCGGCCATAAACAGGCCCGAGAGAGGTAACCCTAGATCAAAATTTTAAATTCCTTCTCTCTTTCTCCTCCAAACTCCAAAAAGACCTCGAAGGATTTTCTTCCCTACTCATTTTCAGTTCGATTCCTTTCACGTGAAGGATCTACGGTACGTTTCTCCTCCGATCCCCAATTTATTTTTCACTAATCCGTGGTCTATAGCCTCTCATTGCCATGGTAGAGTTCATGTTCATATTTGAACTAGTTTTCTTGTTGAGCACGTAACCATTAATGTTTTTAGAGAAGATTAGGCATCCAAATCACAAGAAATCACTTTTGTCTAGTTCTATTGGACTGAATTTTTTTTTGTAGGCATGAACTCTAGGACCTCCACCCGCTCGTGGTCATGCCCATGCCATTGCACAAGGGGCAACTGCTCATTCATCACAAGAACTTGCTTACGGATGCGTAGTTTTCATTTTGTGAATCAATTTCCCAAAGGAAACCCAACGTTGCAAGTATAGGATGCTCCACAAAAGAGAAGTGAGTTCGACCAAGTGGGCATGCCCGAACACCATCGACGCACTCGGTATAGGTAATGATTTCAATTTGTTGTGTACTAATGTTGGCTTGCAGAATTTTGCCTTTCAGGACACCCATACGTATCGTCGGTTGACGCTCGAATTCTTGAGTACCTTGACGCACACCGTTGGGAACTTTCCAATGGGCATGAAGACATGATCCAATCCCATCTCCTAACCCAGAGCTTTGATGTGTCTCTCACTGAATGGTGCACTCGTTTCGGCTTCACAAACAATGACGGTCACACTTAGTTTGTTCATGATATGTTGCAGCCCTCTCCACAACATTATTACTATAGCATGAGTGTCCATAGTCCTACTCATAGGGCCAACTGCATTGAAAGTCCTACTATCTGTTATTTCTATTATGTTATCGCTAACATGTTGCAGGCACGTGGAGAAGTTTCAAAACTGAATGAAGAAAATATGCTTATACTTGGAAAAGCTATTGACCCAAACTCCAACATGATGCCAAACTTGGGCGCAATCCTTATACTCCATCTCAGCCGCCAAGCCAATCAAACTTGCGGTGACATCACTTGTAGATGAGTCATCACCGTCTTGGTCAACTCACTTGGTCTCAACTTGGGCGGCATACATCGATTAGGCAGTAACCGTTATGTTTCTATTTTAGCTCTCCAAAGTGATGGTATGAGTGTCACTAAAAATGGTAGAATCTTTATTCATATCCCTGGAGTTGGGCACTTGCTGCCCACTCCCATGCCTAAACGGTTCTCTATATAGGACGGTATTTTGCATTATGATTCGCAGGGGAAGGACAAAGTAAAGGATCCCGAAGCAGCCATGCTAAAGGATTTGGATGAAGAAGATCACGCACCCGAACCCAAGGTGTAGCCCGAGGACGATGATGAAGGAGTTAGGCTGTATGCTACATATTCGGATGCTTACGAGCTCGGAGAGCCCCTCAACAACATGAGCGACCTCGCCAACTCTCTACGAGACACCACCGAAGCCATTACATCCCACTTCACCACGTGGAGCCATTCGTGGGTTCCGAGATATTATCAGCCGCCGCCACAATGAGCTCTCAAGCTCGGGCATGCAAAAGCCTCAGCTTGGGGAGGTTGTTTTCACGTCTACATCAAGATGTGGCGATGAATTTATTTGTAATAAACTTGTAATGAGGTCGTACTTCAGCTCGTGGGGAGCTTCAAAATACTCATGTTGGGCTTGCTCCAACACTTTGCTTTGCTTTTTCTTTAGTTATTTTATTTTTTTCAAAGCCTTTCTTTGTTCGCTGTTTTTATTTGTTTCTTTTTAAAGTTAGTTTTCAAAAATAAAAAACACAAAAAATATTTGCTTTGTTCTTTTTATCGCTATGGTTTTTCTCTTGCATCTTTTGCTAATTCCATTTGCAGCGAAATTGATCTACACCAAGCAATAAGGAACAAGTCATGAGGAAGAGAAGCGTGAACATTCATGGACGTGAGGTATTGTCGGTGTATAAGAAATGGGTATTTTATACCCTGACTTATGCACAGACATTGACAGCCTCCTTGGTGACCAGGCTTGCCAGGAAATCGCCAGGAGCAAGAATCAAGATCCCGTTGCAGAAGCAACTAAGGATAAGTTCAAGATGAAGCATTAGAAAGTACTCAACCAGTACTGAAGATGAAGATATTTCTCACCGGCAAGATCTGGCCCGGCAAGACAAAGACCTGGCAAGCTCCGCGCCGGCAAGCTTTTGCCAACTCGCCAGTGCTCCACCTCACCAAACCGCCAGTCGTTAATCGGTGAGGTGTCAACCACGCAGGCTGGTTGGTAAGGTTTGTCAGGGCACATGTCAGCACACCGGGAGAAGATTTACCTTTATTGACACCCGTCGAGGAGGCGTGTCAAGCAAATGAGAGGTAGCTGAGCAAGCGGTGCAGAAACCTTGCCGAAGCTCCTCCTTCACATGACACCTAACGGAACATTAAATGCTTTTGTCCTAAACTGGCAGAGTTAGGTATGATAGCACTGTTTGCTATCTAATCGATTTTTAATTACTGTTTTGCCACTGTGGTGACCCCTTGAGCTATAAAAGGAGGGCCTGGGCAACATTTACAGGGATTGATCTTTTGCACAACTCGCATGCGTAGCTGCTTCTCCTGCACCTTGCCGGGGAAGCGCTCTTTGTACTTGTGTTCATACACACTCAATACACCAAAGCAGGAGTAGGGTTTTATGCTTCATAAGCGGCCCGAACCTGGGTAAAGATCCTTGCACCTTCTATTGATTTTGCTCTTTGTGCTCATCGATCTCCCTAGCTGAACCACAAGGGGCTAGATGGCCCCATAGATGGTCATATGTACGACATCTTTGGTGCGCCAGGTAGGGGGATCGCTTGCGCAAACCTGAATCAGCAGATTGCGCGTCAACTTCATCAGCTTCATCATCATCTTCCTCGTCATCGATGGCTCCCAAGAAGAAGGGCATCACGATGATGGCTCCTTCCACCTCCAAAGCTCCTTCGCACGCATCTGCGGGCAGCGCAGGTGGCGCGGCCAATGCGGGCGGCACGGACACCGTGGTTGGCACGACTAGCGCAGGTGGCGCGGTCGCCATGCCCACCGTGGCCGGAGCAGGAGACGGGCGCGTTGGAGGTGATCATCATCCTCAACCCTCTGGCGAGAAGAATCGCGATGAGCGCGTCCACCAGAGCAGCAATGTCCGGGCCGGCACATGCCAAGATCCCGCCGCGGCGGCGTCCAGGGATGCTGTCTCAAGGCGTACACCGTGTCTGTCGCAAGATAGGTGCAGTGCGACTCCAAGCGGCATCAACGACTCTGGGCGGCGGCGAACACATGGCAAGACCCCAGTCGACCAAGTTCCAGATCCTCAGGCACCACCTCTGCCACGACAGCCCACTGCTGATCATGTGCCGCGGAAGCAAGATCGCAATGGCGCTCCTGCTGGCTCTGCCGAGATTAGAGCGATGTCACGCTCTTCGCTTCCTGCCATGCTAGCTACGGTAGCAGAGGCGATGGCACGAGCCCAGATGCTGCTGAACTTCCCTCCGGCAGCAGACAAAATGGATGAGTGGAGAGCCACCATCCAGAGCCTGATCGGATTTGCCGAAGCAAGCAAGTCACAGCAAACGGAGCCCTCGCGGCGTCCGCAAGTAGCACCAGTAGCTCCAATTGGTGGCCATGTGGATGACGCTGCACCAACGGTGCAATCACCTGAGCGGCAACAATTTCAACAGTAGCAACATCAGCAGCCACGACAAGCTCAATGATCTTTCGAACCCGACGAGATGTCGATGGCCTCTTCGGATCCGCGAGCGCTGCCAGATCAGCGGCGAGTGCTGCAGGACAAGCGAGTAGAAGATGCTCGCACCACCATTGAACGGCGCCAGGAGGCGCGCTGTCAATCTGATGTGCACAATGGTCCAGTCGTTGATGAGCCTACGCCAGAGGATGGCGGATATCTGCCTTACAAGGTTGGGTGTCCGGCCTTCACTCATGAGCTACGGCAAGTCAGCTGGCCGTCCGTCCGGACCTTCAAACAAGAAGTACCAGAGAAGTACGACGGCAAGCTGAACCCGACAGAATTTCTAGGCATCTACACGATTGTCGTGCAAGCTGCAGGAGGAAGAGATGAAAAGATCCTCGCCAATTACTTCCCGTTGGTTCTCAAATCCAATGTGAGGTCTTGGCCGATGAACTTGCCGAAGAACTCCATTTCTTCATGATCAGATCTCTGCAACGAGTATGTTGGTGCCTTTACTGGAGGCCACAAGGCCCCTGGGCAGCCCAGTGACCTGCAGGTGATCCCACAAAGAGATGGTAAAACTTTGCACAAGTACATCCAGAGATTCAGTCGCGTGCACCGCAACATCCCAGATATACATCCGACAGCTGTGATTGCCGCGTTTCACACAAACATGCGCAACCGAAAAATGAGGGAAAAGATGAACGTCCGGCTACCGAAGACCGTCAACAAGCTCTACACGTTGACGGATAAATGTGCACGTGCTGAGGAGGGGAGGAGACTTCCCAGGGAAGATGCAGGCACAGAGGTCGACTCAAAAGATGACGATGCTGCCACCCCGAAGAAGAAAGGCTGAAAGGGCGACAGAAAGCGCAAAGGCAAGACTGTTATGGCTGTCGATGGTTCCGGCAACTCTGAGTCCGCCAAGAAAGCTAAGACAGAGAATTCCAGCAAGGAGGCTGCTGTATGCATCGCTTGTCAGGAGGCGGCAACAAACGTGAAGGCCGGCAAATCTAACGGGCCATATTGCAAGATTCGCCGCACCAAGGGCCATGATCTCCAAGAGTGCCGACAAGTACAACACCTTGTTGAGAAGCAGAAAGCTGAATATGAAAAACGCAACAAGGAGAAGGACCAGGATGGTGCTGGTGGATCCGGCAAGAAAGGCCACGGTGGTCGAGGAGGCCGTCACGGCAAAGGCAAGCAGCAGAAAGAGAAGCCTGCTAGGGGCCATGAAAAGAAAGAGGAAGATGATGGAAGTGAAGAGGAAGAGGACGATGGAGAGTCCAGTGAACAAGAATTCTAGAAGGCAACTGAAGCCATGTGCATTGATGGGGGTGCATCCTTGCATTCCTCTCACTGTCAACTCAAGCAGTGGGCGTGTGAGGTCAATGCTGCAGAACCAGCAATGGGTACCCAAAAGCCGCTCAAATGGTCGCACACGCCTATCATTTTCGATGCCGAGGATCACCCTGATCACACAACTACGGTCGGGTGTTTGCCATTGTTGGTTTCACCAACAATTCGCAACCTCCAGGTCATGAAAATGTTAGTTGACGGTGGGGCTGGCCTAAACCTATTTTCTCCAGAAGTTATCAAGAGGCTACAGATTCCCGATGAGGAGCTCGAGCAAACTGGTACGTTTCAAGGAGTGAATCTAGGAAGGAGCCAGCCCAAGGGAAAGATCATGTTGCCGGTGATGTTTGGCAGGGAACTGAACTACAGAACAGAAAAGATCGTGTTTGATGTGGTCAAGATCCCCTTGCTGCATAATGAATCCTTGGTCGCCCAGCCTTGGGAAAGTTCATGGCAGCATCCCATTATGCTTACAACACGTTGAAGATGAAGGGGCCGATGGGTGTCATTTCCATCAATTCTGACAAGAAGGACGCTGTCATATGCGTCGACAAGCTTTACAGAGATGCGGTTCCACCAGAGGCTACCAAGGCGCCAGCTCCCGCCAAGAAAGAGAAAAGCAAGAAGTCCAGCAAGACCTCTGAAAAGAACTCTGAGAAGCGCGCCTCTTCAGAGTGCTGCGCACCTGTTGATGACTTGCCGGAGAGTTCTACCGGCAAGAAATCCAAGGCCTCTCCACTAGCAATGAAGAAGGTGCCGGCAAAGGAGGATGGCACTGACGGTACTTTCACCATCAGTGCCACCCCTGATAGCAAATAGGAAAGCGCGCTTGTTGCCTTCCAGCGGGCGAATGTTGATGTGTTTGCATGGCGACCATCTGACATCCACGGTGTTCCTAGGGAGGTAATTGAGCACCACCTTGCCGTCTGTCCTCATGCTCGGCCCGTCAAGCAGAAGGTCAGGAAACAGGCTTTAGAGCGGCAATAGTTCATTGTCGAAGAAATCAAAAAACTTGAAGCAACAGGGTTAGTTAGAGGTGTACTACATCCAACTTGGTTGGCAAATCCAGTTGTAGTGCGCAAAGAAAATGGAAAGTGGAGGCTTTGTATTGACTACACTGATATTAACAAAGCATGTCCAAAGGATCCTTTCCCCTTGCCGCACATTGATCAAATTGTAGACTCGAATTCTGGCTGTGATTTGCTTTCCTTCCTTGATGCATATTCTGGATACCATCAGATATTCATGACCAAGGAGGATGAGGAAAAAACTGCATTCATTACTCCATGTGGCACATACTGTTTCGTGCGTATGCCTTTCGGATTAAAAAGTGTTGGTTCAACATTTGCAAGAGCAGTCCAAATTGGTTTTGAGCCCCAGCTGCATATGAATGTGGAAGCATATATGGATGATATAGTGGTCAAAACCAAGGACAAATCAACCCTCATTCAAGACTTAGAAGAAACATTTGCAAACTGGCGCAAGATCAATTTGAAGCTCAACCCTGAGAAGTACGTGTTTGGCGTTACGTCCGGCAAGCTCCTCGGGTTCTTTGTATCTCAACGTGGAATCAAGGCGACCCCGACAAGATCAAAGCAATTGAGCAGATTCAAGCACCAAAAACCGTCAAAGATGTGCGACGCCTTGCCGGCTGTGTTGCTGTCTTGAGCAGGTTCATTTCAAAGTCTGTCGAGCGCGCCCTGCCTTTTTCAAGATTTTGAAAAAGGCAGGTCTAGCGAAATGGACTCCGGAAGCGAAGGTTGCGCTCCAGGATTTGAAAAGATACCTCTCCTCTGCACCAACACTAGTTGCGCCTAAACCACAAGAGCCGTTGCCACTATATCTAGCGGCAACGAATCAAGTGGTCAGTGCTGCATTAGTGGCGTAGAGGGAAACCGATGACAAAGAAGCAGCACCGGTAAGCCAATCCAACGACAAACCGGAACCTTCTCCGGCAAAGTCTGGTGCCGACAAATCAGAAACAGTGCAAGCAAATGGAACTGATTAGCAGATAGTGCCAAAGAAGAAGGTTGTGCAGCAACCAGTATATTTTGTTAGTTCCCTCTTGCAGGGGGCTAGATCAAGATATTCTGGGGTGCAAAAGTTGCTCTTGGGCCTCCTCATGGACTCGAGGAAGCTGCGTCACTATTTTCAAGTACATGAGATCACCATCGTCACTCACTTTCCGTTGCAGCGTATTTTGAGAAATCCAGAAGCAACCGGCAGGATAGTGGTGTGGGCATTGGAATTGTCAAGATTTGCACTCAAGTTTGAGAGCACTTCAACTATCCAGAGCAGAGCCTTGGCAGAGTTCATTGCAGAATGGACGCCAACGCAGGATGAAAAAATTCAAGAAACAGCTCTCCCCGGCAAAGAGGCAGATGAAGAATGGATCATGTAATTTGACGGTGCTTTCTCGCTGCAAGCCGCTGGTGCCAGAGTGCTGCTTGTCACGCCCACCGGAGAGAACCTCAAGTATGTAATTCAAATGCACTTTCCCAGGGAGCAAGCTACAAACAACACTGCTGAGTACGAAGGACTCCTTGCCGGTCTTAGGATTGCAGTGGACCTTGGAATAAGGAAATTGATCATCCACAGCGACTCGCAGCCTGTTATGAAGCAAGTAAACAAGGATTACCAGAGCCTGTTGATTAAGGCATATGTGGAAGAGGTGAGGAAATTGGAGGAACACTCTGACGGATTGCAAACAGAGCACATCCCTCGTGCGGAAAGCAGCGCAGCTGATCACCTGTCAAATGGTGCCACTCAAAAGCTTCTTGTGGAACTAGGAACTTTTGTGCTCAATTTGAATCAACCATCAGCCACTCCATCAACACAGGCTAATAAAAGAAGAAAGTTGAATACCGGCAAGTATTTTCCGGCAGAACTCCCAGGAGTCGTCGGCAAGGATGTTGCCGGGAAAAATGACATGACCGTTCGTGAGCAGCGGCTTCGCGCAGAACCTCAGGTTCTTGTTGCTGAAACAAGCGCTCCCATAGCCGAAGAGATGTCTTTGGTCCTTGTCGTTGAGCCGCAAGTTCCGGCATGGGCACAGCAAATAGTTCATTTCCTTCAAATAGGAGAACTTCCCGACGAGCAAGAAGAAGCCGCGAAAGTAGCCCGTCAATTGAGTATGTATCAGTTTGTGGATAACGAGCTATACAGAAAGAGGCCGAATGGTGTGAAATTGAAGTGTACTTGCCGAGAAGATGGACTAAAGCTATTGGTAGAGATACATGGAGGCATATGTGGTTCTCACATAGGATCAAGAGCACTTGCCGGCAAAGCTTTCCGGCAAGGCTTCTATTGGCCCACTGCCCTCCAGGATGCAACTGAGCTAGTAACCAAGTGTGAAGCATGCCAGTTCCACTCCAAGAACATACATCAGCCAGCTCAAGCTCTTCAAACCATCCCTCTCTCCTGGCCTTTTTTGGTCTGGGGGCTCGATATTTTGGGCCCCTTCCCCCGTGCTACCGGGGGCTTTGAGTTCTTGTACGTCACCATCGACAAGTTCACAAAGTGGCCTGAAGTAGAGCCAATTAGGAAGGTGACAGTGCAATCAGCCATCAAGTTCTTTAAAGGATTGGTTTGCTGGTTCGGGGTTCCTAACAGAATCATCACCGACAACAGCACACAGTTCACAAGCCGCACCTTCATGCAGTACACCCAAGACCTTGGCAGCAAAATCTATTTTGAATCTGTTGCTCACCTGAGAAGCAACGGCCAAGCGGAAAGGGCAAATGCTGAAGTGTTGTGTGCCCTCAAGACAAGAACCTTTGACAAGCTGTGCAAGTGTGGAGGACGCTGGATTGATGAGTTGCCGGCAGTTCTTTGGTCACTCTGGACGACACCAAATTGAGCTACCGGCCAAACACCCTTCTCCCTAGTCTATGGTGCAGAAGCAGTGCTCCCCACGGAACTCATATACGGGTCGCCTCGAGTGCTCGCCTATGATGGGACAGAGGAAGAGCAGTTGCGGCAAGATGATGCAATGCTCCATGAGGAAGATCATCTTCGGGTAGCTGTGCGTGCTGCATGTTACCAGCAAGCCATGCGCCGCTATAATAGCCGCAAAGTGCACACCCAAAGCTTTGAGGAAGCCAAGAGATCAAACAAGTTGTCGCCAAAGTGGGAAGGCCCTTATCGGGTAGTACGAGTCACCAGACCCGGCGCAGTCCGTCTGGAGACCGAAGATGGCATTCAAGTGCAAAACTCATGGAACATTGAGCATCTTCATAAGTTCTACCCATAAGGCACAGTTGTCGGGCCTCCCGGCAACTCCTTTTGTACAAGCTTTGTCGGCAAGACTTGTAACCCTTTGTACAAAGCCAGGCGCAGATCCTGTGCATATGTGAATAAAGCTAAGTGTTTCACAACTTTCTGTCAAAGTGCATATTTATTTATGTATGATTAACCGTCAAGGTTCCCCGACCATTATTTTCTCTTCTTTCTTCTCAAAGGAAAGAAGGTTCCCTCGCGTACAAGTTTCCCGGGTGGAGTAATGGTGTGGATGCCACCTAATGACGTTCAAGTGATCGTTTCATACGGCCAGAACACAAGAAAAAGCTAAGTTAAAAAACTTTGAAACAAATTTCTTGTTATATTTGCAGCTTCCCTTGAATGATTCAGTCTTTGTATGAAAAACCTGCACGTGAAGGAACATTGTCATGGTCAGCTTGCGCTCTAGTTTTGCCTCGAGTTCGCTCAGCAAGCTTAGCAGCAGCATTCTGGCCGGCAAGTTACCTTGCCGATGGTGGCACTTCCAGCAGGCTGCTAAGGACCTGTTCCTCGAAGCGCTCATAGCAAGTGTGCATGCTGGCAAATTTTTGGCAAAGTGTAGGGTGTAAAAGCATGCAAAGACAGAATGTTAAAGGGAGGCGGCATACAGTCATTTATTAGCACGAGTTATATTACATCACAAAAGCAGTGCAGATCTAACATTAGATTGAATGTGTCCTTTACATGACAGCACAACGATGGATATAACAACAAACTCAATCTCGACGATCACCCTGGATCTTGGGAATTTGGAAAACCTTGTCGATGAGAGGAGCAGCAATCTTGTTGGTGGCGGTAACGTCGGTGTTCTCCGACAGGTTCCTGAAGACCCCGGAGAGATCAAGGCCGGGATTGCGATGAGCTATTTTGAGCAGCACCCTGTATACAACTTTACGTGCAAACTTCTGGGATTCATCAGCAAATGAAGCAGACCTGTCCTCGTGATACGTCTTCAAGGCGTCAATAAGGCCCTCGAAGAGCTTGGTCAGTCTAATCCTGGTGGCCTCCTTGTCATTGACAGTGAAGCCTCAGTGAGGGAGTCCTGGACTAAGGGGTCCTCGGGTGTCCGGCCTAATTGGCATGGGGCGGACTAATGGGCCATACTGAAGACGGAGCCGATGGTTATCCCATGTCTGGATAGGAGTCTTTATCATCTTAAAGTGTGCTCCAAGGCAGGTCTAGGTGGCTTGGCATGATTATTCCATCCTCTGTAACCGACTATGTGTAACCCTAGGCCCCCCCTCGGCGTGTATATAAGCCGGAGGGTTTAGTCCGGAGAAATCATCAGAACAACAATAGGCATACCTCTCTAGGGTTTAGCTACTACGATCTTGAGGTAGATCAACACTTGTAACCATCGACTACATCGAATATAATCAAGCAGGACGTTGGGTATTACCTCCATTAAGAGGGCCCGAACCTGGGTAAAACACTGTGTCCCTTGTCTCCTGTTACCCATTGATCCTAGACTCACAGCTCGGGACCCCCTACCCGAGATCTGCCGGTTCTGACACCGACATTGGTGCTTTCATTGAGAGTTCCGCTATGTGGTCGCCAAGAGGATCGATGGCTTGTATCATCATCAACAACAACATCGTCGCCGGGGACACTTTCGTCCCCGGCCAGCTTTTCGCATTCGGTGGCTTCGTCTTGCGTGCCAACTCGGCCGTTCACTTAGACCAGGTCGACGGTTTCGCCCCTGGTCATCGAATCAAGTTTGGGAGCTTGGATTACGTCGCCGACATCCGAGGCGATCTGATCTTCGAGGGGTTCGTGGTTCCGTCGGGCGCACCCAACGATCTCGGAGAGGAATCCTCGGATCCACCATCCGGCCCCACTCAGGGGTCGACACACTCTGCATCTCTGGCCTCAAGTCCGGAGCCGATCACAGCGTCCAAAGATGGGGAGTTAGACCTTGCCGGACACATCACCCCAATCTCATGCCCGGCCTCCAGCACGGGCGTGACCTCTTCGTTTGTAGACCAAGAATCAGCCTTGGCCGGACTCGCCATTATCAACCCGGACTCTTGCCCGAACAGCAACTCTGCTTCAGTATTCGGATGCCCGGAGACGGCGCTCGCCGGACTTGCCCAGGACCTTGATCCTGAGGACGGGTTCCCGAACACTGTCATCGGTGGTCCCGTCCCGCTCTCGCTGTTAAACGAAGCGTTGGATCGGATCCAATCTCTAACCATTGCCAAGGATCTACCTCCGGTTTGTGCCTGGCTCGATCTTGGGGCCGGATTCAGGGAATTTTGCGTCCCACCCACCACCCACTTGATAGCCACCGTCGAAGACTTAACCGACATGCTAGATCATGCCTCAGAGGACATCGATGGTATGGACGAAGATGTCGAGGCTGAACCTGGCCAAACCGCGCCCGCCACAGGCCGATGGACAGCCACCTCTACCTATGACGTGTACATGGTGGACACTCCCAAGAAGAAGGATGACGACGACACCCCCAAAAATGATGAGGATAAGCCTGTCGAAGACCCACCAAAATGCCGATGTCAGCGGCGCCGATCTCGATCACGCCGGGGTAGGGAGAGTAACACTGGCACTGGGGAAGAAGACACCCCGAAGAACCATTGGAGCAGGAGCGCTTCAAGCGGCAACTTATTGCCACCGCCCGAAGCCTAAAAAAGAAATAGCGGATGCTGAAGGCCGAATAGGACACCCTCAATGATAGGTGGACTAAAGTCCTAGCGGCCGAAGAGGGATATGGCTATGAGTGACAGACCAAAAGCTATCCCAAACGCAAGCTGCTGCCACAGTTCGACGACGAGGCTCTCACGCCTATATCGTCACAGTACAACCAGGCGGACCAGCCTGACCACCCATCTCGAGGGCGGGATAGAGCGGCTAAAGATGCTGAATATCAGCCCGCATCCCCTTGCCATAAGGGCAAGGAGGCAGCATAGTCGGGCTACAAGTATGACCTGCGTCAGGACCTCACCAATAGAGCCGGCCAGACCAGGTCTATTTATGGATCAAAAGAACATGCCCCTGCAAGAGCGGACAGCTATCAAGCCTGTCTCGACTGAAATAAGGATCAATACCGAACCCAAATGTCATCGGATATTCGGTGCGACGTAGCTCGGACCAGGGGCGCCGCACACCCAATGTGTTTCATAGATGAGGTAATGCGGCATCAGTTCCCAGAAGGGTTTAAACCCGTGAATATCGAACAGTATGACGGGACTACAGACCCGGTAGTATGGATTGAGGATTTCCTTCTCCATATTCATATGGCTCGAGGAGATGATCTCCACGCCATTAAGTATTTGCCACTAAAGCTCAAAGGCCCAGCCAGACATTGGTTGAATAGCCTTCCCGAAAACTCTATAGGGAGTTGGGAGGACCTCGAAGACGCATTCCGAGCTAATTTTCAGGGCACCTATGTCTGGCCACCGTACGCGGACGATCTGAGTCACGTAATCCAACAGCCTGGAGAGTCAGCCTGGCAGTTTTGGAACCATTTCTTAACTAAAAAGAACCAAATTGTTGACTGTCCGGATGCCGAAGCCATAGCCGCATTCAAGCACAACATCCGTGATGAATGGCTCGCCTGACAACTCGGCCAGGACAAGCCGAAGACTATGTCGGCCCTTACCGCACTCATGACCCACTTTTGCGCAGGTGAAGATAGTTGGTTGGCTCATAGAAGCAACAAAATTACAGACCCTGGTACCTCAGAGGTCCGGGATGGAAACGGGAAGCCACGGCGCAACAAGAACAAGCGCCGAAATAACAATAGAGAAGCAGATGACACGGCAGTCAAAGCCGGATTCAGCAACTCCATGTCTGGTTAGCGGAAGAAACCCTTTAAAGGAACCAAGGACAGACCATCCGCCTTGGATAAAATATTGGAGTGGCCTTGCCAGATTAATGGCATTCCAGATAAGCCCGCCAATCACACTAACCATAACTGTTGGGTGTTCAAACAGGCCGGCAAGATCAACGCCGAAGACAAAGGCAAGGACCCCTAGAGCAAGGATGATGAAGAGCCTCGCCGCCCGAATACTGGAGGGCAAAAACAGTTTCCCCGGATGTGATAACGGTGAATATGATCTACGTCACACACATTCCAAAGAGGGAGAGTAAGCGCGCATTACGGGATGTCTACGCCATGGAGCATGTAGCCCCAAAATTCAATCACTGGTCGGCATGTCCGATCACCTTCGACCATAGAGACCACCCAACCAGTATCCGTCATGGAGGTTCGGCGGCCCTGGTCCTAGATCCCATAATCGATGGGTACCATCTCACTAGAGTCCTTATGGACAGAGGCAGCAGCCTCAACCTAATCTATGAAGACAGGGTACGAAAGATGGGCATTGATCCGTCAAGAATCAAGCCCCGTAACACCAACTTTAAGGGAGTAATACCAGGTGTCGAAGCCCGCTGCACGGGCACAATAACTCTAGAAGTAGTGTTCTGCTCTCCAGACAATTTTCGCAGTGAAGACTTGATCTTCGACATCGTCCCCTTTCGCAGTGGTTATCACGCATTATTGGGATGAACTGCTTTCGCCCGCTTTAATGTGGTCCCGCATTATGCATATCTGAAGCTTAAAATGCCCGGACCTAGAGGCGTCATCACAGTCAATGGCAACATGGAACGCTCCCTCCGAACTGAGGAGCATACTGCGGCTCTCGCAGCTGAGGTACAGTGCGGCTTGGTCAAGCTGAAGGACTCACTGGCCGTTAAGGTTCGCGACTCATGCAAACATGCTCGGTCCGCACCACAGTGTGCGGAGTCACCTGATGCTGAATAGCAATTTGACCTCTGCAGCACGCCCACTTTGCCCATAAACTATGTGCCTTGCATGCACAATTTCGCGCTTAAAATACCTTGGGCAGCTGCAGGGGCAATTTTATCCAACAATCCCAAGCTTGGTTTGACCTGGCTAGGACTTTGTAGGTCTTCGGATCATGACAGGTTCTATTAAGAACCCACTCAGCGTAAAGCTACACGGCGACCATTCTCAGATCCTTTTTTGGAGGACCCAATCACTGGACTCATACCTCTCAAGGATGTCTTCACCTCCAAGGAGCAAAGGCGCAGACGTGCAGCAGGGCAACGTAGGGATGTCAAACCATATTTTAAGGCTCTGTGTAAACCTTTCCCTTGTATAAAATAAAAATATCTCCTTACGCTTTGGCAATTTGCATTGTACGTATCGACGTCACACAAGAGTATAAAGGGAGAATATGTTACCTTCAATCTTTCACCAAATTGGTCCCCTTTTGTGTACATTTCCCTTTATCTTGCTCTTTAAGCGCCAAAGCACACTGTCCTGGTGATTATTGCTCTCTTTGTACACCGGCTGCTAAATCGGGGGCTGTCACCGCCCTGTACATTAAGTCCGAACACCTATTCGGGTGTCTTCGGTGTCTCGGATATTGCATTATATGCATCAGTTCCGAATTATGTCTTTGGTCAATAGTTGGGTTGCCCAGCTCCTGTATTTACCCTCTTACGTTCCGCACGTTCGGCTAAGAAGGTAAAGGGAGAACTACTGCGATTGTATTTCCAGCTCGCCTGGTTAAGTACCTCAGTAGAGAAAGCCGAAAACTGACTGTCATAATATGCGAGAACTGGTCGGCAATCCGATGACTAAGTGTCATAATATAAATCATTGGCGATTATTCCGTGTTATACGAGGGGCTGGTTTTTGTCCAGCCGTGTGACAAGGGTATAGACCTCGGCTAGCCGATCACACATCAGGGGCTAGTCCCTAGCCCCACAGTCAAGCTCCTATGGCTAAGTGAAAGTAATAAAACCGCATAGTCTGATTGCCTAATTTCGCCCGAATAAACCTCCTTCGTGGACCAAGACCTTGGCTAAGGGTTGATATGTGATCTTCGAAACACCCTTGTAGTATCTACATGGGGGCTGAAGCCGACGACTGGTAGCTTTCAGACTAAAAACGGCCGCACAGGAGTCAAAATAAACATAAACAAAACATACACACAACTAAGTAGCGCAAAACTTAATATATATCAAAAGGTTTAAAGCATAAAGTTTTACATGCCACGGTACGTTACTCGTACATCACATCCTGAGAGCACCGGGCCTCTATTGCCGGAGCACCTTCCATCACTTCAGCAAAATAGTGCTCGGGGCGCCGATGATCCTTTCCGGCTGGAGGAGGCCCGGTAGCTACTTCGGTGGCCTTCATCTTTAGCCATTGGACCTTGGTCCTGGCAAAGGCCATCCGGGCATGATCGATGCAGACCGAGCGCTTCACCGCTTCGATCCAGGGAGACGCGTCCCGCAGCCGCTTCACCAGGCCGAAGTAGCTGATGGGGATCAGCTCGGCCGGCCACAAATCGATGGCGAGGTCCTTCATGGCCAGCTCTGCCGTCCGGTGTAGCTCCACCAGCTACTTCATCTTGTTGCTAAGGAGGGGAGGGTGTTCGGGTGCTTGAAATTGTGACCAGAACAGTTTCTCCTAGACCTCTCCCTCCTGGGCGCGGAAGTACTCAGCGGCGTTAGCTGCACTCCTCGGAAGGTCCGCCAACGCCCCTGGATATCGCCATACTCAGGTGAGTAAAGCATACCGTTGACTTCCGAATTCACTCTGCAGTAAATAAGGCTTACCAGCCGCTATCTGCCTTGCTTGGCGAATCTCTTCGTGAGCACTCTGGGATTCGGTCCGCACCTCTTCGGCGTCCTTACTAATTTTCGAGAGCTCGGCAAATTGATCCAAAGCCTTCTGCTCAAGGACCTCACATCTAGTGACAGCGTCCTTGAGCTCCTGCTCAACTTTTGATACCCGAGCCTCGTGCTGGCGCCGAGCAACTTGTTCGGTCTTCAAATCAGCAGCGGCCTTCTTAGCAGCCGCCTTGTCCGCCACGGCCTCTTTCTTGGCCTCGGCGAGAGCGGCCTTGAGGCTCTCAACCTCAGTAGTGCCCACCGTTCATAAGAATTTCACAAATAGACAAATTATGTCAGATGTAATCTCTGACTATCTTCTAAAACTGAACTATTGAAATGTTCAAACATATATACATTTCGTTTCCTCAAACCGCCTGTTAACGCGGTCGATCTCCTCATCGGCGAGTCGGAGTTTCCGATTCAATTCGGAAATCTCCGCGGTGTTCGACGCTGCAGCCAGCATGGAGGCCTGTCACATTAAGACACAATAAGTGGTGAACCCGAAGAGTGCGATTATAGATCCTTTGTCCGGTTCTTTTCAAACAAGACAAAGTCTCAGGGGCTACTGTGTGTATAGAAACATGCATAATCAACTTATTTCTTTCCTAATAAATATAAATGGAAGTGTATAAAGGCATTACATTGCCTACCTTAAAGCCAGTTAGCAGGCTACCGAAGGCGTCATTCAGTCCACGGTTAGCGGACCGAATCTTCTCCATCACCGCACCAATCAAGGTACGGTGTTCTTCCATGATGGAAGCACTTGCCAGTGCTTCCTCCACGGTATCCGGCGCCCCAGACACCGCTGGCTCGGTGGAGGGCGGCGCGGGAGACGGAGCCCTGACCCTTTCATGGGCCGGGGACTGTGTCGTCGGCTCTGGGGCCCTGGTGGGCCCTGGAGTAGTGTTCGGCAGAGGCCCGGGTTGGCCGGGCTCTCCCTCTTTATGCGCCAGAGGGGATTTCTCCCCTTGGTCTTTGGCGGCCGGGGTATTTGCCTCGGCCATCATCTCGTCGATCCCACCCACCTTTTCCTGGCTAGGAGGCGTCCTTGGAGACGACACCTCGGCACTCTCCATAGTAGCAGGGGGTGGGGACCGCGCTGGTGTCTCGCTCTCCGCCATGTCAGTGGGCGGAGAGCTCCCCTCCGACAGTGGTTCGGCGGGGATCGTGCACGGAGGGCTATAATAAAACATGAATCAGGTTAAAAATAATAACAAGAATGCAAGTAGAATTAAACTAAGTGTTCGGAATCATACGATTTGGCCAGGGGCTTAACCCTGGCGTTCCTCTTGGGAACGACCTCTGACGCTACGGATCCGGTTTCGGAATTCGAGCTGTTAGGGAGAATTAGCTTCGGCCTCGTGGGGGCGGCTTTCTCAGTGTTTTCGGCCGCCACCCTCTTCTTCGGGCGAGGGGAATCGCTCCCCTCTCCCTCTTCTTCTTCCTCCTCGTCCTCGTCGTGGGCGGAGGGAGCTTCGGTCTCTCCGGACTTGGTCTCCGGAGGACCCTTTGAGCGAAGGCCATCTCGGGCCTCGTCTGTCTTCTTCTTCTTGGGCTTCTTTTCGGGCGCCTTATAAGGCGCCGGTACCAGCATCTTCGAAAGCTGGGGTGTCCTTGGGTCTTCGGGCAGCAGTGCCGGACTGTTGATCCATTCCACTTTGGCCGTCCAGGCCTGCGATTCGAAGGGAAGACTAAAGTCAGCAATTAAATTATAACTGATACTGTTCGGATCGGTGTTCGGACGGGGTATGTTTACCTCACTCGGCGGACTGAAGACGTCAAGCCCGATGTCTTCGCCCTCCTTCGGCCATTCCGTTTGGGACTTGAACAGCAGCTTACACATGTTTTCGTGCATAGTGCCGTACAAGTGCTGTATGGTCCTTGGATCTTCCGTCCTGAACTCCCACATGGGGGACGCCCGAAGCTGGCGGGGGAGGAGGCGGCGAAAGAGCATCACCTGGATCACATTGGTCAGGGCGGTGTTGCCGTCCACCATGTTGGAGACGCGCTTTTGAAGCATCTTCACCTCAGATTGAGATCCCCATTCAAGGCCCTTGTCATTCCATGAGGTGAGCCTCATTGGGGTTCCGGATCTGAAAGCAGGAGCCGCAGCCCAGTTGGCGTTGCGGGGCTCGGTGATGTAGAACCACTCCTGCTGCCAGACCTTGACGGTGTCGATAAAGGCACCTTTGGGCCAAACGGCGTTGGTGAGCTTGCTCACCACGGCCCCGCACTACAAGAAATATGTCAACTTGCAACCATCACTATTGGTCGCTGAATGGTCAATGTTTTTTATTTGCAACCTTTTTGTGACCAAAAACAGATGGTCAAAAGCTGACCGTCTTTAATGGAAATTAACGACCTTCTTTGTGATAAGGTCATTGAAGGCAACGACCAAAACAATAGGTCGTTGGTTCAACGACGTTCTGTTTTGGTTGCTGGTTGTCTGCCCAGGCCACGTCGGATCCAACGTGGCAAGCTGATGTGGCAAATTTGCGACGAAATGAGTAGGTCGTTAATTAGAATCATTCTGGTCCAATTCGATGTTTTACTTGGGCCAAGCCCAACAATTTAGCCTTTTTATATTTTTTTTTGTCAATTTTTGGTCGGCTTCATGGGCCAAGCTCAACATTGCTGCCTTTTTTATTGTTGGGCGGTGGCCTTTTTGTCTCAACAGTTTCATTTTTCATTTTTTATAAAAATGGGTCAACTAGTCAGGTGGCTCCCTGTTGTCAGGTTCTAGTAACTGGTAAGTGGGTTCTATCTATCAGGCTCATAGTCTTCATATTTCAACTAGTATTTAAATTGGCAGAGACAGGAAACACACATGATACTTCACATAAGAGCAACCAGATCATGTAATACAATGGCAATCACAAGTGTAATACAGTACTTTACAAGCTCTACAAGCTTTACAAATTCCTTCCATAGAAATCACAAACTAGGCGCCTGCTCCCGTCATGAACAACATGCCAAACTCATTGGACGACCATAGTTAGATGAACAACATGCCGGACTCGCTGGACAACCATAGTCAGGGCTGGGAACAAACAAAACAGCAACATGCCTTCCTCGGTCACCCTGTTACATGAATCAGCAGAGAAGAATCAGAAAAACTGGGGCAAATATATTATGAACAGACCATTTTTTGTTCTCCAGCTAGTCAAAATGAGATACTCATACAAGAAAACAAAGACACAATATGAAAGCTAACAGTAGGGATGCCATAGCTGAAATGAGCAAGCTATTTTGTATTTGAGAAACAAAAAACTGCACCAATAATTTTTCAAAAGGTAACTGAACTTTTGTGCACACATTTAGATAGAAACAAGGGCTTGGACTATACACATTAATTAGAACAAGATAGCAAAACACCAATATAAGCTACAATTGACAAGTACACAACAGGATTCAATTCATCTTGCCCATATACAGCAACCAACAGACATCTAACTTCATTACTTTACCACAAAAGATCGGCCCATAGCAATAGGAGCACAAAATTTAAGCTCGCAAGCACATTACAACAGGTAGTAATAGAAGCACAAAATTTAAGTTTGCAAGAACATTATAGTAGGTAGGGAAGTGGGAAGATGAACTAATTTAGATGCCAATTGACAAAATACAGCACACCTCATCCACAACAATACACTTATAAGACAGTTGGACAATGACACAAGCATTTCAACAAACAGTTCATGTTGACGATTCAGTTGTGTAATACAGAGGGCAATTAGACTAGTGTGAACAAGAAGATAATTTACAAGTTACAAACTATAATAGCAAATGGCCAAATGTTCCAACCAAGATCAACCAGAGCATGCAAGAGATGGAGAGATCCACCACGGACTAAAACAAATTACCAGAGACTAGAAGTGCAGGTGCATATGCTTGTGAGAAGAAATGGAAGCAAATGCGGGCACCGTAGCAGTAGCACACCCCACAGTGAGATCCTTGGCGCTGAACCTAGAGAGGAATCAGATCTGCATTTCAGAGTGGAGAGGAATCATTGAGAGCTACAGTTCAGCTGATGTTTGTGTGAATCAATTAGTTTGACTGATAGACTGTACTGCAAACTAATGGTGGGTGCTAAATCTGAAGAAGTAAATAACAAGAGAGGAAACAGAGCATACCTCGTGTTGTCCCAAAGCGAGCAAACTGCAGAGTTCTGTCAGGCAAACCAAAAAGATAATCTACAATTAACAAAACAATAATTCGCAAATGGCCAAATGTTCTAATTAAGATGAACAAAGGACACGTGATTTGACTCAGAGGATCCACTAGAGCAGACAAAGAAGGAACAAAAAAAACATTACCAGGATGAAGGGATGCTCTTGAAACCTCCATGCTTGACCTTGCTTATTAGTACAGTAGGCACTGCAAGTGAATGACAAAGAAGAAAGTGATAAGCATAAATAACTCATCCATCTGTGTTCAAACTGTAAATTCAATAGCATGGTACACCCATAAAGAACAACGGCTTGCATTTCCAGGATCTAGCCTCTACACAATTTGCACACTGGGCAGTATGAGCTACCTACTGGCAAAGTATAAAACCTGAATCGTATAGTTTAAATGAATCAAGAAAACAAGAACTGAGAATGAGAACTGCATACTAATGCACCAAATGATCAACATCAAGCGTAGTATATTCAAATAAGTTTACTTATTCGGTAAATTATTGTATACACATGAATCAAACCTAAGAATTCAGAATCATAGTGCCTCATTCGGTAAATTATTCTATACACATGAATATTGTAGAGCTTCAAAGATAAGACACATATGTGAAATGTATAGTACAATACTGTATACTTGCTGTGTGGATATGTATAATTAACCTTTAGTGTATCGTATCTCGAATACAACTAAACTACTAGTACCTAGCAATCATATGCAACTCTGTTTTTGCTCAACGATGAAAAAGGCATGTTTGTGTATGAGCCTAGTTATTTAGTTGAACTATATATGGTTCAATGAACTATATATGGTTCAACTAAACAGGAGGAGCTTTCCATGACATTGCTTTAACTCGATTGCTAAGCTACGAAAAAAAAATTCCCACTCTCCATGACGTTATCTCATCGCTCGTGATTTGGAGGCAGCAATGGTGTTGTTGCAAACCCTAGCCCTAGCTTGCTACCTCTCGCTCTCTCTCTGCTTGCTACGCTCGAACGACAGGAAGAAGAAGAAGAAGGCACAGAGCACAGCGAGGTTTGCCGGCACACGAATGCCACCGCCGCCCGATCGGCGTTTTCTGTTTTCCCTGAGCACGAACTCAGCCCGCGACTGTTACAACGTCTAAGGGGGGTCTTATACCCTGGGCCACGTCTGGGCGCACACCCACGCCCCAATCCACGCCGAGCGCCTGGTCCGGCCCTCTCCGCCCGCGCCCATGGCATGCACGTACACGCCCGGGTCATGGCGAGCCCGCCAGGACCAACTCCACGCGCCCCCTTTCTCGCCAACTAACAGCACACGCACACACACGCACGGTGTAGCTGCACACGGACACCCCCGTGCACCACACGCACGCACACACGCACACCTACACCGCGGACCCGGCGCGCCCGACATGATCAGCTCGCACCTGTACACGCGCTGGTCATGCCCGACGCATCGCACGGCTTATTGCCCTACAAAGGGTATGAGTAATGGATGCTCTACTTGAAAGAGCTGAGTGGGATTAGTACCTGGAGCTTGCACTTGATGGAGTCATGGTCGTCCTCCTGCTGTTGTACCCCCATGGAACCCATGTGCTGCACAAGAAGGACAGATGGTTGATGACCTGAAATCAAAATCAACAGCTGCTGCTGCAAAAGAGCCTATGATTAAGCTCAACAATGAAAAAGAAATGTTTGATGTGTCTTAGACAGAAAAAGAAACATGTGATGTTTTTTCCATCAAGATCAAGATAAACAAAATTAAGCAGTGAGGGGAGGGTGGAGGCGGCTTAAGCGACTACAATATAATAATTAGGTAACCACACATGCAGAGTAAGTGCCTGGAATGCGAGATGATAAAAGTTTACAACTGTAAAAGCACACATTGTTGCTTCAGTTGAAGCTTATAGAAAGACAAGGCAAATGACATATAGCTGCACTTCCTATTGCTAACATGTGAACTCGGGTTGCTAAACCAACAAAGATTAATCACTTTCAACTGCCAGATCTAGACCCATAGTCTGCATGTTGCAATGTGACATTCCTAGAAGCATACAGTTACAGAACAGAAGCAATTTTAGTTACCCAAGTACCCATGACACAACCCCACTACCTTCATCTGAAACACCTGCTGCTAGTCAATAAGCCAAGACAGAAATTAACGCAATGATAGTTGAAGTACTGCTGGTGCTGCTACCGCTGCAGAATTGGTTGGAGATGCACCCACCTTGTTGGTGTAGATGGTCCAGTTGGTGAAGAGCTCTGACAGCATGGCTCTGAGCAGCCCAAAGAGCGCACCAGAGGCGCCCATGGAGATGTTGTCTCTGATGAACAGGGACGACATCACGCTACCCCCAATGCCGGACATGAGGTAGATGACGCCAACTCTCACTGCAACGAAATTGACGGGAATAATATCAGTTCAGAATGTTCAGGTAATGGGAACGTCAGTTCCGTGGACGAACATGTACCGAATCAGAACTGCTGCTCGAGCCTGAGCCCGATGAGCACGAGGCTGAGCAAGTTGGCGAGCGGGTGGACGATGCCGGTGTGGAGCCAGATGCAGGTCATGAGTCTCCACCCCTGGTGCTCGTGCACCACCTTGTCTCACACGAGCGTGCCCAGCTTCTGCAATCTGGAGAGAACAATATGCGCCCAGGAGCGTAAGAGATGACGAATATCTTGTTGAGTCGAAGGAATCGAAGTGGTGAGAACCGAATTGTTGGAGGGACGAGATCGATGGATCACTCACATGGCGGAGGAGGGCCCCCATCAGCGGCGCGGGCGCCAAGGGCGCCAGGTCGGCCTTGAGGGGCGCCACGGCCTTCGAGGATGACGAGGCGGCCGTCGTCGCCGCAGAGCCAGCCACCCGCGAGGGCGGCCGGCAGGCTTGGCCTGGACGTGCTTGACCTTGGAGAGGATATCCCGCGGCCGCCATCGCTACTGCTAGATCCGAGCTTCGGGGATTGGGGATCGGGGAGACGAAACCCTAGCTGCGGCGGAGGAGGAAGAAGAGCTGGGAGCGGGAGTGAGGTTCGGGTGCAGCGCGAGGGAAGGAGGGCGCCGCCGCCGTCGACAGGAATAGAGGGGTGAGGGAGAGGCCGGGACGAGGGGTGGCAGCAGCGGCGAGGAGATGGGGACGAGGGAGGAAGGGTGCGATGGGGGGAGGGGTCGATGGGATCTGAGCTAGGGTTTGGGCTGCGGGTGGGGGTATCGCTTTTTCATTTCATTTTATTTTTTTCTGTAGACAGCTGGATGGATGGATGTGGGAAAGAGAGATGGATGGATGGATGGATGGGCGCCATGTCATCAATTCGTGGGAAGAGTTCTGATTGGTTCGGAAAATCAGTGATTTAAAATAGTTTCCAAGTACTAAAAATAAAGGGATTTTGTGAAGCATCTATCAAAACTATTTTGCAAAAGGGCACCACACAAATTTTTGCTAGAGTTAGACCACATTTTATGTATCAGGACCAATTTGTATGCATTTCTGATCTTTCTAGCTAGTTTAATCATTTTCCGAGTGGCAAAAATGGGTTTTTTTGTGAAGAACCTACCAAATATTTGTTGCAAAATTGGACTCCATCAATTTTCTAAAATACTAGTCCATATTTAATATACAATTGACCAAATGGTTGGGTGTCAAAAGCTTTGATCCACCTCTCGTGAAAAAGAAAAATTTCCGCCGATTCAGCTGGAAGCGGGTCAAATTTGAACTGCAGCTGCCTGATAGTTTGCTCTTAATTTTTTCCAAAAATCATTTCTAGGTACAAATGTATCTATTTCTTCATAGATACTCCAAAAGATTTGCAAAAATCAAGCCCTAGCTACGAACGGTCATACCCGCCGTTTTGACCGCATTTTGAAACAGGCATAGAAAATTAAGAAAAATCAAAAAATTGTAAAACCTTCGCATTGTGTCATTATATGTGGCCAAGTTACCAGTAAAAATAATAAACTTGTAATACGGCAATTATTTTTAAAAAGTGTCCTCAGAAACGAGCAATCATGTGTGAAGATTCATGGCTTTCAAGCCAAATGGTCAATCTTATGGCCACATTCATGGCATAGTTTGTTCAAATGATCTCATATTGTGCGTAAGGGTGCATCTTGAAATGTCAAACAATGTTGCCTACGGGAGTTTTCATTTTCTTTGGACGAAAAATCAATTTTCCATTTTTCGAGTGCCCAAAATGAGTTTTTTCTGTGAAGGACCTACCATATATTTGTTGCAAAATTGAACCAAATCAATTTTCTAAAATACTAGGCCATATTTAATGCACAATTGACCAAATGGTTGGGTGTCAAAAGTTTTGATCCACCTCCGGGGAAAAAGACAAATTTCCGCCGATTCAGTAGGAAGCGGGTCAAATTTGAACTGCAGCTGCCTCATAGTTTGCTCTTTATTTTTTCCAAAAATTATTTCTAGGTACATAAGTATCTATTTAATCAGAGAAACACCAAAAAAATTCCAAGATTCAACCACTAGCTTGGAACGGTCATTCCCGCTGTTTTGACCGCATTTTGAAACGAGCATAAAAAATTCAATAAAAATTCAAAAAATTGGAAAACCTTCGCATTGTGTCACTATATGTGAATAAGTTACCAGGAAAAATAATAAACTTGTAATACGACAATTATTTTTAAAAAGTGTTCTCAGAAACGAGTTATCAAGTGTGAAGATTCATGGCTTTCAAGCCAAATGATCACTTTTATGGTCACATTCATGGCATAGTTTGTTCAAATGATCTCATATTATGCATAAGGGTGCATCTTGGAATGGCAAACAATGTTGCCTAAGGGAGTTTTCATTTTCTTTGGACAAAAAAAATCAATTTTCCATTTTTCGAGTGCCCAAAATGAGTTTTTTTTTGTGAAGGACCTACCATATATTTGTTGCAAAATTGGACCAAATCAATTTTCTATGTTACTAGGCCATATTTAATGCACAATTGACCAAATGGTTGGGTGTCAAAAGTTTTGATCCACCTCTGGTGAAAAAGACAAATTTCAGCCGATTCAGAAGGACGCGGGTCAAATTTGAACTGCAGCTGCCTCATAGTTTGCTCTTTATTTTTTCCAAAAATCATTTCTAGGTACATAAGTATGTATTTAATCAGAGAAACAAAAAAAAAATTCCAAGATTCAACCACTAGCTAGGAACGGTCATTCCCGCCGTTTTGACCGGATTTTTAAACGGGCATAAAAAATAAAAAAATAAAAAATGGAAAACATTCGCATTGTGTCACTATATGTGACCAAGTTACAAGGAAAAATAATAAACTTGTAATATGGCAATTCTTTTAAAAAAGTGTTCTCAGAAATGAGCTATCATGTATGAAGATTCATGGCTTTCTAGTCAAATGATCAATCTTATGTCAACATTCATGGCATAGTTTGTTCAAATGATCTAATATTGTGCACAAGGGTGCATGTTGGAATGGCAAACAATGTTGCCTAAGAAAGTTTTCATTTTCTTTGGACGGAAATTTTATTTTCCATTTTTCGAGTGCCCAAAATGAGTTTTTTTGTGAATGACCTACCATATATTTGTTGCAAAATTGTACCAAATCAATTTTATAAAATACTAGGACATATTTAATGCACAATTGACAAAATGGTTGGGTGTCAAAAGCTTTGATCCACCTCTCGTGAAAAAGACAAATTTCCGCCGATTCAAGAGGAAGCGGGTCAAATTTGAACTGCACCTGCCTTATTGTTTGCTCTTTATTTTTTCCAAAAATCATTTCTAGGTACATAAGTATCTATTTAATCATAAATACATGGTTTGGTGGCGATACATCGAGGTTTGGACGGTGGCCGAGGGCCCCAACTCCAGAGTACGTAAACTCGCATGCCCGCCGCGTGGTCACTGCATGACCGTGGCGTTGCCACGCGTTCTGGGCGGCCTAGGCATGTCTACTGGGTTGGGCACTCCCCCGGTAGGTGTCAGGAAGAAGAAGGCAATAGAAGAATATCACGAGGAGACTGAACTAAGCTCAAACATGAATTAGCAGCCAAGTGTTTGATTAGTGGTTGGGAAAATACACATGGCCAATGGGCCTGAGTTTTGGCCGAGGATGATCATCTACTACGGACACTGTCTTGGAAAATTTGCAGCTCAAATGGAGGAGCCTAGGTGTCACTTGCTTTGCAACGTACCACACTGGACAGAAATATGAATGTTGAAGCTGGACTCAAATGAATGAATGGATTGATCTAAAATTTGGAGGAGGATGATAATTTTGGAATATGAAGGGACATTAAAAATTTCATACCATTTGGATAAATAAAAATGGTACTTCCTTCATAGTGCTCTCCACTGAACAGAAAATTGGGAAAAATGCTGAGGGAAATTGGCTAGAATAAATGAGCTAAAATTTGGTGGAGGGAGGATCTATGGGCAGGGTCATGTCGTGGTAAATTTTCAGCAATTATAAATTAACATTAAATATAGTTGCTTCACAAACTGAAAAAATTACCAGAAACAAAGATTGGATGGTGAGCTCACATGGATTGTTAGATGGGGCCCAAATTTTGTGGAGAACTATGATTTGGGAATATAGAAGATGTGGCAAAAATTGAGCTCATTAGGATATGCCTAGCTTGTACTTCCTTCACAATGGTTCTAGCTGAACAAAAACTTTGGAAATTTTCCGAGGAAGATTTACCAGGCAAATGGAGCTGAATATTGTCATGAGGCAATGATTTGGATAGTAAAGAATGCCCAATTTTTTTGGGAATTTTGGGAATGACAGAAATATAGGCTGCTTCACAACCTAGGGCAAAAATTGACACATAGACATGACACATAGGCAAAACTGATGAGGTGGCGCCTAGTCATAGCAATGCACCACAATTTACAAGGCTATGACCATCTATATTGGTCGTTATCAGCTAGAAATAAGGCAGCGGACCAGTGTTGTTTGCTTTACGACCATTTCGTGTAAGGAAATTATGACCTTTCTGACCAAAATGGTCGTTATGGTTTAGGGTTTGGAGCCCCTCGAACAGCTTTTGACCAATTGGTCTCAAATGGTCGTAGATTTATGACCAATTCTTACAGGGTCACTGACAGAAGGTCACAAGTTGACATATTTCTTGTAGTGCCGCCGCAGTCCGCCTATTGGCTGTCGACCACCTTCGGCTTGAGATTGAAGGTTTTTAGCCGAAGGCCGAAGTGTGGAGGAATTCGGAGAAAGGCTTCACACACGACTATGAAAGCCGAGATGTGGAGGATAGAGTTCGGGGCTAGATCATGGAAATCTAGCCCGTAGAAAAACATGAGGCATCGAAGAAAGGGGTGGAGAGGAAATCCGAGCCCTCGGAGGAAGTGGGGGATGAACACCACCCGCTCCCGAGGCCTAGGCGTGAGGATGACTTGGTTCTCCTCCGGAGCTCTGTGCATGATATCCGGCAACAAATAGCAGGCGAGTTTGAGGTCCTCGATATCCTTGATAGTGACGGACGAGTCCTTCCTCTTTCCCTTCGAACCAGATCTGGCCATGGCTAGAGGACGGAGGTTGTGAGGGACGAGCTTAAAGCTATGGGCGCTGGAGCTCTGGAGGATTTGGGAGGCAAGGAAGAGATGGAAGCGTGGGGTGAAAAGGGGCTATCTTTTCCTTTCTTATAGGCTGGTGAAACGCCAAGCGTCCCCTTACCGTACCGCAGACCTCGTTGCTTCTTGATATAATCACAACGTGATGAACAATTGGATTACCCAAAAACATTGATAATATCCCGTAAAGGACGGGCACAATTGCCACATTGATGGGATGTGGCAATGGAGGCTTGGCCTCAAACCGCGAAACGAGTGCGCACAACAATTCGGTGTTTAAAGACTGGTTGTGGCGTTTCAAAAGTTGTCTGTAAAAAAGATGCTGTTCCCACTTGGGCATTTGACCTTTAGGGTCAGGGTTACAGAAATAGTTCGGATCCGGACACAAGTCCTTTTATGCAGGATATTCACTCAAGGATCGGAAAGGGAAGGAACTCGCCTTGCAACGCCGAAGACAGTACAGGTTCCGGATACATCGTCATTGAAGGCTAGTTCAGGGGCTACTGAGGGAGTCCTGGACTAAGGGGTCCTCGGGTGTCCGGCCTAATTGGCATGGGCCGGACTAATGGGCCGTACTCAAGACGGAGCCGATGGTTATCCCATGTCTGGATAGGAGTCTTTATCATCTTAAAGTGTGCTCCAAGGTAGGTCTAGGTGGCTTGGCTATATTATTCCATCCTCCGTAACCGATTATGTGCAACCCTAGGCCCCCCCTCGGCGTGTATATAATCCGGAGGGTTTAGTCCATAGAAATCATCAGAACAACAATAGGCATACCTCTCTAGGGTTTAGCTACTACGATCTCGAGGTAGATCAACTCTTGTAACCATCGACTACATCAAATATAATCAAGTAGGACATAGGGTATTACCTCCATTAAGAGGGCCCGAACCTGGGTAAAACACTGTGTCCCTTGTCTCCTGTTACCCATTGATCCAAGACTCACAGCTCTTGACCCCCTACCCGAGATCTGCCAGTTTTGACACCGACACTCAGCTCTTCATATCCATGACAGCGATTTGAGAAGAGATGCGCTCAGCGGCATTGACAAGCCTGCCAGTCCAGAGGGAAAGGTTATGATGCAGTTGGGTGTAGTTGTTTTCAGCATCCTTCTTCAAAACCTCTTCCTTTTCCAGCTTCTCCGTCAAGACTCTCTCCCTCTCCTTGGCGGACTCCAAATCCGATACCAAGGTGGCCAGTTGAGATTTCAGATCCCCAATTGTCTTGGCAGCAGCATCGAGATCTTAATTCTTAGACGACAGTTGCATCTGCAAGTCCCCTAGGGTGCGACTGCCTTCAGTGCTTTGTTCTTAAGATTCTCGACTTCTTTGCCGCTACCGGCAAGGTCTTCCTGCAACCTGGCCATTTGGAACTCCAGCACTGTCTCTGTGGCAGCAGCTTTGTCGGAAGCCTCCTTGAGCTTCGTGGCGCTATCTCGAGCTTGGGTTTCAATAGTGTCCTTGTGACTCTTCTCCAACTCCTGCGTCCTCTGCTCAAGGAGTTTCTCAATTTCTTCATCTTTGCCGCGGAGAGTGGCGGCAAGGGTTCCCTCTCGTGCTGCAAGGTCTTTCTCCTTGGCGTTGAGCAGCGCCTCGTGCTCCGTCAACTTGCCATCGTGGATTGCCGCTTCATTCTTGGCAGCATTAAGCTTTTCCTACTGCCTTACAAGATTGCGGGCCTGCTCATTATACCATGTGCTCAGCTCATCTGCTTTCTTCTTTGGTTTCTGGTCAACCAGATCTGCAGCCTTGCGCTCTTCCTGGACTCTGTCCCATCTTCGGTTGTACCTCTCTTGGACGCCCTTGAACCCGTCAGCCATAATTTCCATGAAGGCGAGATCTTCAGCATTATCAGTGGTGTCAGTGGCCTCAGAGGTTCTTTGGGCCAGAGGGAGCAAGATTCGAGCTATTTCTTCATCGAAATTGGGCCCTGCAGTGCTGGATAAACTAGGGGCTCTAGGCTCATGCCGAGAAGTGATCAACGCCAAGCTGCTTGATGGGACCTACAAGGATGACATGGCTAGTTGGTTGTTGGGGTTCAGCGCATCGATGTTGACGGGTGCCTTCTCCACATCCATCCTGGCGAAGTCGGACATATCACCAGAGGTCTTCTCAGGCTCCTCGTGAACCTCTCTGATCTCCTCGATGGTTTGCACAAGGCTCTCTTCAGCGGCAATCTTGGTGGCTTCATCAGTGGCATCCTTCACAATATTCGCTACCTCCACAAGGATTTCACCTTCTTCAGGAGAAGTTGGAGCTGTGGGGTGAAGCAAAAGCAAAGGCAGAATGAGATTCAATTTACAAGTCAAGTTCAAGAAAACAAAAAATTCTATGGAGATGTGTAAAGACAAGAGGGTTACCCATTGATGTTTGTTGATGGGGGCATCTCCTTCCCCGGCAACTTGTGTTGTCACCACACAGTCATCGACAGCTCTGTTTGTCGCAGTAGCCTTCGTGGGGGCAGGCACATCGGTGGAGGCTCTTGTCAGAGAAGCACTCTCCGGAACAGTGGTTGACGGGGGAGCCTCAGTAGGATCCACCTCTTGGCGTTCTTCATCTTGACGGGCCTCCCCCATCCCTTTGTCAAGCTCAGAGGGAGGAACTTCGGTGCTAACACAAGTGGGCGGGATCTGCACCACATCCTCACGCAGGGGACTGGGCTGGGGGCTGAGAACAATGGATTCAGCCATTGCAACCCCCTGCCCAGCACTCGCCACAGGATCTTGTGCTGTTACAGGCTTGGCCCGCTTTGATCGGTGCACGAGTGGTTCGGGGTCTCTGTCAAGACAAAAGAAATCAAGTTAAAATGACAATCAGATGAAATCAAGACTTAATGGAGATAAGCAAGTAAACAAGGATTACCAGAGCCTGTTGATCGAGGCATACGTGGAAGAGGTGAGGAAATTGGAGGAACACTCTGACGGATTGCAAACAGAGCACATCCCTCGTGCGGAAAGCAGCGCAGCTGATCACCTGGCAAAGTGTGCCACTCAAAAGCTTCCTGTGGAACTAGGAACTTTTGTGCTCAATTTGAATCAACCATCAGTCACTCCGTCAACACAGGCAAATAAAAGAAGAAAGTTGAATACTGGCAAGTATTTTCCGGCAGAACTCCCAGGAGTCGCCGGCAAGGATGTTGCCGGGAAAAATGACATGACCGTTTGTGAGCAGCGGCTTCGCGCAGAAGCTCCGGTTCTTGTTGCTGAAACAGGTGCTACCATAGCCGAAGAGATTTCTTTGGTCCTTGTCGTCGAGCCGCAAGTTCCAGCATGGGCACATCAAATAGTTCATTTCCTTCAAATAGGAGAACTTCCCGACGAGCAAGAAGAAGCCGAGAAAGTAGCCCGTCAATCGAGTATGTATCAGTTTGTGGATAACAAGCTATACAGAAAGAGGCCAAATGGTGTGAAATTGAAGTGTACTTGCCGAGAAGATGGACTAAAGCTATTGGCAGAGATACATGGAGGCATATGTGGTTCTCACATAGGATCAAGAGCACTTGCCGGCAAAGCTTTCCGGCAAGGCTTCTATTGGCCCACTGCCCTCCAGGATGCAACTGAGCTAGTAACCAAGTGTGAAGCATGCCAGTTCCACTCCAAGAACATACATCAGCCAGCTCAAGCTCTTCAAACCATCCCTCTCTCGTGGCGTTTTTCGGTCCGGGGGCTCGATATTTTGGGCCCCTTCCCTCGTGCTACCGGGGGCTTTGAGTTCTTGTACGTCACCATCGACAAGTTCACAAAGTGGCCTGAAGTAGAGCCAGTTAGGAAGGTGACAGTGCAATCAGCCATCAAGTTCTTTAAAGGATTGGTTTGCTGGTTCGGGGTTCCTAACAGAATCATCATCGACAACATCACACAGTTCACAAGTCGCACCTTCATGCTGTACACCCAAGACCTTGGCAGCAAAATCTGTTTTGCATCTGTTGCTCACCCGAGAAGCAACGGCCAAGAGGAAAGGGCAAATGCTGAAGTGATGTGTGCCCTCAAGACAAGAACCTTTGACAAGCTGTGCAAGTGTGGAGGATGCTGGATTGATGAGTTGCCGGTAGTTCTTTGGTCACTCAGGACGACACCAAAGTGAGCTACTGGCCAAACACCCTTCTCCCTAGTCTATGGTGCAGAAGCGGTGCTCCCCACGGAACTCATATACGGGTCGCCTCGAGTGCTCGCCTATGATGAGACAGAGCAAGAGCAGTTGCGGCAAGATGATGCAATGCTCCTTGAGGAAGATCACCTTCGGGTAGCTGTGCGTGCTGCACGTTACCAGCAAGCCTTGTGCCGCTATCATAGCCGCAAAGTGCACGCCCGAAGCTTTGAGTAAGCCAAGAGATCAAACAAGTTGTCGCCAAAGTGGGAAGGCCCTTATCGGGTAGTACGAGTCACCAGACCCGACGCAGTCCGCATGGAGACTGAAGATGGCATTCAAGTGCAAAACTCATGGAACATTGAGCATCTTCATAAGTTCTACCCATAAGGCGCAGTTGTCAGCCTCCCGGCAACTCCTTTTGTACAAGCTTTGTTGGCAAGACTTGTAACCCTTTGTACAAAGCCAGGCGCAGATCCTGTGCATATGTGAATAAAGCTAAGTGTTTCACAACTTTCTGTCAAAGTACATATTTATTTATGTATGACTACATGCAATGTTGTGTTACATTTTAATTTGTGTGAGATGATTAACCGTCAAGGTTCCCCGACCATTATTTTCTCTTCTTTCTTCTCAAAGGAAAGAAGGTTCCCTCACATACAAGTTTCCCAGGTGGAGTAATGGTGTGTATGCCACCTAATGACGTTCAAGTGATAGTTTCATACGGCAAGAACACAAGAAAAAGCTAAGTTGAAAAACTTTGAAACAAATTTCTTGTTATATTTGCAGCTTCCCTTGAATGATTCAGTCTTTGTATGAAAAACCTGCACACGGAGGAACCTTGTTATGGTCAGCTTGCGCTCTAGTTTTGCCTCGAGTCCGCTTGGCAAGCTTAGCAGCAGCATTCTGGCTGGCAAGTTACCTTGCTGATGGTGGCACTTCCAGCAGGCTGCTAAGGACCTGTTCCTCGAAGCGCTCGCAGCAAGTGTGCATGTCGGAAAATTTCCGGCAAAGCATAGGGTGTAAAAACATGCAAAGACAGATTGTTAAAGGGAGGCGGCATACAGTAATTTATTAGCATGAGTTATATTACATCAGAAAAGCAGTGCAGATCTAACATAAGATCGAATGTGTCCTTTACATGACAACACAATGATGGATATAACAACAAACTCAATCTCGATGATCACCCTGGATCCTGGGAATTTGGAGAACGTTGTCGACGAGAGGAGCAGCAATCTTGTTGGTGGCGGTAACGTCGGTGTTCTCCGACAGCTTCCTGAAGACCCCGGAGAGATCAAGGTCGGGATTGCGATGAGCTATTTTGAGCAGCACCCTGTATACAACTTTACGCGCAAACATCTGGGATTCATCAGCAAATGAAGCAGACCTGGCCTTGTGATGCGTCTTCAAGTCGTCAATAAGGCCCTCGAAGAGCTTGGTCAGTCTGACGGTGGTGGCCTCCTTGTCATTGACAGTGAAGCCTTAGTGAGGGAGTCCTGGACTAAGGGGTCCTCGGGTGTCCGGCCTAATTGCCATGGGCCGGACTAATGGGCCGTACTGAAGACGGAGCCGATGGTTATCCCGTGTCCAGATAGGAGTCTTTATCATCTTAAAGTGTGCTCCAAGGCAGGTCTAGGTGGCTTGGCGTGATTATTCCATCCTCTGTAACCGACTATGTGTAACCCTAGGCCCCCCCTCGGCGTGTATATAAGCCGGAGGGTTTAGTCCATAGAAATCATCAGAACAACAATAGGCATACCTCTCTAGGGTTTAGCTACTATGATCTCGAGGTAGATCTACTCTTGTAACCATCGAATATAATCAAGCAGGACATAGGGTATTACCTCCATTAAGAGGGCCCGAACCTGGGTAAAACACTGTGTCCCTTCTCTCCTGTTACCCATTGATCCTAGACTCATAGCTCGGGACCCCCTACCCGAGATCTGCCGGTTTTGACACCGACATTGGTGCTTTCATTGAGAGTTCCGCTGTGTGGTCGCCAAGAGGATCGATGGATTGTATCATCATCAACAACAACATCGTCGCCGGGGAGACTTCCGTGCCCGGCCAGCTTTTCGCGTTCGGCGGCTTCGTCTTGTGTGCCAACTCGGCCGGTCACTTAGACCAGGTCGACGGTTTCTCCCCTGGTCATCGAATCAAGTTTGGGAGCTTGGATTATGTCGCCGACATCCGAGGCGATCTGATCTTCGAGGGGTTCGCTGTTCCGTCCGGCGCACCCAACGATCTCGGAAGGGAATCCTCGGATCCACCATCCGGCCCCAGTCAGGGGTCGACACACTCTTCATCTCCAGCCTCAAGTCCAGAGCCGATCACTGCGTCCAAAGACGGGGAGTTAGACCTCGCCGAACGCATCACCCCAATCTCATGCCCGGGCTCCAGCACGGGTGTGACCTCGTCGTTCGTAGACCAAGAATCAGCCTTGGCCGGACTCGCCATTATCAAACCCGGACTCTTGCCCGAACAACAACTCTGCTTCAGTATTCGGATGCCCAGAGACGGCGCTCGCCGGACTCTCCCAGGACCTTGATCCTGAGGACGGGTTCCCAAACACCGTCATCGCCGGTCCCGTCCCGCTCTCGCTGTTAAACGAAGCGCTGGATCGGATCCAATCTGTAACCATTGCCGAGGATCTACCTCCGGTTTGTGCCCGGCCCGATCTTGGGGCCGGATTCAGGGAATTTTGCGTCCCACCCACCACCCACTTGATAGCCACCGTCAAAGACTTAATGGACATGCTAGATTATGCCTCAGAGGACATCGATGGTATGGATGAAGATGTCGAGGCTGAACCTGGCCAAACCGCGCCCACCACAGGCCGATGGACAGCCACCTCTACCTATGACGTGTACATGGTGGACACTCCCAAGAAGTAGGATGACGACGGCACCCCCAAAAAGGAAGAGGATAAGCCTGTCGAAGACCCACCAAAATGCTGACGTCAACGGCGCCAATCTTGATCTCGCCGGGGCAGGGAGAGTAACACTGGCACTGGGGAAGAAGACACCCCGGACAACATTGACAAACTCAATGAACCTGTCGCCACTGAACACCAACAATACGGACCGGCAGAGCAGGATGACCAGTTCAATCCCGAAGACCCCGAACATCACAATGACTCCGAATATAGTAATTATCTACCCCTCTTTGAAGAGGATGTTAGCCTTGGTGAGGGTGACTTTATCGTCCCCGAAGAACCATTGGAGCAGGAGCGCTTCAAGCAGCAATTTATTGCCACCGCCCGAAGCCTCAAAAAGAAACAACGGATGCTGAAGGCCGAATAGGACACCCTCAATGATAGGTGGACTAAAGTCCTAGCGGCCGAAGATGGATATGGCTATGAGCGACAGACCAAAAGGTATCCCAAATGCAAGCTGCTGCCACAGTTCGATGACGAGGCTCTCGCGCCTATATCGTCAAAGTACAACCAAGCGGACGGCTATCAAGCCTGTCTCGACTAAAATAAGGATCAATACCGAACCAAAATGTCATCGGATCTTCGGCGCGACGTAGCTCGGACCAGGGGCACCGCACACCCAATGTGTTTCACAGATGAGGTAATGCGGCATCAGTTCCCAGAAGGGTTTAAACCCGTGAATATCGAACAGTATGACGGGACTACGGACCCGGTAGTATGGATTAAGGATTTCCTTCTCCATATTCATATGGCTCGACGAGATGATCTCCACGCCATTAAGTATTTGCCACTAAAGCTCAAAGGCCCAGCCAGACATTGGTTGAATAGCCTTCCCGAAAACTCTATAGGGAGTTGGGAGGACCTCGAAGATGCATTCTGAGCTAATTTTCAGGGCACCTATGTCCGGCCACCACACGCGGACGATCTGAGTCACATAATCCAATAGCCTGGAGAGTCAACCCGGCAGTTTTGGAACCAGTTCTTAAGTAAAAAGAACCAAATTGTTGACTGTCCGGATGCCGAAGCCATAGCCGCATTCAAGCATAGCATCCGTGATGAATGGCTCGCCCGATAGCTCGGCCAGGACAAGCCGAAGACTATGTTGGCCCTTACCGCACTCATGACCCACTTTTGCATAGGTGAAGATAGTTGGTTGGCTCATACAAGCAACAACATTACAGACCCTGGTACCTCAGAGGTCCGGGATGGAAACGGGAAGCCACGGCGCAACAAGAACAAGCGCCGAAATAACAACGGAGAAGCAGATGACACGGCAGTCAAAGCCGGATTCAGCAACTCCAAGTCCGGTCAGTGGAAGAAACCCTTTAAAGGAAACAAGGACATACCATCCGCCTTGGATAAAACATTGGAGAGGCGTTGCCAGATTCATGGCACTCCAGATAAGCACGCCAATCACACCAGCCGTAACTGTTGGTTGTTCAAACAGGCCGGCAAGATCAACGCCGAAGACAAAGGCAAGGACCCCTAGAGCAAGGATGATGAAGAGCCTCGCCGCCCGAATACTGGAGGGCAAAAACAGTTTCCCCCGGATGTGATAACAGTGAATATGATCTACGTCACACACATTCCAAAGAGGGAGCGTAAGCGCGCATTACGGGATGTCTACGCCATGGAGCCTGTAGCCCCAAAATTCAATCCTTTGTCGTCTTGTCCGATCACCTTTGACCGTAGAGACCACCCAACCAGTATCCGTCATGGAGGTTCGGCGGCCCTGGTCCTAGATCCCATAATCGATGGGTACCATCTCACTAGAGTCCTTATGGACAGAGGCAGCAGCCTCAACCTAATCTATGAAGACAGGGTACGAAAGATGGGCATTGATCCATCAAGAATCAAGCCCAGTTACACCAACTTTAAGGGAGTAAAACCAGGTGTCGAAGCTCGCTGCATGGGCACAATAACTCTGGAAGAAGTGTTCGGCTCTCCAGACAATATTCGCAGTGAAGACTTGATCTTCGACATCGTCCCCTTTCGCAGTGGTTATCACGCATTATTGGGATGAACTGCTTTCGCCCGCTTTAATGCGGTCCCGCATTATGCATATCTGAAGCTTAAAATGCCGGGACCTAGAGGAGTCATCACAGTCAATGGCAACATGGAACGCTCCCTCCGAACTGAGGAGCATACTGTGGCTCTCGCAGCCGAGGTACAGTGTGGCTTGGTCAAGCCGAAGGACTCGCTGGCCGTTAAGGTTCGCGACTCAGGAAAACATGCTCGGTCTGCACCACAGTGTGCAGAGTCACCTGATGCTGAATAGCAATTTGCCCTCTGCAGCACGCCCACTTTGCCCATAAACTATGTGCCTCGCATGCACAATTTCGCGCTTAAAATACCTTGGGCAGCTGCAGGGGCAATTTTATCCAACAATCCCAAGCTTGGTTTGACGTGCCTAGGACTTTGTAGGTCTTCGGATCATGACAGGTTCTATTAAGAACCCATTCAGCGTAAAGCTACACGGCGACCCTTCTTCAGATCCTTTTTCGCAAGACCCAATCGCCGGACTCATACCTCTCAAGGATGTCTTCACCTCCAAGGAGCAAAGGCGCAGACGTGCAGCAGGGCAACGTAGGGATGTCAAACCATATTTCAAGGCTCTGTGTAAACCTTTCCCTTGTATAAAATATAAATATCTCCTTACGCTTTGGCAATTTGCATTGTACGGATCGACGTCGCACAAGAGTATAAAAGGAGAATATGTTACCTTCAATCTTTCACCAAATTGGTCCCCTTTTGTGTACATTTCCCTTTATCTTGCTCTTTAAGCACCAAAGCACACCGTCCTGGTGATTATTGCTCTCTTTGTACACCGGTTGCTAAACCGGGGGCTGTCACCGCCCTGTACATTAAGTCCGAACACCTATTCGGGTGTCTTCGGCGTCTCGGATATTGCATTATATGCATCAGTTCCGAATTATGTCTTTGGTTAATAGTTGGGTTGCCCGGCTCCTGTATTTACCCTCTTACGTTCCGCACGTTCGGCTAAGAAGGTAAAGGGAGAACTACTGCGATTGTATTTCTAGCTCGCCTGGTTAAGTACCTCAGTAGAGAAAGCCGAAAACTGACTGTCATAATATGCGAGAACTGGTCGGCAATCCGATGACTAAGTGTCATACTATAAATCGTTGGCGATTATTCTGTGTTATACGAGGGGCTGGTTTTTGTCCAGCCGTGTGACAAGGGTATAGACCTCGGCTAGCCGATCACACATCAGGAGCTAGTCCCTAGCCCCACAGTTAAGCTCATATGGCTAAGTGAAAGTAATAAAACCACATAATCTGATTGCCTAGTTTCGCCCGCATAAACCTCCTTCGTGGACCAACACCTTGGCTATGGGTTGATATGTGATCTTCGAACACCCATGTAGTATCTACATGGGGGCTGAATGTAGGGTAACGCAGCAGAAAATAAAAAAAATTCCGACCTACGCACAAGCCCAGGACCACTATGGAGACTGCATACAAGGTTTGATCATTTTCGTTACCGACTCGTAGCGCAGCGGAAGTAGAGTCGATGACGATCGGTGGTGCAGATCCCCGTAGCTAGGATTTACAACCTCCCAACCGCGAGGATGTACTCCCTCATCTGCCCCTTGAACAGCCCTCCGGGAAGCGGTCGGACAGTCCCCCGGACGGTGTCACGGACAGCCCTTCGGGAGGACCCTCGAAACTCGGACGGTTACTCGGACAGCCCTTCGGGAGGACACTCGAACTGTTGGAAATATGCCCTAGAGGCAATAATAAAATGGTTATTATTATATTTCCTTGTTCATGATAATTGTCTGTTATTCATGCTATAATTGTGTTATCCGGAAATCGTAATACGTGTGTGAATACATAGACCACAACATGTCCCTAGTAAGCCTCTAGTTGACTAGCTCGTTGATCAATAGATGGTTACGGTTTCCTGACCATGGACATTGGATGTCCTTGATAACGGGATCACATCATTAGGAGAATGATGTGATGGACAAGACCCAATCCTAAGCCTAGCACTAGATCGTGTAGTTCGTTTGCTAAAGCTTTTCCAATGTCAAGTAACTTTTCCTTAGACCATGAGATTGTGCAACTCCCGGATACCGTAGGAGTGCTTTGGGTGCACCAAACGTCACAACGTAACTGGGTGGCTATAAAGGTGCACTACGGGTATCTCCGAAAGTATCTGTTGGGTTGGCACGAATCGAGACTGGGATTTGTCTCTCCATGTAACGGAGAGGTACCTCTGGGCCCACTCGGTAGGACATCATCATAATGAGCTCAATGTGATCAAGGAGTTGTTCACGGGATGATGTGTTACGGAAACGAGTAAAGAGACTTGCCGGTAACGAGATTGAACAAGGTATCGAGATACCGACGATCGAATCTCGGGCAAGTATCGTACCGATAGACAAAGGGAATTGCGTACGGGATTGATTGAATCCTCGACATCGTGGTTCATCCGATGAGATCATCGAGGAGCATGTGGGAGCCAACATGGGTATCCAGATCCCGCTGTTGGTTATTGACCGGAGAGTCGTCTCGGTCATGTCTGCGTGTCTCCCGAACCCGTAGGGTCTACACACTTAAGGTTCGGTGACGCTAGGGTTATAGAGATATTAGTATGCGGTAACCCGAAGGTTGTTCGGAGTCTCGGATGAGATCCTGGACGTCACGAGGAGTTCCGGAATGGTCCGGAGGTAAAGATTTATATATGGGAAGTCCTATTTTGGCCACCGGAAAATGTTCGGGATTTTTCGGTATTGTACCGAGAAGGTTCTAGAAGGTTCCGGAGTGGGGCCCACCTGCATGGGGGGACCCACATGAACGTGGGTAGTGGGGGCAAGGCCCCACAACCCTAGTCAAGGCGCACCAAGATTCCCCCTTAGAAGGAATAAGATCATATCCCGAAGGGATAAGATCAAGATCCCTAAAAAAGGGGGATAACAATCGGTGGGGAAGGGAAAGGATGGGATTTCTTTCCTTCCACCTTTGCCAACGCCCCAATGGACTTGGAGGGCAAGAAACCAGCCCCCTCCACCCCTATATATAGTGGGGAGGTGCATGGGAGAAACAGCTCAGCCCCTGGCGCCTCCCTCTCCCTCCCGTGACACCTCTTCCTCCTCCAGTAGCGCTTGGCGAAGCCCTGCTGAAATCCCGCTGCTTCCACCACCACACCGTCGTGCTGCTGGCTCTCCATCAACCTCTCCTCCCCCCTTGCTGGATCAAGAAGGAGGAGACGTCTCTGCTCCGTACGTGTGTTGAACGCGGAGGTGCCGTCCGTTCGGCGCTCGGTCATCGGTGATTTGGATCACGACGAGTACGACTCCATCAACCCCGTTCTCTTGAACGCTTCCGCTCGCGATCTACAAGGGTATGTAGATACACTCCCCTCTCACTCGTTGCTAGATGACTCCATAGATTGATCTTGGTGATGCGTAGAAAATTTTAAAATTCTGCTACGTTCACCAACAGTGGCATCATGAGCCAGGTCTATGCGTAGTATCTTGCACGAGTAGAACACAAAGTAGTTGTGGGCGTCGATTTGTCAATCTTCTTGCCGTTACTAGTCTTATCTTGATTCGGCGGCACTGTGGGATGAAGCGGCCCGGACCGACCTTACACGTACGCTTACGTGAGACAGGTTCCACCGACTGACATGCACTAGTTGCATAAGGTGGCTAGCGGGTGTCTGTCTCTCCCACTTTAGTCGGATCGGATTCGATGAACAGGGTCCTTATGAAGGGTAAATAGAAATTGGCATATCAAGTTGTGGTTTTGGCGTAGGTAAGAAACGTTCTTGCTAGAAACCTATAGCAGCCACGTAAAAACTTGCAACAACAATTAGAGGACGTCTAACTTGTTTTTGCAGCAAGTGCTTTGTGATGTGATATGGCCAAAGGATGTGATGAATGATATATGTGATGTATGAGATGATCATGTTCTTGTAATAGGAATCACGACTTGCATGTCGATGAGTATGACAACCGGCAGGAGCCATAGGAGTTGTCTTAATTTATTATATGACCTGTGTGTCATTGAAATTCGCCATGTAATTACTTTACTTTATTGCTAACCGTTAGCCGTAGTAGTAGAAGTAATAGTTGGCGAGACAACTTCATGAAGACACGATGATGGAGATCATGGTGTCATGCCGGTGACGATGATGATCATGGAGCCCCGAAGATGGAGATCAAAAGGAGCGAAGTGATAATGGCCATATCATATCACTATTTTGATTGCATGAGATGTTTATCATGTTTTTGCATCTTATTTGCTTAGAACGACGGTAGCATATAAGATGATCCCTTACTAAAATTTCAAGAAAGTGTTCCCCCTAACTGTGCACCGTTGCGAAGGTTCATTGTTTCGAAGCACTACGTGTTGATCGGGTGTGATAGATTCTAACGTTCGAATACAACGGGTGTAAGCCAGATTTACACAGCAATACACTTAGGTTGACTTGACGAGCCTAGCATGTACAGACATGGCCTCGGAACACAAGAGACCGAAAGGTCGAACATGAGTCGTATAGAAGATACGATCAACATGGAGATGTTCACCGTTGATGACTAGTCCGTCTCACGTGATGATCGGACACGGCCTAGTCGATTCGGATCATGTATCACTTAGATGACGAGAGGGATGTCTATCTGAGTGGGAGTTCATTACATAATTTGATTAGATGAACTTAATTGTCATGAACTTAGTCTAAATGTTACATATCTATCTTGTAGATCAAATGGCCAACGCTAATGTTACCCTCAACTTCAACGCGTTCCTAGAGAAAAACAAGCTGAAAGACGATGGTAGCAACTATGCGGACTGGGCCCGTAACCTGAGGATTATCCTCATAGCTGCCAAGAAATCATATGTCCTTGAAGCACCGTTAGGTGACCCACCTGCTCTCCCAGCACTGCCAGACGATTTGAACGTTTGGCAGACACGCACCGATGATTACTCCTTCGTTCAGTGCGGCATGCTCTTCAGCTTAGAACCGGGGCTCCAAAAGCGTTTTGAGCATCACGGAGCATATGAGATGTTCGAAGAGCTGAAAATGGTTTTCCAAGCTCATGCCCGGATCGAGAGATATGAAGTCTCCGATAAGTTCTACAGCTGTAAGATGGAGGAAAATAGTTCTGTCAGCGAGCACATACTCAAAATGTCTGGGTTGCACAGTCGCTTGTCTCAGCTGGGAGTTAATCTCCCGGATGACGCGGTCGTTGACAGAATCCTTCAGTCGCTTCCACCTAGCTACAAGAGCTTCGTGATGAACTTCAACATGCAGGGGATGGAAAAGACCATTCCTGAGGTATATGCGATGCTGAAGTCAGCGGAGGCAGAGATCAGAAAGGAACATCAAGTGTTGATGGTGAATAAAACCACTAAGTTCAAGAAGGGCAAGGATAAGAAGAACTTCAAGAAGGACGGCAAGGGAGTTGCCGCGCCTGGTAAGCCAGCTGCCGGGAAGAAGTCGAAGAATGGACCCAAGCCTGAGACTGAGTGCTTTTATTGCAAGGGAAACGGTCACTGGAAGCGAAACTGCCCCAAGTACTTGGCGGACAAGAAGGCCGGCAATACCAAAGGTATATATGATATACATGTAATTGATGTGTACCTTACCAGCACTCGTAGTAGTTCCTGGGTATTTGATACCGGTGCGGTTGCTCATATTTGTAACTCAAAGCAGGAACTGCGGAATCAGCGTAGACTGGCAAAGGACGAGGTGACGATGCGCGTCGGGAATGGTTCCAAGGTCGATGTGATCGCCGTCGGCACGCTACCTCTGCATCTACCTACGGGATTAGTTTTAAACCTCAATAATTGTTATTTAGTACCAGCTTTGAGCACGAACATTGTATCTAGATCTCGCTTAATGCGAGATGGCTACTCATTTAAATCTGAGAATAATGGTTGTTCTATTTATATGAGAGATATGTTTTATGGTCATGCCCCGCTGGTGAATGGTTTATTTTTATTGAATCTCGAACGTGATGTTACACATGTTTATAATGTGAATGCCGAGAAATGCAAGGTTGATAACGATAGTCCCACATACTTGTGGCACTGCCGCCTTGGTCATATCGGTGTTAAACGCATGAAGAAACTCCATGCAGATGGACTTTTGGAGTCTCTTGATTATGAATCATTTGACAGATGCGAACCATGCCTCTTGGGCAAGATGACCAAGACTCCGTTCTCCGGAACAATGGAGCGAGCAACCAACTTATTGGAGATCATACATACTGATGTGTGTGGTCCAATGAGTGTTGAGGCTCGCGGTGGTTATCGTTATGTTCTCACCCTCACCGATGATTTGAGTAGATATGGGTATGTCTACTTGATGAAGCACAAGTCTGAGACCTTTGAAAAGTTCAAGGAATTTCAGAGTGAGGTTGAGAATCAACGTGACAAGAAAATAAAGTTCTTACGATCAGATCGTGGAGGAGAATATTTGAGTCATGAATTTGGCACGCACTTAAGGAAATGTGGAATTGTTTCACAACTCACGCCGCCTGGAACACCTCAGCGTAATGGTGTGTCCGAACGTCGTAATTGCACTCGATTGGATATGGTGCGATCTATGATGTCTCTTACCGATTTACCGCTATCCTTTTGGGGTTATGCTTTAGAGACTGCCGCATTCACTTTAAATAGGGCACCGTCAAAATCCGTTGAGACGACACCGTATGAATTATGGTTTGGGAAGAAACCTAAGCTGTCGTTTCTGAAAGTTTGGGGATGCGATGCTTATGTGAAGAAACTTCAACCAGAGAAGCTCGAACCCAAGTCGGAAAAATGCGTATTCATAGGATACCCTAAGGAAACTATTGGGTATACCTTCTACCTAAGATCCGAGGGCAAGATCTTTGTTGCCAGGAATGGATCCTTTCTAGAGAAAGAGTTTCTCTCGAAAGAAGTAAGTGGGAGGAAAGTGGAGCTTGATGAGATGACCCTCGAACCGGAGAGTAGCGCAGCACAGGAAAATGTTTCTGTGGAGCCTACACCGGCTAGAGAGGAAGTTATTGATAATGATCATGATCAAGCTACCACTGAACTTCGAAGGTCCATGAGGACACGTTCCGCACCAGAGTGGTATGGCAATCCTGTCCTGAAAATCATGTTGTTAGACAACAGTGAACCTTCGAACTATGAAGAAGCGATGGCGGGCCCGGATTCCGACAAATGGCTTGAAGCCATGAAATCCGAGATAGGATCCATGTATGAAAACGAAGTATGGACTTTGACTGACTTGCCCGATGATCGGCAAGCCATAGAAAATAAATGGATCTTTAAGAAGAAGACTGACGCGGATGGTAATGTGACCATCTATAAGGCTCGGCTTGTCGCTAAGGGTTATCGACAAGTTCAAGGGGTTGACTACGATGAGACTTTCTCACCCGTAGCGAAGCTGAAATCCGTCAGAATCATGTTAGCAATTGCCGCATACTATGATTATGAGATATGGCAAATGGACGTCAAAACGGCATTCCTTAATGGGTTTTTTAAGGAAGAGTTGTATATGATACAACCGGAAGGTTTTGTCGACCCTGAGAATGCTGACAAGGTATGCAAGCTCCAGCGCTCAATCTATGGGCTGGTGCAAGCATCTCGGAGTTGGAACATTCGCTTTGACGAGATGATCAAAGCGTTTGGGTTCACACAGACTTATGGAGAAGCCTGTGTTTACAAGAAAGTGAGTGGGAGCTCTATAGCATTTCTCATATTATATGTGGATGACATACTGCTGATGGGAAATGATATAGAATTCTTGGAAAGTATAAAGGCCTACTTGAATAAGTGTTTTTCAATGAAGGACCTTGGAGAAGCTGCTTATATATTAGGCATCAAGATCTATAGAGATAGATCGAGACGCCTCATAGGTCTTTCGCAAAGCACATACCTTGATAAGATATTGAAGAAGTTCAATATGGATCAGTCCAAGAAGGGGTTCTTGCCTGTATTGCAAGGTGTGAAATTGAGCTCGGCTCAATGCCCGACCACGGCAAAAGATATAGAAGAGATGAGTGTCATCCCCTATGCCTCAGCCATAGGGTCTATTATGTATGCCATGCTGTGTACCAGTCCTGATGTAAACCTTGCTGTAAGTTTGGTAGGTAGGTACCAAAGTAATCCCGGCAAGGAACACTGGACAGCGGTCAAGAACATCCTGAAGTACCTGAAAAGGACTAAGGATATGTTTCTCGTATATGGAGGTGACGAAGAGCTCGTCGTAAAGGGTTACGTCGATGCTAGCTTCGACACAGATCCGGATGACTCCAAGTCACAAACCGGATACGTGTATATTTTGAATGGTGGAGCGGTAAGCTGGTGCAGTTGCAAGCAAAGCGTCGTGGCGGGTTCTACATGCGAAGCGGAGTACATAGCAGCCTCGGAGGCAGCACACGAAGCAGTATGGATGAAGGAGTTCATCACCGACCTAGGAGTCATTCCAAATGCGTCGGGTCCAATGGCTCTCTTCTGTGACAACACTTGAGCTGTTGCCCTTGCCAAGGAGCCCAGGTTTCACAAAAGGACGAGGCATATCAAGCGTCGCTTCAACTCCATACGTGAACATGTTCAAGATGGAGACATAGATATTTGTAAAGTGCACACGGATTTGAATGTAGCAGATCCGTTGACTAAACCTCTTTCACGAGCAAAACATGATCAACACCAGTACTCTATGGGTGTTCGATTCATCACAATGTAACTAGATTATTGACTCTAGTGCAAGTGGGAGACTGTTGGAAATATGCCCTAGAGGCAATAATAAAATGGTTATTATTATATTTCCTTGTTCATGATAATTGTCTGTTATTCATGCTATAATTGTGTTATCCGGAAATCGTAATACATGTGTGAATACATAGACCACAACATGCCCCTAGTAAGCCTCTAGTTGACTAGCTCGTTAATCAATAGATGGTTGCGGTTTCCTGACCATGGACATTGGATGTCATTGATAACGGGATCACATCATTAGGAGAATGATGTGATGGACAAGACCCAATCCTAAGCCTAGCACTAGATCGTGTAGTTCGTTTGCTAAAGCTTTTCCAATGTCAAGTAACTTTTCCTTAGACCATGAGATTGTGCAACTCCCGGATACCGTAGGAGTGCTTTGGGTGCACCAAACGTCACAACGTAACTGGGTGGCTATAAAGGTGCACTACGGGTATCTCCGAAAGTATCTGTTGGGTTGGCACGAATCGAGACTGGGATTTGTCACTCCATGTAACGGAGAGGTACCTCTGGGCCCACTCGGTAGGACATCATCATAATGAGCTCAATGTGATCAAGGAGTTGTTCACGGGATGATGTGTTACGGAAACGAGTAAAGAGACTTGCCGGTAACGAGATTGAACAAGGTATCGAGATACCGACGATCGAATCTCGGGCAAGTATCGTACCGATAGACAAAGGGAATTGCGTACGGGATTGATTGAATCCTCGACATCGTGGTTCATCCGGTGAGATCATCGAGGAGCATGTGGGAGCCAACATGGGTATCCAGATCCCGCTGTTGGTTATTGACCGGAGAGTCGTCTCGGTCATGTCTGCGTGTCTCCCGAACCCGTAGGGTCTACACACTTAAGGTTCGGTGACGCTAGGGTTATAGAGATATTAGTATGCGGTAACCCGAAGGTTGTTCGGAGTCTCGGATGAGATCCTGGACGTCACGAGGAGTTCCGGAATGGTCCGGAGGTAAAGATTTATATATGGGAAGTCCTATTTTGGCCACCGGAAAATGTTCGGGATTTTTCGGTATTGTACCGAGAAGGTTCTAGAAGGTTCCGGAGTGGGGCCCAACTGCATGGGGGGACCCACATGAACGTGGGTAGTGGGGGCAAGGCCCCACACCCCTAGTCAAGGCGCACCAAGATTCCCCCTTAGAAGGAATAAGATCATATCCCGAAGGGATAAGATCAAGATCCCTAAAAAAGGGGGATAACAATCGGTGGGGAAGGGAAAGGATGGGATTTCTTTCCTTCCACCTTTGCCAACGCCCCAATGGACTTGGAGGGCAAGAAACCAGCCCCCTCCACCCCTATATATAGTGGGGAGGTGCTTGGGAAAAAGAGCTCAGCCCCTGGCGCCTCCCTCTCCCTCCCGTGACACCTCTTCCTCCTCCAGTAGCGCTTGGCGAAGCCCTGCTGAAATCCCGCTGCTTCCACCACCACACCGTCGTGCTGCTGGATCTCCATCAACCTCTCCTCCCCCCTTGCTGGATCAAGAAGGAGGAGACGTCTCTGCTCCGTACGTGTGTTGAACGCGGAGGTGCCGTCCGTTCGGCGCTCGGTCATCGGTGATTTGGATCACGACGAGTACGACTCCATCAACCCCGTTCTCTTGAACGCTTCCGCTCGCGATCTACAAGGGTATGTAGATACACTCCCCTCTCACTCGTTGCTAGATGACTCCATAGATTGATCTTGGTGATGCGTAGAAAATTTTAAAATTCTGCTACGTTCCCCAACACGAACAGCCCCTCGGGCAAAAGGACGAAACTACAACATCTCTACAGAGTTGCACACATACGGTGTCATCTATCCGGCAGGGCTTCGCCGTCAAGAACTAGTTCCCACCGGAACCCAGACAGCCTTTCGGCACTACGAAACTATTTCGTGGGAGGGAGAAAGAATGCCAGATCATGCATGGCTTGTGTGAGAGAGTTGGAGTGGAGTTGGAGAGCACCTCTCCTCCTCCTTATATAGTGGTGGAAGGGGTGGAGGGGGCTGAAAATTCAGCCCACTAACATGGGGAAAACATGTTCCCACAAAACAAGGAGAACATGTTCCCACCAAACAAGGGAAAAACATGTTCCCTTGTCCATGGTGTTCCCCCATGGGGCCCCACCTTCCTCCCAACACTCTCCACCATTTGTGGAGGCTGCCCCCCACCATGGGGGGCCCCCCAACATCTTTGTCCAGCCACAAGGGGCTGCCCCCTCAAGGGGGGGCGCCCCCAAAACAGCCCCCACGATCCGTGGGATCTTGTCCCCTCACGCTGGGACAAAATGTTTTCCGCGACTATTACTTTTGAAAAATTCTGGAAGGTCCCAGAACATTTCCGGCACCCTCTAAAATTATCTGGACGCGCTCTAGAACATTTCCAGTATGGTGGTTTAATTTAAAACCATCTTTGTTTACCCGGTAAACAACTCCGGCAGCTCCGAAACCTTTTTTCGGTTTTATCTCCGAAAAAATTCCAGAAATTACCAGACCAATCTGGCAACCTCCGAAACATTCCCGGTGCTTGCCGAAACCTTTTTGGATCAATGGTTTTATCCGAAACAACTTTTCGGTTTTACCGAAACTTTTTCAGTGTTCTCTCTCCAGAACTCTTCCTTTGTCTCCGAAACTTTTCGGTGATTTTCTCTCAGACTCCCTGTCTAGAATTCAGCAGATAGATGACCCTTAAGCGTGTGACCCTATAGGTTCGGTGAAGTATAGACATGACCAGAACACCTTCTGATCAATGATCAGCATCGGAGCCGTGGACACCCATATTGACCCCTATACCCACACGAATGAATATTCGAGTGAACCTCCAGTTGCCGTGTGCTATTCCTGTTGCTTCACGATATGTTACAAATACCCGAGGTTAGACATGTTGGCATCCCCGTGGATCAACAACTTGTCCACTATGCCAGTTACCCCGTTATCGGTATTGTTCTCTTTTCTCGTTACCGTGTTCCGGCATCCCCGTGATCAAATCACAAAGTGTCTGGCCAGACGATGATGGATACCGTAACACCGAGAGGGCCCAGAGATATCTCTCCATCGTTGGAGGAGCAAATCCCAATCTTGAGCTATCAAGTTACTTGACATACTTTCCCATGAACCCGTAAGCCGCCGTAATAGCCATCCAGTTACGGATGACGTTTAACAAACCCCAAAGTTCATGAATCAAGCATGAAGAAACTCGATACTCTCATGGTCTGAGGAATTATGCAAACGTTAACCATCTCTGTGTTATTAACCATTAACTTGTGACGAATGAATCTCATAGCATAACATCAATCGGGTCGATTCAACACAAATGTTCTTCTAACATTGTGCCCTCAAAGTTGCTAGCATAGACATGCCCATGATTGGGAAAACATAATCATCATGCAACACTTGAGCTAGTCTTAGAGGCATGACTAGGAATACATTTTACCGTTTATTATACCACACGTGCACATGGGTTTTCCCCAGAGCCTTTATGGATATACGGGCTCGGGAACCATAGCAGTTATAGCATGGAATATAAACTTAATTATGAACAGGGAGATAATTAATAACATTTATTATTGCCTCTAGGGCATATCTCCTACAGACTCCCACTTGCACTAGAATCAATAATCTAGTTGATGGTAATGCACTTTACACCTGTGGCACACCGGTGTAAATATGCTTCGCTTGTGGTATAGCCTGATGTCCAACGGATCTGACGACTTCAGCTCCGTGTGTATCTTTGCATATCCTCGCGTCTTAACACTTTCACAAAATCCATATTTTGTGTTGACTTGGCTTTGTATGTATGTGAATCACAGGTCAAACCTGGATTCCTCAGACTGAGTTATGGAGCAACTACTTGCAGTAGTGTCCCATTGACAAAAGCCATCTTGGAACCATACTAAGTTCATGAATGAACTATATGATTCAACATCTTCTTTGTCGCTTTAAAAGCGGCAACATACTTCGCCCCTGTTATAGAATTCGCCACAGTAACTTGTTTGGAACATTTTCCAACTAACTGTGCCACCACATTGTGTGTTACACAAAACCCTCAATTTAAATCGAAAATCGCATGGAGAAATGATGAAGACTGTATCGATGTAACCTTTTACAACGAACTCTTCATGATCTTCACTTGCGAGAAAACATGTCATCAGTGCTACTATAGTACTCAATGACCCTTTTTCACTGTTGTCCCATGATCAGTACTTTGATCACTTTGGTATCTATACTCGCAACACCTTGGGAGTATCGGACATATCTGGTTGTTTTACATACCATGGAATACATGATTAATCGAAACACAAGAGTGTGTGGAATCTCCATCATGTATTTTGCTCATCAGTGTTTTGGGACACCGAGTCTTGCAAAAACTCTTTCCATGTGACTTCGGCAAGAATCACTCCTTGGCCTTTTAATGCTAAAAGATTTTAGCATCTTGTCAATATATATTCATTGCCTAGCCCCATTAGGTAAATCTATCTTCATAGATCATCATGCCTAATATTAAGGCTATTTAGCCCAAGCACTTCATCAAAAAACCCTTTTCAAATGAAGTCCTAATTCGTGTCAAGAAATTTAATTCCAATTAACAATGTGTCAAGCACACAACGTTTTTAGAAATATTATTATGCTCCCACTTACTTTCTTGAATCACAAGCATCTTCGTTACCCATTGATGAAGTCAAAACCCTTTTAACCATTTCATCAAAACACAAAGATTCCAACTCCATTTTGCTCTCTTCTGTCCATTGCTGGAACTCTGAAGTTTGCATACTTACTAGCATCCTCTGGATTGACAAAATACCTTGGACTGTAACACATGCAAGTCCTTGGTTTCATTTCCATCAGGTGGAAATCCTTTTGTCATCCATTGTTTTATATCTCATGATATGAAATATGTATTAATTGCTAGTTCAACCCGAACCGACTTTAAGCATCGCTACGGTGAAGCAACCTCATCGTAGTCAACTCCTTGAACTTGTATATTGCAACAAGTCGAGCTTTATGGATAAAACATTTTTATTCGTATCTGTTATAGTTCCATAAATATTCATCAGACTCTAAGTCTTCCGAAAGGTATATCAAGGTTTTAATCTTGAATCACTTATATGGAAACTATCTCGGATTGTATTGGCATTTAGCCAATTCCGGAGTCAGGGCCCATCAACGTTTCCTTGTGTATCGTAGGTATACTGTTGTCTAACAACAATATCTCGTTTGCGCACCTGAGAGGTTTGCACGAGCCTTGCCTACGTGGTTCAGCTGCAAGTTCGACCGAAGTCCATACATTTTATTGTAGAGACTTCCGTATCAGTCGCAGTAGGAAACTCTGGAATTACTTCCAAGGTCTCTTTCCTTTGACCTAATGACGAAGATACTGTTTATCTTGTCGAGTTGCACTATTCTCCCACTCACCTTTTGAAAGAACCATTTTCTTCAAAAAGCATACCGTTCTTTGTGGCAAACCTATTTGCCTCGGTATAGTGAGGGAGGAATACCCAATTACTTGGGATAACCTACAAAGTAGCACTTGTCTGATTTGGAATAGGTTTGTAACCTTTTACACAAGCCCCATATTCCAAATGTTAAGAAAAGATATAACATGGTTGGGCGTACCATACCATGGCGTCGTTTCAACAGACCTGATGGAGCTCTTTTCAGTGTAAAAGCCGCAGTCTCTAAAGCATCACTTTAAAAGGGATAATGGCAAATTTATTTATGTCATCTTTGATCTTACCATGTCATAAATGGTTCGATTACATCTTCACGGACTTTCCACTCACAGTGGTGTTCCGGGAGGTGTAAGTTATGAAACTCTTTTCACAACTCATCAGACATTCGCTAAACTTGTAACTCAAATATTCCTTTCTGCAATCCAATTGTAGAAACATAATTTTCTTGTTACAATAACTTCTACTTCATTCTTGAAAACCTTTTGACTGAATTCAAAAGATCTAGACTTACGTCTCATCAAGTAAATATCCATATATCTACTTGAGTCATTTTTGAAGATAGATAAATCCACTACTTGCAACAACATTTATTGGACTACATACATCATGATGCATGATCACCAATACGTTCTTTGTTCGTTCCTTATGGCCTGTGAACGGTATTTTAGTCACTTCACTTTTCGAAGAAAAGTTGCAAGTGTCAGACGATTCAAAATCAAATGACTTCAAAATCCATCATAATGGAATTTTCCATGCGGGTTTCTCCAATGTGACCAAATGCAGTGCCACACTTGTGTGGTATTCTTTTAGTCTTGCGACATTTAGCGTCAGTGTTATGGATGTATCATATTACCATCAATATTCATAACATACGTCCCATCTGGATGGAAGCATGGCCCTTCATGTTATTCATAATACTGAACAACAATTGTTCTTTTATGAACAACCCTTTTGCAACAAACATTTTGCAATGGGCTAGAGTGTATGAAACTCTAAAATGAATTATGAAAGTAAATCCAGAGGTAATATATTAATATCATTATTCATAACATACATCTCATTCTCAATGAAAGTATGGCCCTTATGTTATTCATAACTTCGAACATCAAAAGTTCTCTTATGAACAACCTTCTTGCAAGATACCTTATGCAATGGGCTAGAGTTTGTGAAACTCTAAATGAATTATGAAAATAAATACAGACGGTAATACACCGATGGAAGGTATAGTAACATTTACTATGTTCCCTGTGTATACCAAAACCTCATTCCTGGCTAGTCTTTCAGGCCATAGTAGTTCTTACATCGAGTTGCAACAGAATGCAATCGAGCGGGTATATTTGTGATTAACTCACAATACCCAAGAATTAGTGATTAACAATTTAATCATAATTCCCAAGAACTATATCTTTGACCAGCCTTCTATACATCAAAACCTTGTATGACATTCATACATGAGCTGGATATTCCAGTCTTCTCTCTTTTTGCCTTTATACTTCTAACAGTTTAACTTTTAGTATTTCTCCTACTCTCAGAAGAAGCACCCAACTTAAGAGTGGCGTTAGCCCTGGACTTCCTAGGCGTGAAAGTTTCACTAACACCCTTCGGACACTTCCATTCTCTATAAGTTGTTGTTTTATTCACCTTTCATCATATGACAGGCGTTCTACTGGATCCCTCTCTTATCAGTCTAATGCATAGTAAACTCCTTTACTAATAGTTTGCAAACAAACATTGCTTTGGATATCTCATATCTTTTAGCCTTTGTCTGTCTCTGAAAATGATTTTCAGATTCCATGAATATCACATAACTATCCAAACTTTCAAAGTTTGGGTCTCATGGAAACAAACATATTGCACTTGACTAAAATGGAATTCTAGCTTTTGGATCAAAGGACGAGAGTCACATGATCCATAGCATAAGCGAGAGAATACCGAAAGTATGCGATAGGACAAAGTCCTTCTCGGTACTCTTGAGGACAATCCTCACATTACGTTACCAACCGTAAAGATTTAACCAGATATTTAATAGCTATTCAATTTTAATAGGGAAGGTGGAAATGCGAGCCATTATTCTACAACTATTATATAAATCACACTTAGACAGTGTTCAAAATTAATTGCACTGAGAATTAAACAGGTTAATTCAACAGTGCGCTCCCACTCAAATCAATATCTCTCATAATTGATTGTGAGTGATTCAAGACCCGTGTTTTGATTATTCGTCATTGATGTTAGTCACCACTGATGACGAAAATCTCAACCGGTAGGCCAACCTGCCAATCACATCTCTATGCGACTCTTGTTCATCTTTCGATGGGCGTGTTCCGAGCTCATGACTGTCATGCCTGAACGTCAAAGACAACCAAGTGATCTCGCTGCGAGGTCTGAACTCACCCGCCTCACACATCCCTAATCGTTCGTACCCATGTTAGTCATGGCGCACCCCGAAAAGTTAGGTGCCGTGACGGTGCTACACTTGGGAGAACACTATCAACTATGATATTTTTGTGAGAGATCACCCTAATAAAAAGCGACTACCGCGCAGTCAAGAAGGGTGCATCATAAGGGATAAAAATCTCAGGCAATTCATAATAGCATGATATGGTATAGCCCTTTCTGACGGAGAAGTCTTGTATTTCTTCGTCTTCGGCATTCGCGTCGGTGTTCACCTTCGCGAAGATTGCCACCACCTTGTCGATGCACCAGATAATATTGCTATCTCTATAGCTAATAAAATAATGCATTACACAAGGTTGACACGCAGGTCATTTAAAGTGCAATCATATGGCTCCAGCCATCATGCCAAATCATGACACGCAGGTCATGTTAATCAATTTACATCATATAGACATCTCATACATAATCAAATTAATTTGAGCACTGCTATACCACATCACATGCACATGCAAACCCTCCTGCAAAACCAAGTTAGACGCCTCTAATTGGTTCATGCAAAAATTTGTTTTACGTGGCTTCTAAGGTTTCGAAACAAACCGAAGCTACCAACGTCCATCATCAAGTATGATAATCCAAGTCGCTAGATTAACAATGCGGGGTGTATGAAACACGAGATAATAAAATCTCGAGCCCCATACTGAACTTCGTCATACGCATGACCCCCGTGCAGATCATATCTGCATTGCCCTTTCGTCTACGAAACATCCATCTTTCTTTAACTAAAGTGGAACCCAAAGAACTGTTAGCACTTCGTTGATCTGTCAATCAGCATACTCAGGAGCAGCATGAAAGGATCGCGGATTGCCAGAACTTTGTGAGATTCCACAATGCTGTCAAGATCAGGACTATGCAAATTCAAGGGAAGCAACAAGAACATCGGGTAACAGATTTCATCTGCTACCCGCACAAATAATTTTCAGTAATAGAACACATCTACTACCTAATTATATTGTGCAACACCCATACATCTCTATGTATTCTAGATCGCAACCTGCATCTACGCATAGCATGGCTCATGATGCCACTGTAGGGTAATGCAGCAGAAAATAAAAAAAATTCCGACCTACGCACAAGCCCAGGACCACTATGGAGACTGCATACAAGGTTTGATCATTTTCGTTACCGACTCGTAGCGCAGCGGAAGTAGAGTCGATGACGATCGGTGGTGCAGATCCCCGCAGCTAGGATTTACAACCTCCCAACCGCGAGGATGTACTCCCTCATCTGCCCCTCGAACAGCCCTCCGGGAAGCGGTCGGACAGTCCCCCGGACGGTGTCACGGACAGCCCTTCAGGAGGACCCTCGAAACTCGGACGGCTACTCGGACAGCCCTTCGGGAGGACACTCGAACAGCCCCTCAGGCAAAAGGACGAAACTACGACCTCTCTACAGAGTTGCACACATACGGTGTCATCTATCCGGCAGGGCTTCGCCGTCCAGAACTAGTTCCCACCGGAACCCAGACAGCCTTTCGGCACTACGAAACTATTTTGTGGGAGGGAGAAAGAATGCCAGATCATGCATGGCTTGTGTGAGAGAGTTGGAGTGGAGTTGGAGAGCACCTCTCCTCCTCCTTATATAGTGGTGGAAGGGGTCGAGGGGGCTGAAAATTCAGCCCACTAAACATGGGGAAAACATGTTCCCACAAAACAAGGAGAACATGTTCCCACCAAACAAGGGAAAAACATGTTCCCTTGTCCATGGTGTTCCCCCATGGGGCCCCACCTTCCTCCCAACACACTCCACCATTTGTGGAGGCTGCCCCCCACCATGGGGGGCCCCCCCAACATCTTTGTCCAGCCACAAGGGGCTGCCCCCTCAAGGGGGGGGGGCGCCCCCAAAACAGCCCAAAACAGCCCCCACGATCCGTGGGATCTTGTCCCCTCACGCTGGGACAAAATGTTTTCCGCGACTATTACTTTTGAAAAATTCTGGAAGGTCCCAGAACATTTCCGGCACCCTCTAAAATTATCTGGACGCGCTCTAGAACATTTCCAGTATGGTGGTTTAATTTAAAACCATCTTTGTTTACCCGGTAAACAACTCCGGCAGCTCCGAAACCTTTTTTCGGTTTTATCTCCGAAAAAATTCCAGAAATTACCAGACCAATCTGGCAACCTCCGAAACATTCCCGATGCTTGCCGAAACCTTTTTGGATCAATGGTTTTATCCGAAACAACTTTTTGGTTTTACCAAATCTTTTTCAGTGTTCTCTCTCCGGAACTCTTCCGTTGTCTCCGAAACTTTTCGGTGATTTTCTCTCAGACTCCCTGTCTAGAATTCAGCAGATAGATGACCCTTAAGCGTGTGACCCTATAGGTTCGGTGAAGTATAGACATGACCGGAACACCTTCCGATCAATGATCAGCATCGGAGCCGTGGACACCCATATTGACCCCTATACCCACACGAATGAATATTCGAGTGAACCTCCAGTTGCCGTGTGCTATTCATGTTGCTTCATGATATGTTACAAATACCCGAGGTTAGACATGTTGGCATCCCCGTGGATCAACAACTTGTCCACTATGCCAGTTACCCCGTTATCGGTATTGTTCTCTTTTCTCGTTACCGTGTTCCGGCATCCCCGTGATCAAATCACAAAGTGTCTGGCCAGACGATGATGGATACCGTAACACCGAGACGGCCCAGAGATATCTCTCCATCGTCGGAGGAGCAAATCCCAATCTTGAGCTATCATGTTACTTGACATACTTTCCCATGAACCCGTAAGCCGCCGTAATAGCCATCCAGTTACGGATGACGTTTAACAAACCCCAAAGTTCATGAATCAAGCATGAAGAAACTCGATACTCTCATGGTCTGAGGAATTATGCAAACGTTAACCATCTCTGTGTTATTAACCATTAACTTGTGACGAATGAATCTCATAGCATAACATCAATCGGGTCGATTCAACACAAATGTTCTTCTAACATTGTGCCCTCAAAGTTGCTAGCATAGACATGCCCATGATTGGGAAAACATAATCATCATGCAACACTTGAGCTAGTCTTAGAGGCATGACTAGGAATACATTTTACCGTTTATTATACCACACGTGCACATGGGTTTCCCCTAGAGCCTTTATGGATATACGGGCTCGGGAACCATAGCAGTTATAGCATGGAATATAAACTTAATTATGAACAGGGAGATAATTAATAACATTTATTATTGCCTCTAGGGCATATCTCCTACACTGAAGCCGACGACTGGTAGCTTTCAGACTAAAAACGGCCGCAGAGGAGTCAAAATAAACATAAACAAAACATACACACAACTAAGTGGCGCAAAACTTAATATATGTCAAAAGGCTTAAAGCATAAAGTTTTACATGCCATGGTACGTTACTCGTACATCACATCCTTAGAGCATTGGGCCTCTATTGCCCGAGCACCTTCCATCACTTCGGCAAAATAGTGCTCGGGGCGCCGATGATCCTTTCCGGCGGGAGGAGGCCCGGTAGCTACTTCGATGGCCTTCATCTTTAGCCATTGGACCTTGGTCCTGGCAAAGGCCATCCAGGCACGTTTGATGCAGACCGAGCGCTTCACCGCTTCGATCCGGGGAGACGCGTCCCGCAGTCGCTTCACCAGGCCGAAGTAGCTGCTGGGGACCGGCTCGGCCGGCCACAAATGGATGGCGAGGTCCTTCATGGCCAGCTCTGCCGTCCGGTGTAGCTCCACCAGCTGCTTCATCTGGTTGCTAAGGAGGGGAGGGTGTTCGGGCACTTGAAATTGTGACAAGAACAGTTTCTCCTAGACCTCTCCCTCCTAGGCGCGGAAGTACTCAGCGGCGTCAGCCGCACTCCTCGGAAGGTCCGCCAACGCCCCTGGATATCGCCATACTCGGGTGAGTAAAGCGTATCGTTGACCTCCGAATTCACTCTGCAGTAAATAAGGCTTACCAGCCGATATCTGCCTTGCTTGGCGGATCTCCTTGCGAGCACTCCGGGATTCGGTCCGCGCATCTTCGGCGTCCTTACGAATTTTTGAGAGCTCGACAGATTGATCCGAAGCCTTCTGCTCAAGGACCTCATATCTAGTGAAAGCGTCCTTGAGCTCCTACTCAACTTCCGATACCCGAGCCTCGTGCTGGCGCCGGGCAACTTGTTCAGTCTTCAAATCGGCAGCGGCCTTCTCAGCAGCTGCCTTGTCCGCCGCGGCTTCTTTCTTGGCCTCGGAGAGAATGGCCTTGAGGCTCTCAACCTCTGTAGCGCCCACTGTTCATAAGAATTTCCAGATAGACAAATTATGTCATATGTAATCTCTGACTATCTTCTAAAACTGAACTATTGAAATGTTCAAACATATATACATTTCGTTTCCTCAAACTGCTTGTTAACGCGGTCGATCTCCTCATCGGCGATTCGGAGTTTCCGATTCAATTCGGAAATCTCCGCGGCGTTCGACACCGCAGCCAGCATGAAGGCCTTTCACATTAAGACACAATAAGTCGTGAACCTGAAGAGTGCGATTATAGATCCTTTGTCCGGTTCTTTTCAAACCAGACAAAGTCTCAGGGGCTACTGTGTGTATAGAAACAGGCATAATCAACTTATTTCTTTCCAAATAAATATAAAAGGAAGTGTATAAAGGCATTACAATGCCTACCTCGAAGCCAGTTAGCAGGCTACCGAAGGCGTCATTCAGTCCACGGTTGGCGGACCGAATCTTCTCCATCACCACACCCATCAAGGTACAGTGTTCTTCCATGATGGTAGCACTTGCCAGTGCTTCCTCCACGGTATCCCGTGCCCCAGACACCGCTGGCTCAGTGGAGGGCGGCACGGGAGACGGAGCCCTGACCCTTTCATGGGTCGGGGACAGTGTCGTCAGCTCCGGGGCCCTGGTGGGCCCTGGAGTAGTGTTCGGCAGAGGCCCGGGTTGGCCGGGCTCTCCCTCTTTATGTGCCAGAGGGGATTTCTCCCCCTGGTCTTTGGCGGCCGGGGTATTCGCCTCGGCCATCATCTCGTCGACCCCACCCACCTTTTCCTGGCTGGGAGGCGTCCTTAGAGACGACACCTCGGCACTCTACATAGTAGCAGGGGGTGGGGACCGCACTGGTGTCTCGCTCTCCGCCATGTCAGTGGGCAGAGAGCTCCCCTCCGACAGTGGTTCGGCGGGGATCGTGCATGGAGGGCTATAATAAAACATGAATCAGGTTAAAAATAATAACAAGAATGCAAGTAGAATTAAACTAAGTGTTTGGAATCATACGATGTGGCGAGGGGCTCAACCCTGGCGTTCCGCTTGGGAACGACCTCTGACGCTACGGATCCGGTTTTGGAATTCGAGCTGCCAGGGAGAACAAGATTCGGCCTCGTGGGGGCGGCTTTCTCGGTGTTTTCGGCCGTCACCCTCTTCTTCGGGCGAGGGGAATCGCTCCCCTCTCCCGCTTCTTCTTCCTCCTCGTCCTCGTCATGGGCGGAGGGAGCTTCGGTCTCTCCGGACTTGGTCTCCGGAGGACCCTTTGAGCTATGGCCATCTTGGGCCTCCTCTGTCTTCTTCTTCTTGGGCTTCTTTTCGGGCGCCTTATAAGGCGTAGGTACCAGCATCTTCGACAGCTGCGGTGTCCTTGGGTCTTCGGGCAGCGGTGCTGGACTGTTGATCCGTTCCACTTTGGCCGTCCAGGCCTGCGATTGGAAGGGAAGACTAAAGTCAGCAATTAAATTATAACAGATACTGTTCGGATCGGTGTTCGGACGGGGTATGTTTACCTCACTCGCCGGACTGGAGGCGTCAAGCCCGATGTCTTCACCCTCCTTCAGCCATTATTTTTGGGACTTGAATAGTAGCTTACACATGTTTTTGTGCGTAGTGCCGTAGAAGTGATGTATGGTCCTTGGATCTTCTGGCCTGAATTCCCACATGGGGGACGCCTGAAGCTGGCGGGGGAGGAGGTGGTGAAAGAGCATCACCTGGATCACATTGGTCAGGGCGGTGTTGCCGTCCACCATGTTGGAGACGCGCTTTTGAAGCATCTTCACCTCAGATTGAGATCCCCATTCAAGGCCCTTGTCATTCCATGAGGTGAGCCTCATTGGGGTTCCAGATCTGAAAGCAGGAGCCGCCACCCAGTTGGCGTTGCGGGGCTCGGTGATGTAGAACCACTCCTGCTGCCAGACCTTGACGGTGTCGATAAAGGCACCTTTGGGCCAAACAGCGTTGGTGAGCTTGCTCACCATGGCCCCGCACTACAAGAAATATGTCAACTTGCGACCATCACTATTGGTCGCTGAATGATCATTGTTTTTTATTTGCGACCTTTTTGTGACCAAAAACAGATGGTCAAAAGGTGACCGTCTTTAAAGGAAATTAACGACCTTCTTTGTGATAAGGTCGTTGAAGGCAACGACCAAAACAAAAGGTCGTTGGTTCAACGACCTTTTGTTTTGGTCGCTGGTTGTCTGCCCAGGCCACGTCGGATCCAACGTGGCAAGCTGACGTGGCAAATTTGCGATGAAATGAAAAGGTCGTTAATTAGAACTAGCCCGGTCCAATTCGACGTTTTACTTGGGCCAAGCCCAACAATTCAGCTTTTTATATTTGTTTTGTCAATTTTTGGTCGGCTTCATGGGCCAAGCTCAACATTGCTGCCTTTTTTAGTGTTGGGCCGTGGCCTTTTTGTCTCAATAGTTTCATTTTTCATTTTTTATAAAAATGGGTCAACTAGTCAGGTGGCTCCCTGTTGTCAGGTTCTGGTAACTGGTAAGTGGGTCCCATCTATCAGGCTCATAGTCTTCATATTTCAACTAGTATTTAAATTGGCAGAGACAGGAAACACACATGATACTTCACATAAGAGCAACCAGATCATGTAATACAATGGCAATCACAGTAACGACTACAAGTGTAATACAGTACTTTACAAGCTCTACAAGCTTTACAAACTCCTTCCATAGCAATCACAAACTAGGCACCTGCTCCCGTCATGAACAACATGCCAAACTCGTTGAACGACCATAGTTAGATGAACAACATGCCGGACTCGCTAGACAACCGTAGTCAGGGCTGGGAACAAACAAAACAGCAACATGCCTTCCTCGGTCACCCTGTTACATGAATCAGCAGAGAAGAATCAGAAAAACTGGGGCAAATATATTATGAACATACCATTTTTTGTTCTCCAGCTAGTTAAAATGAGATACTCATACAAGAAAACAAAGACACAATATGAAAGCTAACAGTAGGGATGCCATAGCTGAAATGAGCAAGCTATTTTGTATTTGAGAAACAAAAAACTGCACCAATAATTTTTCAAAAGGTAACTGAACTTCTGTGCACACATTTGGATAGAAACAAGGGCTTGAACTATACATATTAATTAGAACAGGATAGCAAAACACCAATATAAGCTACAATTGACAAGTACACAACATGATTCAATTCGTCTTGCCCATATACAGCAACCAACAGACATCTAACTTTGTTATTTTACCGCAAAAGATCGGCCCATAGCAATAGAAGCACAAAATTTAAGCTCGCAAGCACATTATAGCAGGTAGTAATAGAAGCACAAAATTTAAGCTTGCAAGCACATTATAGTAGGTAGGGAAGTGGGAAGATGAACTAATTTAGATGCCAATTGACAAAATACAGCACACCTCATCCACAGCAATACACTTATAAGACAGTTGGACAATGACACAAGCATTTCAACAAACAGTTCATGTTGACGATTAAGTTGTGTAATACAGAGGGCAAATAGACTAGTGCGACCAAGAAGATAATTTACAAGTTACAAACTATAATAGCAAATGGCCAAATGTTCCAACCAAGATCAACCAGAGCATGCAAGAGATGGAGAGGTCCACCACGGACTAAAACAAATTACCAGAGAATAGACGTGCAGGTGCATATGCTTGTGAGAAGAAATGGAAGCAAATGTGGGCACCGTAGCAATAGCACACCCCACAGTGAGATCCTTGGCGCTGAACCTAGAGAGGAATCAGATCTGCATTTCAGAGTGGAGAGGAATCATTGAGAGCTGCAGTTCAGCTGATGTTTGCGTGAATCAATTAGTTTGACTGATAGACTGTACTGCAAACTAATGGTGGGTGTTAAATCTGAAGAAGTAAATAATCTATTAGGAAACAAAGCATACCTCGTGTTGTCCCAAAGCGAGAAAACTGCAGAGTTCTATCAGGCAAACCAGAAAGATAATCTACAAGTAACAAAACAATAATTTACAAATGGCCAAATGTTCTAATTAAGATGAACAAAGGACACGTGATTTGACTCGGAGGATCCACTAGAGCAGACTAAGAAAGAACAAAAAAACATTACCAGGACGAAGGGATGCTCTTGAAACCTCCATGCTTGACCTTGCTTATTAGTACAGTAGGCACTGCAAGTGAACGACAAAGAAGAAAGTGATAAGCATAAATAACTCATCCATTTGTGTTCAAACTGTAAATTCAATAGCATGGTACACCCATAAAGAACAACAGCTTGCATTTCCAGTATATAGCCTCTACACAATTTGCACAACGGGCAGTATGAGCTACCTACTGGCAAAGTATAAAACCTGAATCATATAGTATAAATGAATCAAGAAAACAAGAACTGACAATGAGAACTACATACTAATGCACCAGATGATCAAAATCAAGCGTAGTATATTCACATAAGTTTGCTTATTCGGTAAATTATTGTATACAAATAAATCAAACCTAAGAATTCAGAATCATAGTGCCAAATTCGGTAAATTATTGTATACACATGAATATTGTAGAGCTTCAAAGATAAGACACATATGTGAAATGTATAGTACAATACTGTATACTTGCTGTGTGGATTGTATAATTAACCTTTAGTGTATCGCATCTCGAATACATCTAAACTACTAGTACCTAGCAATCATATGCAACTCTGTTTTTGCTCAACGATGAAAAAGGCATGTTTGTGTATGAGCCTAGTTATTTAGTTGAACTATATATGGTTTAACTAAACAGGAGGAGCTTTCCATGACATTGCTTTAACTCGATTGCTAAGCTAGGAACAAAAATTCCCACTCTCCATGACGTTATCTCATCGCTCGTGATTTGGAGGCAGCAAGGGTGTTGTTGCAAACCCTAGCCCTAGCTTGCTACCTCTCGCTCTCTCTCTACTTGCTACGCTCGAACGACAGGAAGAAGAAGAAGAAGGCACAGAGCACAGCGAGGTTTGCCGGCGCACGAATGCCACCGCCGCCCGATCGGCGTTTTCTGTTTTCCCTGAGCACGAACTCAGCCCGCGACTGTTACAATGTCTAAGGTGGGTCTTATACCCTGGGCCACGTCTGGGCGCACACCCACGCCCCAATCCACGCCGAGCGCCTGGTCCGGCCAGCTCCGCCCGCGCCCACGGCATGCACGTACACGGCCAGGTCGTGGCGAGCCCGCCAGGACCAACTGCACGTGCCCCCCTTTCTCGCCAACTAACAGCACACGCACACACACGCTCGATATAGCCGCACACGGACACCCCCGTGCACCACACGCACGCACACACGCACACCTGCACCGCGGACCCAGCGCGCCCGACATGATCAGCTCGCGCCCATACACGCGCTGGTCGTGCCCGACGCGTCGCCGCGGCTTATTACCCTACAAAGGGTATGAGTAATGGATGCTCTACTTGAAAGAGCTGAGTGGGATTAGTACCTGGAGCTTGCACTTGATGGAGTCATGGTCATCCTCCTGCTGTTGTACCCCCATGGAACCCATGTGCTGCACAAGAAGGACAGATGGTTGATGAGCTGAAATCAAAATCAACAGCTGCTGCTGCACAAGAGCCTATGATTAAGCTCAACAATGAAAAATACATGTTTGATGTGTCTTAGACAGAAAAGAAACATGTGATGTTTTTTCCATCAAGATCAAGATAAACAAAATTAAGTAGTGAGGGGAAGGGTGGAGGCGGCTTAAGCGACTAAAATACTATAATTAGGTAACCACACATGTAGAGTAAGTGCCTGTAATGCGAGATGATAAAAGTTTACAACTGTAAAAGCACACATTGTTGCTTCCGTTGAAGCTTATAGAAAGACAAGGCAAATGACATATAGCTGCACTTCCTATTGCTGGCATGTGAACTCGGGTTGCTAAACCAACAAAGATTAAGCACTTTCAACTGCCAGATCTAGACCCATAGTCTGCATGTTGCAATGTGACATTCCTAGAAGCATACAGTTACAGAACAGAAGCAATTTTAGTTACCCAAGTACCCACGACACAACCCCACTACTTGTTCTGAAACGCCTACTGCTAATCAATAAGCCAAGACAGAAATTAACGCAATGATAGTTGAAGTACTGCTGGTGCTGCTACCACTGTAGAATTGGTTGGAGATGCACCCACCTTGTTGGTGTAGATGGTCCAATTGGTGAAGAGCTCTGACAGCATGGCTCCGAGCAGCCCGAAGAGCGCATCGGAGGCGCCCATGGAGATGTTGTCTCTGATGAACAAGGACGACATCACGCTGCCCCCGACGCCGGACACGAGGTAGATGACGCCGACTCTCACTGCAACGAAATTGACAGGAATAATATCAGTTCAGAATGTTCAGGTAATGGGAACGTCAGTTCCATGGACGAACGCGTACCGAATCCGAACAGCTGCTCGAGCCTGAGCCCGACGAGCACGAGGCTGAGCATGTTGGCGAGCGGGTGGACAACGCCGGCATGGAGCCAGATGCAGGTCACGAGTCTCCACCCCTGGTGCTCGTGCACCACCTTGTCCCACACGAGCGCGCCCCGCTTCTGCAATCTGGAGACAACAATATGCGCCTGGGAGCGTAAGAGATGACGAATATCTTGTTGAGTCGAAGGAATCGAAGCGGCGAGAACAAAATTGTTGGAGGGAGGAGATCGACGGATCACTCATGTGGCGGAGGAGGGCCCGCATCAGCGGTGCGGGCGCCAGGTCGGCCTTGAGGGGCGCCGCGGCCTCCGGGGACGACAAGGCGGCCATCGTCGCCGCGGAGCCAGCCACCCATGAGGGCGGCCAACAGGCTTGGCCTGTACGTGCTTGACCTTGGAGAGGATATCCCACGGCCGCCATCGCTACTGCTGGATCCGAGCTTCGGGGATTGGGGATCGGGGAGACGAAACCCTAGCTGCGGCGGAGGAGGAAGAAGAGCTGGGAGCGGGAGCGAGGTTCGGGTGCAGCGCGAGGGAAGGAGGGCACCGCCGCCGGCGACGGGAAGAGAGGGGTGAGGGAGAGGCCGGGACGAGGGGTGACGGCGGCGGCGAGGAGATGGGGACGAGGGAGGAAGGGTGCGATGGGGGAGGGGTCGATGGGATCTGAGCTAGGGTTTGGGCTGCGGGTGGGGGTATCTCTTTTTCATTTTTTTTTCTGTAGATAGCTGGATGGATGGATGTGGGATGGAGAGATGGATGGATGGATGGATGGGCGCCATGTCATCAATCTGTGGGAAGAGTTCTGATTGGTTCGGAAAATCAGTGATTTAAAATAGTTTCCAAGTCCTGAAAATAGAGGGATTTTGTGAAGCATCTATCAAAACTATTTTCCAAAAGGGCACCACACAAAATTTCACTAGAGTTAGACCACATTTTATGTATCAGGACCAATTTGTATGCATTTCTGATCTTTATAGCTATTTTAATCATTTTTTGAGTGGCAAAAATGGGTTTTTTTGTGAAGAACCTACCAAATATTTGTTGCAAAATTGGACTCCATCAATTTTCTAAAATACTAGTCCATATTTAATATACAATTGACCAAATGGTTGGGTGTCAAAAGGTTTGATCCACCTCTCGTGAAAAAGAAGAATTTCCGCCGATTCAGCTGGAAGCGGGTCAAATTTGAACTGCAGCTGCCTAATAGTTTGCTCTTTATTTTTTCCAAAAATCATTTCTAGGTACAAAAGTATCTATTTCTTCATAGATACGCCAAAAGATTTGCAAAAATCAAGCCCTAACTACAAACGGTCATACCCGCCGTTTTGACCGCATTTTGAAACGGGCATAGAAAATTAAGAAAATCAAAAAATTGGAAAACCTTCACATTGTATCATTATATGTGGCCAAGTTACCAGTAAAAATAATAAACTTGTAATAAGGCAATTATTTTAAAAAAGTGTTCTCAGAAACGAGCTATCATGTGTGAAGATTCATGGCTTTCAAGCCAAATGATCAATCTTATGGCCACATTCATGGCATAGTTTGTTCAAATGATCTCATATTGTGCATAAGGGTGCATCTTGGAATGGCAAACAATGCTGCCTAAGGGAGTTTTCATTTTCTTTGGACGAAAAATCAATTTTCCATTTTCCGAGTGCCTAAAATAAGTTTTTTTTGTGAAGGACCTACCATATATTTGTTGCAAAATTGAACCAAATCAATTTTCTAAAATACTAGGCCATATTTAATGCACAATTAACCAAATGGTTGGGTGTCAAAAGTTTTGATCCACCTCTGGTGAAAAAGACAAATTTCCGACGATTTAGTAGGAAGCGGGTCAAATTTGAACTGCAGCTGCCTCATAGTTTGCTCTTTATTTTTTCCAAAAATTATTTCTAGGTACATAAGTATCTATTTAATCAGAGAAACACCAAAAAAATTCCAAGATTCAACCACTAGCTAGGAACGGTCATTCCCGCTGTTTTGACCGCATTTTGAAACGAGCATAAAAAATTCCATAAAAATTCAAAAAATTGGAAAACCTTCGCATTGTGTCACTATATGTGAACAAGTTACCAGGAAAAATAATAAACTTGTAATACGACAATTATTTTTAAAAAGTGTTCTCAGAAACGAGTTATCAAGTGTGAAGATTCATGGCTTTCAAGCCAAATGATCAATTTTATGGTCACATTCATGGCATAGTTTGTTCAAATGATCTCATATTGTGCATAAGGGTGCATCTTGGAATGGCAAACAATGTTGCCTAACGGAGTTTTCATTTTCTTTGGATGAAAAATCAATTTTTCATTTTTTGAGTGCCCAAAATGAGTTTTTTTTTGTGAAGGACCTACCATATATTTGTTGCAAAATTGGACCAAATCAATTTTCTAAAATACTAGGCCATATTTAATGCACAATTGATAAAATGGTTGGGTGTCAAAAGTTTTGATCCACCTCTGGTGAAAAAGACAAATTTCCACCGATTTAGTAGGAAGCGTGTCAAATTTGAACTGCAGCTGCCTCATAGTTTGCTCTTTATTTTTTCCAAAAATCATTTCTAGGTACATAAGTATCTATTTAATTAGAGAAACACCAAAAAAATTCCAAGATTCAACCACTAGCTAGGAACGGTCATTCCCGCCATTTTGACCGCATTTTGAAACAGGCATAAAATATTAAAAAAAAATCAAAAAATTGGAAAACATTCGCATTGTGTCATTATATGTGACCAAGTTACTAGGAAAAAATAATAAACTTGTAATATGGCAATTCTTTTAAAAAAGTGTTCTCAGAAATGAGCTATCATGTATGAAGATTCATGGCTTTCAAGTCAAATGATCAATCTTATGTCCACATTCATGGCATAGTTTGTTCAAATGATCTAATATTGTGCCGATTCAGGAGGAAGCGGGACAAATTTGAAGTGCACCTGCCTTATTGTTTGCTCTTTATTTTTTCCAAAAATCATTTCTAGGTACATAAGTATCTATTTAATCATAAATACATGGTTTGGTGGCGATACATCGAGGTTTGGACGGTGGCCAAGGGCCCCAACTCCAGTGTGCGTAAACTCGCATGCCCGCCGCGTGGTCACCGCATGACCGTGGCGTTGCCATGCGTTCTGGGCGGCCTAGGCATGTCTACTGGGTTGGGCACTCCCCCGGTAGGTGTCAGGAAGAAGAAGGCAATAGAAGAATCTCACGAGGAGACTGAACTAAGCTCAAACATGAATTAGCAGCCAAGTGTTTGATTAGTGGTGGGGAAAATACACATGGCCAATGGGCCTGAGTTTTGGTCGAGGAAGATCATCTACTAAGGACACTGTCTTGGAAAATTTGCAGCTCAAATGGAGGAGCCTAGGTGTCACTTGCTTTGCAACGTACCACACTGGACAGAAATATGAATGTTGAAGCTGGACTCAAATGATTGAATGGATTGATCTGAAATTTGTAGGAGGATGATAATTTGGGAATATGAAGGCACTTTAAAATTTTCATACCATTTGGATAAATAAAAATGGTACTTCCTTCATAGTGCTCTCCACTGAACAGAAAATTGGGAAAAATGCTGAGGGAAATTGGCAAGAATAAATGAGCTAAAATTTGGTGGAGGGAGGTTCTATGGGAAGGGTCATGTCATGGTAAATTTTCAGAAATTATAAATTAACATTAAATATAGTTGCTTCACAAACTGAAAATATTACCAGAAACTAAGATTGGATGGTGAGCTCACATGGATTGTTAGATGGGGCTCAAATTTTGTGGAGAGCTATGATTTGGGAATATAGAAGATGTGGCAAAAATTTAGATCATTAGGATATGCCTAGCTAGTACTTCCTTCACAACGGTTCTAGCTGAACAAAAACTTTGGAAATTTGCCGAGGAAGATTTACCACGCAAATGGAGCTGAATATTGTCATGAGGCAATGATTTGGATAGTAAAGAATGCCAAATTATTTTGGGAATTTTGAGAATGACAAAAATATAGGCTGCTTCACAACCTAGGGCAAAAATTGACACATAGACATGACACATAGGCAAAACTGATGAGGTGGCGCCTTGTCATAGCAATGCACCACAATTTACAAGGCTATGACCATCTATATTGGTCGTTATCAGCTAGAAATAAGGGAGCGGACCAGTGCTATTTGCTTTACGACCATTTCGTGTAAGGAAATTCTGACCTTTCTGACCAAAATGGTCGTTATGGTTTTGGGTTTGGAGCCCCTCGAACAGCTTTTGACCAATTGGTCTCAAATGGTCGTAGATTTATGACCAATTCTTACAGGGTCACTGACAGAAGGTCACAAGTTGACATATTTCTTGTAGTGCCGCCGCAGTCCTCCTGTTGGCCGTCGACCACCTTCGGCTTGAGATTGAAGGTTTTTAGCCGAAGGCTGAAGTGCGGAGGAATTCGGAGAAAGGCTTCACACACGACTATGAAAGCCGAGATGTGGAGGATAGAGTTCGGGGTTAGATCGTGGAAATCTAGCCATTAGAAAAACATGAGGCCCCAAAGAAAGGGGTGGAGAGGAAATCCGAGCCCTCGGAGAAAGTGGGGGATGAACACCACCCGCTCCCCAGGCCTAGGCATGGGGATGACTTGGTTCTCTCCGGAGCTCTGTCCATGATATCCGGCGACAAATAGCCGGCAAGTTTGAGGTCCTCGATATCCTTGATAGTGACGGACGAGGCCTCCCACTTTCCCTTCGAACCAGATCCGGCCATGGCTAGAGGACGGAGGTTGTGAGGGAGGAGCCTAAAGCTATGGGCGCTGGAGCTCTGGAGGATTTGGGAGGCGAGGAAGAGATGGGAGCGTGGGGTGAAAAGGAGCTATCTTTTCCTTCTTATACGCTGGTGAAACACCAAGCGTCCCCTTACCGCACCGCAGACCTCGCCGCTTCTCGATATAATCACAACATGATGAACAGTTGGATTACCCAAAAACATTGATAATATCCCGTAAAAGGACGGGCACGATTGCCACATTGATGGGACATGGCAATGGAGGCTTGGCCTCAAACCACGAAACGAGTGCGCACAACGGTTCGGTGTTTAAAGACTGGTTGTGGCATTTCAAATGTTGTCTCTAAAAAAGATGTTGTTCCCACTTTGGCATTTGACCTTTAGGGTCAGGGTTACACAAATAGTTTGGATCCGGACACAAGTTCTTTTATGCAGGATATTCACTCAAGGATCGAAAAGGGAAGGAACTTGCCTTGCAACGCCAAAGACAGTACAGGTTCCGGATACATCGTCATTGAAGGCTAGTTCAGGGGCTACTGAGGGAGTCCTGGACTAAGGGGTCCTCGGGTGTCCGGCCTAATTGGCATGGGTCGGACTAATGGGCCGTACTGAAGACGGAGCTGATGGTTATCCCGTGTTCGAATAGGAGTCTTTATCATCTTAAAGTGTGCTCGAAGGTAGGTCTAGGTGGCTTGGCGTGATTATTCCATCCTCTGTAACCGACTATGTGTAACCCTAGGCCCCCCCTTGGCGTGTATATAAGCCGGAGGGTTTAGTCCATAGAAATCATCAGAACAACAATAGGCATACCTCTCTAGGGTTTAGCTACTATGATCTCGAGGTAGATCAACTCTTGTAACCATCGACTACATCGAATATAATGAAGCAGGACGTAGGGTATTACCTCCATTAAGAGGGCCCGAACCTGGGTAAAACACTGTGTCCCTTGTCTCCTGTTATCCATTGATCCAAGACTCACAGCTCGGGACCCCCTACCCGAGATCTGCTGGTTTTGACACCGACACTCAGCTCTTCATATCCATGACAACGATCTGGGAAGAGATGCGCTCAGCAGCATTGACAAGCCTGCCGGTCCAGAGGGAAAGGTTATGATGCAGTTGGGTGTAGTTGTTTTTAGCATCCTTCTTCAAAACCTCTTCCTTTTCCAGCTTCTCCGTCAAGACTCTCTCCCTCTCCTTGGCGGACTCCAAATCCGATACCAAGGTGGCCAGTTGAGATTTCAGATCCCCAATTGTCTTGGCAGCGGCATCGAGATCTTGATTCTTAGACGACAGCTGCATCTGCAAGTGCCCTAGGGTGCGGCTGCCTTCAGTCCTTCGTTCTTAAGATTCTCGACTTCTTTGACACTACCGGCAAGGTCTTCCTGCAACCTGGCCATTTGGAACTCTAGCTCTGTCTTTGCGGCAGCAGCTTTGTCGGAAGCCTCCTTGAGATTCACGGCGCTATCTCGAGCTTGGGTTTGAATAGTGTCCTTGTGACTCTTCTCTAGCTCCTGCGTCCTCTGCTCAAGGAGTTTCTCAATTTCTTCATCTTTGCCGCGGAGAATGGCGGTGAGGGTTCCCTCTCATGCGGTAAGGTCTTTCTCCTTGGCCTTGAGCAGTGCCTCGTGCTCCGTCAACTTGCCGTCGTGGATTGCCTCTTCATTCTTGGTAGCATTAAGCTTTTCCTCCTGCCTTAAAAGATTGCGGGCCTGCTCATTATACCATGTGCTCAGCTCGTCTGCTTTCTTCTTCAGTTTCTGGTCGACTAGATCTGCAGCCTTGCGCTCTTCCTGGACTCTGTCCCATCTTCGGCGGTACCTCTCTTGGACGCCCTTGAACCCAATAGCCATGATTTCCATGAAGGCAAGATCTTCAGTGTTATCAGTGGTGTTAGTGGCCTCAGAGGTTCTTTCGGCCAGAGGGAGCAAGATTCGAGCTATTTCTTCATTGAAATTGGGCCCTGAAGTGCTGGACAAACTGGGGGCTCCAGGCTCATGCCGAGAAGTGATCAACGCCAAGCTGCTTGACAGGGCCTACAAGGTTGACGTGGCTAGTTGGTTGTTGGGGTTCAGCGCATCGATGTTGATGGGTGCCTTCTCCACATCCGTCCTGGCGAAGTCAGACATATCACCAGAGGTCTTCTCAGGCTCCTCGTGAACCTCTCTGATCTTCTCGATGGTTTGCACAAGGCTCTCTTCAGCGGCAATCTTGGTGGCTTCATCAGTGGCATCCTTCACAATATTCGCTACCTCCACAAGGATTTCACCTTCTTCGGGAGAAGTTGGAGCTGTGGGGTAAAGCAAAAGCAAAGGCATAATGAGATTTAATTTACATGTCAAGTTCAAGAAAACAAAAAATTCTATGGAGATGTGTAAAGACAAGTGGGTTACCCATTGATGTTTGTTGAGGGGGGACATCTCCTTCCCCGGCAACTTGTGTTGTCGCCACACGGTCATCAACAGCTCTGTTTGTCGGAGTAGCCTCCGTGCGGGCAGGCACATCGATGGAGGCCCTTGTCGGAGAAGCACTCTCCGGAACAGTGGTTGACGGGGGAGCCTCAGTAGGATCCGCCTCTTGGCGTTCTTCTTCTTGATGGGCCTCCACCATCCCTTTGTCAAGCTCAGAGGGAGGAACTTCAGTGCTAACACTAGTGGGCGGGATCTGCGCCACATCCTCACACAGGGGACTGGGCTGGGGGCTGATAACAATGGAGTCAGCCGTTGCAACCCCCTGCCCAGCACTCGCCACAAGATCTTGTGCTGTTACAGGCTTGGCCCGCTTTGATCAGTGCACGAGTGGTTCTGGGTCTCTGTCAAGACAGAAGAAATCAAGTTAAAATGACAATCAGATGAAATCAAGACTTAATGGAGATAAGCAAAATTACTTACTCCTCCTCCTTAGACTCGCCAAGGACATCGAAATCGTACATCACTGGCGGAGGCGATTCTCTGGCCCTCTTGAGTACCGAGGGAGGTGAACCCGTCGGCTGTATGGATTCAACTCCATCGGCAATCTCTTGCCGGGGGACGGACGTTGAATTCGGGGACGCCGAGTCGATTGCCGGCTCACCTCTTTCTGGTGACCAGTCCTTGTTGTCGTCTTCTTTACCGAAGGATCAGCCCTTGGCGAAGAGGTGCGCACCGGCTCTTAACTGACTGCCCTTCGAAGACGGCGCTTCTTCTTCGGGGCCGGGGGTGCTTCTTCCTCTTCGGGTTCTACGGCAACCTCGGTCCCGGCAACTTCGACTCCGGCAACCTCATCCCTGGCAAGCTCTTCCTGTTGCTCTTTGGCGACTTCTTCTTCTTGATGATTCTCGTCATCATCTTTAGCTGTCGCGGCACCAGAACCGCCCACCGCATTAATCCTCGTGATCTCTGTGGCCTTACTGGCGATGTACACCAGTTCTTCATCTTTAGTGGCCCGGATGAGGTCCGTTTCCTTCCGGGAAACTTTTTCTGATAAATTGGAAGCCCAATCTAATACAATCTCCAAGGGGGGCATGGGCCAGTTGGCTTTGACTCCATGAGCATCGCAGTCTGGCATCATTGCCACAATGGAACCCTTGGCAGAATTAATGTGCAGCAGAACGATCCCATCCAGCAAGTGGAATGTGCCGGTTTTTCGGAACAGCTACTCGCAGAGGCAGGCGTGCTCCATTACCGTCAAGTTGTTGCCGGTCCCAGGGTACAACCGAATGATATCAGCAGCGCCTTGATAATCCCAGGTGGGCCTCTCCCTCTTCTGCAGCGGTGCAATGCGTCGCCGAAGGAAATCCGCTCCTACCATTTTTATGGTCAGCTTGGCATCTTGTCGGTAGAACCAAAGGCACTCCAATTCTTGCTGCGTTGAACCCTCACTGTCCACGGCAAGCAGAACTGAGGGAAATATTTTTCCTGGATCCAACACCATTCTGCTCTCCATTCATCCCACTTGAGGTGGGGCTGCCCAAGAAGATATTCGCCCTTAGTTTTGGCCCTGGGGGTCCATGTTACGCTGCCGAAGAGTGATTTGTCTTCAATCCGAGGGACGAAGAAGTGGCGGAATAGATCTACATTGGGGGCAACCCCGACAAAGTTCTCGCACAGATGGACAAAGACCGCCATACAAGTCATCGCATTTGGAGTGAAGTCCAGCAGTCTGAACCTAAAGCTGAACATCATCTTGCTGAAGAAGTCTGAGAATGGAGGAACCAGACCACAGTAGAAGTAAGCACAGAAGAACGGATACGAATCCGATGGAACCTTGTCACCTTCAGGAAGCACCACACGGCCCTTGTGATCCTTGGTGTCCCTTCCCCACATGTAAGCGTACCTCTTGATCAACTCATTGCCATCCAAAGAAGACGGTGAGAAGATCACGTCTTCCCTCCGCCGCTTCTCCAGCTCTTTGAACGCCTTCTTCTTCTCCTCCGCCTTGGGGTCGAGCGGTTTGGCAGGCTTCTTCCCCACTACGTCAGATCTCTTGGGTGCCATCAGGGCTCTAGGAAGAGGAAAGAAGCCGAGCTGAGATGCGAATTGGTGCCAGCGGTGGCGGAAGAGGTTCTGGCGAGAGGAGGAAGAGGAAGCAGGGGAAAATAGAGGCGAATGAGCAGTGCCTCCTCACGGTTGCCTTTTTATGGGGAGGGCACGAGCGGGCTGGCTCTTCACTGTTTTACCCTGGCCATGCTTTTACAGGCGCACTACCGTGGATAACCGCAACAGTCCATGCTCCCATGTCCCGCATTTAATGCATGGACGGGACATGCATCAGCGAAAATCATCATGACGAAAAATTACAGCGGCAGTTTTCCCGCCGCGTGTCTGTGCATTGTTTGGGCCTAGCCCAACGACGTTTCGGACGCATGTATGGCCCAGGCCCGGGGCTTCTGTCGGTGTATAAAACATGGGTATTTTATACCCTGACTTATGCACAGACTTTGACAGCCTCCCTGGTGACCAGGCTTGCCGGCAAATTGCCAGGAGCAAGAATCAAGATCCCATTGCAGAAGCAACTAAGGAGAAGTTCAAGATGAAGCATTAGTAAGTACTCGGCCAGTACTGAAGATGAAGATATTTCTCGCCGGTAAGATCTGGCCCGGCAAGATGAATACCCGGCAAGCTTTTGCCAACTCGCCAGCACTCCACCTCACCAAACTGCCAGTCGTTAATTGGTGAGGGGTCGACTACACAGGCTAGTTGGTAAGGTTTGTCAGGGCACGTGTCAGCACACTGGGAGAAGATTTACCTTTAATGACACCCGTCCAGGAGGCGTGTCAAGCAAATGAGAGGTAGCTGGGCAAGCGGTGCAGAAACCTTGTCGGAGCTCCTCCTTCACATGACACCTAACGGAACATTAAATGCTTTAGTCCTAAACTGGCAGAGTTAGGTAAGATAGCACTGTTTGCTATCTAATCGATTTGTAATTACTGTTTTGCCACTGTGGTGACCCCTTGAGCTATAAAAGGAGGGCCTGGGCAACGTTTACAGGGATCGATCTTTTGCACAGCTCGCATGCGTAGCTGCTTCTCCTGCACCTTGCCGGGGAAGCGCTCCTTGTACTTGTGTTCATACACACTCAATACACCAAAGCAGGAGTAGGGTTTTACGCTTCATAAGCGGCCCAAACCTGGGTAAAGATCCTTGCGCCTTCTGTTGATTCTGCTCTTTGTGCTCGTCGATCTCCCCAGCTGAACCACACTGGGGCTAGATGGCCCCATAGATGGTCGTACGCATGACAGGTATGTCCTACGACTCCCGCTTTATGAACTTGAAATACCTATTCTAATTGTAGTAGCATGCATGTGTGATATATCCAAGTGGGAGTAGGTCTTGGTAGTTAGCATAAAAAATACATTCGCTTGGCTAAATTAATTAAGTAGCTATTGTTCTCTTTCATTTAGTTAAACAAGCCTTGTTGTGGGACTAGTTTTATAAAAAGTGGTAATGACAAGATAATCATGCATAAGAGAAAGTCTCTTGAAAGACTTACGTGTCGAGAAAATTTGTTTTAAGAAGCAAGTATTAGAGATACTCGACCCCATAGTATTTAATTTGATAGACTCAATATTGCTTGCAGAAAAGAGTTTTCCGGAGGAACCAAGTTGGAGGTGATTGAGATTATTACATGCCAAAACTTATTTGGCAACCATATAAGATATTGCATTATGCATGTCTTATTGAACCATTGTCACCTCTCTTGAAAAATGCTGACAACTCCATGGGCCTATGAACGGTCAACCTGAGTTTTAGCTCGATTTTGACTATTGAGTTAGTTAACATCTGTAATAGAAATGTTATAATGGTTCATATTTTGGCTTTCTCGAGAGGGTGTGTTTCTGTGAAAAGATGGATACTCCTCTGTCCAATGATCATTGTGCTCAAATGGGACAAATTAAAAGACCCCGTAATGGTCAAGAGTGTCCAGCTTCCCCCACAACAATCCCTCAAGTTGCATGTATCACTTTTTGGCATGATCTCGTTACTTAAGACAAAAGTTCCAGCAAATAATGAAAGAAGGAGCACTATTGCACCTTGATGAAGTGATATTTGTGGGTGTTAATGAGTTACTCTAGCACCATGCTATCTTTGAGATGCCCCTCACATCCGTAATATTGTTTTCATTGCAAAAGTTCTTCCAAAAGTGTTCCCGGCAAGTAGGTGTTAGCTAGACGAAATAGAACAACTGCTAGTTGATTGCTTTGTCCAAGTTAATGAAATTTTTGTTCTAACCGTCTTGGCCTAACAAGCTTGCATAATAACCATTACCACCGCTATAGCTATGCTAAGTTTTCAGGTGAAGAAAGTGGTGGGCTATCTAGGCATACCGATTGTAAGTGATCCAAAACATTATTGTTATTTTGGTTTAAACATTGTGTTCCCTACGGTCTTGTTTCTTGTTCAAGGATGATCAAGGTTTAAACTTGGTGTAACACCCCCATGTATCAACTACAGTGATCACTTTTTAATCATGCCAAGTCATCATCATAAATATTTCTACCTCAAATTCAGACTTAAAATAAAGTCAAATAATTATTTCTTCAAACTGCAAAACAGAATAGTTCATAATTTTGCAAATAATTATTAAGTAATTGTAAAATAGAAACCAACACTAATTGGATTATTAAAGTGCCCCTAGAAAAATCAAAACAGAACCAAAACAGCACCAGTTAATCAATTAGCACTTAAATAAAATTTAAATGAAATCCATTTACCTCCAAACCTTTTTCCTGGCAGTGAGATATTTTGCCTAGTATTTAAATGGACCAGGCTCATATTTTATAAAAGTGAAATAGTGGCTAAACATTTTTGGCAAAGCAGAAATGAAAATAGAAAACAGAGTAAAGAAAAGAGAAAAGCTCCTGCGCACGCACGGCCTGCTAGCTATAGAAACCTGGGTCGGCCTAGCTCCCCGCACCGGTTGCCCCTCCCCCCTCCTTCCTGTTCCTCGGTCTCGGACCGCTACAGAGAGCGCTCCCGCCCGCGCTCGGCACCGCACCACCTCGCCGACGACGAGTGGGTGGATAAGAGCGCCTCTCCCCGAACCCTAGCTACCCACTCGCCCCACTCCTTTATGTCCCTCCGCCTCGCCCCTCGCCAGATCCCCTTTCCTCTAGCCCTCTCCCTCTCGATCCCGAGCCGCCCGAGCACTACCACCGCCGCGCCATCGTCGTCTGCCTGCTCCGGCGCCTCCCCGGGCCAACGGAGGTTGACTGGGGGCCTCGCCGCACCCCGTCGTCGCCGTCCACGCCACCAGCGCGGGTTACAGGGTTCCCTGCCGCTGGATCGGGCATCGCCCACACCGTCAACCTCGTCGACCACCGCCACTTCCTCGCCGCGTCCAACTACTCTGACGTCTCCCCGGCCCCTCCCCGAGCTCACTTGTGCACATCTACAGGGCCCGATGAGCTCCGCCGTCCGTTTCCCCACCTTCTTCTCCGCTCCCGACATCATGCACCGCCCGTAGCCACGCCTGGTCACGCAAGCCCATGCCTCGACGCGCCCGGGGCCATCCCCCCGCTACTGTCGTCCGCGCCCCCATGGCTCGCTGCGCCTGGCCATGCCCCCACGCGCGTCGGCCCTGCCCGTGCACGCTGCCACAACTGCTCCTGCTGCTTGCCGCGCCTGCCACAGCTCCTGTCGCCGCACTGCTCGCTGCTGCTTCTGCCCCGGCCGCCGCCTGCAGGTCGCCCCTCCCGCGTGCGCGCCGTGCCGCTCCCGGCCACCCTGCGCCACCGCACCCGCCGCGTGCAGCCTTGCCGCGCGCGCTCCCGCAGCGCCCTGCCTCACCCCGCTTGCCGCTCGCTGCCGCTGCTACTCTGCTGAAGTTACTGCAACAGTACCATCGATTGGTACTGTAGCGATGGTACTGTAGCGGTAGCTAGCTTAGCTGCTGTTACTTTGACTACCCCTTTTGGCGCCAACAAAACAGCTAGCAGACGATCCTTAGCATGAGTAAAAATAATATGTGTAGAAAGTACGCTTGACGAACTTCATTTTATCCCATTGACCAAATCCAAAAGTTGCCTGGATTAATTCCTATGAAAATGACAAAAGTCTTATGTTCTGTTAACTGGAAGAACTGAAAACAGATTACTGCCTTAGCTACTTTGGAGCTGTAGTTGAACTAGCTACAGGCACTATTCATGCCATCAATTGGCATGGCCTTGTAGTACTGTTGATGTAAAGTAAAACACCTATATGAAGTGTCTCCAATAGAACTACATAATAATAGCAATAGCCTCCGGAAAACAGCTAAGTGGTATTTAAAACTGAGGGCTTCTCAGACTTAGCAAAATTTCGGAGATTTTTAGAAAACTTCGGAAATTCGTAGAAATTCATCTGTAACTCGGAAGGAAAAACTTTATACATCAAAGTTGATCAGAATAACAAGACGAATCCGAATACGCTAACCACATGCCTGTCAGGTGCCCCTAGCTACCTGAACATGGAACCCTCCCCTCCGGTTCATCTGTCTGACAGATGCCTAACACCGGGAAAATATTCTAGATATTTTCCCGCTCCGTCTGCAGCACTCAATATTGCACTAGGGCACCCCTGCACTGCGCATTACCATGCTTTGCTGTGTGTTTGCTTCTGTTGCCGTGTATTTATTTGTTTCCTCCCCCTCTTCTCTCTCGGTACATCCCGGTACCGACGTAGCCCCGAGGACTGCTACACCAACGACCCTGCTTCTGCCGCAAAGCTTCCAGGCAAGCACCCCCCCTTTGAGCATGCCTATATCGCCGATTCTCTTATCTCTTGTGTTTGCATTAGAATTGCTGCTGCTGCTGCTTTACCTATTCTTATGCATAGCCTATTTATTGTAACCTGCTATTGAAACCTTACCTGCTTATCCTAAACTGTTTAGTATAGGATGGGTAGAGACTTAACAGAGACCCCAACTTGTCCCCAGTTGCCCCGCTGGATAACCAGATGACTCGATCAACGAGATCGACAGCCAGACCCCGGCACTGCACAACACCCCCCTTAGTTGTACGACACTGCAGCGTCACCATCGAGTGCCGAGGGTGATACCTCATATAGCACTCCTGATGTTAACTCTGTAGAGTAGCTATTTGGTCGTGGTCATCGAGTGTGATTCCTCCTTCTCCACTTTCGATATGACCCTATCGCGCAACACTTCAAGTGTGAACCTCGAGGGTGATTCCTCCTAAGTTCACCTTGACGGTTACATCGAGTGGGCATCCATCGAGGGTGATACCTCGGATTCCCCTGATGTTATGGACACACGGTTACTGTGACTTTACCCCTGAACCTTGTTAGAAACCGACCCGAGGGAGTTACTTTTACTGCAGAACTGGAGGGACAGGCGGTACCGCCCAGTAGAGGTGGACCTGAGTTCCTGACAGTCTTTTGCGAGACGGGTTGACCTGGACGGTGCCCAAGTGATGAATACGAGGCGTGGCCGGGCATTCTTGGCCCTTGCCTCAAGTCCTCGACACGGGATGACGGGGTCACATCGCTCGTGAGTCTTTGCTCGTTACCGCATCCCCAATGTACTAACGATTTGGATATGTGATCTGAGTGGGCCTTTGGCCCGATAGCACTAACCATCACGCGGGAAAAGTTATGGGCACTCTGCATCGTATGCATAATCCGAAAGCTCTGTCAGATGTCCAGTTCAGCATGGCGGCACGGACGGACCGGCGCCATCCTGTAGTGGTGGTGCCTAGCTTCACCGTGTGCGGAACGACCCGGAGTGCACAGGGCGATGGCCCAAGACCCCTGAGTGCTTAGGATATAGACCGACGGGGACCTCTCTGCTGATCTCTAGGTAGGGTTGCGGTGTGTCGTTTGGCCGAGGCCGGGCATGACCCAGAAAGTGTGTCCGGCTGGAGTTAAGCGAGCGTGGTGGGTAAGTTGGTGCACCCCTGCAGGGAAGAACTAATTTATGCATAGCCGGATCCTCGGTAACGGATGCTCGGAGTTGTATCCCGATCGATACAACTAAAACATATTGATGAGATGAGATATGGATTGTATGGCTCTGGGATTACTTTCTCGCAGGGAGTCGAGAAAGGATCTCTGGCCGAGGTTGATGACAGTATGGCTTTGGGATTGCTTTCTCGCAGGGAGTCGAGAAAGGATCTCTAGGTGAGGTTGAGACTTAATGATACTACTACTCTATACTGTGCTAATCTACACTCTTCTAATGTTGCAAGACCGTTGAAGATGCTTGTCTTCGATAGGACTAGGCCTTCTCTCTATTCCGGCTTTTCTGGAGCCCAGTCCACATATACAGCCTTTCTTTGATAATGTTGCATATGTAGTGTAGATCCTTGCTTGCTGAGTACTTCAGATGAGTACTCATGTTTGCTTTGCTTTCTTTTTCCCCCATACTCTTTTGATGCAACCAGATGATGGACCCCCCCTGAGACAGCTGTCCCCGCCGACGATCGCGGCTACTACCCTGAGGGTGGTTGCTTCTATGAGCTGGCCGACGACCAGGAGTAGGATCGGAGGGTCCCAGGCAGGAGGCCTGCGCCTTTCGATCGTAGTGTTTTCTTTTACCCCGCCTTTCTAAGGGCTTATCTATTTCTGTTTCATATTTGTACTCAGATATCTTATGCTTCCTTTGATGCTTGTATGCGAGCTTATGTATTCGAGCCCTCAAGGCCCCTGGCTTGTAATATAAAGCTTGTATGACTATATTTATGTTTTAGAGTTGTGTTGTGATATCTTCCCGTGAGTCCTTAAGCTTGATCGCGTGCATTTGCTAGTATGATTAGTGCACGATTGAGCCGGGGCGTCACAAGTTGGTATCAGAGCCGACTGCCTGTAGGAACCCCCTTCTAACTCCTTGGCCGAAGTTGAGTCCAGTCAATGAAAACTGTTTTACTAACATGGATGTGTGGCTTACGGGCCCACGTCGCCAATTGGGTGGTATTAGGATCTTTTATTCCTTGTCTTTACTCTGAGACTCTGATTTCTCTTCTATTCGGGTTAAAGATTTTACTAACTCTAACACTAGGTTCTCGTAACCGCTTCCTCCCGGAGAGCTCCTTCAACAAAGATGATCGTCTGCTACATCAGAAGACTCTGAAGATACTTCTCGATGTTTCCCGAGACCCTATGCCCACTGCTTTGCAGTTCCTGACCACCGATAAATCCTGACGGATAACTACTTACACTTGTCGTACATATATTCATTCCAGTTACTCTTTTGTTCCATCCGACATATCGAAATACTATCCGACATTTCGAGAATTCTCTGAACCTACTGCCTTGCAGTTCCTTTCCGCCTGAACATACTTATGAATAATTCATCACATCTCCGGGGATCCATTTATCCCCAGTTGTTCTTGTGTTTCACGAAATACTTCGTATTGCTATCCGATCTCCCGAAGATCCTCTGCAGCCTAGTGCTCTCGAAAGTCTTGTCTGCCTGCATTATGATTAAATCCATAAGTCCGGCAATATTCATTAACATCCTTTGTCATTATCATCCCGAGCCTATTGATTCATCATGTTGCGAATTCTCGCTATCATCAGTCGAACCCTGAAATTTGACCTTCCTGCTAAGACGTCATTCTAGTCATGAGTGGGATCACGGCCAATCATGTTGCAATTGATTGACCACCTAGTTTCCTTCAACTTGAACGCCGAATTATTCAGCTATTTCTATAATCTGATGCCTTTGCATTCTTTCCTTCTTCTGATTGAGTACTGATACTCACATCAGATCCATTGAGGACCGCTGAATCCTTTGTTGGATTATTATCTGGCAGTGTCCTTCATATTCAAAATCTTGTGCGCTCTTCCCCTGATACATATTGCCTTCGGTAAATTGTATCCTCGGCTTATTGTCAACCATGCTCTGCTATTGAGCTGATGTTATATGCTCTGGAAGTTAGTGGTATATGTCCCTAAGATGCCCCAATGGGTTGAACCTATGTTTTCCCTAATCCGTGTGAACTCGAAAGTTAGGCAAGTCATACTCTTCTGGTACTTCGCCAGATAAATCTTCCGCACTTCAAATTCTTCGAAAACGAGAAGTGAATGAGAGGTTATGAATTGAAGAAGTGGGAGTCGACCTTGAACTGTGTGTTCATGCCCATGGACCCGATGTAGAACTTATCATGGAAGGTGCTCGAACAAATAATTATTTCCTTGGTACAAAACTATCTTGTAACTGAGAATTGATATTTTGCAACCGTGGTTCCAACCATATTCTCTCCTTGATTCCATTTCCCGGACAAGTTAAAATACTTGTCCTCTGCAGATCATTTCACCTGTCCAACCTCCATTCTGATCTACCTTCAAGTATTGCCCCATGTCATCCTGCCATTGCACTACCTATTGTGAATTCTTATTGGATACTCCATCATGTCATCCCTGGCCTGATCGGCTACATAAATATCGTGCTAATTTAAAATTGTGCTACCTGGTCCTTATGCCCGGAGCAACTCCCGACGACGAGGTTAGCTTATGTCGATCTTCCTCATCTTATCATTTCACCTTGAACAACAAGCTTGATTTCGAGCTTGTGTCATATCCGTGGTTTCGTTGACCGTGAACTTCACTTCATCTGCTTTGACCATCTTACTGATCGATCTCATCTCCTTGAAACCCCTCGACAAATGTGTCGTGATCAACATTAACATTTTGACTTGTTCTGAGATGTCAATCGTATTCATGGTGAGAAATACCATCCTTGCCCTCGATGACTTGTGTTATCATCGACAACACTCTTGTCTCCTTCCCAACACCTGTTCGATCATGTCTTGGTTATACTTTGAGTTCCTTGTTATTCTTGAAATTGTTCCTTCGTATCTCTTGTGATCTTCAGATCCAACCCTTACTCAAAACACCATATCAATGCTACTTCGAAGCATGACTATGGTATTCCGAATATCAACAAGAACATTGGAAGTGCATTGCCAAATGTTTCTTGCTCTATTATCCAAACATCGTTGTATGGATAACATCATGAATCCCCTTGCCCCTTTTATCTAAAAGGTGATGTACCTATTGTCCTGACATGTATATCATGCTCCGCTTTTCCTTGGGAAGGATATACTCTCAATTCTTGTGTGTGAACACATTTTCCTTTCCATTGGTCTGTTTAATTCTGATAACCACATTTTCTTTTTCATTGGTTTGTTTAACCTTTCTTGTGATCTATATGATATAAGCAGAATAAATCCCTGCTTATGTAAACACCCCGTTGTACAACCTTATCAAAGAGACCCCACTACTATTGTTGATGACATTCCGGTAACCATCGATGGACGAGAACTTTGCCTATTGGTCTGCCTCGTTCAACGAGCAGGAAAATTGTTCTCTTCGTCCCTTGCCCTTGGTACCGATGTTGTTGCCGACATAGCTGACAAGCTAACTTCTGACATGCCTTGTTGTCGTGAGCATGATGTCACCGTCCTCCCTACACTCGATCGACACTCACCATAGTTCCACAGGATCGGAACCTGACTCTTCTGTACATCTTTGATTCCGAAGTTTCCATTGCTCTTGGCCTTGTGTGTTATCACGAGCCACCCTCTGAGAGATGATCTATTCCCGATACTACGAACCCCTTTTCACACTCTATTCAGTTACCGATCGGATGTCCATTCATTTGAAATTTCTTAATGTACTCATATTTTGCTCCCGGTGTTTTCCTAAGTTTCAACTCAAGAGAATACTTCTGCCACATTCCCTGAATTGTCCACCAGATAATCGGCCCTATAAAGGTCAGTTCTCCCGAAGTTATCCTTTACTTCCCCACTTAAATCTCGGGACGAGATTTCTTGTAGTGGAGGAGAATTGTAACACCCCCATGTATCAACTACAGTGATCACCTCTTAATCATGCCAAGTCATCATCATGATGCCATAAGAAAAATAGTTAAGAAATATTTCTACCTCAAATTCAGACTTAAAATAAAGTCAAATAATTATTTCTTCAAACTGCAAAACAGAATAGTTCATAATTTTGCAAATAATTATTAAGTAATTGTAAAATAGAAACCAACATTAATTGGATTATTAAAGTGCCCCTAGAAAAATCAAAACAGAACCAAAACAGCACCAGTTAATCAATTAGCACTTAAATAAAATTTAAATGAAATCCATTTAACTCCAAACCTTTTTCCTGGCAGTGAGATATTTTGCCTAGTATTTAAATAAACCAGACTCATATTTTACAAAAGTGAAATAGTGGCTAAACATTTTTGGCAAAGAAGAAATGAAAATAGAAAACAGAGTAAAGAAAAGAGAAAAGCTCCTGCGCACGCACGGCCTGGTTGCTATAGAAACCTGGGCCGGCCCAGCTCCCCGCACCGGTTGCCCCTCCCCCTCCTTCCTGTTTCTCGGTCTCGGACCGCTACAGAGAGCACTCCCGCCCGCGGTCGGCACTGCACCACCTCGCTGACGACGAGTGGGTGGATAAGAGCGCCTCTCCCCGAACCCTAGCTACCCACTCACCCCACTCCTCTCTGTCCCTCCGCCTCGCCCCTCGCCAGATCCCCTTTCCTCTAGCCCTCTCCCTCTCGATCCCGAGCCGCCCGAGCACTACCATCACCGCGCCATCATCGTCTGCCTGCTCCGGCACCTCCCCGGGCCACAGGAGGTTGACCGGGGGCCTCGCCGCGCCCCGTAGTCGCCGTCCACGCCACTAGCGCGGGCTACGGGGTTCCCTGCCACTGGATTGGGCGTCGCCCGCACCATCAACCTCGTCACCCACCGCCACTGCCTCGCCACGTCCAACTACTCCGACATCTCCCCGGCCCCTCCCCGAGCTCACTTGTGCACATCTAAAGGGCCCGGTGAGCTCCGCCGTCCGTTTCCCCACCTTCTTCTCTGCTCCTGATGTCGTGCACCACCCGTAGCCATGCCTGGTCGCGCAAGCCCGTGCCTCGACGCGCCCGGGGCCACCCCCCCCGCTACTGTCGTCCGCGCCCCCATGGCTCGCTGCGCCTGGCCATGCCCCCACATGCGCCGGCCCTGCCCGTGCGCGCTGCCGCAGTTGCTCCTGCTGCTTGCCGCGCCTGCCACAGCTCCGGTCGCCGCACTGCTCGCTGCTGCTTCTACCCCGGCCGCCGCCTGCAGGTCACCCCTCCCGCATGCATGCCGTGCCACTCCCGGCCACCCTGCGCCACCGCGCCCGCCGCATGCAGCCTTGCCGTGCACGCTCCCGCAGCGCCCTGCCTCGCCCCGGTTGCCGCTCGCTGCCGCTGCTACTCTGCTGAAGTTACTGCTATAGTACCATCGATTGGTACTGTAGCGATGGTACTGTAGCAGTAGCCAGCTTAGCTGCTATTACTTTGACTACCCCTTTTGGCACCAACAAAACAGCTAGTAGACGATCCTTAGCATGAATAAAAATAATATGTGTAGAAAGTACGCTTGACGAACTTCATTTTATCACATTGGACCAAATCCAAAAGTTGCCTGGATTAATTCCTATGAAAATGACAAAAGTCTTAAGTTCTGTTAACTGGAAGAACTGAAAACAGATTACTGCCTTAGCTACTTTGGAGCTGTAGTTGAACTAGCTGCAGGCACTGTTCATGCCATCAATTGGCATGACCTTGTAGCACTGTTGATGTAAAGTAAAACACCTATATGAAGTGTCTCCAATAGAACTACATAACAATAGCAATAGCCTCCGGAAAACAGCTAAGTGGTGTTTAAAACTGAGGGCTCCTCAGACTTGGCAGAATTTCAGAGATTTTCAGAAAACTTCGGAAATTCATAGAAATTCATCTGTAACTCGGATGGAAAAACTTTATACATCAAAGTTGATCAGAATAACGAGACGAATCCGAATACGTTAACCACATGCCTGTCAGGTGCCCCTAGCTACCTGAACATGGAACCCTCACCTCCGGTTCATCTGTCTGACAGATGCCTAACATCGGGAAAATATTCCAGATATTTTCCCGCACCAACTGTAGCACTTAATATTGCACTAGGGCACCCCTGCACTGTGCATTACCTTGCTTTGCTTTGTGTTTGCTTCTATTGCCGTGTATTTATTTGTTTCCTCCCCCTCTTCTCTCTCGGTAGATCCCGGTACCGACGTAGCCCCGAGGACTGCTACACCAACGACCCTGCTTCTGCCACAAAGCTTCCAGGAAAGCACCCCCCCTTTGAGCATGCCTATACCGCCGATTCTCTTCTCTCTTATGCTTGCATTAGAATTGCTGCTGCTGCTTTACCTATTTTGATGCATAGCCTGTTTATTATAACCTGCTATTTCAACCTTACCTGCTTATCCTAAACTGTTTAGTATAGGCTGGGTAGAGACTTACCAGAGACCCCAACTTGTCCCCAGTTGCCCCGCTGGATAACCAGATGACTCGATCAACGGGATCGACAGCCAGACCCCGGCACTGCACAAGACCCCCCTTAGTTGTACGACACTGCAGCGTCACCATCGAGTGCCGAGGGCGATATCTCGTATAGCACTCCTGATGTTAACTCTGTAGAGTAGCTATTTGGTCATGGTCATCGAGGGTGATTCCTCCTTCTCCACTTCCGATACGACCCTGGCGCGCAACACTCCAAGTGTGAACCTCGAGGGTGATTCCTCCTAAGTTCACCTTGACGGTTACATCGAGTGGGCATCCGTCGAGGGTGATACCTTGGATTCCCCTGATGTTATGGGCACACGGTTACTGTGACTTTACCCCTGAACCTTGTTAGAAATGGGTCGGCCCCGAGGGCGACCTGAGGGAGTTACTTTTGCTGCAGAACTGGAGGGACAGGCGGTACCACCCAATAGAGGTGGACCTGAGTTCCCGACAGTCTTTTGCGAGACGGGTTGACCTGGACGGTGCCTGAGTGATGAATACGAGGCGTGGCCGGGCATTCTTGGCCCTTGCCGCAAGTCCTCGAGACGGGGCAACGGGGTCACATCGCTCGTGAGTCTATGCTCGTTACCGCACCCCCAATGTACTAACGATTTGGATATGTGATCTGAGTGGGCCTTTGTCCCGATAGCACTAACCATCACGCGGGAAAAGTTATGGGCACTCTGCATCGTATGCATCATCCGAAAGCTCTGTCAGACGTCTAGTTCAGCATGGCGACACAGACGGACTGGCGCCATCCTGTATTGGTGGTGCCTGGCTTCACCGTGTGCGCAACGACCCGGAGTGCACAGGGCGATGGCCCAAGACCCCTGAGTGCTTAGGATATAGACCGACGGGGACCTCTCTGCCGAGCTCTAGGTAGGGTTGCGGTGTGTCGTTTGGCCAAGGCCGGGCATGACCCAGAAAGTGTGTCCGGCCGGAGTTAAGCGAGCGTGGTGGGTAAGTTGGTGCACCCCTATAGGGAAGAACTAATTTATGCATAGCCGGATCCTCGGTAACGGACGCTCGGAGTTGTATCCCGATCGATACAACTAGAACATATTGATGAGATGAGATATGGATAGTATGGCTTTGGGATTACTTTCTCGCAGGGAGTCGAGAAAGGATCTCTGGCCGAGGTTGATGACAGTATGGCTTTGGGATTGCTTTCTCGCAGGGAGTCGAGAAAGGATCTCTGGGTGAGGTTGAGACTTAATGATACTACTACTATATACTGTGCTAATCTACACTCTTCTAATGCTGCAAGACCGCTGAAGATGCTAGTCTTCGATAGGACTAGGCCTTCTCTCTATTCTGGCTTTTCTGCAGCCCAGTCTACATATACCGCCTTTCTTTGATAATGTTGCATATGTAGTGTAGATCCTTGCTTGCTGAGTACTTCGGATGAGTACTCACGTTTGCTTTGCTTTCTTTTTCCCCATACCCTTTTGATGCAACCAGATGATGGACCCCCCCCCCCTCTGAGACAGCTGTCCCCGCTAACGATCGCGGCTACTACCCCGAGGGTGGTTACTTCTACGAGCTGGCCGATGACCAGGAGTAGGATCGGAGGGTCCCAGGCAGGAGGCCTGCGCCTTTCGATCGTAGTGTTTTCTTTTGCCCCACCTTTCTAAGGGCTTATCTGTTTCTATTTCATATATGTACTCAGATATCTGATGCTTCCGCTGACGCTTGTATGCGAGCTTATGTATTCGAACCCTCGAGGCCCCTGGCTTGTAATATAAAGCTTGTATGACTTTATTTATGTTTTAGAGTTGTGTTGTGATATCTTCCCGTGAGTCCTTAGGCTTGATCGTGTGCATTTGCGTGTATGATTAGTGCACGATTGAGCCGGGGCGTCACACTTGGGGAGGTTGATGAGTGTATTTTTTTGCTCATTTTTACCCATGTTTAAACCAAATAATCTCATATTTTTTGAGAGAATAACTTCGATATGATCACTAATGACTAATAAATGCGAAATATCACAAATCCCTTTTGTTTATTTTGTTCCTTGCAGTAATGGGCCATTTTAGCTGATAAATCAAGCCATATATGGAAGATATTGGGCGAGGTGATCAAGTCCAATTAACCAGAGGCGCATAGGAGGATCCAGAGCAGAAGACGGTGTCTGGTACGAGCGCGCCCACCTTGCCACTACCTCCGTGACGTCAGCACTAACATCTTTCGTGAAGGCACACAGGGGCAATTCACAATGCAGCATCCCAGAAACCCTATTCCGTGCACCAGGGACTATATAAGGGAGAAGAAAACCCTTTAGCGAGAAGAGTCGCTCATCCACCAAGTCATCCCTTCGCACCCGCTGCCATTCCCATCTACAGCAGCCATCTCCATCTTCATAGCCATGTCCACCTCCGTAGTATTCATCCCTATAGCCATTAGACTTGTAATCTAGAGTACTTCACATACAACGACATTGTAAGACTATTTAATCATTCATCTTCAAGTATCATCTTCTACTAAGTCTTTTGCCTGTGAATAACTTGCGATGTGTGAGTTGTCCCCTTGGGCTAAGGGCCGAGGCATAGCCTCGCAGCCCCATGTACTCGCGCAATGGGATTGTTGGTTTACTTTAAGTAATAACATTATTTCTATGTGTTATGCAATAGATTAGTCTCTGGTCTCTACCCCGTTCTAAGGCCCTACAGGTACCCGGGATACAAGGATCGATCAAGGAGAGGTTAAGTGCAGAGAGGAGCGGAAGGCTATGCCGAAGTCGGTGACAGTAAGATTGGTATGGTAGCTAAAAACTATTCCCTGGGGGAACATACGGTGCAGTCATTAAATGCCCAAGGAGTTGGTCTGGATTATTCCTTAAATCAAAATCAAATGGCAAATTATCTTACCTACTATAGATCCCCTACTACCCTCTTAGACTTTTAAATGCGATATACCACCCAAAGAAAGGGTATGAAAATGACGGGTGGAGTTAGCTTTTCGACGAAGACCCGTCCCGTGCAGCGAAGTCCTGTTAGTAAGACCCCACGCAATAATGGATTATAGAAGAATATTTTTCCAAATACTCCTAATTGAGGTAACCCCGTGAGACGGTAAGAGCCTTGGTTGCACAATAGAACCATGGTGCAACTGCATGTCGGTCGTGGAGTTATTTGGACGCATCTCCCACAAACAACACATTGACTACACATATGTAACAGTGTCTACCAGAGCCATGTTGAATACTTAGGATCCCAATCGCAAGTATACGGTTGCAGCTATAACCTTAAGCCCTGGCCTATTTTCCTTATTATTGTCTCTTCATATAAACTGTGTGTTTTGGTGTAGGAAAGTGTAACTATTGGTTAACAAGTTCTTGTAGAAATCACCTTTTAATTAGCATTACTTCCCGTGGGTTAGATAACCTAGAGTCACCTCTAGGGAAAAAATAACACTATCTACATCTGAAACCGGATCAAAGGTAATCAGATAATCATTTTAGTGGGACCATACTCTAATTAAAGGATAATTTTGAGTTGAATTAATTATGAATAATGTCCAAAGTGTATTTGCATTTTTCGTTGTAGATCAATGGCACCCATTTCCACCTTCCAACTTAGTGCATTGCTTGAGAAAGAAAAACTGAAAGCATGTGGTAGTAACTTTACAGACTGGTACCGTAATGTGAGGATTGTCCTCAAAAGTGCCAAGAAGGACTATGTCCTAGAGCAACCTCTCGGTGATCCCCCCTCTCTCGTTGTCACTGTGGAAGAGGCAAATGTTTATCAAACCAAGAGTGACAATTCCATTGCAGTCCAATGTGTCATGCTTGCCTCCATGGATCCTGATCTTCAAAAACATTTTGAGAATTGGGGTGCTTATGAGATAATCATGAAGCTGAACAGTTTGTTTCAGAAGCAAAGGCTGAAAGATATGAGATATCCCAAGCCATGCTTGATTGCAAGATGGCAGAGGGCAGTTCAATGAGCCATCATGTACTCAAATTGTCTGGGTATGCACAAAGGCTGAATGCACTAGGTTTTCCTATTCCCCAAGAGTTGGACACACTGATCTTGTTCTCGCTTCCCTTCCTCTAAGCTATAGTAGCTTCATCATGAATTAGAACATGAATAGGACGGATAAGCCAATGGGTGAACTGTTCACAATGCTTAAAACTGCTAGGAGTGGAATCCAAAAGAACGCAATCATGTGATGATGGTGAACAAAACAACCAACTTCAAGAAGAAGGGTAAGGCCAAGAAAAAGGGCAAGTCCAAGCATGCCAGTAAGATTGACACACCTCAAAAGTCCAAAGGCGGCGGCACTTCTAATGTTTAGTGCTTCTTCTGCAAAAAAAAGGGTCATTGGAAAATGAACAACAAGAAATATTTGGCAGAAAGTAAGAAGACTAGAAAGTCCATCTCAGATATGAGTGTCATTCATGTTATTGATGTATTCCTTGCTGGTCCTCATAGTAATTCTTGGGTATTGGATATCGCATCGGTTGCTCATATTTGTAACTCTATGCAAGAACTACAGATGCCAAGGAGACTAGCTAAGGATGCGATGTTGATGCGCGTCACGAACGGAGTAAAAGTTGTTGTGCAAGCCATCAGTGTTTTACCTCTACATGTACCATCAGGATTTATTTTAGAGCTTAGTAGTTGTTACTATGTTTTGGCCTTGAGCAAGAACATTATATCTGGATCATGTTTATTGCAAGACAGTTATTCATTTAAGTTAGAGAACAATGGTTGTTCAAATTTTATAATTAATTTATTTGATGGTCATGCTCCCATTGTGAAAGGGTTGTTTATTATGAATTTTGATGGTGATACACACATCCATAACACTGACGCTAAACATCGCAAGACTAACGATTCAAATTCCACTTATTTGTGGCACTGCCGTTTGGGTCACATTGGCAAAAAGCGCACGGAGAAACTCCATTGTGATGGACTTTTGGAGTCATTTGATTATGAATCATTTGACACTTACGTACCTTGTCTAATGGGTAAAATGAGTAAAACTCCATTCACTGGCCACATCTAACAGGCAAATGACTTATTGGAGATCATACATATGGATGTATGTGGTCCAATAAGTATAGTTGTGCGCGGTGGATTCCTCTACTTCATTACCTTCACTAACGATTTGAGTAGATATGGGTCTATCTATTTAATGATACATAAGTCTAAAACCTTTGAAAAGTTCAAAGAATTTTAGAATGAAGTAGAAAATCATCATAACAAGAAAATCTAGTTTCTACGATTGGATCATGGAGGAGAATATTTGAGTTACGAGTTTAGCGAACATCTAAAGAGTTGTGGAATAGTTTCACTGCTTACGCCTCCTGAAACACCACAAAGGAAAGGAGTGTCCGAAAGACGTAATCGAACCTCGTTGGACATGGTGAGATTGATGATGTCAATAACTGAATTCCCATTATATTTTTTGGGTTTATGATTTAATGATTGTAGCTTTTACACTGAATAGAGTGCCATCAAAATATGTTGAAACAACACCATATGAGATATGGCATGGGAAGAAACCCAATTTGTCTTTTCTTAAAATTTGGGGATGCTATGCATATGTAGAGCGTTTACAACTGAATAAGCTCGATCCCAAATCAAATAAGTGGTACTTTGTAGGTTATCCCAAAGAAATTGTTGGGTATTCCTTCTATCACTGCATCGAAGGCAAAGTGTTTGTCGCAAAGAATGGTGTGTTTCCTGAGAAAGAGTTTCTTGTGAAAGGGGTGAGTGAAAGGATAGTGCAACTCAACGTGATTAGAGACTCTTCATCATCAGGCCAAAGTGACGCAACACCAGAAGAAGTTTCGGAGTTCCCCAATACACCTAATACGGAAGCCACTACATGTGATGTAGAGACTTTGGTCGAGCCTGCGACTGAACCTCACAGGTCAGGTACGATTCGCTCAAAACCTGGTATTCAGATGAAGTATTGTTGTTGGACAACGATGAGCCTACAACATACAAAGAGGAAATGGTGGGCTCTGACTCCGAGAAATGGCCAGATACCATGAAATCCGAGATAGAATCCATGTATGAGAACCAAGTTTGGAACTTGTAGACCCTCCGGAAGGAGTGAAGCCTATCAAATGTAAATGGATCTATAAGAAGAAAACAAACTTGGATGGGAATGTATACATCCATAAAGCTTGACTTGCTGCAAAGAGGTTTTGAAAAGTGCAAGGGGTTGACTACAACGAGACTATCTCGCCCGTAGCGATGCTTAAGTCTATTCAGATAATTCTAGCAATTGTTGCATATTTCAATTATGAGATATGGTAGGTGGATGTCAAAACAGCGTTCCTTAATGGGAAGCTTGCCCAGGATGTGTATATGATACAATCCAAGGGTTTTGTCAATCCGAAGGATGCTGGAAAGGTGTGCAAACTTCGGAGATCCATCTATGGACTGAAGCAAGCATCAAGGAGTTGGAATCTTTGCTTTGATGAAATGGTCAAAGGGTTTGGCTTCATCAAGAATGGTGACGAGGCTTGTGTTTATAAGAAATAAAGTGGGGGCGCTATAGCATTTCTGATACTGTATGTGGATGACATATTGTTGATTGGGCATGATGTAAATTTTCTTGACAAAATTAAGGCTTCATTGAAAAATAGTTTTTTGATGAAAGACTTGGGCGAGGCAGCATACATATTAGGCATAAAGATCTATAGAGATAGGTCGAAGCGCCTAATAGGGCTGAGCCAAAGTACATATATTGACAAGATACTGAAGAGGTTCAACATGGAAAACGCCAAGAAGGACTCTAGCCGATGTTACATGGGAAAGGTTTCAGCAAGATTCAATGTCCTAAGACGGCTAATGGGTGAGCATGCGTGAGTAAGATTCCATACACATCCGCGATTGGAGTAATCATGTATGCCATGAGATGTACACGACCAGATGTGTCCTATGCTCTAAGTGTTACAAGTAGATACCGGATTGATCACTGGACAACGGTGAAAAATATCCTTAAGTACCCGAAAAGGACTAAGGACATGTTCCTCGTATACGGAGGTGATGAAGAGCTCGTTGTAAAGGGTTACACCGATGCAAGCTTCATCACTGATCCGGACGATTTTCGATCTCAATCACTCATTGTGTATACACTAAATGGTGGCATAGTGAGTTGGAAGAGTTCCAAGCAGAGTACTGTGGCATATTCTACAATGGAGGTTGAGTATATCGCCACTTCTGAAGCGGCAAAGTAGAGCATTTGGATCAAGAATTTAGTCATCGAGCTTGGTGTGGTTCCGAGCGTGCTGGATCCTATGGAGATCTATTGTGATAATAGTGGCGCCATAGCGCAGGCCAAGGAGCCATGGTCCCACCAGAAGTACAAACATATACAACGCCCATTCACGTTATTCGTGATTTCGTGGAGCATCGAGATGTAAAGATATGCAAGATACACATGTTGGAAATATGCCCTAGAGGCAATAATAAAGATGTTATTATCATATTTCCATGTTCATGATAAATGTTTATTATCCATGCTATAATTGTGTTGACCGAAAACTTAAATACACGTGTGGATACATAAACAGACACCGTGTCCCTAGTGAGCCTCTACTAGACTAGCTCATTGATCAAAGATGGTTAAGGTTTCCTAACCATAGACATGAGTTGTCATTTGATAATGGGATCACATCATTAGGAGAATGATGTGGTGGACAGACCCAACCGTAAGCTTAGCATCTGATTGTGTCACTTAGTTTAATTGCTATAGCTTTCTTCATGTCAAGTATCTGTTCCTTAGACAATGAGATCATGCCACTCCCTAATACCAGATGAATACTTTGTGGGTAATCAAACATCACTTCGTAACTAGGTGATCATAAAGGTGCTCTTCAGGTATCTCGGAAAGTATTTGTTGGGTTAGATGGATCGAGACTGTGAATTGTCACTCCGTGTGATGGAGAGATATCTCTGGGCCCTCTCGATAATACAATGATGTCTACTACACAACTTATTCTTGTAGACTCGTGTTCGGCCTCCAAGCGCAGAGTTTTGTAGGATAGTAGCAATTTCCCCTCAAGTGGATGACCTAAGGTTTATCAATCCGTGGGAGGCGTAGGATGAAGATGGTCTCTCTTAAACAACCCTGCAATAAAATACAAGAAATCTCTTGTGTCCCCAACACACCCAATACAATGGCAATTTGTATAGGTGCACTAGTTCGGCAAAGAGATGGTGATACAAGTGTAGTATGGATAGTAGAAATATATTTTTGTAATCTGAATAAATAAAAACAGCAAGGTAGCAAATGATAAAAGTGAGCACAAACGGTATTGTAATGCTTAAAAACAAGGCCTAGGGTTCATACTTTCACTAGTGCAATCTCTCAACAGTGCTAACATAATTGAATCATATAACAATCCCTCAACGTGCGACAAAGAATCACTCCAAAGTTCTTATCTAGCAGAGAACATAAGATGAAATTGTTGTAGGGTACGAAACCACCTCAAAGTTATCTTTTCCGATCAATCTATTGAGTCATCCCTATAAGTGTCACAAACAGCCCTAGAGTTCATACTAAAATAACACCATATGATACGCATCAACCAACTCTAATGTCACCTAGATACTCCAATGCCACAACAAGTATCCATGAGTTGATTATTTGATATGCATCAAACAACTTCAGATTCATAATATTCAATCCTACACAAAGAACTTCAAAGAGTGCCCCAAGATTTCTACCGGAGAAAGTAGGACAAAAACATGCATCAACCCCTATGCATAGATTACCCCAATGTCACCTCGGGAATCCGTGAGTTGAGTGCCAAAACATACATCAAGTGAATCAATATAATACCCCATTGTCACCACGGGTATTCATATGCAAGACATACATCAAGTGTTCTCAAATCCATAAAAGTATTCAATCCGATAATAGTGAAACCTCAAAGGAAAAAATGCCATTCATCACAACAAGATAGAGAGGGAGAAACACCATATGATCCAACTATATTAAGAAAGCTCGCGGTACATCAAGATCGTTCCAAATCAAGAACACGAGAGAGAGAGAGAGAGAGATCAAACACATAGCTACTTGTACATACCCTCAGCCCCTAGGGTGAACTGCTCCCTCCTCGTCATGGAGACCGTCGGGATGATAAAGATGGCCTCCGGTGATGGTTTCTCCCTCTGGTAGGGTGGAAAAGGGCTTTAGATGAGATCATGGAGGTACTGAGGCTTGCGGCAGCAGAGTCGAAGTTCTAGGGTTATTTCTAGAGGTTTCTGAATATATAGGAATTTTTGGCATTGGAATCATGCAAAGAGGGGCTACAGGGGGCCCACGAGGCACCAGGGCACGACCACCCCCCTAGGCGCGCCCTGGTGGCTTGTGGGGCCCCTGTGGGTCTTCTGGTACTCTCCCAAAGCTTCCTGGGTCCCTTTCCTTCCAGAAAAAATTATCAAAAAGTTTTGCTGCATTTGGACTTCATTTGATATGGATTTTCTAGCAAGCCAAAAACAAGCAGAAAACAACAACTGGCACTGGGCACTAGGTCAATATGTTAGTCCATGAAAATCATATAAAATCCATATAAAAGTGCACCAAAATCATACAAAACTATAATAAACATGGCATGAATACTTCATAAATTATAGATATGTTGGAGACGTATCAGCATCCCCAAGCTTAATTCCTGCTCTTCCTCGAGTAGGTAAATGATAAAAGAAATAATTTATGAACTGTAAATGCTAGCATAGTGCATAAGTTTGATTAATGATAATTTCAATCACTTTTCCTAGCATCATAACAACAACTCTTTCTCATAAAACTCATCATGATAAAGTAGCAATCCATTCACATTCACAAGCTATGTTCTTAGTCACCAAACAATTGCAATTCAACTTATCTTCAACAAAGTCGAAGTAAGAGCTCCACATACTCAATTATCATATAGTCTTCTATGATTGCTAGTACTCAAAGCATATTTTTAGAACAAATGGCATCCATCGAACACCGAGAAAGATAGGGGCTTAATGTTTTGCCTCCCAACTTATTTATCATAGAGATAATTGTCAACAATAATAATTCATGATCAAATATATTTGAATGGCCATATGTGCCTGGATCTTTCCCCACCACATGAAGCTTGCCAACTAAAGAATAATTTAGGTTGAAATGAGAATGAATACTTATTGACTCTTGCATAAAAGTAAATACATAAAGTAAAAGATAGACCCTTCGTAGAGGGAAGCAGAGGTTGTCATGCGCTTTTTATTTTTGGATGTGCAAGCTCTTAATGCAAAGGAATGTCACATTATATTGCCCCTTGTGATAGCAACCTTTATTATACAGTCCGTCGCTTTTATTTCTTTACCATCACAAGTTCGTACAATGCTTATTTTCCCTTGTAATAAAAGATCATACATATTTTAGGAGCATTTTTTATTGCTTTTTGCACCGATGACAACTTACTTGAAGGATCTTATTCAATCCATAGGTAGATATGGTGGACTCTCATGGCAAGAAACTGGGTTTAAGGATTTTTGGATGCACAAGTAGTATTTCTACTTAGTACGAAGTTTTGGCTAGCAAAAGATCCTAAGCAAGCACCACATGTTGGAGGATCCTTAACAATATAACTTCTATGCAAATATACCCAAACATAACTCATTACGTTGTCTTCCTTGTCCAACTTCAACTAATTTGCTCAAGTTTGAAAATAATTAATGAGTATTCACAATAATAAAACATGTCCAAGATAATATATTTATATGTGAAAGTTCTCTTCCTTATACTAATCATTCATGAATTGCTTGTATGACCAATATTGTGAATGTTAAGCTTCAATAGATTTCACTTTCTAAACCCATTGTGAAACTACAACTAGGTATGATACAAGCATATGAAGCACATATAATTTTAACTTTATGATATTCAATTCTCTCACAATTTACTCATAGGATATAAGTGAAGCACAAGAGTGAATGACAAACTACTCCAAAAAGATATAAGTGAAGATCAAATTAGTAGTTAAGTAAATAGGTGGCTATGTGAGGACTCTCTCTCATTTAAAAATTTCATATCTGAAGTATTTTATTCAAACAGCAAAGAAAACAAAATAAAATGACATTCCACGAATAGCACATATCATGTGAAGAAGCAAAAACTTAGGCTCAACCAAAACTGACCGATAGTTGTTGAAGAAGAAAGGTGGGACGCCTACCGGGGCATCCCCAAGCTTAGTTGCTTGAGACTTCTTGGAATGTTATCTTGGGAAGCCTTGGGCATCCCCAAGATTGAGCTCTTGTGTCTCATTAATTCCTCTCATACCATGGTTTCCCTAAATCTTAAAAACTTCATCCACACAAAACTCAACAAGAACTTGTGAGATAAATTAGTATAAATCAACTCAAAACTTTAACATTATATACTGTAGAAAATCACTAAAATTATAATTAAACATTTCATACTAAATGCCTCTGCATATTCAATACTCCTATCCACAAATAGAAACATTAAGCAAGCAAACATATGCAAAAAATGCAACTATAACAGCAATCTGCCAAAACAGAACAGTCGGTAAAGGGGGAATAAGAATTCATACTTCCCTAACTCCAAAAATTCTAAAAAATTACTAAGTCTTAGAGAACTCATGAATTCTTACTATGTAAAAATTTCAGATTTTTATCATGTTCTGACTATTCAGGAATATTCTGTAGATAACATAAAACTTTCTGTTTTCAAGCAGCAACACATAAACTTGCAAACTAAGCATGGTAAAGGCTATAATTGGCATTTTATTGAAATAAAAGACACAAAAAATTAATATTAATAACAGCAAGTAAATATCAACAAAATAAAATGATGCTCCAAGTAAAACTCATATTATGTGACGAATAAAAATATAGCTCCTAGTGAGGTTACCGATAATGTTGAAGACGAAAGAGGGGATGCCTTCCGGGGCATCCCCAAGCTTAGACACTTGAGTATTCCTTAAATATTACCTTGGGGTGCCTTGTGCATCCCCAAGATTAGGGTCTTGCCGCTTGTTATTCTCCACATATCGATATCTCACCCAAAACTTGAAAACTTCAATCACACAAAACTTAACGGAACTTGTGAGATAGGTTAGTATGATAAAGATAAATCATCCACTTAGGTACTATCAAGACAAGATTCATAATTTTTCTCACATAATTCCTACTTTATTCTATCATTTCCACAATTTATATTACTCAATATAAGCTATGGAAACAGTAAAACAAGCAAACTATGCACTAAAAACAGAATCTGTTAAAAACAGAACAGCATGTAGTGCCCGATTTAAAAACCATACTTATTTACGTCCAAAAATTCTTAAAAATTAGGAAAACGTAAAAAATTTGTTACCCAATACTCTGTAAAAAATTCAGAATTTTCTCACACTCCAGTAGAGAATAGAAATTCCAGCACTGGACGCAAATTTTCTGTTTTGCACAGAATCAAGTCAACTATCATCCACACTATCCCAAAGGCTTTACTTGGCACATTATTGAAAGAAAACATATAAAACATGATTACTACAGTAGATTAATCATGTGAACACACAAAAACAGTAGGTAAAATATTGGGTTGTCTCCCAACAAGCGCTTTTCATTATAGCCTTTTTAGCTAGGCATGATGATTTTAATGATGCTCACATAAAAGATAAGAATTGAAACACGAAGAGAGCATCATGAATCACATGGCAAGCTCATTTAAGTCTAACCCACTTCCTATGCATAGGGATTTTGTGAGCAAACAATTTATGGGAGCAAGAATCAACTAGCATAGGAAGGCAAAACAAGCATAACTTCAAAACTTTCAACATAAAGACAGGAAACTTGATGTTGTTGAAATATATATATAAGCATATCTTCCCCTCTCATAATAATTTTTAGTTGCATCATGAATAAATTCAAAAATATAGCTATCACATGATGCATTATTTTCATGACCTACAAGCATAGAATTTGTATTACTCTCCACATAAGCAAATTTGTTCTCATCAATAATAGTGGGAGCAAATTCAATAAAATAACTATCACGAGATATTTGATTGGCATAATCCAATTGAAAATTAAAATCATGATGGAAAGTTTCATAGGTATGATTATTATTTATAGCATACATGTCATCACAGTAATCATCATAGATAGTAACTTTACCATCACAATCAATTGAAACCTCTTCCAAAATAGTGGAATCAACATTAAATAAAGTTGTGACCTCTCCAAATCCACTTTCATAATTATTGCCATAAGATTCAACACCCTCTAAAATAGTGGGATCATTAGTACCTAGAGTTGACACTCTTCCAAACCCACTTTCATCAATATAATCATCATAAATAGGAGGCGTACTTTCATCATAATAAATTTGCTCATCAAAACTTGGGGGACTAAAAATAGCATCTTCATCAAACATATCATCCCCAAGCTTATGGCTTTGCATATCATTAGCATCATGGATATTCATAGAAAGCATACTAACAACATTGCAATCAAGCTCATCATTCAATTGATTCACATTAAACATTTTATAAATTTCTTCCTCTAAAAATTGAGCACAATTTTCCAATCCATCATTTTCAAGAAAAACATTATATAGATGAAGTATGTGAGGCAACCTCAATTCCAATTTTTTTGTAGTTTTCTTTTATAAAACCAAACTAGTGATAAAACAAGAAACAAAAAGATTTGATTGTAAGATCTAAAGCTATACCTTCAAGGACTCACCTCCCCGGCAACGGCACCAGAAAAGAGCTTGATGTCTACTACACAACTTATTCTTGTAGACTCGTGTTGGGCCACCAAGCGCAGAGTTTTGTAGGACAGTAGCAATTTTCCCTCAAGTGGATGACCTAAGGTTTATCAATCTGTGGGAGGCATAGGACGAAGATGGTCTCTCTCAAACAACCCCACAATCAAATACAAGAAATCTCTTGTGTCCCCAACACACCCAATACAATGGCAATTTGTATAGGTGCATTAGTTCGGCGAAGAGATGGTGATACAAGTGTAGTATGGATAGTAGAAATATATTTTTATAATCTAAATAAATAAAAACAGCAAGGTAGCAAACGATAAAAGTGAGCACAAACGGTATTGAAATGCTTAAAAACAAGGCCTAAGGTTCATACTTTCACTAGTGCAATCTCTCAACGGTGCTAACATAATTGAATCATATAACAATCCCTCAACGTGCGACAAAGAATCACTCCAAAGTTCTTATCTAGCGGAGAACGTAAGTTGAAATTGTTGTAGGGTATGAAACCACCTCAAAGTTATCTTTTCTAATCAATCTATTGAGCCATCCCTATAAGTGTCACAAACAGCCCTAGAGTTCGTACTAAAATAACACCATATGATACGCATCAACCAACTCTAATGTCACCTAGATACTCCAATGTCACAACAAGTATCCGTGAGTTGATTATTCGATACTCATCAAACAACTTCAGATTCATAATATTCAATCCAACACAAAGAATTTCAAAGCGTGCCCCAAGATTTCTATCGGAGAAAGTAGGACGAAAACGTGCATCAACCCCTATGCATAGATTACCCCAATGTCACCTCGGGAATCCACGAGTTGAGTGCCAAAACATACATCAAGTGAATCAATATAATACCTCATTGTCACCACGGGTATTCATATGCAAGACATACATCAAGTGTTCTCAAATCCATAAAAGTATTCAATCCGATAATAGTGAAACCTCAAAGGTAAAAACTCAATTCATCACAACAAGATAGAGAGGGAGAAGCACCATTTGATCCAACTATATTAACAAAGCTTGCGGTACATCAAGATTGTGCCAAATCAAGAACATGAGAGAGAGATCAAACACATAGCTACTAGTACATACCCTCAGCCCCGAGGGTGAACTACTCCCTCCTCGTCATGGAGACCGCCGAGATGATTAAGATGGCCTCTGGTGATGATTTCCTCCTCTGGCAGGGTGCCAAAAAAGGGCTTTAGATGAGATCATGGAGGTACAGAGGCTTGCGGCGGTGGAGTCAAAGTTCTAGGGTTATTTCTGGAGGTTTCTGAATATATAGGAACTTTTGGTGTTGGAATCACGCAAATATGGGCCACAGGGTGCCCATGAGGCACCAGGGCGCGGCCACCCCCTGGGCGCGCCCTGATGGCTTGTAGGCCCCCTGGGGGTCTTCTGTTACTCTCCCGAAGCTTCCTGGGTCCCTTTCCTTCACCAGAAAAAACCGTCAAAAAGTTTCACTGCATTTGGACTTCGTTTGATATGGATTTTCTGGAAAACCAACAACAAGCAGAAAACAACAACTGGCACTGGGCACTAGGTCAATATGTTAGTCCATGAGAATCATATAAAATCCATATAAAAGTGCACCAAAATCATACAAAACTATAATAAACATGGCATGAATACTTCATAAATTATAGATACGTTGGAGACGTATCATACAACACCATGAATAGCTTGCAAGCATGTGACTAATGTGTTTAGTCACGGGGATCTTATATTACGGAAGAAGTAAAGATACTTGCCGGTAACATGATTTAACTAGGTATAGTGATACCGATGATCAAATCTCGGGCAAGTAACATATCATCGGACAAAGAGAATTTTATACGGGATTAACTCAGTCCTTTACATCATGGTACAAACCGATAAAGATCTTCGTGGAATATGTGGGAGTCGTTATGGGCATCCAGGTCCCGCAATTGATTATTGATCGGAGAGGTATCTCGATCATGTCTGCATGTTCTCGAACCCATAGGGTCACACACTTAACATTCGGTAACGCTAGGGTAGTATTGGGATATTCCTAATGGTGAGACCGAATATTGTTCAGAGTCTTGGATTAGATCCAGGACATCACGAGGAGCTCTGGAATGGTCCAGTGGTAAAGATTTATATATGGGAAGTGGTATTTCAGGGTTTCGGAAAAGTTTGGGATTTTTTTGGTATTGTACCGGGAAGGTTCTAGAAGGTTCCAGAGTGGGGCCCACCTACATGGAGGGACCCACATGGATGTGGGTAGTGGGGCAAGGCCCCACACACCTGGTCCAGGTGCACCAAGATCCCCCCTAAAAGGAATAGGATCATATCCCGAAGGGATAAGATTGAGATCCCTAACGAAGGGGGATAGTGATTGGTGGGGAAGGAAAGGAGGGGATTTCCTTCCCCCCTAGCCGCCGGCCCTAGGGGCTTGGAGGAGGGACTAAGCCCCCTCCCCCATGCTTATATAAAGAAGGGAGGCACAGGGGGGCAGCAGACCATCCATCCCGGGGCGCCTCCCCCCATCTCCCTCCATCTCCTCCGCGAAGCCCTTGGTGAAGCCCAGCTGCAGTTCCGCTGCCGCCACCACCACCACGCCGTCATGCTGGCCTAGATCCCATCTACCTTTCCACCCTCCCTTCCTATATCAATAAGGTGGAGACGTCACCGAGCCATACGTGTGCACATCTCAGAGGTGCCGTCCGTTCGACGCTGGATCGGATTGGATCGTGACGCGAGTACGATTACGCCAACCACGATCACTAGATCGTTAACGCTTTCAGTCTGCAAGGGTATGTAGACACCCCTCCCCCTCTCATTGCTATCATCTCCAACCATGATCACTAGATCGTTAACACTTTTTTTGTTTTCCATGCAACGTTCCCCATCACTGGCATCATGAGCTAGGTCTGTGCGTAGATGTTATGCACGAGTAGAACACAAATTGGTTGTGGGTGTTGATGTTCAGATTGCTTACTACCTTTGTTATTTTGGATTTGTTAGATTGTGGGATGAAGCGGCCCAGACCAACTTTACTTGTCCTTGCACAAGAGACCGGTTCCACGACTGACATGCAACTTGTATTGCATAAAGTGGCTGGCGGGTGTGTGTCTCTCCCACTTTAGTTGAATCTGATTTGACAATGGTGGTCCTTGTAGAAAGTTAAAAGGCAACTTGTATAACACCGTTGTGGCTTTGCGCAGATAAGAACGGTTCTTATAGATTGCCCCTAGAAGCCACGTAAAAATTGCAACAACAATGTAGAGGACGTCTAGCTTGTTTTTCCAGGGCATGTGATGTGGTATGGCCAGGACGTGACTTGATATATGTGATGTAAGAGATGATCATGTTTTGTAATAAGTTTATGACATGCATGTCGATGAGTACAGCAACCAGCAGGAGCCATAGGGTTGTCTTAATTTATTGTATGACTTGCGTGTCAATCATTAAACACTATGTAATTGCTTTTCTTTATCGCTATGAGTTAGCAATAGTTGTAGAAGCAATAGTTGGCGGAGACAACTACATGATGGCACATTGGAGATCATGGTGCTATGCCGGTGATGATGGAGATCATGCCGGTGCTTTGGAGATGGAGATCAAAAGCACAAGAAGATAAAGGCCATATCATGTCATGTTGGGTAACGTAGCAGAAAACAAAAAATTCCGTCCTACGCACCAGCCCAGGACCACTATGAAGATGCATACAAGGTTTATATTTAATCATTACCAACTCATAGCACAGTAGAAGTAGAGTTGGTGTAGATCATCAGTGCAGATCCCTGCAGCTAAGAATTTACAACCTCCCAAACCGCGAGGATTTTCTCCCTCGGACACCTCCTCGGACGGTCCCCGAACAGCCCTCCGGGAGGCCATCGAACAGCCATTTGGATAGTCCCTCGAACGGTCCCTCAGACAGCCCTTTGGGAGGCCCTCAAGTAGTCCCTCGGACGGTCCCTTGGACAGCCCTTAGGGAGGCCCTCGAACAATATCTCGGACGGTCCCCCGGACAGCCCTTTGGGAGGTCCCTTGAATAGTCCTGCTTACAAAAGATCGAATGTACGACCTCTCTACTTGGTTGCACACATACACTGTCACCTATCCAGTAGGGTTTTGCCACCCAGAGCTAATCCCTTCTGGAAACTAGACAGCCTTGCGGCAGTATGAAACTATTTCATGTGAAGGAGAAAGAAAGGCAGATCATGCATGCCATTTGGTGAGCACTTGAGATGGATTTTGGAGAGCACTCTCCTCCTCCTTTTATAGTGTGAGGGAGGGGTGGAGGGGCTGAAAATTTGAGCCACAAAAAGTGTGCCCCCCCCCCTCACAAAACAAGCTCCCACCAAAGGTGGGGAGTTGCCTCATGGGCCCCCCCATCCACCATGGCGCCCCAACACTTGGTTCCCCCCATGGGGGTGCCTCCTTCCAACGCCTGCCACCATTTGTGGGGGCTGCCCCCCACCATGGGGGGCCCTCCCAACACTTTGTCCAGCCACAAGGGGGCGCCCGGCGCCCCATAAAGGGGGCGCCCCCAAAAACAGCCCCCCACAATTCATGGGATCTTGTCCCCTCATGTTGGGACAAGATGTTTTCCGCGAATATTTCTTCCAGAAAAATATTCCAGAAGGTCCCAGAACATTTTCGGCACACTCTAAAATTATTCTGGACACGTTCCAATTTTTTTTTGGTGTGATGGTTTTATTCCGAAACATTTTCGGTAACTCCGAAACATTTCCGGTTTTCTCTCCAGAACTTTTCCGTCGTCTCTAAAAATTTTCCGGTGATTTTCTCTCATACTCCTTGTCTAGTATTCAGCAGATAGATGACCCTTAAATGTGTGACCCTGTAGGTTCGGTGAAATATAGACATGACTGGAATTCTTTTCGATCAATGAACAATAGCGGAACCATGGACACCCATATTGATCCCTATACCCACATGAATGATTATTCAAGTGAACCTCTAGTTGCCATGTGCTATTCCTATTGCTTCGTGATATGTTTACAAAACCCGAGGTGAGATTTATCGGCATCCCCGTGAATCAACGACTTTGTTCATTATGCCAGTTTCCTCGTTACCGGTTTTGTTCTCTTTTCTCATTCTCATGTTTCGGCATCCCCGTGATCAAATCACACAATGTCTGGCCAGACGATGATGGATACCATGACACTAAGAGGGCCCAAAGAATATCTCTCCATTGTTGGAGGAGAAAATCCCAATCTTGAGCTATCAAGTTCCTTCTCATACATTTCCATGAACCCGTAAGCCGCCGTAATAGCCACCCTTTTACGGATGACGTTTAACAATCCTCAAAGTTAATAAAGCAAGCATGAAGGAACTCGATACTCGCATGGTCTAAGGAATTATGCAAACGTTAACTTTCTCTGTGTTATATACTATCAACTTATGACGAATGTATCTCATAGCTTAACATCAATTGGGTCGATTCAACACAAGTGTTCTTCTAACATTGTGTCCTCAAAGTTGCCGGCATAGACATGCCCATGATCAGGAAAACATAATCATCATGCAACACTTTAGCTAGTCTTAGAGGCATGACTAGGAATGCATTTTACCGTTTATTATTCCACACGTGCATATGAGTTTTCCTCCGAGCCTCATGGTTATTGTATACTCAAGAACCATAGCAGTTATAGCACGGAATATAAACATAATTACGAACATGGAGATAAATAATACCATTTATTATTGCCTCTAGGGCATATCTCCTATAGACTCCCACTTGCACTAGAGTCAATAATCTCGTCAATGCTAATGCACTTTAGACCTATGGCATACCGGTGAAAAATATGCATCGCTTGTGGTATAGTCTTTGTCCAACGGATCTGACAAGTTCAGGTCCGTGTGTATCTTTACATATCCTTGTGTTTTCACGCTTTCACCAAATTCATATTTTGTGAGGACTTGGCTTTGTATATATGTGAATCACTAGTCAAACCTTGATTCCTCAGACTGAGCTATGGAGCAACTATCTACAATAGTGTTCCATTAACCAAAGCCATCTTGGAACCATACTAAGTTCATAAATGAACTATATGATTCAACACCTTCTTTGTCACTTCTAAAGCGTCAACATACTTAGCCTTCGTTATAGAATTCGCCACAGTAAGCTGTTTGGAACAATTCCAACTTACTGTGCTACCATATCGTGTATTACACAAAACTCTTAACTTAAATTGAAAATCACATGGAGCATTGCTGAAGACTGTATTGATGTAACTTCTTACAACGAACACTTCATAATCTCTGCTTGCGAGAAAACATGTCATCAGTGCTACTTTAGTACTCAGCGACATTTTTCACTCTTGTCCCATGATCAAAACTTTGATCACTTTGGTATCTTACTCGCAACTTACTTGGAGTACTGGACATATCTGGTTGTTTTACATACCATGAAATAAATGATTAATCCAAACACAAAAGTGTGTGGAATCTCAGTCATGTACTTTGCTCATCAGTGTTTTAGAACACCGAGTATTGCTAAAACTTTTTCCATATGACTTCGACAAGAAACTCTTCTTGGCGTTCCCATGCTAAATCATTTTAGCATTTTGTCAATATTTATTTTGGCTTAGCCCTATTAGGTAATTCTATCTTCATAGAATATGGTGCCAAATACCGAGGCTTCCTAGCCCAAGTCCTTCATCAAAAAACTATTTTTAATGAAGTCCTAATTCGTGTCAAGAAATATATATTATTTCCAATCAACAATGTGTCATGCACACATAGTTTTAGAAATATTATTATGCTCCCACTTACTTTCTTGTAAATACAAGCATCTTCGCTATCCTTTGATGAAATCAAACTCTTTGACTATTTCATCAAAACAAAGATTCCAACTCCATTTTGCTCGCTTCTGTCAATTACTGAAACTCTGAAGTTTGCGCACTCTCTAGCATCCTCTGGATCGACCAAATACTTTGGACTATATCACATACATGTCCTTGGCTATATTTCCATCTCATGGAAATCCTTTTGGCGTCCATCTGTCATATCTCATAGTTGAAATATGTAATAATTGCTAGTATAACCCAAACCGACTTTAAGCATCGCTACGGCGAGACAATCTCGTCGTAGTCAACTCCTTCAATTTGTTATAAGCAACAAGTCGAGCTTTATGGATAAAACATTTTTATCCGTATCTGTTTATAGTTCCATTAATATTCGTTTAGACTTTAAGTCTTCCAGAGGGTTTATCAAGATCTAATCTTAAATCATTTATATGGATACTATCTCGGATTATTTTGGCATTTAGCCAATTCCAGAGTCAGGGCCCATCAACACTTCATTGTGTGTCGTAGGTATACTGTTGTCTAACAACAATATCTCGTTTGCACACCTTAGAGTTTTTCCTACGTAGTTCAGCTGCAAGTTCGACTGAAGTCCATACATCTCATGTAGAGGCTTCCATATCAGTCATAGTAGGAAACTATGAAATTACTTCTAAGGTTTCTTTCCTTTGATCTGATGACGAAGATACTGTTATCTCGTCGAGTTGTACTGTCCTCCCACTCACCTTTTTGCAGGAAACATTTTCTTTAAAATCATACCGCTCTTTGTGGCAAACATTTTTCCTCGGTATATTGATGGAGGAATACCCAATAATTAGGGATAACCTACAAAGTAGCATTTGTCTGATTTGGAATAGGTTTGTAAATATTTTACACAAGCCCCATATTCCTAATGTTAAGAAAAGACATAACATGGTTGGGCGTACCATACCATGGCGTCATTTCACCAGATCTGATGGCGCTGTTTTCAGTGTAAAAGCCGTAGTCTCTAAAGCATTACTTTAAAAGGGATAATGGCAAATCGATTTATGTCATCTTTGATCTTACCATGTCATAAATAGTTTGATTACATCTTCATGGACATTCCACTCTCACTCTTGTTTCGGGAGATGCAAGTTATGAAACTCTTTTCACAACTCATCAGCTAAACTTGTAACTCAAATACTCCTTTCCGCAATCTAATTGCAGAAACATAATTTTCTTGTTACAATAATTTCTTCTTCATTCTGGAAACCTTTTGAACAATTTCAAAGGATTCAGACTTATGTCTCATTAAGCAAATATCCACATATCTACTTGAGTCATTACTAAAGATAGACAAATCCACTGCTAGCAACATTACTTATTGGACTACACACATCAATATGTATGATTACCAATAAGCTTGTTGCTCGTTCCTTCTGGCTCGTGAACGGTACTTTAGTCACTTTGCTTCTGGAAGAAAGTTGCAAGTGTCAGATGATTCATAATCAAATGACTTCAAAATCCATCAATATGGAATTTCCTCATGCGGGTTTCTCCAATGTGACCAAAATGCAGTGCCACACATATGTGGTATTCTTTTAGTATCACTACACCACAACCCTGAATTTGGGGCAATTAACTGCTGGGAGAAATACCTAATCAAGGGCAAACTGTGTGCCGAGAATCATGCAGCTGCCGGCAGAGATACTTAGTGGCAGGTAAACTACCGGGAGAAGTTGAATAGCTAGGGCATATGGAATGCCGGTGATGGTTTCTAGCATTCATGGCCCGCTAACTGCTGGCACAAGTGAACCCCGACCCACTGTCTGCCGGGACTCTCTTTGCGCGTGAAACGAAAAAATTGGGCCAAACGTGCGCAGGCGTGCATGAGACTGAAAATTTTGCTCCAAAATATCTGCCGCCCCCACCGGTTCTTCCCCACCCCCACCGCCCCGACGCCCCTCAAAAAAAGTTCTTCCCCAAATTGAACCCTTCTCCCTGGCCGCCGCCACCGCCGACACCCTCCTCCCTTGACCGCTCCATCCACCCTTGGCCATCCCTTCTCCCAGGCCCTAGCCCTCATCCCGACCATCGCCGCCACCGACCCCCTCCTCCCTCAACCGCTCCATCGACCCTTGGCCACCCCTCCTCCCTCTATTGATGGTGCCAGTGCATCGAGGTTGACTTCGCCCCCCTCCCTTTGGCATTGCCGCCAGGACTGGTCGACGGTGAGTCTCGTCCATCGTGCTGCGAGCACAGTGGCGGTAAGGCGAGAGGAAGCAATGCTTCTTGGCTCCTCTGCCATCTCAGGATCAGCCCCCACCACCATGGCGCCGTGCTCCTCTTCTCCACAGCCCTCAAGCCGATGAGCACGGGCAGGCTTCCCACCACGGCTCCATCTACCCCAGCGGTGAATGTTCCTCACTACACTGGTACAAGATGCTGCTCAGATCCGTCATGTTGGAAACCCGATGCAGACAAGCTTTTCCTTACCAAGACTCTGAACCTATCCTTCTCTGCTCGATGAGGAAGCTTACACCGAGCACACCACCGCACCAAGTTTCCTCCTCTCTCCCATGGCCCTCCTCCTGCCTCCTAGAGGATAGTTCCTTTTGATTGTTTTCAAAATTGTAGCTTGAGATGAGGTTGTTAGATTAGCCACATTGTTTTTGAGCAATTATTCATCATATAACATTTTATATATGTTTCTCTGTTTTGCCTTTGCCACAGCAAAACAAGAAGGGAGTATGAGTCCTGCAAAAGAAGAATGAAGCTATTCCTTGAAAGAAGAAGGAATCCACACTCCTTACAAAGGACCTGGAAACAACACTTGTGGAAAAGAGAGAGAAGGAAAGAACAATCTTGCAAGAGAAATAAAGAAACCACAACTTGTTCACTAAATTTTCCATCAGTGGTAATGCTCTCTTCAGTCTTCACACATATAATCTGACTTTAAAACACTATTAATTAGAAACAATAGGATTGCAGACACCGAGTCATCATATTGGTTAACACAAGTGATTTATTTAAGATGAACGCAAGTGAACTTTACCTTAGTTATATCAGTTCCATTTTCTTTAGAAAATCTTGCTTTTATGGATTGATGATGGGACTTGGGAGCAATTGTATACATGTGTGGGAGCTGATCTTTGCATTATTCTTTTTCTAATGCATATATGTTTTTCCTCGAACTGGGGGTTGTTTAATAATTCTAACTTCTTTGACTAGTTATTTCTTATGTTCAGAGGTGTATGAGAATTTGGAGCTGTGATATACAAGAACAAGAAGTGAGGAGGAACAACTGAACCATAAAAATAAGTTTAAATTTGAACTTTGTAGATAAGCTGTTGTTGTATGCATCTTCTATATCCGTATACTTATTAGGCGTAATCTAGTATAAATCTGAGACAGGATGGATATATGTTGGTTGCATGCGTGCACCTTATGCTTCCCTGCGCCATGCTATCTTTCCTACAAATAAACATATATCCTTGTGCTTTGTTTGATTTGTTCATCAAATGGCATCACAATTTTTGATTATCTGTATGGTCCTGCATGATGCCATCTTACATAAGGTACATGCTATGCTTGGCATGTAGTTTTTGGGAAAAAGGAAGCATCTCATGTGTAAAAATGGTTGAACTTGCATCTTAATGTTTACTATTTCTATTTACTGTTCAAGTACAACCTGAATTGTACTGGAAGTGCTAACACTTGTGAATTTAAAATCCGCCATAATGATCTTGCTATAGATATACACACTGAAAGTATGAAAACATTATAGTAAAAGTACTTGTCAGTTGCCTTATCTTTTGCAAATTGAGCATAAATTTGTTATGCAAAAACACTATAATTTATATGGTTGTGACATATTTAGGAGTTGACTCACCATTGATTGGTATATGAACCAGAAGACAACCTTATTTTTTTTGTGTACTCCTTAGAATACATCAGAAACTAACATCACCAGAAGACAAGAAACCATGCGTCATCTGCTAGAATACGGTTTCCGTTTAGCACATGGTTGTGAGGGGGTTAGGAGTTGACTTAAGGTATACCCCTAATAGAACAGTAAAATGCGTGGATTAGTGAGCTTCAGTTTATAGACTGTTTTCGCTTATGATTAGTTTATAGGCCCTTTATGTTTTTTGTTGGATGTATGCATTCAAGCTAAAGATGAAGTTGCGGTTAATTGTCTTGCATCTTGTTGTGATTTCAACATTCTCTTGTTTAATTTTGACAATTTCAATTTCTTTATGCAGTAGTGAGCTTGCTCTCTTAGAACTTAGAAATATACCTCGTAGTAGGAGAGATATAGATGGAACACTTATTCCTACAATTCAGCAACCAAAGTGTGTGCCTTTTCCTTCCATTTTTCAGTTACATGCCTATCTACTTGACATCTAATGTGTCAATCCTAATGTTCCATAAATTTATTTTTTCAGGAAAAAGAATGGAAAAAGGAAGAGAAGGAGACAATGCTGAAGCACAAGAGCGAGAGGCTAGCTAAAGTTAAAGCAGTAAACAATAAGCATTTTGAATGATTAGGGCCTCGTAGTGTTGGGAACATTGCAACCATGGGGAAAGCTAATTTTGGTTGCTGGTTTAGCATAGATAGAAGCCACCATATGCTCATTTTGGTCGTGTGTCACATCCAAAAACATATGTAATTTTCCTTCTGTTGCACAACACCCTTTTATATGGTCGTTTCTAGAAACATATGTATTTGGTCGTTATGTTTATTGAACGAAGTTTAAGTTTTAGGATGAGGCCCATATGTAAATTATGTATAAATAGTGTCATTTGTCTTGATTGCCTGAACAAAATGAATGCAGACCAGATCAATTTTCTTTTGCTAGTGAAATCAACATGATGGCATATTAAATGCCGGGTAAACAAGCTTGTGCTGGTAGTTACACTGCCGGTAACTGTAGTCTCTATGCCACGACCAATCTGCCGGGAGAAAATGAACTGTTGGCAAATACATGTGTGGGGGCAGTAAAACTGCCGGGAGAAGTTTATCTGCTGGGAGAAGTAATCCCCGGCAGCCGTTCTTGTGGCAATTCTATCTGCCGGGAGAATTGCTCTCCCGGTAGTTTACCTGCCCTCTTAAGGGGTTTCTCTCGGCAGATTACATGCCATTGCATTGGTGTTGTGGTGTAGTGTCTTGCGACATTTAGCGTCATTGTTATGGATGTATTCTATTATCATCAATATTCATAACATACATCCCATTCATGATGGAAGCATGGCCCCTTATGTTATTCATAACACTGAACAACAATTGTTCTCTTATGAACAACCTTCTCGCAACAAACTTTATGCAACGGGCTAGAGTGTATAAAATTCTAAAATGAATTTATGAAAATAAATGCAGAGGTAATACGCTGATGGAAAGTATAGTAACTTTTACAAAGTTCTAGCTCATATCTTAACCTCATTACTGGCTAGTCATTTAGGCCGTAGTAGTTCTTGCATCGAGTTACAACAGAATGCAATCGAACGGGTATCCTTGTGATCAACTTTTAATCACAATACCCAAGAATTAGCAATTAACAATTTAATCCTAATCCCCAAGAATTACATCTTTGACCAGCCTTCTATACATTTATAACTCGTATGACATTCATACATGAGCTGGACATTCCAGTCTTCTTTTTTTTGCCTTTATACTTCTAACAGTTTTACTTCCAACATTTCTCCTACTCTCAGAGGAAGCACCCAACTTTAAGAGTGGCGTCAGCCCCGGACTTCCTAGACGTGTAAGTCTCGTTGACACCCTTTGGACATTTCCTTTCTTTTTAAGTTGTTGTTTTATCCACCTTCATCACATGACAGGCGTTCTTTTGAATCCCTGTCTTATCAGTCTATTGCATAGTAAACACTTCACTAATACTTTGTAAACAAACATTGCTTTGGATATCTCATATCTTTTAGCCTTTGTCTGTATCTGAAAACTAATTTTCAGTTCCATGAATATCTCATAACTATCCCAAACTTTTGAAGTTTGGGTCCCATGGAAGCAAGCATATTGCACTTGACTGTACAGAATTCTAGCTTTTCGATCAAAGGACGAGAGTCGCATCATCAATAGCATTAGCGGGAGAATACCGAAAGCATGCGATAGGACAAAGTCCTTCTCGGCACTCTTGAGGACAATCCTCACATTACGTTACCAATCGTAAAGTTTTTAACCAGATAAATAACAACTATTCAATTTTAATAGGGAAGTTGGAAACGCGAGCCATTATTCTATAACTATTATGCAAATTACACTTTAGACTATGTTCATAACTAGATGGAAATATGCCCTAGAGGCAATAATAAAGATGTTATTATCATATTTCCTTGTTCATGATAAATGTTTATTATCCATGTTATAATTGTATTGACCGGAAACTTAAATACATGTGTGGATACATAAACAGACACCATGTCCCTAGTGAGCCTCTACTAGACTAGCTCGTTGATTAAAGATGGTTAAGGTTTCCTAACCATAGACATGAGTTGTCATTTGATAACGGGATCACATCATTAGGAGGATAGACCCAACCGTAAGCTTAGCATCTGATCGTGTCACTTAATTTAATTGCTATAGCTTTCTTCACGTCAAGTATTTGTTCCTTAGACCATGAGATCGTGCCACTCCCTAATAACAGACGAATACTTTGTGGGTAATCAAACATCACTTCATAACTGGGTGCTCATAAAGGTGCTCTTTAGGTATCTCGAAAAGTATTTGTTGGGTTGCATGGATCGTGACTGGGATTTGTCACTCCGTCTGACAGAGAGATATCTCTGGGCCCTCTCAATAATACAACATCATGAATTGCTTGCAAGCATGTGACTAATGTGTTTAGTCACGGGGATCTTGTATTACAGAACGAGTAAAGAGACTTGCCGGTAACAAATGGAACTAGGTATACCGATACCGACAATCGAATCTCGGGCAAGTAACATATCGCCGGACAAAGGGAATTGTATACGGGATTAACTGAATCGTTGACATCATGGTTCAAACCGATAAAGATCTTCATTGAAAATGTTGTAGGATTGAAAGTATGTCTAGAGGGGGGGTGACTAGACAACTTGACCAATAAAAACCTAACCTTTTCCCAATTTTAGTTGTAGGCAGATTTTAGCAAGTAACACAAGTCAAGCATCACCCTACACATGCAATTCTAAGAGTGTGGCAGCGGAAAGTAAACAATTGCATATGTAAGTAAAGGAAGGGGGTCAGAGATTTCAAACGCAATGAAGACACAGCGGTTTTTGGTGTGGTTCCGATAGGTGGTGCTATCGTACATCCATGTTGATGGAAACTTCAACCCACGAAGGGCAACGGCTGCGTGAGTCCATGGAGGGCTCCACCCACAAAGGGTCCACGAAGAAGCAACCTTGTCTATTCCACCATGGCTTACATCCATGAAGGACTAGCCTCACTCGGGGTAGATCTTCACGAAGTAGGCGATCTCCTTGCCCTTCCAAACTTCTTGGTTCAACTCCACATCATGTCGGAGGCTCCCAAGTGACACCTAACCAATCTAGGAGACACCACTCTCCAAAAGGTAATAGACGGTATGTTGCTGATGAACTCCTTGCTCTTGTGCTTCAAATGATAGTCTTCCCAACACTCAAACAACTGCTCACAGATTTGGCTATGGTGGAAGAAGGATTTGAGTGGAAAGCAATTTGGGAAAGGCAAGAAATCAAGGTTCAAATGGTTGGATTGGAATAGCTTGATCTCAACACATGAGTAGGTGGTTCTCTCTCAGAAAATGTATGGTGGAAATGTAGGCACATTCTGATGGCTCTCCTTACTGAGCAGGAAGTGGTGGAGGGGTATAAATAACCTCCACACAAAATCCAACTGTTACACACTTTTGACCCAGCTTGGTGGCGCCGAAATAGAAATCTCGGTGGCACCGAACTGTGTAAAAGATATGAACGTTAGGAATCTCGGTGGGACTGATAGGAACAACTCGGATGGACTGATGTGCAATGTTTAGGGGAAATCGCATCTTGGTGGCACCGATTGCATCAACTCGGTGGGACCGAAGTGAAGCAATAAGGCAAAAGAGAGTTGGTAAGCCATCTCGGTGAGACCGATTTGCAAAACTTGGTGAGACCGAAATAATTGCAAGCAATTACAGAGAGTTGGCAAGGACATCTCGGTGTGACAGAGATCCATATCGGTGGATCCGATTTGTTAGGGTTTTGGCAGTGGCTAAGTCCAAATGAACTCAGTAGCTCCGGATAGAAAATTTCGGTGGGGCCGAGTTGGAATGTAGGTTTTGGACATATTTGGATAGGGAAAGTGGTTGAGGGTTTAGGAGTACTGTCACTAAGCACTTGAGCAAAAAGACCATTAAGCAACACCTCATCCCCTTTTAATAGTATTGGCTTTCCTATGGACTCAATGTGATCTTGGATCACTAAACCAAAAATGTAGAGTCTTGAGCTTTTGCCAATCCTTGTCCTTAGCATTTTGAGGGATCCACATCTCTAGTCCTTGCCGTGCCAATCATTGAACATCATGAAATCTTTAACTTGATTGGACATTAGTTCAATGAGATATATGTTGTTATGAATTACCAAAACCACCAAGGGAGCAAATGTGCTTTCAATCTCCCCCTTTTTGGTAATTGATGACAACATATAGATCAAAGCTTCGACAAATGATTAAATGAATGAAATACATCGTCGCTTTGAGAAGTATGTGATATGCAAGATCTCCCCCTAAATTCGTGCATTATTAAAAGTTTGCATTTGAAAGCAAATGCACAATTGATTAGGATCATGGGTCACTCTTTCATGTCACATATGACTTGGTGGAGCACGCAAAATGATAGGAATGTAATAGTTAGCACGCATCACCAACACAAGTGAATGATCATACAAGATATTGATAAGCATAAGCATCACATAGAGCATAGTATGATCAATCACACCAAGTAGTAGCTCACAAATATAATGATCAAAGTACTCACAGACATAGTATCAAGCACACACATCAAACAAAGTATCAAAAGAACTCGAGAGAAAACCACCGAGTAAAGCAAGACTCTCTCTCTCTCTCTCGAAGCTAAGATCTATACAAATTCTCCCCCTTTGGCAACAAGTACCAAAAAGCTCGAATAGGTATAGGACTAATACGACACTCTATGCACGATCCTTGATAGCTCCTGAAGGTGATGTCCTGCTGGCAGCTCCAGTGTGCATAGATGGCATTGAGAGAAGAGCATCCGCGAAGGCTTCGGCTGATGTCTGCTGGGCTGCTGGAGTGGAGACCGGAGGTGGCACTGTAGCAGCAGCAGCAGGTGCAGAGACTGTGGTCCTTGGATCCACAACTGGCACTGCAGCAGATCTGGCTACCCTAGGCACTATCTAAAATCTCTCCTTAGTGGGTATGTCATCTCCACTATCATCAGAAGCGACTGTCCTAGCTGCATCAACATCGCCCTTCAGCTTCTCCACTGTGGTCTGAATCTCAGTGACCTTCACATCAAGTTCATAAAATTTAGCTTTGACTATCCACTCGAGGCTTGCCTGGTTCTTGAAGAGGTTGGCCAGACTTCGCTCAATCCTCAGGGTGGCTTCCAACAGATAAGTCATTTGATCACTCTTAGACTTTAGATTGGCAATTGGAGCATTGGGAGCTGATGCCTCCTTGGCTGCTTTTGCTTTTGCGGCTTCTCGGATCTTCTCTTGCGCTTGAGAAGAGGTGCGATGCGAAGGATCCCTCACAATGACATTGTCCTCAAACTCTGGACGCAGTGGTAGATGCTCACGATCAAGAAGATACGTGCTCGTTCCAACTTTGGAATTGATGAGCATCTGGATGTGTGGAGCATATCCGCACGATCTCTTCTAATCAGCTGCTATTCTCTTGATAGTTTCCACAATCAAGCTCATCACCTTGAATTTCTGAGGTGTGTCAAACAAATGCAGTAGGTTGATGGAGTGGCCACGTATCATCTTATCATCTCCTGACTTGGGCAACAGAGTGTACCGCAAGATAGTGTTTGTTGTGGCCAAACTAGGTAGCAGGTGCTTCACTGAACCAAGTTTGTGCGTCTCAACATCTTTCGCTGGAATAGCAGTGTACATGTTTGCCATGGAATTGTGGTCATCCTTGAGCTTTCCATAGACATCTATATCTTTCTCTTCCTCTTTTGGAGCACCAAGAAGATCAGCCCACTCAGAGATGGTTGACTGGTATCTGGAACCCTCAGTCATCCACACAATTCTACCATTTGGATAGAAATGAGCTGTAGAGTAGAATTGCATGATCATTTCATCATTCCACTTGGTGAGCTTTCGTCCAACAAACTCATCAACACCAGCTATCCTGAAACTCTCATGAACATGGGGGAAATAGTCCTCATTGGCATCAATTGTAGGAGATATGCCCTAGAGCCAGTAATAACAGTTATTTTGCATCTCCTGGTTTGTAATGAATGTTTGTGTTCCATGCTACAACTGCAATGATTCGCGAGTCTGCAATAACACGAGGCTCGGAGGGAAACTCATGTGCACGTGTGGTACAATAAACAGTAAGGAGTATTGAGTGGGAGGACAATACAACTTAATGAGATTAGTGAATCTTCGGCAACCGTTGATATGGCTAAGGAACCGGATGTAATTCCGCAAATTATCCCTACAATCGAGCCAGAAGTTGTCGCATGTGATGCGGAAGCTTCAGACAAAGTTGTATTTGAACCATGCAGATCAGGTAGGGCTGTCGAGCCACCTGAATGGTTTCATAACAAAATCTTCATTCTTGAAGACGATGAACCTGCGCACTAAACGGAAGCGATGGCAGGGCCCAGCTCAAAGGAATGGCACAAGGCCATGAAATCCGAAATGGAATCCATGTACGAAAACCAAGTTTGGAACTTGAAAGAACTTCCAGAAGGCGTAAAGCCGATTGGTTGTAAATGGATTTTCAAAAGATAGACGGACCCGGATGGTAACATTACTATCCACAAAGATAGACTTGTCGTGAAAGGGTTCACGCAAGTTCCAGGAGTGGACTACGATGAGACTTTCTCGCCCGTAGCTATGCTTAGGTCTGTTCGGATATTACTAGCAATTGCTGCTTATTTCGATTATAAAATATGGCAGATGGATGTCAAAACGGCTTTCCTAAATGGAAACCTCAAAGAGAATGTATACACGATACAGCCAGAAGGTTTTGTCGATCCTAAGAATGCTGGAAAGGTATGCAAACTTCAGAAAGCCATTTATGGTCTGAAGCAAGCATCAAGGAGCTGGAACATTCATTTTGATGAAGTGGTCAAAGAGTTTGGCTTCATCAGGAATGACGAAGAGTCTTGTGTTTACAAGACGTTTAGTGGGACCGCAAAAGCATTTCTAATCCTATATGTAGATGACAAATTGTTGATTGGAAATGATGTGAATTTTCTTAACGAGATAAAAGAATCATTGAAGAAGAGTTTTTCAATGAAATACTTAGGCGAAGCGGCATATGTATTAGGCATCAGAATCTATAGAGATAGATCAAAACGCCTGATAGCGCTTAGCCAAAGCACGTACATTGACAAGGTGTTGAAAAGGTTCAACATGGAGAACTCCAAGAAAGGCCTACTCCCCATGTCACCTGGCACAGTGCTTTGCAAGAATCAGTGTCCTTGGACTCTCGATGAGCGAGTACAAATGAATGATGTTCCATATGCTTCGGCAGTTGGTTTGATTATGTATGCCATGCTATGTACAAGACAGAATGTTTCCTATGCGCTAAGTGTTAGCAGCCGGTACCAGAGTGATCCAGGATTGGAACACTGGGCCGCAGTCAAAAATATTCTTAAGTACCTCAGAAAGACCAAGGATTTATTCCTTGTGTATGGAGGTGATGAAGAGCTCATTGTAAGTGGTTACACTGATGCAGGCTTCATGACTGACCCAGATGACTTCAAATCTCAATCAGGCTATGTTTTCATTTTGAACGGTGGCGCAGTTGATTGGAAAAGTTCCAAACAAAAGACTGTGGCGAATTCTACGATGGAGGCGGAATATGTTGCAGCTTCAGAAGCCTCCAAGGAGGCGGTATGGATCAAGCAATTTATTGAAGACCTTGGTGTGGTTCCAAGTGCTCTGGACCCGGTGGAAATCTATTGTGATAATAGTGGCGCCGTGGCTCAGGCAAGGGAGCCAAGTTCGCACCATAAGACAAGACATATTCAATGCAAACATAAACTCATTCGACATCATGTCGAAGAGGGTTTAGTGAAAGTACGCAAAGTTCACACGGATCTAAACGTGTCAGACCCGATGACAAAGCCTCTACCACGAGCAAAGCATGAGCAACACCGGATAGCCATTGGTGTTAGGGAAGCCATGTAACTGGATTATGACTGTAGTGCAAGTGGGAGTCTGTAGGAGATATGCCCTAGAGGCAGTAATAACAGTTATTTTGCATCTCCTGGTTTGTAATGAATGTTTATGTTCCATGCTACTACTGCAATGATTCTCGAGTCTGCAATAACACGAGGCTCGGAGGGAAACTCATGTGCACGTGTGGTACAATAAATGATAAGGAGTATTCCTAGTCATGCCTCTAAGACTAGCTCAAGTATTGCATGATGATCCTGTTTTCCTGATCATGGGCATGGCTATGCCAGCAATTTTGAGGGCACAATGTTAGGAGAACACTTGTGTTGAATCGGCCCGAATTGATGTTATGCTATGAGATACATTCGTCGCAAAGTTAATGGTTAATAACACAGAGAAGTTAATGTTTGCATAATTCCTTTGACCATGAGAGTATCAAGTTTCTTCGTACTTGCTTCATGAACTTTGGGGTTTGTTAAACGTCATCCATAACTGGGTGGCTATTACGGCGGCTTACGGGTTCACGAAAAAGTCTGACAAGGAATGAGATAGCTCAAGACTGGGAATTGCTACTCCGACGATGGAGATATATTCTCGGGCCCTCTCGGTGTTACGGTATCCATCATCGTCTGGCCAGACAAAATGTGATTGATCACGGGGATGCCAGAACGTGGAAGCGAGAAAAGAGAACAAAACCGGTAACAGGGTAACTGGCATAGTGGACATGTGTTGATTCACGGGGATGCCAATAAATCTCACCTCGGGTTTTGTAACATATCGAGGAGCAACAGGAATGGCACACGGCAACTGGAGGTTCACTCGAATATTCATTTGTGTGGGTATTGGGGGTCAATATGGGTGTCCACGGCTCCGATGTTGATCATTGATCGGAAGGGGTTCCGGGTCATGTCTATACTTCACCGAACCTATAGGGTCACATGCTTAAGGGTCATCTATCTGTTGAATACTAGACAGGGAGTCTGAGAGAAAGTCTCCGAAAAAAAGTTTCGGAGACAGCGGAAAAGTTCCGAAGAGAGAGGTCACCGGATGAGTTTCGGTGAAACTAAAAAGTTGTTTCAGGGGATGCCATAAAGTCAAATTGGTTTCGGCACATGCCTGATAATTCTTGGAGGGTGCCATAATCATTATGGAAACTTCTGGGAATTTTCTGAGATAAAAACCGGAAATGTTCCAGAGCTGCCGGAACCGATTTAGTTGCTTTTCGCAGATGAAAATCACTAATCCAAAATTGTTTCAGAACATGACCAAAATCATTTGTGTGGGTACTGGAATTATTCTAAGACCCACAGAAATATTTTCAGATTTAACGGTGACGGAAAATTGTCTCCGTGAATAGTGAAAATCACTTTATGGTTACTTTTTGGAAAAGCCTTTTTTTTGGGCTTTGCTCAAAAGATCTTTGGGGGTGACATGGATGGATGAGGCCCCCTTGGGGGGCCCCTACAAGGGCTTCGCTGGCCACATGTGGTGCTCCTCCATGGATCACCACTTGTCCTTTGGCTTTCCCCTTTTACCCTTGAAAAGGGATTCCTTCATGAGCACTTTTGGTATTTTGAATACCCTTCCTACCCCTTGGTTTTCCTATAAAAGGAGGTGAGGGGGCTGCCCAATCCTTCATCCTTGCTCTCATATACATGCCATTTGACTTTTCTGGCTTCTCTCTCCCTCCCAACAAAATAGTTTCGTAGAGCCGAAAGGCTGTCTGGGTTCCGGCAGGAACTAGTTCTGGATGGCGAAGCCCTGCCGGATAGCTGACACCGTATGTGTGCAACCCCGTAGAGAGGTCATAGTTTCGATCTTTTGCCCGAGGGGCTGTTCGAGTGTCCTCCCGAAGCGCTGTCCAAGTTTCCGATCAGGTTTTGGGTGTCCTCCCGAAGGGCTGTCCGAGTTTTCATTTGAGTTTCGAGGGTCCTCCCGATGGGCTATCCGTGACATCGTCCGGGGGACTGTCCGACCGCCTCCCGAAGGGCTGTCCGATGAGGGAGTACATCCTCGCGGTTGGGAGGTTGTAAATCCTAGCTGCGGGGATCTGCACCAATGATCTACACCGACTCTACTTCCGCTGCGCTTCGAGTCGGAATGGATCAGATCAAACCTTGTATGCAGTCTCCATAGTGGTCCTGGGCGTGCTCGCTGTACCAATTTTTTTGTTTTCTGTCGCGTTCCCCAACATCAATGTACTTCCAATCCACCCATCTCATGTCATTGACAATTGGCTTCTTATCCAGCAGAACCGTCTCATAGAAGTCATGTTGTTCTCTGGTCCAGAAGCGATAGTCACAAGCTATCCTCCTTCTGGCTGCATAGGGATCTGACAGTCTCCACTGACGCAATCCCTTATCCTTCCTTAGCATCATATTCTCTGGAACCGGGTGTGCATTATCATGGTCTGGAATCTTGGGCTTCAATTTTCTGAGCACTAGTGGCTCCGCATCAATATTTGCTTTAGGCACTGGGGCCTTGTTCTTCTCACTAGCAGAAATGTTTCTGGTGGATCTCATGGGTGCTGGAGCTTTTGGTTTGGACTTTGTGGGGGCAGCAGTCCTGATTTCATCTGACATAAGCTTTTGAGTCTCAGCAGGAGGTGCATCAACTGGTTCCTCCTCCTCCTTCTCTTCCATCATTGAAGGTCTGCCAATAAACCGAGCAACAATTTTCCTTATCCTCTTCTTCTTCTTTGGTCCTGCTGCTGCTGTCTCTTCATCACTGGGCTCCTCAAGTGCAATTGACATAGTTTCCTTAGTAACTTTCTTCACAGCAGTCTTGTCTTTGGTTCTAGTAGTTGGTTTGGTGCTATACTCCTTTGCTCTCTTCTTCTTTGATGCTGCTTCTTTAGCAAAAAAATCCTCATCCTCACTGTCTGAGGTTTTCTTCTTCCTGGTCCTTGTTGCAGCCTTAGGAAGATCTGGAGAGCTTCTCTCTCCCTCATAAAAGCTTTCTATAGGGCTAGAGCCTGTGCTGAGATCTATGTGCTGCTCTGACATGTTCTGGCTATCGCTGGCATCAGACATCTTGCAAAACTGACCCTGTGAATAGATGGGTATGAGTAGAGTAGATGAGTCATCACAAAAAGCAGAAGTTTTTATAAAAATTGAGTTCAACTCTTAGTTTCAAGTTTTCATAGAAGGCATTTCGGATGGACCGAGTTGATCATCTTGGTGATACCGAAGCACACAACAGAAACCTTACACGCCATTTCGGTCAGACCGAGATGGGGTTCGGTGACTCCGAGATGCTACAGTTTCACAGAGATTTTACTTTCGGTTGCACCGATTAGTACAACTTGGTGGCACCGAGACGTACTAGTGCTATGGCCTGGGATGCGTCCGAGATGCGTTCGACGGAAACTTAAATCTAAAATTTCTAATCGGTCGGTCCGAGATGCGTTCGGCGGAAACTTAAATCTAAATTTTTTACTCGACTCTAATCTACGGACATTACAGTGTAATAGGAGTTCTCAATCCGTGGCAAGAATCATGGAAATCCATTCGTGCATTGAATCAGAAATTGGAGCACGAAGGGGGTCGAATCTCACCCTAACTTGGTGGAGATCCTCTACGGCGGCAACGGCGGAGTAGATTGCCGTTGGTGGTGGCGGATTCCGGCGGTGAGGGCACGCTGAACATGAGGGCGATGATCCGGAGACCTGGGCGACGGCAGCAACGGGGTGCGGGAACAAGAGGGTTTGAGAAACTTCAACCGTTCGGGCCCGCGAGATATATATACCCGTGTGCTGTCGGTGGCTCCGAGTTGGACAACTCGGTGGCACCGATATGTGTAACTGCAAGCAGGTTAGCACATCGGTGGTGCCGAAATGGTTCAACTCGGTGACACCGATATTGAAAACCTAGATCAATCTAAATGATTTTGGTTGGACCGAGTTTGAGTGAATTGGTTTGGCCGAAATCATGTAGAAGGTTTTGGAGGTTCAGCCCTTTCAGATCGGTGGCTCCGAGTGCTCCTCACCCGGAGGGTCCGAAAATGACTTGTTCAATTTTTGTGATGTAGCAAGAATAGAATTTGAGACAAGAAAGCATAGATAGCTAGAGAAGGTGCTTAGGCATTCTTGTACATCCACTTGGCCAGAAAAACCATGACAGTCAAAACAACAATTGGATGTTCTTGAATGAAGAAAACATGCAAACCAACATGCTCACACAATAAGATAGCAAATGAAATATGTCTCAAACATGCACAACCAATTCTAGCATCTATCAAGCAATGGTGATGACTAGGTCATCTATATATGAGTATATTGACTTAGGAGTCAAATGAGAACATTTGATCATAGGTCATACTCATCGTTTAAGCACAAGTGGGGTTGCCACTTTTGCATAAAGCATTAATGTGGTCACACCATTAGAGTTGCTTTAGCTCAATTTTTTTAGAGCAAAGCTCTCTCTAGATGTGATATCCCCCCAAAGAGGGATGAACTAACCTTGGGTTTTGTCGATGATGACTTCATGTAGATGTTGAAGATGTGGATGCTCAATGTTGATGTAGACCATCAAGAGTTGGGAGCAATCCTTTGGAGTTTTGTGTTTTCAATACCTTGTCCCTTGCCTTACCAACAAGAGGGTTTGTGACTCCATGAACTAGTGCAAGTTGTGGAAGTTGATTGCACAAGTTCTCGCCATAAATGAATATGAGTGAAGTTTGTTGGCGGATTCACCCTCAAGAACTCTCTAGTTCTTCTTCTTTTGGACCCATATCAAGTTGATGGGAATCCTTGGAGTGGTAGTAGCACTTGATGAAGTAGAACTTGATGAAGTCTTGAGAACCCACTTGACCAAGGCTTGAGGAGCTTCTTTAAATGAATCAATCACTTCTTGAAGCTTGTCCTTGCCTTTTAGCTTGTGGTCTTGCGGTGGAAGATCTTCTTGAGCTTGTGTTCCCATGAAGGAAGTAGGATCATACTTCTCTTGTTGAGGAACGAACTTCATCTTTGGGTATTGATCTTCTTCCCACTCAACTCCATTGGCATTGAACTTTCGTTCAAAACAAATACCTTGGTTCTTTCGGTGCCTTCCTTGCTTGCGTACAATTTCCTCAAATTTCTTACTCCCGGCAAGGCTCTTGTAGACACCTTTTTCTATAATTCCTTTCAATAGATTGGTTTCTTGCTCAAGTGTAACTTGGCTAAGAGAATCATTAGTGGAATCAATAGAACTACTAGAAGCAACAACATTGGATATAGCATTGTTATTGTTACAACTAGAAGTAGAACCCTTTTTACCCTTGTTACTAGTTTGCTTAGATTTAACTTGTGGCATAAAGGTAGACAAGAGTAAATGTTTGGCAAGATATGAAGAACTCTTCTTTCGAAGATCATCATTGATAGCTTTAAGAAACTCGTGCTCTTGCTCTAAATTCAGCTTCTCGAAGCGTAGCTTCTCATGAGTTCTTAGAAGTTCTCTATGATCCTCTTGAGTTGTTTCATGAGCTAACTTAAGAGCATTTAGTTCTTTAGTTAGACGCTCAATCTCCTTCATAGCATTGTCACTCGTTTCCTCTTGACTATCATGATTACTAGCATTTTCATTATAGCTTACATCACTAGCCTTATCAACAAGTAAATCATCATCACCAAGAAAATCATCTTCATCACTATTGAAATCAAGATACTCGGGGTGTTATACCTTGGGGCCTTTTGCCATGAAGCATCTTCCAATTCCTTCATTTGGTGAGTCAAATAGATCATGGGAGTTGGATGACACAAGAGCAAGTCCGGCAACACCTTCATCTTGACTATAGTCGGAGTTGGAGTGATAACTTCTCTCGGAGTGGTTGTCGGTGTCAGAGCCGGAAACCCATTCACCAACATGAGCTTGATGTCTTCTTCTTGTGTAGCTCTTTGATGACTTGTCCTTTCGTTCTGAATCCTTGCTTCTTCAAGAGTGTCTTCGTTCATAACGATCATCTCTACTCCTTCTCTCCTTATGAGGTGATTCATATTTCTTCCTCTTGGTGATTCGTCTCTTTTCTTGTAGGGAGCCGTACACTCATTGGAATAGTGTCCGGGTTTTCCACAATTGTAGCAATTACGGTCACGACTTGATAATCTTCTTTCATAGTGTATAGAGCTAGAGCTTCTTTCTTTCCCTTTGTTCTTGTAGAACTTGTTGAATCTTTTCACCATTAGGCTTATTTCTTCATTGGATACTAGCTTGTCACTTGGAGTTGATGGAGCATCGGTTGAGGCTTTGTAAGCACCACTTGATTTGTTGGGTAGCTCCTCTTTGTCCTTGAGTGACATTTCATGAGCAACAATCCTTCCAATGACTTCCGTGGGCTTGAGATCTTTGTAATTTGGCATCATTTGGATCAATGTGCATACGGTATCATATTTTCCATCCAAAGCTCTAAGTATCTTCTTGATGATGAATTTGTCGGTCATCTCTTCACTTCCTAAGCCGGCAATCTCATTTGTGATGAGAGCAAGCCTAGAGTACATCTCAGCGACTCCTTCACCATCCTTCATCTTGAACTTGTTAAGTTGACTTTGAAGCACATCCAACTTAGATTCCTTGACGGACTCAGTACCCTCATGCATTTCAACCAAAGTATCCCAAATTTCCTTGGCATTCTCGAGGCGGCTGATTTTGTTGAATTCCACGGGACACAAACCATTGAAGAGAATGTCATAAGCTTGAGCATTGTATTGCAACATCTTCAATTCTTTCGCGGTTGCTTCACGATCCGGTTCCTTGCCATCCTCAAAGAATTCACCTTGCAAGCCAACACGAACAACAACCCAAACGGCGGGGTTGTGACCAAGAATATGTATTTTCATCTTATGTTTCCAACTAGCAAAGTTTGTACCATCAAAATATGGACCTCTACTGTGATAGTTACCCTCACTAAACGCCATACTCTCCTAGGTTGTGAAACCAAGGCTATGATCACCAAAGCAATGGAAATCAAGGCTTACAAAGACCAAAGCTTTGATACCACTTGTAGGATCGAAAGTATGTCTAGAGGGGGGGGGGGGTGATTAGAAAATCCTAACCTTTTCCCAATTTTAGTTGTAGGCAGATTTTAGCAAGTAACACAAATCAAGCATCACCCTATACATGCAATTCTAAGAGTGTGGCAGCGAAAAGTATACAATTGCATACGTAATTCAAGGAAGGGGTCGGAGATTTTTAACGCAATGAAGACACAGTGGTTTTTGGCGTGGTTCTGATAGGTGGTGCTATCGTACGTCCACGTTGATGGAGACTTCAACCCACGAAGAGCAACGGCTGCGTGAGTCCACAGAGGGCTCCACCCATAAAGGGTCCACGAAGAAGCAACCTTGTCTATTCCACCATGGCTTACGTCCACAAAGGACTAGCCTCACTCGGGGTAGATCTTCACGAAGTAGGCGATCTTCTTGCACTTACAAACTTCTTGGTTCAACTCCACATCATGTCGGAGGCTCCCAAGTGACACCTAACCAATCTAGGAGACACCACTCTCCAACAGGTAATAGACGGTGTGTTGTTGATGAACTCCTTACTCTTGTGCTTCAAATGATAGTCTTCCCAACACTCAAACAACTCCTCACAGATTTGGCTATGCTGGAAGAAGGATTTGAGTGGAAAGCAAGTTGGGAAAGGCTAGAAATCAAGGTTCAAATGGTTGGATTGGAATAGCTTGATCTCAACACATGAGTAGGTGGTTCTCTCTCAGAAAATGTATGGTGGAAGTGTAGGCACGTTCTGATGGCTCTCCTTACTGAGAAGGAAGTGGTGGAGGGGTATAAAAAGCCTCCACACAAAATCCAACCGTTACACACTTTTGACCCAACTCGGTGGCGCCGAAACAGAAATCTCGGTGGCACCGAACTATGTAAAAGATATAAACGTTAGAAATCTCGGTGGGACCGATAGGAACAACTCGGATGGACCGATGTGCAATGGTTAGGGCAACCCGCATCTCGGTGGCACCTATTGCATCAACTCGGTGGGACCGAAGTGAAGCAATAAGGCAACAGAGAGTTAGCAAGCCATCTCGGTGAGACCGATTTGCAAAACTCGGTGAGACCGAAATAATTGCAAGCGATTACAGATAGTTGGTAGGGCCATCTTTGTGGGACCGAGATCCATATCGGTGGATTTGATTTGTTAGGGTTTTGGCAGTGGCTAAGTCCAAATGAACTCGGTGGCTCCGGATAGAAAATTTTGGTGGGGCCGAGTTGGAATGTAGGTTTTGGACATATTTGGATAGAGAAAGTGGTTGAGGGTTTAGGAGTACTGTCACTAAGCACTTAAGCAAAAAGACCATTAAGCAACACCTCATCCCCTTTTAATAGTACTGGCTTTCCTATGGACTCAATGTGATCTTGGATCATGAAACCAAAAATGTAGAGTCTTGAGTTTTTGCCAATCCTTGTCCTTAGCATTTTGAGGGGTCCACATCTCTAGTCCTTGCCATGCCAATCATTGAACATCCTAAAATCTTTAACTTGAATGGACATTAGTTCAATGAGATATATGTTGTCATGAATTACCAAAACCACCAAGGGAGCAAATGTGCTTTCAAATGTGGGAGTCATTATGGGCATCCAGGTCCCGCTATTGATTATTGATCGGAGAGGTGTCTCGATCATGTGTGCATGTTCTCGAACCCGTAGGGTCACACACTTAACGTTCGGTAACGCTAGGGTAGTATTGGGATATTCATAATGGTGAGACCGAATATTGTTCGTAGTCTCGGATGAGATCCAGGACATCACGAGGAGCTCCGGAATGGTCCGGAGGTAAAGATTTATATATGGGAAGTGGTTTTTTAGGGTTCCGAAAAAGTTCGGGATTTTTCGGTATTGTACCAGGAAGGTTCTAGAAGGTTCCAGAGTGGGGCCCACCTACATGGAGGGACCCACATGGACATGTGTAGTGGGTCAAGGCGCCACACACCTGGTCCAGGTGCACCAAGATCCCCCCCTAAAAGGAATATGGTCATATCCCGAAGGGATAAGATCGAGATCCCAAAAGAAGGGGGATAGTGATAGGTGGGGAAGGAAAGGAGGGGATTTCCTCCCCCCCCCCCCTTGGCCGCCGGACCTAGGGGCTTGGAGGAGGGGCCAAGCCCCCTCCCTCACGCATATATAAAGAGGGGAAGCGCAGGGGGGCAGCAGCCCATCCATCCCAGGGAGCCTCCCCCTATCTCCCTCCATCTCCTCCGCGTAGCGCTTGGTGAAGCCCTGCTGCAGTTCCGCTGCCACCACCACCACCACGCCATCGTGCTGGCCTCGATACCATCTACCTCTCCACCCTCCCTTGCTGGATCAAGAAGATGAAGACGTCAGCAAGCCGTACGTGTGCACATCTCGGAGGTGCCGTCCGTTCGGCGCTGGATCGGATTGGATCACGACGCGAGTACAACTAGGCCAACCACGATCACTAGATCGTTAACGCTTTCGGTCTACAAGGGTATGTAGACACTCCCCCTCTCGTTGCTAGCATCTCCATAGAATAGATCTTGGGTGATTCATAGGATTTTTTTTTGTTTTCCATGCAACGTTCCCCATCAACACACGGATTTGAATGTGTTAGATCTGTTGACAAAGCCTCTACCACAAGCGAAGCATGAACAACACCGGAATGCCATAGTTGTTAGGTGCATTAGCATTGACTAGATTATTGACTCTAGTGCAAGTGGGGGACTGTTGGAAATATGCCCTAGAGGCAATAATAAAGTTGTTATTATTCTATTTCCAGAAAAGTATGTCGTGGTGCTAGATATGTTAAGACTGGGATTTGCCTCACGACGATGAAGAGATACACTCTGGGCCCACTTGGTATTACGGTGTCCAGCATCGGCTGGCCAGGTATTGTGACCAAGGAGTTAGTCACAGGGATACCAGAATAGAAAATCGAGAAAAGATTACAAACCGGTAACGCGGATAACTTTGTATGGTGATCAAGGAGTTGATCACGGGGATACAATCAAAGTCTCGCCTCGAGTTTTGTAATGTATCGCAAGGCAAAGGGAATCGTATGCAATAATACAAGGTTCGCTCGATAAAGATCTTCGATGATATGTGGGAGTTATTATGGGTGTCCAAATCCCGCTAATAATTATTAACCGGAAGGTGTTCTAGACATGTCCACGTATGCTTGAACCTATAGGGTCACACGCTTAACAATTAGTGATATGCATGAATGCTATGAGATAATGGAGAATAAGAGAGGAGGGTTCCGAAAGTGTTTTGGATGATCTGGGAAGTGTTCCGAGAAGTCCCGGTGATGTCCGAAAGTGTTCCGGAATGTTCTTGAAGGGTCCGAAAGGTTAAGAAAGTTTCTGGAAGGTTCTGCAAAGTTCCCTAAGCCCCACTTGCTTGGGGGGCAAGGCAGTCCAAAGGCCCAAGTCGGCCAGCCCACCCTCCCACTTACTTGGGGGGCAAGGCAACCAGGAGGAGGAGTCCCAGGTGGACTCCTGGACTCTCCCCCAGATCGGCCGACCCCCTCCCCCCGTCCACCTATAAACGGAGCAGCAGGGGGCACACCAGAAGCCGCTCGGCCGACACCCCCCCTCTTGTCCTAGCCGGCGCTCTTCTCTCACTACTAGATTTGATCTAGTGCACCACCACCGTTAGGCTGCTGCTACTCCTTCTCATAGATTCTCCGTTGTTCTTCGTGCTGGTCCACGGAGTGCTGCGGTGTCGCTAACTCGGTACGCATGGATACCTTGGAGGCGTCATAACTTTCGATGCTAGATCGGGCGGATCATTGTGTAGACAAACTCACGCGGCTAGGAGGTATAACCTAGCCGCGGGAGTCGGACTTCACCAACACCGTCGACATCTCCGCTGCGCTGATGGATCGTCAATGGTATGATCTCGTTACCTGCACCTCGATAGTGATCTTGGTTGAATTGTGCGCGATAATTTTTATTTTATTTTACGTAGCACGTTCCCTGCACGTTGGTCGTAGAGCCCAAGATCAACGACTTCAAGGTGGCCCACCTCCTGATTGACGGCGGTAGCACTCTGGGCGTAGTCTTCACAGATGCTCTCGACACCCTCCAGATTCCAAGGTCAGCGGCTACCCCGATCGGCCAGATCCAGCAAAAGGTCACATTCTAGACGCCCGAGAATTTTCAAGCAGAAAGACTTTTGTTCGATGTGGTGCACTTCAAGACGGTGTTCACATGATTCTAGGATAGCCAGGTCTCGCCAAGTTCATGGCGGCTACACACTACATGTACCAATGCTTGAAGATTTTGGGCCCTAAGGGTGTGATCACCGTTCGTGGGTGCACGAAGACCGCTTTGCTGTGCGACAAGAGTAGCCTGGATTTCGCCCAGGTGAAGCCATCCCCTGGCAAGTTGGGGGAAATCTAGGCGGCTGAGGCGGCGACCTGATCCTGAAGCAAGGCCAAGCCCTCCCAAGGTTTGAGGAACGTTGTCCTCGTCTACCCCAAATGAGAATAGGCGTATAAGTTTGGGACATATGGGGAGCGTAGTGCTCAAAACTCCCGACTAGGGGCATAACTTAGTTTTTTTATCCATTCACAGGATATCATCGTTTTGTAAGTCTTTCGAATTTTCTCTAGTCATCAACATAGCTGGTGCACCCTCCTCAAAAGTTGAAGAGTCCCTCCACGCCTTTTACTCTCATGCTCAACAAAAAGGTAATCTCCATGAACGTCTCGGTAAAATGGGCCACCGACTACAAGTCACTGGGTACGTGGGCGGGTCTCCATGAGTAAGCGTAGTTGGCTTAGGGGTGGGTTGAGGGATCTCTTAACCTGGCGGGTAAAGATTAAGTTTTGCACTCAATTCCGAAGTCAGGAGTCGTCTGAGAGTAGGCGAGGAAACGAAAACACCTGCCGTTTCTCTACTACCTATACTCTCGTATACATGATCGATGCATTTTCGGCATCGATAGATAGGACTTAATTACATATTTAATTTTAATTAGTTGGAGCTAATCAACTGTTAGAACAAAAGTAGTCCTTGGTAAAAAGCGCAAAACAGAAGTTGAATATAACAAGCAGATCTCGTGGAATCGTCTTCTGCATGACTCCAAAATGATATGGCTGGACTTTGGATTTTGCTGGTGGCTTGTTCCTTTCGTTCCTTAGGATCCTTGCTAGCAAAGCATACGCGTTATCGTTATGCATATCTGTTAGTATTATAGTTTGCTTCTGGAATCCGGAATTCTAGATCTAGTGCTACTCCAGCCTAGCTACATGCATATAGTAGGCTCGTGATTTGTTCGTACCATGCAATTATACATGCATGCATGTAGCAGCGTTGTCGTAAGTTCTTGATCGAGTTTTATTATTATTATTATTGCGGGAAGTCGTTGATCGAGATGACGGCGACAAAAGGGTCGCTCTACATAGCTGACATTTTTAATGGGGTTAGCTGCGAGACCTACTGACCACCCTAGTAGCTAGCTAAGAGATCATGTGCTAGCTGTTGGTGCAATCAGTGGACACTTTTAATCTCTCAACAAACAATCTACTGGTGTACACATTTACTGTCGACAAACTGGGCCTCAATAACGATAAGAAGTCCACCCTACATGTTAATTGAATGATTGAATCGTATCAACAAGTCGGCTAAAGGTAATACTAGTTGTAGTACATATGATCCACTTGTAAGAGGGAGCATAGATAAAACTCAACAAACGGACAGATGCCAACCTGCAACCTGTACGTCAGTCAGTACGACGTGCAACCGGGTGTGCCGCGGTTTCTGACCGTGGTGCCGACGAGCCTCCAACTCAGCCCAGATGCGGATGCTATATATATCTCTACTACTTAAAAAGAACATAAGGTTCCGTTTCACCTTTCTTCCCACCACCCCATCGATCAACTTTCCTCGTATAATAATCAATCATCTTAATTTACTTGCTTTCTGAACCAATTCCACTTTAATTTACTTACCAAAATTCTGATCAAAATATAAGGTAAATCATGGTCAGAATTTGATGAACATTTATTTACACAATCACATACTATGGACAGGTAAATCACTTCTGATCATAATATAAGGTAAATCACAAACAAAATTCGATGAACATTTATTTACACAATCGTATATTATGGGCAAGTAAATCACAAGTTAATGTATAGAATATTTATATCCCGTTGCAACGCATGGCCATTGTTCTAGTATATATATATATATATATATATGTCCTATATAGGTAAATTGTTTGGGGCACCTAGGTGCCTGGGCTCCTAGGCCCATTATATGGCAACTCATATTCGTAGTGCATGATGTATAATCAACGAAAAATGACTTTCCAAATGTTCTTTGCATGCACTACAGCCATCGACCGTCATTGATTGCTTTCCAAAAAACAAATACACTATTGATTTCCTAGCAATGATTTCTTTCGAAACAAAGAGGGTATGTATGTACGCTCTCATTTTTAAGGTATCTGATACGATCAAATAATATGAAATGCCGTCCAAAAGGTTTGCATGTATAATTAGGACGTTCTTTTGCATTTTTCCAAAGTTTTACTTTTTAAGGTATCTAGTATTCTTTTTAAATAAGGCTGGGTCACACTTTTTAACGCCTAATATTTATATACAACTTAAGGTGACCAAATAATATAAAATATGATCCTAATCATTATTTTACTAAAATATGATGCATGCTGATACCGACAGATGATTTTTTCATGCGTACATATACCCACACACGATTCTTTTTAGTTTTAGAAATGCACATTGCATGCCAATACCCACACACGATTTTTCCCGGGCGTATGTGGACCTAAGATATCATACCCGCATACCCTCTTTCAATATACGCATACTTCGTAGATATAAACAAAATTGATATACTTTGGACGGTACATACTCGGAAAACGTACACTATTTTTAATACACGTATATTCTTTTGAGACATACCTGTAATTGATACTGGAGATATACCCAAAAAATGTATAATTTACATATACCTAAGATATAGGGTATGTATTATACCTAAGATATTGTATGCACAAACTCATTTTTAGTACATGTATATGGCTTGAAGACATATGTAAAAATAATATAGTTTTAATGGGGTCATACCTAATAATGATATACTCTTTCTTTGGATATGTATATATACCTAAGATCTTGTACACACAAACCATGCATGTGACCATTAATTGTTCATTCTCTCTTTCCATTTTAATATGGGCATTAAGTGCCCATATCAAGCAATAATTATCAATAATTCTTTCCTAACCAGACGTTATAGTACTAGTACAAATGCACACATCTCAGCGTAATCCGACGGTTTCTAGGCAAGGTGCCCAGGCACCTAGGTGTCCCAAATGGTCGTCCTATATATATATATATATATATATATATATATATATATATACACACATTATATATATATACACACACAATGATCTCACTCATAAAAAATGGAAAATGATCTCAGGGCGGCTTGGAGCGACCCGCGCCTGAACGGGCTCCGTTGCTTGGTCGGCAGATTCTATTTCGGCCAGATCATCCGTGACTGGTCCTTGCATGCATCCCGTCAGCGCCAGAGCGGCTCTCACGCGCGATCGGACCGAGCTAATTGAACGGTGATAATTAATGCTTCTTCTGCTAGGTGTGGAAATTCGTTATCCAAACGCATCCTCCCGATCTGGGACGGGTGGGGTCCCGTGCCGTACCAGAGATTATTCGGTCCCGATCTGCACCTACTCCCTTTTACTCTTTGGAAAATCTACTCGGCGCACTCGCATGTCAGTCTGTGCATTTAAAACCTCACCGAAAAGCCATTCCAAAAGTAAACCGGACCAAACCAATTTTATGGTTTTTATTGTGTCTGGTTTCGGTATGGTATGAACTTTTCATACCGTTTTGAAGTTCAGTTTTTATGGTATATACCGAAAAACGAACGGTTAACCAAATAAACCAAATTAAAACATATATTTATATTTCTTGAGGCGAACAACCATACAAATAGTTATTCTTCTTGTATAGGAGTAAAATTCCCTGCTAAGTATGTCCATTTTTCTTGTAACGTAGTTTTCTCTTGAAAAAAATGCTAAGCACGTCCATAACTAGCAAGGCATGAATTCATGCATGCATATATTCTTATATATAGTTATATATTTTTTGTATAAAAAAGTATGTGTTTTGAGTCATAAATTTGTAAAATTTTATTATGTGATTTTCAAATTCGCATCAACTTTGATTATTATGGTATATACCAAAATCATACCGAAATAATTTGGTATGTACCGAAACCGAACCATATTTTAATTTCATACCATATAAACCAAAGTATTAATACCATACAAAACGAAAAACCGTATAAACCGAATAAACCTAAAGCACAGAGTTTACTCGCGCAGACCCGCGCGCGTTCCATCGTGCGAGGCAAAACGGTTTTTTCCTTATCCGGCCCGCACGCACAGCAGGGCACCGGGCGAAGGAAAAAAAAAGGACCACACTGATGACTCATGCGGTACAGCGTTGTGCAGCGATTGGCTGCAGTGGAATCTATTCTCTGCACACCTGCTACACTGTGCTGAGTCGCTGACGCTAGAGTACGCGATGTGCTACAATGCGGACGACCACAGCGATGCGCAGTGATACGGTGCGAGGCACAGCGCGATCTACAGTGATATGCTACAGCGCGCTGCAGTGAAGAGCTGGTGTGCTGGCTTTTTTTTTTCCAACAGGCACACGTCCTATTAAACAGCTTGGTAATCTAGGGATTACGAATGCTTAAACCTGGCAATAAGTACTTGAAACTGACAAACTAAATATATTTTTAAGATTTGGCAACTAAGCATGTTTTACTTTTTGGCAACTATAAGTACTTTGTATTCTGGCGACTGAGTATGCTTAAACCTAGTAACTACTCCCTCCGTTTCTAAATATTTGTCTTTTTAGAGATTTCAAATGGACTATCACATACAGATGTATATAGACATATTTTAGAGTGTAGATTCACTCATTTTGCTCTATATGTAGTCACTTGTTGAAATCTCTAAAAAAGACAAATATTTAGGATCGGAGGGAGTAATAATTATAAGCACAGAGGGACATGGAGGGAGAGGTTTTGGATCGGCAGCGTGCATAGCCCGGTCGTACGTGGGCCGAGAAGAAGCCCACCCTATTGGGCCTAGAAGTGCAGATTATTTTTTATCACGGGTGAGCGCGCGCTAAAACGCAATTACGGGGGCGCTTACCGAGCATCGCACATGTGTTGGAAATATGCCCTAGAGACAGTAATAAAGTTGTTATTACTCTATTTTCGTGTTCATAATTAAGTTTATATTTCTATGCTAAAATTGCAATGGTTCTTGAATGTGAGATTCGGAGAAAAATCCAGTTGCATATGTAGAAAGATCAACACCAAACAGATCGCTAGTCAGGCCTCTGGACTAGCTCATGTATTGTTGATGAGATTTTGTTTTTCTAATCATGGGCATTGTTTTTTTTTTTGCGAGGGTAAATGAGTTTTATTCCTTGAGAATAGGGTTACAATCGAGAGGCAATAGTTCCTCTATACACGGTGGTCCTCTATCAAGTCATACATCAGTAGTACTCTCTGTACGACTATACAATGCCAACCGATCTGCTACCATGTTTTGCTCATGTTTAATTTTCAACGGAATAAACTCCCTATCTACCATAAGATGCTTGATCTCAGCTACCAAATGACCATATGCGGACCGGGATAGCTTATCCCCAGCCAATGCCGACTGTGCCTTCGAGGAATCAGACTGGACAATGATGGGCAAGTTACTATGCTGAGCTGCCAGTGACATACCTTGCATGAGCGCGTGTAACTCTAGCTCCAGTGCATCGTTACAGTTAAATAAGCATCAGTAGGTAGCAAATACAACACTCCTGTCGTGTCTCCTCAAGATCATTCCGGCCGCCGCCGATCCATCAAACATTGAGAATGCCCCATCAACGGATAAAACGACCCTGTTTGCTGGTGGTCGCGGCCATGGCAAAGCTGCAGCAACCACCCTTTCATGCACGACCGGACTTTCCTCCATCAATGGCATCTTCCCCTTGATAATTTCCTCAGTCTTGATCATGGGCATTGTTAATGTAACAAGAATGCTAGCAATAATGCGAACACATTCTAGAGTAACGATGGTGTTGGATAGATCCAACTTATAAAATACTGTGAGATCACGTCGTCAATATGTTGTCGGTATTTTCATATAAAGTGTTAACGTTTACTTGCGTCCTTAGGCCATGAGAATATCATAGACCCGGATACCATGTGGTTATTTTGGGGTTGCCAAATGTTACTCCGTAACTGGGTAATTATAAAGGTGACTTTCGGGTATGCCGGAAAAGTATGCCGTGGCGCTCGATATGTCAAGACTGGGATTTGCTCCTCATGCGATGGAGATATACACTCTGGGTCCACTCAGTATTACGGCGTCCAGCATCGCCTGACCAGGTATACCGGAATATGGAAACGAGAAACGAGTACAAACCTAAAACGAGGATACCTAGGTATAGTGATCAAGATGTTCATCACGAGGATACTGTAAAAGTCTCGCCTTAGGTTTTGTAATATATCGTGAGGCAAAGGGAATTGTATGTGATAATAGAAGGTTCGCTCGATAATGATCTTCGTTGATATGTGTGAATTGTTATGGGTGTCCAGATCCCTCTAATAATTATAGACCGGAAGGTGTTCCGGACATGTTCACATATTCTCGAACATGTAGGGTCAAACACTTAATGACGAGTGGTATATAAAAGAAGTAGGCGATGACGGAGAATGAGAGAAGGGTTTCAAAAGTGTTTCGGATGGTCCTGGAAGTGTTCCGGGAGGCCCCAGGAGTGTCCCGAAAGGTCTAGGTATGTACTGGAAGGTAATGGAAGCTTCTGGAAGGGTCCAAAAGGTTCTGGAACCTTCTGGAATGTTCTGGAGGGTCCCAATGAGCCAGCCTCCTACTTGCTTGGGGGCAAGGCACCCAAGTGGGCCTGGCCTTTGCTTGGGGGGCAAGTCACACGGGGGAGTCCTAGGAGGACTCCTCAACCCCCTACAGCCGACCTCCTTTCCCCCTCCACCTATATATAGGTGGGAGGGGCACACCCGGAGGAGCACACCCGCTCCCTGGCCAACCCCCTCTCCCTGCGTGCGCACCCTCTCTCTTCCAGATTAGATCTGATCTAATCCGGCATGCTGCTAGGTTGCTTCTCCCTCTAGTTCCTCCAGTAGTTTTTCGTGCTGGTTCGACAGAGTGGTGTGGTACTGCCAGATCGGTACGCGTGGATACCTCGGAGGTGTCATCTACTTTGAAACTCGATCGGGCGGATCGTTCCGGAGGAAATTCTTGCGGCTGAGAGGTATAACCTAGCTGCCGAAATCGGCGAGTTTCATCGACATCTTCTTCATCTTCCGCTGCGTGGATTGTTGGTGACATCATTGTTACCTATAACCTCATAGTGTTCCTGGGATTGTTCGTGCATGATTTTTTTTCATAGCACTTTCCCCTACATTGGCATCATGAGCGGTACAATGCGTAGTTGCAGGTGTGATCTAGAGCAAATGAGATATGCGGGCATTACACATATGATGTACGGGGTAGTAGATGAGATCTATTACTGGATGTTCTTGTTGTTTCCCTTCTAATTGCAAAATTTTGATCTTGACAATATTGTGGAATTTTGTTACAGAGGTCTGGCTTTCCGCGGTCCTTTTATGTTGCGCTTGCGTATACTAATTGACAGACCAAAGTTATGCTATAGATGTCTTTGGGTTCCACTTTAGTTGAGAAAGAAAGATTTTGCAAATGGTCGGGCTTGTAGATTTGATCTAGACAAGTGTCACGCATATGACAAAGTTTAGTATGGGGCTTGAGATTTTATTAAGTTTCATGTTCCATACACCTCAAAAGTTAAATAAAAACAAGAAGTAATCGTGCTTATGGTGACATAGGTAGCAGACGGTTTGCAATGTAACCATAGAAGCCACGTAATGTAGCAAAAACGTTAGAGGTGTCTAACTTGTTTTTGCAGGATGTGCATGTGATGTGGTATAACCTTCGTGAAGCAATGTGATTGTATGATATGCTATATGTTTGTAATATTTTGTCATGACCTACGTGTGGTGAGTACGACAATCGGAAGGAACCTATATGATTGTCATTATTTATTGTACTTGACCTGCGTGTCAACTAGAAAGTCATGTAATGCATTAGTAGTAATTGCGAAGGACATGGTGGTGACAATCATGCATCGATGGACCTTGACACAACACCGTATGAGAAGAAGTAGTTCTACACCAAAAGGAGTTGAAGAAAAGCCACGACAGAAAAGTACTGCCACGGCAGAGTTTTCTATTGAAAAACTGTTACCACGACAGAGAATTTCGAAACTGCTGCCATGGGAGCATTTTCCTCTTGAAAAATACTGCCACGACCGCAAAAGGAAAACTTACCATATCACTAAATTCTGAATTACATGTGATGTTAACCCCTTTTTATGCACCTTGCTTAATGCGTGGTAGACGTGTTTTATAGGGTGATCCCACACAGGAAAAATCAAGTAGTTATTGTTCATCCAAGTCTGGCACCATCTGGAATACTGGTCATTCTGAGGTGCGCCATGTCACATGGGTATGATAGGCTTGATATGTATGAGATGGGTGTGAACCGTTCGCGCAACGAGGTACTTGGTTATCTTGATGAACATTGGGCTCAGAACATGCCCATCAAAAGATGAACCAGAGTGATATGGGGATATGATTGGCATGTTGACCTACCGGTCTAATTATTCCATCATTAGTGATGTCACATCAATGGCGGAGTAAGTGAGTCATGGATCTTGAATCACTAACCATCAATTATGAGGAATATTTATTTTAGTGGGAGCACACTCTAATTATATGGTAATTTGAGTTGCATTAATTATGAACAAATGGCTAAAGTGTATTTGCATTTTTTTTGTAGACAAAATGGCACACAATACCACCTTTCCTTTAGCTCAAATGCTTGAGAAAGAAAAACTGAATTCATTTGGCAATAATTTTGTGGACTGGCACCGCAATCTGAGGATTGTCCTCAAGAGTGCCAAGAAAGAATATGTTCTACAGCAAATTTTCGGTGATGCACCCGGTGAAAACTCCACATCGGATGAGGCAAATGTTTACCAAACCAAAAGTGATGATTTCGTAGCAGTACAATGTGTCATGCTTGCTGGTACGTCTCAGACGTATCAATAATTTTTGTATGATTCATGCTATATTGCTATCAATTGTAATCACTTTGGGCATACTTTTTATTGAATTTTATTGGACTAACATATTGATTCAGTGCCCAGTGCCAGTTCTTGGTTTTTGTTGTTTTTGCGTTTTCAAGAAAATGCACAGAAATTTTTTGAGGAAAAATCAAACAAAAATGGTTCGGGAAGTTTCAACGTACTAGAAGACCCTAGAGCCTGAGCCCTGCACCAGGGGCCACCACAAGTGCCTAGGCGCCTGGTGTTGGCGCCCTAGGGTCCTGGGCGCCTATAGGGGACACCTATGGCATGTGCCGCTCGGCTAGCCTCCGGTGCCCAATGATCCATATATATCCCATTTTCACACCCTAATGATCAAGCATTTTTTTGCCAGCGCCACATCGCGTTTCCGAGGCGATCTTCATTTTCAGCCCTGATTCGAAACTCTGCCGGAGGGGGAATTCATCTCCATCATCACCAACATCGATCCTCGTGCTCCAAGATGAGTTGTGAGTAGTCCACCCCCAAGACTATGGGTTCATGGCAATAGCCAAAGTTGTAATATCTCCATCTAGATTTGTTTTTGATGTTCAATACAATAGCCATATGAGCTGCCCCACATGATTATGGTTTATCTGATGTGTTCATAGTGGTGATGTAGATCATGTGATGAATTATCTCTTAATGGTCATATTTGTGTCGGCCATATGTTTGATATATAAATGCCTATTTCTTTCTGATTGCATGTCTACCCTTGGCCAGTTTAGATTGGTAGTCAATAGTGAAATAGGTGTGCATTAGTTGCGTTCAATCTTACAAGTAATCTACCATAGTTACAGAAAATGGAAAAGAATTGCATATAATTGTTGCCACTCAGGGTTAAGGGTGAGTAGAGGATCAATAGTCCCCTAACCATAACGGTATGTCATCTTGCTTAATGCAATTACCCATGTTTACACTTAATGTCCAGATGGTGCAGAGAGATTCTTGATCTATGGACGGGTTATTTAGCTTTTAGATGCATGAGAGGATCTCGGTTTATTAGTATTTGGACGTCCTGCTTATATATGATCTTGCACATACACCAATCTGGCATGAGCATCAGATATTTCATGTTGCACTTTTTCACATGATAATGTTACTTACCGCACTTTTATGCTTTGGAGAGTTGCACTTGGTGGACCTATGAACCCCGATCCAATTTCTAGCACAAGAATCACATTCCAACAACTTTTACACGCTATTTTATTTTCAATTTTGTTTTATTCCGAAAATACAAAAAATATTCATCACACTTTTAATAGCCTTGTGCAACTAGCAAGACTAGCAAGGTTGACACCCTTGTTAGAAATATTCAGGACACAGGTGAAATTTTATTTGTGCTGCAGAGCATTCAACTGTTGCAGGATACGGGTACCTCCATGGATTGATACCTTGGTGTCTCACTGAGGGAAAGCTTGCTGCATATTGCAAACTCCTACACTGGGGAGCCCAACAATAGCTACATCCATTAGCAGCAGCCACCTTGTGGTGCCGTTATCGGGGAGGTACATTTCTTGCAATAGGTTCTGTAGCATTTTTATTATCTTCCTTGTTTTATATCTTGTCTAGTTGTAGTTTTTTTATCGTTGTTAGTGTGTTTAGTTTTGCAAAGTTATCAAAAACTTCAAAAATATTTACAATTTCAGCAGGTAGCTACTTTTCTTGTTGTCACCATGTTTCCTCCTAGGATGAGTTCTAAGGAAGTTAGAGTGGGAGATGGAGATTTGATAGGAAGAGAGAATATAGAATGCTTCCTTTCTTATATTGGGTCTTTGAAAAAAATTCATGACAAAACTATATTGCAACGCTCTTCAAGTTATGAGCAAGCACTTGTTATGATAATTGATGAGTTAGAGCTAGCATTATTAATTTGAACCCTTATATGCAGCAAATGCTTCTATAATTAAGGGATATGGATAATGGGAAACAGAAAGATTTTGTGCTTGAAGCTTTAACTAGAGAATTTGAAAGCTTACCTAGAGAGGCTAGGGAAGTTTTCTCCTACTATAAAATACCTCCCAGATTTCCAGGGATTTGTCACACTTTGAAACAAAAGGGATTTCAATAGGATGAAGTATACATGAGAAATTAAAAAGGAAGAAGATATAGATATAACTATTCCTTTTAAACTATTAGTTATATCCCACGCTGTAAAAAATAAGTATGGATGGGTAACTCCTGAAAATCCTTTTGATATGAATAGTAAACCCAAGGAGAAGAAGGAAGGCTGTGTTTATCCTTTTATAGAATATATACAACTACTTTATGACAAGGAATATGAGGGAGAAATAGAGGATCCACCTCTTATGGAAAAGGGAAGTGGCGAAGATAAAACTTGAAATCTCCAAAAACTATCCGCCTAGCTCAAAGGCATAAAAGAAAGCGCTTCTGGGAGGCAGCCCATAATTAGATTTTAGTTTGGTTTGAATAATGTAGGACTTGCTACCTTACTGTAGAAAATTCATTTTCATGTTTGCTTTTAATAAAGTGCCAATTATGCAATTAGTTTAAGTGCTTAGACTCCGTGTTAGTTGTTGTTTCATATGTCTCTGATGTATCTATAATTCTTGATTGTTTCATGCTATTATATTATCATTCTTACATACTTTGGCCATCATTTTATATTATTTTTCTGGACTAACATATTAATCCAGTGCCCACTGCCAGTTGTTGTTTTCTGCTTGTTTTTGGTTTTACATAAAATCGATACCTACGAAGATCCAAGCACGATGAAACTTTTTAATGATTTTTCTGGAACAGAAGAGACCCTAGAAGCTTTGGGAGGAGACCAGAAGATGGACGTGGGACCCACAAGCCCAGACGTGTGGCCTAGCCCCCCCGGCCGTGCCAGGCAGGCTTGTGGGGCCTTGCAGCTCCGTTTGCCCTAATTCCTGGCCGATAAATTCACATATTTTCATAAACCCTCGGAGCGAGACCCAAAACAATTTTATCGCCACCACAAGACTCTGTTCCGAAGTGATCCCATCTGGAGCCCTGTTCCGGAGTTCTGCAGGAGAGAGAAACCATTGGGGTGGCTATCTTCATCAACATTGCTGCCTCCATGATGGTGTGTGAGTAGTTCCTTTAGGACCTACGGGTCGATAGTAGTAGCCAGACGGCTTTCTCTATCTCTCTGTCTCTCTCTCTTGGATCTTCAATACCATTTTGTCTTTTGCGATCAATTCAATGTAATTCTTGTGGTACAGATGGAAAGATTGGATTTTTTTGATAATTTTTCATATATAAATTATTTCAATCTGAGCTATGGTTGATTTTCTATGATTTTTTGAAGTTTAGGCCAATTTCTGAAAATAAATAAATTATTTTAGATTTATTTAAAATCCAGAAATGGTTTACTGCATCAGCTGTGATGCCCCCGATTTGACCGTACACTAAACACACATGCAAATGTGTACGATCAGGATCAGGGACTCACGGGAAGATATCACAACACAACTCTAGACACAAATTAAAATAATACAAGCTTCATATTACAAGCCAGGGGCCTCGAGGGCTCGAATACAGAAGCTCGATACACAAGAGTCAGCGGAAGCAATAATATCTGAGTACAGACATAAGTTAAACAAGACTGCCTTAAGAAGGCTAGCACAAAAGCAACAACGATCGAAGAGGCAAGGCCTCCTGCCTGGGACCTCCTAACTACTCCTAGTCGTCGGCGGTCTCCACGTAGTAGCATCCGTCGGCGGTGGCTTCTGGCTCCAGGGATCCACCAATTGGTTGCAACAACCGGAAAGAGGAAAGAAGGGGGAAAAGGGGTAGCAAAGCAACCATGAGTACTCATCCAAAGTACTCGCAAGCATCAGATCTATACTAATTATGCATTGGTATCAAATGGAAGGTCCGTATCTATGGACTGAACTGCAGAATGCCAGAATAGAGGGGAAGGCCTAGCCTATCAAAGACTAGCATCTTCAAGTAGCTCCAAGCATCTTGTAGCATTGAGAAGAGTATAGAATAGCAGTTTATATTTAACAAACATGTTGTAGTATTAACGCCCAGAGATCCTTCCTCGACTCCCTGCGAGGAAGCAATCTCAGAGCCAACATATCCATCACATATCTCAAGTATCCATTTCTAGTTGTAATAGATCGGGATAGAAGTCTGAATGTCCGTTACCGAGGACACGGCTATTCGAATAGATAATCTTCCCTGCAAGGGTGCACCACATTACCCAACATGCTTGATTACTCTGGCCGGACACACTTTTCTGAGTCAATGCCCGGCCTCGGAAGATCAACACATCATAGCCCTACCTAGGCTCAGCAGAGAGGCCCCCGCCGGTCTACATCCTAAGCACTCCGGGGTCTTGGGCCCATCGCCCGTTGCACTCCGGGTCGTTGTGCGACAAGCCGGGACGAGCACCACCTCATCATGGAAGGCACTGGCCCGACAGGCCCACAATGCTAAACTAGACGTCTGACAAAGCTTCGGCTGATACTACGACGCCGAGGCCCATAACTATTCCCGCATGGTGGTTAGTGCGTAAAGGCCAGAGGCCAACTCAGAACAAATACCCAAACCTGTTAGTGCATTATTAAACGAAGTGACGGCTGTCGAGACAAGTCCGGATCTACCACCCCTCCTCGGTCATACCGCTAAACAGCCAGCCGCCACCGTAACATCTTGCGGGTGCTCTCTGGGCCCGCTCGACTTTCACAAAGGTCTCAAGTAAAGTCAAGGTAACCGTGTGTCCAAACATCAAGGGGGAAACCCCGAGGAATCACCCTCGATGGATTCCACTCGATGTAATCATCAAGGTGAACGTAGGAGTAATCACCCTCGAGGTTCACACTTGAGGGGCTGCACGACAGAGTTGTATCGGGAGTGGTGAAGGAGGACTCACCCTCGATGACCACGACCGAATAGCTACACTACGGAGTTATCATCAGGAGTGCGTTACGAGGTATCACCCTCGGCACTCGATAGTAATGATGCAGAGTCATACAACTAAGGGGGTGAAGTGATGTGTCGGTCTCTGTTCGTCGATCACGTTGATCGAGTCATCGATGATGAAGCAGGGGTAACAGGGACAAGGTGGGGGTCATTGATGGATCACTAATCAACCTATACTAAGCAGTTTAGGATAAGAAGGTAAGGTACAATGAGCAGGTTACAAAAGCAGGCTATGCATCAGAATAGGAGCAAACAATAACAGTAGCAAAATCTAATGCAAGCATGAGAGAGAATGGAATGGGCGATTTTGAAGTGATCAAGGGGGGGGGGGGATTGCCTGGAAGCTCTGCTAAAATGGAAGGAGGGTCGTCGTCGATGTCGTCGATCACAGGGGCATCAGCAGCGTTCTTGGGGTCTACCGGAGAAGAAGAGGGGGAAGAAACAGTAAATATAAAGCACACAGATGCATTACTAAGCATGACATGACGATATGCGGTGCTAGGGGTGTTCTAACGCAGTGTTACACGATACCGGCGAAGGAGGATAACATTCGGGAAAGTTTTCCCGAAGTTTGGCATTTTCGGACAGATGAAACGGAGGGGGACGGTTGCATGTTTGCTATGCTAGGGACGTAAGGCAGACGAACGGACTGCATATTCAGATTCGTCATAATTTTTTGAGCAACTTTCATCTATAAAATTTTTCATTCAAATTACGGATGAATTTCTATGAATTTTCGAAGATTTAAACAGTTATATGGAAATCCTGAAAATTGGCTAAGTCTAAGAATTGTTCAGTTTTTTTTTAAAACTTCACTTAGCTGTTTTCCAGAGGCTATAACTAGTGTTCTGTACATCCTATGAATTAGTGCCTTAAATCAAATCTGAGCACTTTGCTGTGATCTACATGACAGTATCAATTTCATCCATATTAGAGTTCATTTGATTGATCATCAACAGCTCTAAAGTAGCTATGAAAATAAAGCTGTTTTTCAGTTTTTTTGTTAACAGAACATAGAACTTTGTGATTTTCGTAGGAATTAATGCACGCATTATTTGAAACAGTTCCAATGGAACAAAATGAAGCTTGTTACGTCTAGTTTCCGTTGATATAATTTTTAGCCATGTTAGGACTTGTCTTATCGTTGTTTAGGGGCTGTTTAACGGGCTAGTCAGTGTAATATCAGTAAAGCTAGCTACTGCTACAGTAACTGAATGTTACTGTTGTAGCAGTGCAGCATAGCAGCAAGCAGCGGTTGCGGGGGCGCGCGTGCGGCAGTGGTGGCGAGCAGCGCGGCTGCAGGCAGAGGCTCCGCGGGGGCGACGGCAAGCGGCGGTGGCAGCAACAGTATGTAGAGCGGCATCGGCAGCACAAGCAAGCGGCGGCGGCGCAAGCAGCAGTGGCAACAGCAAGCAGCGGGAGGGGAGCGGGCTGCGCGGAGGCGATGCGCGGGTCGCGGCCAGAGGAGGAGCCGGCAAGGCGCGACCCGGGTGCAACGACTATGGGTGAGGCGAGCGGGCTGCGGGCGCGCGCGCAGCAAGCAGCAGCAGCTCGCGGGGGCACGGCCAAGCGCACAGGGGGCATGGCGAGGGAGTGGACCGGGGCGAGCGTGCGCGCGAGGACACATCCTGGGGGACCAGGACGTGCGCGGGGGTGCGGGCTGGAACACGGGGACCGCGACGAGCACGAGCTCGGGCGGCGGCGACGCTTGACGTCTACGGCAACGGCAAGAGAAGACGGGGAATGAGGGGACCGACGGGGAGGGTTCCTCACGGCCGGTGTAGATGCACGGGCAGCGAGGCTCGACGAGGCCGGTCGGGGAGGCGACGAGGAGTGGACGAGGTCCGGCGAGAAGGTGCGGGTCGACGAGCGGCGACCGCGGCATCCACGGGCGCGGTCACAACAAGATGGGGGCGCAAGAGGGAGAGGCGAGGGGAGAGGTAGGGCTAGGGTTCTCACCGGGGGGAGGGATGCCGGCTTAAGTAGGGGGGGCGCTGGTGGATGGCCGCCACGGCGCTGGCCGGTGCCGTGGCGGGCATCAACGATGCCCATGATCCCCCCGTGAACAGGGAGGGAGGGGGTAGCGGGGGAAGTGGGCTGGCCTGGTGGTTAGGTGGGCCAAGTGGCCCAAGGAGAGGGGGGTTGTTTCGTTTTAATTTATTTTTTTGTTTATTAACTTTTTATCATCTACCTTTTACTGTTTTATTTAATTTCCACACCATTTTAGTTTAATAAAAATATGAGACCCCTACCTAAAATACTGTTTTAGTTTAACCCTCTGCCACGAAAGGTTCTACTCCCAAATAAAATAGTTTGCTATTTTATAATTTAGAAAAGGTATTTTATTAATTGTTAAAGCCACTGTTTAATTAATTTTGTGTGTTTAAACCTTTTATAAAAATGTGGTTTCTTCACAAACAATATTTATGAATTATTTGCCACAGTTTGCACATTTTAGTTTTGACATTTGAAAACTTTTAATTTTGACTTTGTTTTAAATTTGAATTTGAACCGACTTTGAATCAACGCGAGTTTAACAACAGTAATCATGGTGACATGGCAACATTGGCAGAGGATTACTGTAGCATAATTATCCGGGTGTTACAATTCTCCTCCACTACAAGAAATCTTGTCCCGAGATTTAGGAGGTAGACGAAAAGAAAACGGGGTATTCATCTCGAAGACGATCCTCGAGTTCCCAAGTGGCTTCATCTTCAGAAGGATTTTACCACTGAACTTTTTGAAATTTGATAGCCCTCCGACAGTGCGACGTTCAGCTTGATCAAGAACGCGGATCGGATGCTCTCTGTAAGCGAGATCATCCTGCAGGGGTTGAGCTTTGTAAGCCATGTGGTTGTTCCAATAAGACTTGCGACTCAGCGCATCGGCCATGACATTAGCCTTGCCAGGGGTATAAGAAATACCATAGTTATAGTTTGTAATTATTTCCATACATCACTGCTAATGGAGATCCAGATCTAGCTGAGTAAACAGTTACTTCAGACTTTGATAATCGGTGAAGATCTCGCAACGATTACCAAGAAGGAAATGTCGCCACAACTTTAGTGCAAATTTAACTGCAGCAAGTTCAAGGTCATGGAATGGAAATGATTGGAGCATTTTCAATTCTCAGAAGAGAAGAAGCGTTTAACGCATTCAAGAAATAAATCCGTGCTTCGGCATTTCGAACAAGATGAGCATGGCAGCTTACTATCTCACTGGAAGGATGTAATAGAAGTATGGTTTTAGTGGCGCAAATGATAGAAGCGGTATGTGTTTCCAGAATGAGGTCGATATTGGACGACTTCAAAACAATGGGGGAAACATGGAATTCAAACTCTTCAAGTTCAACAGGGGACGTTGTGACTAACCAAGATGGTTCGACATTGGCCCTCGGAATGCAGCTTCGAATTCCGACCAAGTGATGGCGGTTCCACCAGGTAAGGAACGACTGTGGTTGTCCCATCATTGAGCCGCAGGACCTTTCAAGTAGTAAGCCGCGAAGGTGACATAGTTGGCAGGGGCTACATCAGCAGACTAACTCGGAAGTGATGTCACGGAGCCAGTCATCAGCATCAAGGGTTGAGTTGAGCTGTGGTAGATGAAAGGATAGAGATGCGCAAAGTCTTGCAGAGTCACTGGGCTGGTTGCTGATTTATATTGGGGTGCGGGAACTGAGCCATGACTCCTTCCATGAACTGGTGATTCAGCTCAACTGTTGTATTATTCCGGCCATGTATTCGGGCGGTGGTGGATTGTTACCACCACAGCCACAACCAGTGGGTCTAACCATCCTTCTTAAATGCAACAGGGGGTAATTCAGCAAAGGTTGGTGCAAGTGTATGGAGTCCTTCATGATGTAACCTGAACAGTGAGCAAAGGCACAGTATGTACAAAGCAGTAGTCAATGAAGACATACCGATACATATGCGGAGCCAATTACACGCTGTCTGTAAGAGTTTGGACAAGACCTACTAGGCGGCACGCATGCACGCAATGGAGGGATACCACAACGGGACATAGCAAGGGCTACATCAGCGTCAGAGAAAACTGCATGGAGCAAGGGATTTGCATGTGACGACACAGGGTGCCCTCAATAAGAGGATCCTGTGGTCAGTGCATATTGTGAAGCAGAACTTGGCCCTCAATTCGAAAAAGGCATAATACAAATCTCCGGGTGGATGTGATCATGAGATCCTAAGGTTAGGGTTAGCAAAATCATTTACCCCGAGTAGAAGAGAGATCAGATTCCAGAGTATAGACGAGGAGTAAAAGATCCTAATACCACCCAATGGCGATGTGGGCCCGTAAGCCACACAGCCATGTTAGTAGAAGTTTTTCAAAGACTAGACTCAACTTCGGCCAAGGAGTTGGAAAGGGGTTCCTACAGGCAATCATCTCTGATACCAACTTGTGACGCCCCCGATTTGACCGTACACTAAACATACACGAAAACGTGTACGACCAGGATTAGGGACTCACGGGAAGATATCACAACACAACTCTAGACACAAATTAAAATAATACAAGCTTCATATTACAAGCCAGGGGCCTCGAGGGCTCGAATACAGAAGCTCGATACACAAGAGTCAGCGGAAGCAACAATATCTGAGTACAAACATAAGTTAAACAAGACTGCCTTAAGAAGGCTAGCACAAAAGAAGCAACGATCGAAGAGGCAAGGCCTCCTGCCTGGGACCTCCTAACTACTCCTGGTCGTCGGCGGTCTGCACATAGTAGCATCCGTCGGCGGTGGCTTCTGGCTCCAGGGATCCACCAACTGGTTGCAACAACTGGAAAGAAGAAAGAAAGGGGGAAAAGGGGTAGCAAAGCAACCGTGAGTACTCATCCAAAGTACTCGCAAGCATCAGATCTATACTAATTATGCATTGGTATCAAATGGAAGGTCTGTATCTGTGGACTAAACTGCAGAATGCCAGAATAGAGGGGAAGGCCTAGCCTATCGAAGACTAGCATCTTCAAGCAGCTTGCAGCATTCAGAAGAGTATAGAATAGCATTTTATATTTAACAAACATGTTGTAGTATTAACGCCCAGAGATCCTTCCTCGATCCCTGCGAGGAAGCAATCTTGGAGCCAACATATCCATCACATATCTCAAGTATCCATTTCTTGTTGTAATAGATCAGGATACAAGTCTGAACGTCTGTCACCGAGGACACGGCTGTTCGAATAGATAATCTTCCCTGCAGGGGTGCACCACATTACCCAACATGCTTGATTACTCTGGCCGGACATATTTTTCTGAGTCAATGCCCGTCCTCGAAAGATCAACACGTCATAGCCCTACCTAGGCTCAGCAGAGAGGTCCCCGTCGGTCTACATCCTAAGCACTCCGGGGTCTTGGGCCCATCGCCCGTTGCACTCCGGGTCGTTGTGAGACGAGCCGAGATGAGCACCACCTCATCATGGATGGCACTGGCCCGATAGGCCCACAACACTGAACTGGACGTCTGACAAAGCTTCGGCTGATACTACAACACCGAGGCCCATAACTATTCCCGCGTGGTGGTTAGTGTGTAAAGGCCAGAGGCCAACTCAGAACAAATACCCAAACCTGTTAGTGCATTATTAAACGAAGTGACGGCTGTCGGGACAAGTCCGGAGCTACCACCCCTCCTGGGTGATACCGCTAAACAGCCAGCCGCCACCGTAACATCTTGCGGGTGCTCTCTGGGCCCGCCCGACTTTCACAAAGGTCTCAAGTAAAGTCAAGGTAACCGTGTGTCCAAATAGCAAGGGGGAAACCCCGAGGAATCACCCTCGATGGATTCCACTCGATGTAATCATCAAGGTGAACGTAGGAGTAATCACCCTCAAGGTTCACACTTGAGGGGCTGCACGACAGAGTCGTATCGGGAGTGGTGAAGGAGGACTCACCCTCGATGACCACGATCGAATAGCTACACTACGGAGTTATCATCAGGAGTGCGTTACAAGGTATCACCCTCGGCACTCGATAGTAACGATGCAGAGTTGTACAACTAAGGGGGTGAAGTGATGTGTCGGTCTCTGTTCGTCGATCACGTTGACCGAGTCATCGACGATGAAGCAGGGGCAACAGGGACAAGGTGGGGGTCACTGATGGATCACTAACCAACCTATACTAAGCAGTTTAGGATAAGAAGGTAAGGTACAATGAGCAGGTTACAAAAGCAGGCTATGCATCAGAATAGGAGCAAACAATAACAGTAGCAAAATCTAATGCAAGCATGAGAGAGAATGGAATGGGCAATTTTGAAGTGATCAAGGGGGGGGGGGCTTGCCTGGAAGCTCTGCTGAAATGGAAGGAGGGTCGTCGTCGACGTCGTCGATCACAGGGGCATCAGTAGCGGTCTCGGGGTCTACCGAAGAAGAAGAGGGGGAAGAAACAGTAAATACAAAGCACACAGATGCATTACTAAGCATGACATGACAATATGCGGTGCTAGGGGTGTTCTAACGTAGTGTTACACGATACCGACGAAGGGGGATAACAGCCGGGAATGTTTTCCCGAAGTTTCTCATTTTCGGACAGATGAAACGAAGGGGGATGGTTGCATGTTCGCTATGCTAGGGACGTGTGGCAGACGAACCGACTGTGTATTTGGATTCGTCATAATTTTTTGAGCAACTTTCATGTATAAAACTTTTTCATCCGAGTTACGGATGAATTTCTACAAATTTTTGAAGATTTAAACAGTTATCTGGAAATCCTGAAAATTGGCCAAGTCTGAGAATTGTTCAGTGTTTTTTTTAAAACTTCACTTAGCTGTTTTCCAGAGGCTATAACTAGTGTTATGTACATACTATGAATTAGTGCCTTATATCAAATTTGAGCACTTTGCTGTGATCTACATGATAGTATCAATTTCATCCATATTAGAGTTCATTTGATTGATCATCAACAGCTCTAAAGTAGCTATGAAAATAAAGCTGTTTTTCGGTTTTTTTGTTAACAGAACATAGAAATTTGTGATTTTCGTAGGAATTAATCCACGCATTATCTGAAACAGGTCCAATGGAACAAAATGAAGCTTGTTACGTCTACTTTCCTATCATATAATTTTTACCCATGTTAGGACTTGTCTTATCGCTGTTTAGGGGCTGTTTAGATGGCTAGTCAGTGTAATATCAGTAAAGCTAGCTACTGCTACAGTAACTGAATGTTACTGTTGTAGCTGTGCAGCATAGCAGCAGGCAGCGGTTGCGGGCGCGCACGTGCGGCAGCGGTGGCGAGCAGCGCGGCTGCAGGTAGAGGCTCCGCGGGGACAACGGCAAGCGGCGGTGGCAGCAGCAGTATGTAGAGTAGCAGTGGCAGCACAAACAAGCGGCGGTGGCGCAAGCAGCAGTGGCAACAGCAAGCAGCGGGAGGCGAGCAGGCTGCACGGACGTGAGGCGCGGGTCGTGGCCAGAGGAGGCGCTAGCAAGGCGCGGCCCGGGTGCGACGACTACGGGCGAGGCGAGCGGGCTGCGGGCGCGCTCGCAGCAAGTAGCAGTAGCTCGTGGGGGCACGGCCAAGCGGATAGGTGGCATGGCGAGGGAGTGGACCGGGGCGAGCGCGCGCGCGCGAGGACGCATCCTGGGGCGACCAGGACGTGTGCGGGGGTGCGGGCTGGAACGTGGGGACTGCGACGAGCACGAGCTTGGGCGGCGGCAATGCTTGACATCTACGACAATGGCAAGAGAAGAAGGGGAAAGAGGGGATCGACAGGGAGGGGTCCTCACGGCCGGTGTAGATGCACGGGCGGTGAGGCTCGACGAGGTCGGTCGGGGAGGCGACGAGGAGTGAACGATGTCCGGCGAGAAGGTGTGGGTCAATGGGCGGCGACCGCGGCGTCCACGGCGCGGTCACAGCAAGATGGGGGCGCGAGAGGGAGAGGCGAGGGGAGAGGTAGGGCTAGGGTTCTCACCGGGGGAAGGGATGCCGGCTTAAGTAGGGGGCGGCACCGGTGGATGGCCGCCACGGCGCCGACCAGTGCCGTGGCGGGCATCAACGATGCCCACGATCCCCCCGTGAACAGGGAGGGAGGGGGTAGCGGGGGAAGTGGGCCGGCCTGGTGGTTAGGTGGGCCAAGTGGCCGAGGGAGAGGGGGGTTGTTTTGTTTAATTTTATTTTTTTGTTTATTAACTTTTTATCATCTACGTTTTACTATTTTATTTAATTTCCACACCATTTTAGTTTAATAAAAATTTGAAACCCCTACCTAAAATAGTGTTTTAGTTTAACCCTCTACCATGAAAGGTTCTACTCCCAAAGAAAATAGTTTGCTATTTTATAATTTAGAAAAGGCATTTTATTAATTGTTAAAGCCACTGTTTAATTAATTTTGCGTGTTTAAACATTTTATAAAAATGTGGGTTCTTCACCAACAATATTTATGAATTATGTGCCACAATTTGCACATTTTAGTTTTGACATTTGAAAACTTTTAATTTCGACTTTGTTTTAAATTTGAATTTGAACCGACTTTGAACCAACGCGAGTTTAACAACAGTAATCGTGGTGATGTGACATCATTGGCAGAGGATTACTATAGCGTAATTATCCAGGCGTTACATCAGCTCTACGTCAGGGTTGCGTCAGCAGGTCAACTAGGTCAACACAGGTCAAACCTGACAAGTGGGACCTACATGCATGTCAGGGACTCATCTAACTAACACTGTTAATTAGTGATAAATTTTAATCCTAAACTAAAATTAACCAGAGGCCGGCCCCACATGTCATAGACATAGGGGAGTCTAACCGTGGTCAAATTGGGTCAAACCCACTGGTGGTTAGCCGCCGGCGAGGTCCGAGACGGTGGGGCAGCTCGGAAAACTGCCACAGGCGACCAAATGCGTGGCGGAGAGCATCTACGTGACCCTGGCACTCTCCCACGTTGAGTGGTGGCACTGGTTGGTGCTGGGGTGGACTAAAGTGACAACGGCGATGAAGTTTGCGGTGGTCGAAGTTTGGCAGCGATGGCTACCGTGCTACGGTCCATCTCCGGACGATCTAATGGGTAGGCAGGTTTCTAGAGGCATTCTGAGCACGTTTTTGTGCTCGGCTGTGAGCTTCCACGGCCGTAGCCATGGCAGCGACAAGGCCGGCGGAGCAAAGCTTTTGGGCATGGTGGCTTGTGCGGTTAGAGGGAGAAATCGACGGCGGGGTTAGGGGGTAAATGACCAGGGGCTCACAGCGCGTCGATTGGAAGGCTCGACGGGCTCGGGGGAGGCCTGTTGATAACGGAGCGACGGTGGTAATCGTCAGAGCCCAAAGGGGAAGACGAGGTCGATGGTGGTGATATGGGGCGTCCCCAGTTGCGTGGCTCGGTTGAGAGGACGAGAGCTTCACGACGGAGCTTGGGGACACGAAGAGGAGGCGCGGCGGTGGCTGTGGCTACGATGGTTCATGACGGTGCGGCGGCATGTGCTTCGGCCATGGCGAGGAACGAGCGAGGAGGAGTGCAAGGGGGAGAATGACGAGGTCCACTCGATCGGGACGGCTCCCGCGAGTCTATCGATCCATCCAGGCAGGCAAGCGAGCAGGAGGTGGCACGGGAGCATGCTTGCGCACGGCGACCACGCGCCCGCGTCCTTCTGGCGCTAGGTAGGGGATGACTAGCACAGGCCAGATGGGCCGGCTGGGCTGCCAGGTAAGTTCCTTTCCCATTTTCTTTTCTATTTTTCTTTTCTTTTTCTGTTTTGATTTAGTTTTGAAACCAAACAAATTTTGTAAATTCTGAAAATTATTGTGGATGCCAACTGAATTATCCCAGAGCCCCACAAAATGTTTCTGAATTATTGGAGCTATTAAATATTTTATAGCAATTTATAGCCCCAACTCAAATACTTATTGGATTAATTGAAAGCCCATCTATGTCCTGGAAAAATGTGCACCATTTTTGGTTTAGGTTTTCACCTTGTGCCATAAATCATGAACATTTTTTAAGGGCATTTTGGGTTCATTGAAAATTATTTTAGTTGAACCTAGTTTATTAATGTGGTGCTAGGGTTTATTCAATCCCCATTTCAAGTTTCAAATAAATTTGAACATGATGCAAGACATGAAGGGCTAGCCTAGTGCATTACCAGAACTAGGGATATGACAACTCACCCCCCCTCAAAGGAATCACATCCCGAGATTCAGGAGTCGGCGGGAAGAGTGCGGGGTACTCAAGTCGAAGATGATCCTCTCGTTCCCAAATAGCTTCTCTCTTAGAATGATGAGACCACTGAACCATGAGAAACCTGATGTTCTGACAGCGAGTGATATGCTTTGCCTGATCAAGAATTCAAACAAGGTACTCTCAATATTTGAGGTTATCTTGGAGATCAAGCGTCTCGTGGTCTACTCCGCGGATGGGATCCGAGAAGCAATGCCTGAGTTGAGAGACGTGGAAAACATCATGGTCTCAAGAAGGATGTGGGGGTAGTTCCAACTGGTAGGCAACCTCTCCTCGTTTAGGAAGAATGCGAAAAGGACCAATGTAATGAGGAGCCAACTTTCCCTTGACACCAAAACAATGGGTACCCTTCAATGGAGTAACCCAAAGGTAAGCCTTCTCGTCAACCTCATAAGTTACTTCCTTATGACAATGGTCATACTAGCTATTCTGATGAGACTGGGCTGTCTTCAGATTCTCATTAATGATGCAAACTTGCTCTTCTGCCTCCTGGATCATATCCGGTCCAGAGAACTATCTCTCATCGATTTCTAACCAGTTCAAAGGTGTTCGACATCTCTGTCCATAAAGAATCTCGAAGGGTGCTTTCTTAAGACTGGATTTGTAGCTATTGTTATAAGCAAACTTAGCAAAAGGAAGACACTTCTCCTAATCCATACCGAAAGAGATAACACAAGCTCTAAGCATGTCTTCAAGAACTTGACTGACCCTTTCCACTTGACCACTCGACTGAGGGTGGAAAGCGGTGCTGAACGAAAGATGGGTTCCCATGGTAGTCTAGAAACTTTCCCAAAATCAAGAAGTGAAAAGACTCCCACGGTCTAAATTGATCTCTAGTGGAACACCATGAAGAGACACTATTTGAGAAATACATAAGCCAGCTAACTGACTAGCAGTGATACTCTCTCAAACAGGAAGGAAGTGAGCCACTTTGGAAAGACGATCAATGACCACAAAGATAGCATTATTCCCCCTCTTGGTCCTGGGAAAGCCGATGATGAAGTCCATACCAACTTTGTCCCATTTCCACTCAGGAATAGCTAAAGGCTGAAGGGTGAAAGCAGGCCTCTGATGTTCTGCCTTAACGTGACGACAAATGTCATAGTTAGCAATGAATTGAGCAATTTCTCTCTTCATCCTAGTCCCCCAGAACCTCTGGCGTAGGTCCTGATACATCTTAGTACAACCGGGATTAATCGTGAGAGGAGATTCATGAGCCTCCTTAAGGGTCAATTCTCGAAGATGTTGCTTCTTAGGAACCACCAGACGGTTCTCAAAGAAAACAACACATCAATCATCCATAGAGAAACAACTAGCAACTCCCTTGGCAATGTTTCTCTTGATCCGGGAGATTCTCGTATCAAAGTAGAAAGAGATCCGTGAGGAACAATGTGAAGGTTAAGCTTACAGAATTCGTCATGGAGAAGTGGTTGACCTTGTTGCAACATGAGGTTGTTGCAATAGGACTTACGACTTAACGCATCAGCCATGACATTGGCTTTGCCTGGGGTGTAAGAAATCCCTAAGTCATAATCCGTAATCAACTCTAACCAACATCTCTGCCTGATATTCAGATCCGTTTGGGTGAAGATATACTTGAGACTCTGATGAGCAGTGTAAATCTCACAACGGTTACCAAGAAGGTAATGTCGACATGTCTTCTGTGCATAGACTATGGCTGCAAGCTCTAGATCATGTGTAGGATAATTATCCTCATGTGGATGTAATTGACGAGATGCATCGGCAATCACATTGTCAATCCTGCATAAGAATGCAACATAGTCCCTGTCGTGAGGCGTCGCAATAGATAACAAAGTCCTTGGAGAAGTCTCGTGGCACAAGTATGGGCACAGAAGTCAGGCATCGTTTCAGTTCCTGAAAACTAAGCTCGCACTGTGGGTGTCGGTGTCAAAACCGGCGGATCTCGGGTAGGGGGTCCCAAGCTGTGTGTCATGGATCGATGGGTAACAGGAGACAGGGGATACGGTGTTTTATCCAGGTTCGGGCCCTCTCTATGGAGGTAAAACCCTACGTCCTGCACTTGTTTATATTGATGAAGTATCAAGGTACAGAGTTGATCTACCTCGAGATCATATGTTGTGGTCTAAACCCAAGGGGTATGATGAGTAATGTCATGATAATCTATCAGCGAGCCTGGCCTCGGCTTATATAATGTACCGGAGGCCTAGGATAACAAGAGTCCTAGTCGGCTACGTCGGTGGAGAGGATTCCTTGTCTTGATCACCAAGTCTTGTGGAATCTTCCTCGTATATGTCATCGACTGTCCGAACTGGCCCATTAGTGAACCGCCACGGGGGTCCTCGGCCCAACCCACTGGTCGGGAGACGACATGGTGAGTACCCCCTAGTCCAGGACACCGTCAGTAGCCCCCTGAACCGGTCTTCAAGTTGGGGACGCTCCTCGATTCTTCCAAACTGTTCTTCATCTTCGGTCGTCGGTCTTGAAAACTGGTTCAACAAATCTTCCCATCTCCGATCTTGAGGATCGCCGAGGTGTATCCGAAGAGTTCATACGTCGGGTATCCGAGGAGTCTTTTTAAGTTGTCGGCCTTTATCAATGCCTTGTAAGTTTTTACGCCACACCTGGGGTTTGAAGTGTTTCCCGTGTGACGGCGCCCTCTTGCGTCCGAGCTCTAAGGCCAAACTAAATCCGAGGCGTCTCTTCACAGCCAAGCTCCAACACTATTCGGCATTCAAGGTATCCTCTTGCGTCCGAGCTCCAACACCGGACTGACTCCGAGGTATCATAGATTACCTTGGCCTCTGAAAATTTGAATGAGTTCATCCGAGCTTAAATGCCGGAGTAGTCTTTTATGGAACGAGCCATTCGAATCCGAGCTTTATGCCGGACCGCTTCCGAGCTCCAACGCCGAACTGCATCCGAGTTCTAACGATGGTCAGCATCCGAGGTGTCATAACTACCTCGAGTTTTAAAAGATTGAACGAATTCAGCCGAGCTTAATGCCGGAAATGCCCTCTATGGAGCCAGCCCCTGGCGCCCGAGATTTATGCCGGACTGCTTCTGAGGTGGTGCACCACCTCGACTGTGGGCTGATTTTTTGTGAATATTTTCAATTGGTGCAATTTATTCTCTGCCGAGATATATAGCCAGTAGCCCTCAAGGTGTGTGTCGGTCTAAAACCCGAGATGCACCTGAAGGATGGCATAAAACCGGTGATCCCAGTAGCCCCTGAGACTCAGGTCGATTCACAAAATCGGCCTGAGGATCAACTCCTAGCTCTATAGCATACTTAGGAATAGAAATGTGATGTGCATATTCCTCGAGACTCAGGTTAGGTGCGGCCGACCAACCTGAGGATCATAATCTCCTCGGGAACTATTTCGCACTTTGTAAACTGTCTGCATTGAATCGTCGATGCAGTAGCCCCCGAGCCAATGGTCGGGTGGCAACACCAGATCAGGGGATCGATGTGCCCCTTTAATATTTGTAAACGAGAAGCGCGAAGCCCAGTAGCCCCCGAGCCTTAATGTGGGCACGGGTGGCCGAATTAAGGATCAATGTCCGGAATATATCACAATTTATGTGTAATGATTCTATGTATCTAAGTACTTTACATCACTAATGCTCGGATCCACATTGTACAAAAATTTGTTGACCGACCATCGGCTTCAACCTCTTCGGCTAGTAGCCGAGGAGTGTTTTCCTACTTTATAAAGCCGTTATAAGGGTAAAGATTTATGGAAAGCAAGGCAATCCGGTCATACGGTTTTATAAACAAAGGTACACAGAGAGGTATGTTATATTACGTTTTAACGTAAGAAACATCTTCCAAAGAAAATAGTCCCGCTATCGGTTCCTTTCTTTGGGTCGTCATGCTTATCATGATCATGAAACCTCTCCTCCGATCAACGTGGGAGGAAAATATTGAGGATTTAGTTCGGGGAAAGTTCCCGAACTCTATGGTATTAATGAACCAAAATTTTCATTTCCGTCGTTGCCGACCAATGTGATCCTTTAAGATTGCTAGCTTTCGGCTTCACCCAGTCTGAGGTACTTACTCGGATGACCCGGTAGTAACAATCGCAGAGGTGCTCCCTTTACCACCTAGCCGAACAATCGGGAACGTAGGGGTAAGCACAGGAGCCAGGCAACCCAGCTTGGCCAAAATCTTAAGTCAAATTGATGCATATTTATGACTTTATAACGATGATTGCGGAAGGAGGCCCTCGTATATTAAATACAAACACCGATGATATGTTTATTTTGACTCCGTTGCGACCGTTTATCATTTGGAAGTGGCCCATCGTCGGCTTCCACCCCCTTGTAGATGCTACGTAGGGTGTTTTCGCAATAACAAAACAAGCCTTAGCCGACGTCTCGGTGCCCGAAGGCGGTTGTGTTAGCGAAAACGAGGCAATCAGATATGCGGGATTTATAACTTTCACTTAGTCATAGGAGCTTAAAATTGGGAGGCCAGTTACTAGCCCCCAGTTAGTGTTCGGCGACAGTCAAGGTCAAGCCGTAAACACTTCGGCCAATGTTATGAACGGACTGTCATTTAACATGGGGTGACCACTATCGATCTTATAATTTAACACAGTCATCGGATCGCTGATCAGTTTACACTTATTGTGACAGTCAGTTTTCGGCTTTCTCCACTGAGGCGCTTAACCATGCTAGCTAGAAGCACAATCACAGTGGTTCTCCCTTTGCACACCTAGCCGAACAAAGTGGAATGTAGGAGGCAAGCACAGGAGCCGGGCAACCCAACTATTGACCAAAGACACAATTCGAAACCGATGCATATAAAGCAATACCCGAGAATGTTTTGCCGAATCTCTAAAGGTGTCCGGCGTTGCACTGTGAGACTTATGCTCAAAACACACAAATAGTTTAAAAGTGCCATAGGCTTAAAAACCAAAACACTTATGCGGAAACTCCACGTCCTAACTAAATCAAGTCAATTGGTGCCAATCCGAAAATTGGTCTAAAAAAAATTGTGCTTCTGTCGTGCTTTAACATGACACATCCGATCTCAAGACTGCAAGTGGGTCAAGATCGGACCCAGGCTATCCGGCTATTGACCACACACTCGAGTCGAGGAAGGAGTGATAGAAAAAGACTTTGCAATGAACAAGAAGAAAACACACTTATTATAAAACGGCTCATGTAAATTTAAGAGCCCCCAGCTAACATGGGTAAAGGGAGTTTCTTTTAACAAACAACTCACGTGAGCACGATCAAACCGAACACAAATTAAAAAATTTAAAACTTTGGGCATGAAAGTGACTTAGCTGGTTAATGTGCTCGGCATTGATGACGCGGTCCGAGTTTACGGCGGGACGAGGTCCCAGCCCCTAAGCCGGTCCCGAGATGGAGGAGCGAAGAGCTCGGCACTCCGAAGCGGCGACACAACACGGCCAATGTGGCGAGGTGGAACCCCCCATCCGTCCGAGGCGACGGAGTAGGCTGACAGTATGAGGCCGAAGTTCCCGGTGTGGGTTAATGAAGTGATGACGAAGCCCCCGGTCCAGCCGAGGTGACAACGCTGCCCAATCCGGAACATTTACCTGTGCACGGAAGATAGTGCAAGCCGGAGATAACAGTAATAAAAAAAAGGTTGCATGATTAGTAATTCATGCAAAGTGAGTAATAAAAGAAATATGGCCCGTGCGCTAAACACCCGACGAGGTAGGACCCTCTTGATGATGCCGAAGTCCCCGAGGCAACCGAACATGTCGGTATGGCAATTCAATCAACAAGATGATCATGCGAGCCGATTTATGCCAATTGGGACGACGACATTGGCTTGCCGAAGTGACCGCGTGACGCAGTCGAAGTCAATCACCTGCACACATAAAATAGTGCGGTCCAAAAAGAATAATATAAATATATATAAAATCCTTGCATAATTGCTTTTCGCAAAAATAATTTATTTAAAGGGATGTGGCCTGGCGCCGAAGCCAATGTCGATGCAGGACATCGGCGTGATGCGGAAAGGCGTGGCAAAGCCCGAATTCACAGGTCGTCCCGAGTTCCGGATGCGACGTTTGCCGAACTATGTACGAAAACTGACCGAACCACCACGCGACCGTCGTTAATGCGGCCACCATTTGATAGACCTGTGTACAGATGATGGAACAAACCAGAGTAATAATTCCTTGGGAAAAATAAACCCAAACAAGCAAAGATTGGTAGGATTAATAGCACCTGGTTTATTTGTTGTAGCAGTCCGAAGAAAGGTTACTCCCAAAATTGGGACTCGATCCGCACACCCATTGCCTGATGGGTGATGAAGCGACAGCGTGGCGATGCTGGCAAAGATTGTCTCACCGAGGCAAAGCCCCCGGTCCAGCTAACGTAACGAAGCTGGTCGGCTGGTGACGCCGAAGTCTCCGGAGTAGGTTGATGAAGAGATGGCGAAGCCCCTGGTCTAGCCGAGGTGACGGAGCAGGTCGGTAAGGAGATGTTGCAGTTGCCATGTCAGCCGAGGTGTTGAAGCAGTTCGGCGTGATGGACATCGGCTTGAAGAAGCAACAGTGCGGCCATGCCGACGCAGGTCGTAACTTGTGACGCGGTCAATGCCGGCTTGATGAAGTGGCCATGCGGCGATGCCGGTGTGCCCGCTCTGTGTAATCCATAGAGCGGCGATGTTGGTGATGATTTATCCTTGGCGATTCCGAACTCTTGTTCGGCTTGCCGAGATGATGATCCGAAGAAGTTGAGCTCGGCTCAAAAAGCGACGACGCGTCTAGCGCGGGTCGGCAGCCGTGGAGCAATATTGCCGGACTGGTTTGACACTAGCGTGATGGTGAAGATTACCTCAGAGGAGGCTTCAAATTTTATGGGCACGTGTTTAAAAACAACGCACAATACCCTAGAAGAAAATTCCTTTAAAAAGGTTGTCCTATATCACGTTCATAAAGAAACATGAATTCGGGTCGGATCCATATTCGCGCAGAAAACAGATCTGAAAATTGGTTCACTCATCGAAAGATTCTCCGAGTTTGAACCGTCAGATCGAGCTAAAATTTTGAGGGGTGGTAGATATCGGAATTCTGTAGCCGATCAATGGTTGGATCTTCCAAAGGACGTCCGAGCTAGATGCTGGACACCATGCTCCAAACTCGTCCAGATTCGACAGGGCTCCGGTATATCGGAGATCGCCGGAGATTTCTCCATCGGAACTCGGCGAAATTTTGCATGGTTGTTGTAGACTTAATTCCGCACAATTCCACTGAAGCAATCGTTAAAACGACACTCGAGGAGGCGGTGGAGGTGGATAAAAGTTTGCTGTCTAGAAAAATAGCACGGTCGCCCGAGGGCAATGTTGACGTTGAGCCCCCGAGCTCCAAGGATGATTCCTCCGTGATCATGATAGAGATCGGAGTTGATGTTTGATGAAGGCCCTCGTCCGAACATGACGATCAGAGACGGAGCGCAGTCCTCGGTCGAGCCAGGGTGACCAGTCGAGCCGGCGATGAAGATGCCGATGTTGCAGTTGATCTGCGGGCAAGCCATTGATCCTTTGCCGATCACACAGCGGAACTCTCAATGAAAGCACCATTGTCGGTGTCAAAACCGGCAGATCTCGGGTAGGGGGTCCCAAGCTGTGTGTCATGGATCAATGGGTAACAGGAGATAGGGGACACGGTGTTTTACCCAGGTTCGGGCCCTCTCTATGGAGGTAAAACCCTACGTCCTGCTCTTGTTTATATTGATGAAGTATCAAGGTACAGAGTTGATCTACCTCGAGATCATATGTTGTGGTCTAAACCCAAGGGGTATGATGAGTAATGTCATGATAATCTATCAGCGAGCCTGGCCTCGGCTTATATAATGTACCGGAGGCCTAGGATAACAAGAGTCCTAGTCGGCTACGTCGGTGGAGAGGAGTCCTTGTCTTGATCACCAAGTCTTGTGGAATCTTCCTCGTATATGTCATCGGCTGTCCGAACTGGCCCATTAGTGAACCGCCACGGGGGTCCTCGGCCCAATCCACCGGTCGGGAGACGACATGGTGAGTACCCCCTAGTCTAGGACACCGTCAGTGGGGACCACTCAAACCTTTTATCTTTCTTGAGGAGTTCAGTGAGAGGCTTGGCCACTTTGGAGAAGTTCTCAACAAAGCGGCGATAGTAGCTTGCTAAACCAAGAAAACTCCTAACTTGCTTAACCAATTCAGGTGGAGTCCAATTAAGAACAGCCTGAACTCTCTCGGGGTTGATAGCAATGCGCTTACCAGAGATCACATGGCCTAGATAGGTCACTTCTGGCAACCAAAATTCTCACTTGGAGAACTTGGCATAAAGGCTGTGCTCTCTGAGTTTTTCTAACACAAGTCTGAGATGTTCAACATCTTCTTCCTTGTTCTTTGAGTAAATAAGAATGTCATCGAGGTAAACCACGATGAACTTATCTAAGTACTCCATAAAGATCGAGTTCATTAAGCGAGAGAATGTGGCTGGAGCATTGGTTAGACCGAAGGACATAACGGTGCACTCATACTTGCCATAACGAGTAACAAAAGCCGTCCTGGGATTGTCCACGTTTCTGATCTTGATTTGATGGTAGCCTAACCTCAAATCCATCTTGGAAAAGACCGCGGATCCAGTGAGCTGATCATATAGATCGTTGATCCTGGGGAGCAGATACTTGTTCTTTATTGTGACCAAGTTAATGGTACGATAATCTACAACCATCCGATCTGTTCCATCCTTCTTCTTGACGAAGAGGACGGGACAAGCCCAAGGAGAAGAGCTAGGACGAATGAAACGCTTTTGCAAGGACTCATCAAGTTGCTTCTTAAGCTCGACTAGCTCTAAGGGTGCCATCTTATAAGGTCTCCTAGAAATTGGGGCGGTATCTGGGATAAGATCTATGACAAACTCTACATCCCTGTCAGGTGGAATGCCTGACAGTTCCTCTGGAAAGATATCCGGAAAGTCATGGACTACCGGGATATCCTCAAGATCTGGGAGAGAGCTGGCATTAAGAGAATAGAGTTGACACTTTGCAACTCTAGTTGAGATAGTGACTAACTTGCCAGATGGGTGTGTAATCTGAACAGACCTAGTAATACAAGTCTGTCCACAAGGATTTCATTGCCATAGCTAATTCTAGTGGTTTGCCATATAGACCCTGGAGTTTGAATTTCTAGTGGAGTTGGCATATCACAAAATGACATGTCGTGCAAGCGGGCATAACCTTCGAAGATGAAGGAGTGTGATGCTCTAGTATCGAATAGAACCGATGCTGGATGACAATTGACAAGGAGTGTACCAAGAGCGATGTCAGGATCATCTTGAGCTTCTTTAGCTGAGATGTGATGCACACGTCCATGTTCAGTGGTAGCTAGCTTGGCACAGATCATCTTGCCTGATGGATTACCACGGCCAACAGACTTCTCAGACTGGGGTGGAGCATAACTGGCCTGAGAGCAGTCACATGAATATTGTCCTAGCTCTTCGCACGTGAAGCAAGTCCCAGAAGTAGGACATGGACCCGCATTGGCAGACGGTCCACCAATAGCCCTGGGTGGAGCATACTGCTGAACTGGGCAAGGCGCCACATAAGATGGCCTCAGTGCATATCTGGGTGGAAGAGCGGTGTCAGGAACCCAAATCCGGCGCTTCTGAGAGCCAGAGCCAGTGGAAGAACCCAAGTCACGGGTGTGCTTATGAGACTCCTCATAAGTGAGCTAAGCTTTCTCTGCATTAATGGCCTTGTTCACAAGAGCCTGGAAAGTATCGCAATGGTTAAGTGAAGATCACAGTGCAACTTAGGGTTGAGACCCTTCCTAAACCTAGCCTGCTTCTTGGCATCTGTGGACACCTCCTCTGTGGCATAGTAGGCAAGGTTCCAAAACTCTCGACTGTAGGCATCCACAGTCATCGTACCCTGGGTGAAACTATAGAACTCTTCCCTCTTGCGATTGATAAGACCTTGAGGAATGTGGTGCTCACGAAAGGCCTCAGTGAAATCTCTCCAAGTAGGAATCTGGCCAGCTAGAAGCATAGCCTCATAATTCTCCCACCAATGGCTGGCAGGACCCTCCAGGTGGTAAGTAGCATAGGTGACCTTGTCACCTTCAACCACGTTCGTGGAACACAGCTTACGTGTGATGCTACAGAGCCAATCATTTGCATCTAGTGGCTCAATGGAGTGATGGAAGGTGGGTGGGTTCAGCCCAATGAAGTCGGTGATAGAAACCAACTCGTTACGCTGATGTGTAGTGTTCTGCTCAATACATGCTAACAAGCGGTTAGTCTCATGCTTGTTCCTCTCAACCTCTAACATGACCTCTGCCAGAGAAGGCAGATCGGGAGGATCATCCTCATCCCTAGCCCCACTTCCCTAGCCCTGCTTACGGGCAGTGGCAGCTCGGGTAGTGTGTGACATCCCGAGGAACAAAACCATGGTGTAAACAAGGATGGAATCAACATCATCATAAGGATGCAGAATGTACCACAAAGGCATTAGAATCTCTCGAATTCCTAGGACAATTTGGGCAGCATAATGGCAGTAAAATGCTCACAATATGAGACATCCTGCAAAAGATGTGGTAGCACAACAACTCGACATCGTCACTCAAAATTCTGTGATAGTACTAAACAAACTACATAGGAAGTACTTGAAAACTAGAGTATGACTCTGATCAACCATTCCTATAAGTCTATGGAATAGTAACTCATGATCCTGATAGATTGATGAGAAGCCTAGTTTCTTAACCCCATAGAAAAGAAGAGGGTGTCTCAGAATTAGAGGGACACAGGATAAGGAGTAAAAAGAGCATTACGTTCCCTTCCAAAATCAATTCCCCTATATAACTATAGCATTTCTAGACTCAACAGAGACCAGTCTGGCTTGGTAATCCTACAGTCAGTCAGGCTCTGATACCAAAGCTGTCGGGACCCCGGTCCTCAGGTACATGGATCTAGCTGTAGCAAACCATATAAGTACCCCGAAACTCACGCACGGTTCACACGGCTGCCGACTTAACTTGGCCAGACCGTTTGCGCCTTTTGTCTCTAGCTTATATGAATAAGTCGCTAGAACTATATGACAAAGAATCTGGGTCAACATGATTAGTTATAGAACAAGGTGGCACTATCGTACAGGGATAGACATAGGTAACCCAACAATGCATGTGTTGGCCAGCAGCGAGTGTGACCAAGTCATAGCAAAGCTACAAGGACTATAGTAAACACCGCATGACATTTCCCTATAGGGACAGGCACAAGAGCAAAGAAGGATACATGTCGGTCAATCCATGTGTTCCGGAGCAGTAGCGAACTACCAAGGCTCAGTGGAAGCACTAGGAGGCATTTCTCTGTAAGAAAGGCTACCAAAGGCACATAACAAGGTGTCGAATGATAACCCACAAGTATAATGTATCATTTGTATTCTTTTTTGATAAGTAAGAGTGTCGAACCCAATGAGGAGCTAAAGGTAGAATTTATATTCTCTACAAGTTCTATCGACCACCGATACAACTCTACGCACACTGACATTTGCTTTACCTAGAACAAGTATGAAACTAATTTGCGGGAATAAAACTAGAACTACTTTGCAAGAATGAAACTAGGAGTACTTTGCAAGATAATAAAAGTTAATTAGTTTAGTAGAGAGCTTTTGTAGAACAATGAGAAAGATTGTCCATAGGCAATTGAATATGACATGGGTGATACTTATTATATGCAATGAGGGAGAGGCATATCCTAACATACTTTCCGTACTTGGATCACATGCACTTATGATTGGAACTCTAGCAAGCATCCACAACTACTAAATATCATTGATGTAAAACCAACCATAGCATTAAGTGTAAAGTCCCCTTTGCTCCCATACGCAATGACTCCCTTACTCGGGTTTAAGCTTTTGTCACTCTCGCAACCCACTATAAGAGAATCATGAACATATTGCAACACCCTACAGCGGTAATCCCACATGCTTGCGTGACATAGAGGGCACCATAGGAGAGCACCATATTAATATACAAGTCATATCAATCACACCATACCACAATTAACCCGTAGGACGAAAAGAATCTACTCAAACAACATAGTATGGCAACACATCATTGGATAATAATATATGGCATAAAGCACCATGTTCAAGTAGAGATTACAACGGAAAAAGAGAGGTTACACTCCTGTAGTGAGAGAGGGAGAGTTGGTGGTGATGGCGGCGAAGTTGTTGGTGTAGATCGCTGCCACGATGGTTCCCCCGGCGGCACTCCGGTGCCACCGGGAGAGAGGGGGAGAGGTCCCCCCCTCCTTCTTCTTCTTGCTTGGCCTCCCCCTAGATGGGACGAGGGTTTATCCTCTAGTCCTTGGCCGCCATGGCTCCTGGAGGGCAGGAGCCCCTCCGAGATTGGATCTCTCTCTCTCTCTGTTTCTCTTCTGTTTCGCGTCCCTGTTTTTTGGCCCTTCACCATTTCTTAAATTCCTGAAGATCCGTAACTCCGATTGGGCTGAAATTTTAACACGATTTTTATCCGGATATTAGCTTCCTTGTAGCCGAAGGACACCCCCAACCAACTTACGGGGTGGCCACAAGCCTGTCCGACATGCCCTAGGGTAGGGGGCGTGTCGTGTCAGCTTGTGGGGCATGTGGGCCACCCCTTATGTTGATTCTTGCGTCAAAAAATCCCATATATTCCATAAAAATCACTGTATCTTTTTATCGTGTTTGGACTTCATTTGATATGGATTTTATGGGAAATAGAAAAACATACAAAAAAAAGGAACTGGCACTGGGCACTAGATCAATATGTTAGTCCCAAAAATAATATAAATTATTGCCAAAAGTATATGAAAGTTGTAAAATAATGGCATGAAATAATAATAAAAATATAGATACGATGGAGACATATCAGCATCCCGAAGCTTAATTCCTACTCGTCCTCGAGTAGGTAAATGATAAAACAAAGATAATTTTTGATGTGTAATCCTACCTAACATAATCTTGATCAAATTATCTAGTCATGGCATGAATATTAAGATATGAGTGATTCAAGGCAATAGTCTATCATTTGACATAAAGACCTCAATACTCAGGCATACTAACAAACAATCATGCACTTCAGAATAAAGAATGCTAAAGAACGCTATCCCTACAAAATCATATAGCCTAGCATGCTTAGTCTTATTAGCATAAAGTATAAATCATGAGCACCCCGATGCCAAACCAAGCAATTGTATCATACTTTTTCTCGCTTCAGCTTTTTCAACTTCACTCAATACATGAGCATGAGCCATGGACTTAGCACTTTGGATGGCAAAGAGAGTGATGATTGGGGTTTGTAGGGGAAGACAAAAATATAAGAAAGTCTCACATCAGCGCGGCTGATCGTTAGGCAATGGAGAGGCCTTACAATCGATGTTAATGTGAGGAGCAGGGATTGCCATGCAACAGATGCACTAGAGCTATAAGTGTATGAAAGCTCCCTATGAAAGTAAGTGGGTGTGCATCCAACTTGCTTGCTCATGAAGACCTCGAGCATTTGAGGAACCTCATCATCGGAATATACAAACCAAGTTCTATAATGTAAAATTCCCACTAGTATATCAAAGTGACAAATCATGGAGACTCTCTATATGAAGAACATGGTGCTACTTTGAAGCACAAGGGTGGTAAAAGGATAGTAGTGTGCCCCCTCTCTATTTTTCTCTCATCATTTCTTTTTGTTTTATTTTTTTATTTTTTTTTCTTTTTTTTGTGGGCTCTTTTTGGCCTCTCTTTTTTTTCATTTTTTTATATCATCACAGGTAGGGGCAACACTCTAGAATGCATCGCACTTTTATTTACTTACAACTCAATAAACTGAAAGAATATGACTATATATGAATGCCTCTGGCAGTGTACCAGGATGTGCAATGATCTAGCGTAACATGTATAACAATGATGAATGGTGGCTTTGCCACAAAATATCATGTAATCTCTATATGATCATGCAAAGCAAAATGACAATGAACGCTCACGTCATGTGAATAGTAACGATGCAAGTTGCATGGCAATATATCTCAGAATGGCTATGGAAATGCCATTATAGGTAGGTATGGTGGCTGTTTTGAGGAAGGATATAATGAGGCTTATGTGTGACAGAACGTATCATATCACGGGGTTTGGATGCACCGGTGAAGTTTGCACCAAGTCTCGAGGTGAGAACGGGCAATGCACGGTACCAAAGAGGCTAGCAAAATATGGATAAGTGGGAGTGCTTAAGTCCACAAACTCACATTAGTCATAAAGAACTCATTGTGAAAATTTCAAAGACCTAAAATTAAAGTACTACTCACATGCCCCTAGGGGGGAGGTTGGGAGGAGTTAACCATCACGCACCCCTGATCTGAACAACACAAATGATTTCAATTAATTATAAATTATGCTCCAACTTCATCACAAAACTAGAGGCTATACGTGCATGCTTCGGGAATCACAAACTTTATCATCAATATTTTTACAAAACCATGATTATCAATTAACACAACCACATATTACCATCTTAATATCACAAAACTATTGCAAGAAATCAAACTTGTCATATTCAGTGATCTACATGTTTTATGCATGTTTTTATGACTAACCATGTTAATGACCAATTCCTGTTAACTCTCTAAACAGATATAAGTGAAGCATGAGAGTTCAATTCTTTCTACAAAATACTAGGACAAACTCTAACAAATATAAGTGAAGCAAAAGAGCATTCTACAAATAATGGTGTTCCCAATGTAGAGAAGCGAGTATCCAAACTTCAAAAGATATAACTGAAGCACACGAAACATTCTATAAAGCCATACTCAAAAGATATAACTGAAGTGCAAAGAGCATTTTATAAATCAATGAAGGACTATCTTATACCAGCATGGTGCATAAAATAAAAGGGAAAAATAAACACAAAATATGCTCCAAGAAGTTACACATATCATGTGAACAAAACAAAAACCGAGACATACCGATAATTGTCGAGGAAGAAAGACGGGATGCCTTCTGGGGCATCCCCAAGCTTAGATGCTTGAGTCTCCTTGAATATTTACTTGGGGTGCCTTGGGCATCCCCAAGCTTGAACTCTTGCCTCTCCTTATTCTTCTCATATCGATGCCTCCTCGGTCTTCGAACACTTCATCCACACAAAACTTAAACAAACTTTTATTAGAGGGGTTAGTACATATAACATCAAATCCCATTATGTCTTGCTGTAACAATATTGTATAATTTTAATCCAATATTACCTACTATATTCTATCACAATTATAATGCTCCCACATCAATGGGGATTGGAAAAATTGCAAACATAAGCAGATAAAGAAACTATAACATCAATCTATGAAAACAGGACAGTCTGTAAAGATGTAGATGGTAAATATACTTCTGTAACTCCAAAAATTCTGAAAAAATAGGATGTAATAAAAAATTTGCATGGAAGTACTGTGTAAAAATTTGAGAATTTTTCACGTTCCTGTAAAATATGAAAATTCAACACTACAGCAAAAGTTTCTGTTTTTGCATAGCACACACCGAACAAGCAATTTAAACACCCTAAAGGTAAATCTTGGCACATTATTTTTATAATACAATGGATTTGTACAAGGGGATAATTATTTTTGTGAGAAACTTCCATGAAAAATTCTACATTGTTTCCATGAGCATGAACACAAGTGTTCAAGGTTGACCCTCACTTCTCCATTGCATAACTTTCCAATCGCTTCTCTTTTTGAAAAAGTTTTAGGTTCCCCTCTATATTTTTAGTATTTTTTTTACTTTTTAAGGGCACACAGCTGAATAAAATGACTCTCTAAAACTTCTGGGTTATCTCCCAAGCAGCGCTTTCTTTAAATACATTAAGCTAGGTAAAAATTGCTCAAGTAATCGATCCATCCGGATCCCAAGGTATATCAAAGCCAATTTTAATTAACAATGATTTATAATTTAGTAGTGAGCACAAAGCAACATATATCATAGAACAACGGAGTCTAACTCTCTTCCTATGCATTGGCATGTCATAAAACAACAATTCATGCACACCTAGTAAAGGCCAATACATAGTATAAACAGTTTCTTGCAATTTTATCGTATTGGAAACATAGAGAGGTGGAGATGTGGTTCCTCTCTCATAATAATTGCAAGTAGGAGCAGCAAGCACATGCATATCATATCCATCAAAATCATCATGTGTAGTAATAGAACGCAACCCATCAATATAATCCTTAATAAGAGCAAACTTCTCCGATATAGTGTAGTTAGGAGAGTTTAAAAAGATAATAGGACTATCATGTGTGGGTGCAATAGGAACAATTTCATGTTTAACATAAGGAACTATAGCAAGTTCATCTCCATAAGTGTCATTCATATTGGCATCTTGGCCATAAGTATAGCAAGCATCAAGTTCAACAAAAAGGGATATTTCAAACGAATCCAAGGGATCATAGCATTCACCCTTCGGTAAGCATGAAGGGAAATTAAACAATGTATGGGATAAAGAGTTGCTCTCATTAGAAGGTGGGCACAGGTGATCAATCCGCTCTTCCTCCTTTTGTTATTCGCTCTTCTCCTCATCTTTTTCATATAATGAGCTCACAGTTTCATCAACTTCTTCTTCCATAGATTCCTGCAAAATATTAGTCTCTTCCAAAACAACAGACATTCTCTCAATAAATTCCTTAATATAAGCATTAGAATCATAGTTTTCATAGCAATATGTAAGTATGGCAAAAATTTCAGATTTGTAAAGAGTGGCATCAAACTTTTAAATCAAAGAAGCAATTTCATAGGCACCCTTAAAAGCGACAAATTCTTCAATTTGTTCAATATCATAATAACTATAAACACCCTTGGTATAAGAAGATAAGACTTCATTATCATTAAAATCACATCGATAGGGAAGGTGTTTCTTAGGGCCCTTTCTAGAGCAGCAAGTAAAATCATATATTTCGCATAGATTCAAAGCATAACATTCTAACCGAGGTATTTGATCCCACAAGTGTTTCCCTTTTTGAGATAAGTGGTAACGCACAAAATAAGCATGCTCATATAATGATTTTCCCTCAACTAAGCTAGTTGGGTTTTCAGCACGAGCACAAATGGATAGAAGATGATCCAAGTAGAAAGCTTCAGTAGTAGTGAAGATATTGGGTGGTTCTTCAACCATTGGGTTAGCAAATACAACTATTTTTTTTGGTATTTTACGATTCCTACCCATAACTAAAGATACAAAACAAGAACAAAAAATAAAATATACTTAGAGATAAAGCCAACAAGTGCACATGAGAATATTCACCCCGCGCTATTGCTCCCCGGCAACGGCGCCAGAAAAAGGTCTTGATAACCCACAAGTATAGGGGGTCGTTTGTAGTCTTTTTAGATAACTAAGAGTGTAGAACCCGACGAGGAGCTAAAGGTAGAATTTATATTTTCTTCAAGTTCTATCGACCACCGATACAACTCTACGCACACTGACGTTTGCTTTACCTAGAACAAGTATGAAACTAATTTGCGGGAATAAAACTAGAACTACTTTGCAAGAATGAAACTAGGAGTACTTTGTGAGATAATAAAAGTTAATTAGTTTAGTAGAGAGCTTTTGTAGAACAATGAGAAAGATTGTCCATAGGCAATTGAATATGACATGCGTGATACTTATTATATGCAATGAGGGAGAGGCATACACTAACATACTTTCCATACTTGGATCACAAGAACTTAGGATTGGAACTCAAGCAAGCATCCGCAACTACTAAAGATCATTAAGGTAAAACCCAACCATAGCATTAAGTGTAAAGTCCCCTTTGGTCCCATACGCAATGACCCCCTTACTTGGGTCTAAGCTTTTGTCACTCTCGCAACCCACGATAAGCGAATCACGAACATATTGCAACACCCTACAACGGTAATCACACACACTTGCACGACATGGAGGGCACCATAGTACAACACCATATTAACATACAACTCATATCAATCACACCATACCACAATTAACCCGTAGGACAAAAAGAATCTACTCAAACATCATAGGATGGCAACACATCATTGGATAATAATATGTGGCATAAAGCACCATGTTCAAGTAGAGATTACAGCGGGAAAAGAGAGGTTACACCACTATAAGGAGAGAGGGAGAGTTGGTGGTGATGGCGGCGAAGTTGTTGGTGTAGATCGCTATCACGATTGTTCCCCCGGCGGCACTCCGGCGCCATCGAGAGAGGGGGGGAGAGGTCCTCCCACCTTATTCTTCTTGCTTTGCCCCCCCCCCCTAGATGGGAGAAGGGTTTCCCCTCAGTCCTTGGCCGCCATGGCTCCCAGAGGGCAGGAGCCCCATCGAGATTGGATCTCTCTCTCTGTTTCTCTTCTATTTCGCGTCCCTGTTTTCTGGCCCTTCACCATTTCTTAAATTCTTGAAGATCCGTAACTCAGATTGGGCTGAAACTTTAACATGATTTTTTTTCCAAATATTAGCTCCCTTACGGCCGAAGGACACCCCCAACCGACTTACGAGGTGGCCACAAGCCTGCCCAACGCGCCCTAGGATAGGGGGCGCGCCGTGTGAGCTTGTGGGGCCTGTGGGCCACCCCTTCTTTTGATTCTTGAGCCAAAAAATCCCATATATTCCATAAAAAATCACCGTAACTTTTTATCACATTTGAACTTTGTTTGATATGGTTTTTCTACCAAATACAAAAACATGCATAAAACAGGAACTGGCACTGCGCACTAGATCAATATGTTAGTCCCAAAAATAATATAAATTGTTGCCAAAAGTATATGAAAGTTGTAAAATAATGGCATGAAACAATAAAAAATTATAGACACGATGGAGACGTATCATCGAACCCCACACATAGCAATACATATCACACGTATGCATAACATGCAAGTATGTGTTGGTACAACATGGCATCACAACATAACTCTAAAAACTCAAGTAGATAAATATCGGAAGAGCCATACATAGCATGTTTATTACAAACATGGGTCTAATGACCCAACATACAAAGTCATACAAGCAACGGAAGCATAAACATGTCTGAGTACATACAACTATAAAAAAAAAGGCCGGGAAGCCTGACTATCTACAAGACCCTCCCAAGGGTACAAGATTGTAGCTAGGAAACAAGCTACTCGGTCAACGTCAAACTCCACGTGGAACTACTAGTGAGACCAATGTCTCCTCTGCAAAAACATAAATTAAGCAACCGTGAGTACAAAGGTACTCAGCAAGACTTACATAAGAACTATCTATATATGCATCGGTATCAATAAAGGGTGTTGTGGGGGTTTAATGGAGCAAGCCAGCTTTGACTCAGTGGCTATCCTCTACTACGATTACCAGTAGTTTAATAACGTGAGAAAGCACACGCGAGTCCACTAGCTAGTCACTACAACAATACACTACTATTGATCCTCTCCCGTCTCCCCACGAGAAGGCCATCCATAGCACTCACACTTATCTTGCGCATTTTACAGTATCCATTTAAAGTTGTCTATGAACCATATAAGTCTCCAAGTAGTCCATATCTGAGGACATGGCTATTCGAATAGATCATTAACCCTGCAGGGGTGTACTTCTTCACACACGCTCTCACCACTTGCCACCATATACACGTCATGTATCTTGGCAACCTTCAAGTAGAGGCCTAGCGAGGGTGTCAGCCACAACCTGACTAACCACGCAAGACTCTTGTCCAGGTTTATCGCCTATATGAGGTTGTATCCGCAAAGGAAGTCCGGCCGAATTTTCAATCACGGCACCAAACGATGTGTGCAGGGTTCCCAAGTCCACCATCAGGGTGCCACTTGGTACACGAGGCCACTGTGCGTAGTCTGTCCCAAGCCCACCTATACTGGGTGCCACTTGGTAGACCAATAGCATGACCTACAAACACCAGAAACTAGTTGCAACTCCTGGACAGAGATCGAGGCGATTAATAAGTCGAGAGAGCTTGGAGTGCCCGGAGCCCAATGTGTGGTAGTAACTGTTCTTGGATAACATACACAGAACTCAGTTCTTAAGGACTGTCCCAATGAGACAACCCACCATGTACTCCTACATGCCCTCTCATTGCTACCTTTTCCAAAACATGTTCACACACTTAACTGTCAACACCAGAACATGAGCACACCATTCCAATTCATTCCCAGATGAATCATACCTGACACAACTCTAAGCAATAGCAAGCATGGCATGGATGAGGTCACAACATGGCTCAAGCAACTCCTAATCATGCTAGGAAGGTTTAGCTATTTACTGTGACAATGACAGGTCATGCAAAGGAATGGGTTCAACTACCGAAACAGGTAATAGTTGAATCGTTGTTGTCCAAATGCAATAAAAGAAAGCAAAAGAGGGAGAGTGAGATTGTATTGAAATGCTCAATGGGGGGTTTGCTTGCCAGAAGGATCAGCAGTGGAGCACTGCTCCTCAGATAGGTAGTCGGTGCCACTCGCAGAGGCAGAACCTATCGAGAAGGACAATACCAAAGACAATCGATACATGACAAATGCAAGAATATGATGCATGGTCATGACATGTCAAGGATGCTATGAATGGTGCTAATGCATCTAGCAACATGTTAAATGAAACTCATCTAAACCAAGGGTTCAAATGCAAACTCCAAATTAAGCATTTAAAATACCATTTAGTTCTTTTCACCTGTACAGTAGGTATAAGTTTGTTTTTCATGCATGAAAATGTCACAGATGGAAAGATTGGATTTTTTTTATAATTTTTCATATATAAATTATTTCAATCTGAGCTATGGTTGATTTTCTATGATTTTTTGAAGTTTAGGCCAATTTCTGAAAATAAATAAATCATTTTAGATTTATTTAAAATCTGAAAATGATTTACTACATCAGCTCTGTGTCAGGGTTGCATTAGCATGTCAACCGAGTCAGCCCAGGTTAAACTTTACAAGTGGGACCTACATGTCAGTGACTCATCTAACTAACACTGTTAATTAGTGTTAAATTTTAACCCTAAATCAAAATTAACCAGAGGCCGGCCCCATATGTCATAGACACAGGGAGTCTAACTGTGGTCAAATCATTTTAATCACACTAGCGGTTAGGCATCGACGAGGTCCGAGATGGCGGGGCAGCTCGAAAAACCGCCACAGGCAACCAAATGAGCGGTGGAGAGCATGTACGTGACCCTGGCACTCTCCCGCATCGAGTGGTGCCACTAGTTGGTGCTGGGGTGGACTAAACCGATGGCGATGATGATGTTTGAGGTGGCCAGAGTTCGGCAGCGATGGCTACGGTGCTACGGTGCATCTCCGGATGATCCGGTGGGCGCAGCAGGTTTCTGGAGGCGTTCTGAGCATGTTTGTGTGCTCGGCTATGAGGTTCCGTGGCCGTAGCCATGGCGGCGACATGGCTGGTGGAACAAAGCTCTTGAGCATGGTGGCTTGCATGGTTAGAGGGAGAAATTGATGGCGGGGTTAGGGGGTAAATGACCGGGGGCTCACAGCGCGTCGATTAGAAGGCTCGGCGGGCTCGGGGGAGGCCTATTAACGACGGAGTGATGGCGGCAATCATTGGAGCCCGAGGGGGAAGACGAGGTTAATGGCGGCAATACAGGGTGTCCCTGGTTGCGTGGCTCGGTGGAGAGGATGAGAGCTTCATGGCGGAGCTTGGGAACATGAAGAGGAGGCGCGAGGGTGGATGTGGCTGTGATGGTTCACGACGGGGCAACGGCGGGCGCTTTGGCCATGGTAAGGAATGAGTGAGGAGGAGGGCGAGTCGGAGAATGGCGAGGTCCACTCGATCGGGATGCCTCTTGCGAGTCTATCCATCCATCCAAGTAGGCAAGCGAGCAGGAGGTGGCACGGGAGCGTGCTTGCACGCGGCGACCACGCACCTGCGTCCTTCTGGCGCGAGGTAGGGGATGACTAGCACGGGCCAGATGGGCCGGCTGGGCTGCCAGGTAAGTTCCTTTCCTATTGTGTTTTTTGTTTTTATTTTCTTTTTTTGTTTTATTTAGTTTTGAAACCAAACCATTTTTGTAAATTCTGAAAATTATTGTGTATGCTAACTGAATTATCCCAGAGCCCCACATAAAGTTTCAGAATTATTGGAGCTGTTAAATATTTTATAGCAATTTATAGCCCCAACTCAAATACTAATTGGATTAATTCAAAGCCCATCTATGTCCTGGAAAAATGTGCACTATTTTTGGTTTAGGTTTTCACCTTGTGCCATAAATCATGAACTTTTTTGAAGGGCATTTTGGGTTCATTGAAAATTATTTTAGTTGAACCTAGTTTATTAATGTGGTGCTAGGGTTTACTCAATCCCCATTTCAAGTTTCAATTTGAACATGATGCAACACATGAAGGTCTAGCCTAGTGCATTACCAGAACTAGGGATGTGACACCACCGCAGTGGCGACCCTGGCACCTCCGAAATACGCAATGGAAACGGGAAGAATTGGCGTAACAAAAATAACAAGTGCCATAATAGAGGAAGTAGTACTGACATCGAGGAGATGCGGTTAATGCTGGTTTTAGCAATCAGTGTGGCGGCAGCAAACAGAAGCCTTTTCAAGGAGGAGAAGATGGTCCAACTCAATTGGACAAGATCTTGGATAAACCATGTGCCATGCACGGCACTCCCAACAAGCCAGCCACGCATACCAATCGGAATTGCTGGGTCATCAAATAGGCCTGGAAGATTGTGGCCAACAACCAGGGCAAAGCCCAACCTCATAATGAGGATAGAGACTAGACAGGGCCAGGCAGTACCGGCCAAAAGCAGTTCCCTCCCGAGGTAAAAGACTTAAATATAATATATGTCACGCATGTCACTAGAAAGGAGAGGAAGCGCGCGCTCCACGATGTGTACGCCATGGAGCCAGCGGTGCTGAAGTATAATCCATGGTCGAAAATTCCGATCATCTTCAACTAACGAGACCACCCGACCAGCATCCGTCATGGCAGAACAGCGGCATTAGTCCTCGACCCTATAGTTGATGGCTTTCATCTGACCCGAGTCCTTATGGACGGCGGCAACAACCTCAACCTGATATATGCAGACGCAGTCAAGAAAATGCATATATACCCGGCACGGATCAAGCCTAGTAATACCACCTTCAAGGGTATCTTACCAGGGATTGAAGCACAGTGCTTGGGAAGGGTGACCCTGGACGTAGTCTTCGGTACAACCAAAATTTTAGAAGCGAAGATTTAACTTTCAACATCGTCCCCTTCCGAAGTGGCTATCACGCGCTCCTCAGAAGGGTAGCTTTCATGGGATTCCACGCTGTCCTGCACTATGCTTATCTAAAGCTAAAGATGCCAGGACTGTATGGTGTGATAATAGTCAATGGTAATATGAAACGCTCTCTCCGAACAGAATAGCGGACCACAGCCATCGTGGCCAAGGTTCAAGCAGCCGAGGAAGCATCTAAGGCCTGAGCTGGATCAAGCAGCCGAGACCCTACGAAACATCTACAGCCAGTTCATGGCACATCCAACAATGAGTCCGGCGTATGTCAGACACACCACGAGGATGATATGGACACTACCTCGGGCGCAGCAGATGGCGACCCTAAATAGGGATACGTGCTCCACTCCTCCCTCTACATGATCGAGGACTATGTTCGTCGGGTCCATAACTTCACATTAAAAATTCCATGGGAGGCAGTGGAGCATAAAACCGTCATGAACGACATTTCAGATTAACCAAAAAATGTGTCACATACATTTAAAGGGCGAGCATCTAGCTCATAGTCCACAGCTCAGCTGAGTTGTAAAATCCTTGACTCAGAGTTGATTGGTGCCGTGATGGCACCAGCGCACGTCAAGCCAAAAGTTGGTCGAAGCTCGACTGCACGACACCTCAGTGACAAGGTTGTATATGTTTAGATCATCAACAGTTCGACCGGGGGCTAGTATTCAGCATAAACTGGTATATTCTCCCCTTTAGGAGGCATGCTTTGAAGCATTCAATCACCACTAGTTGACATTAAGCAAACAATGGCATCATCGGCGACAAAACCCCTCGGTCTAGACGTGGAGGCGGCGTGATGCGTCTCCAATGTATCTATAATTTTTTATTGTTCCATGCCATTATATTATCAATCTTGGATGTTTTTATAAGCATTTACAGCAATTTATATCATTTTTTGAACTAACCTATTAACTCAATGCCCAGTGCCAGTTGATGTTTTCTGCCCTGTTTTTGTTTTACAGAAAATCAATACCAAACGAAAATGCCCTGGTGCCTCGTGGGCCCCCCTTTGCTCCATTTGACCTAATTCTAGCAATATAAATTCAAAGAAAATCAGAAACCCTCAGGGGAGTCCATGAAATACTTTTTCCGCCGCCGCAAGCTTTTGTTCCAGAGAGATCCCATCTGGGGTCCTTTTTCGGCAATCTGCCGGAGGGGGAATCGATCACGGAGGGGCTCTACATCAACCTTGCTGCCCTTCCGATAATGCATGAGTAGTTTACCACAGACCTTCGGGTCAATAGTTAGTAGCTAGATGGCTTCTTCTCCCTTTTTTATCTTCAATACAATGATCTCCTCGATGTTCTTGGAGTTCTATCAGATGTAATGACTTTTTGCGGTGTGTTTGTTAGGATCCGATGAATTGTGAGTTTATGATCAGATTATCCATGAAATTATTTGAGTCTTTTCTGATCTCTTTTATGCATGATTATTATAGCCTCGTATTTCTTCTTTGATCTATTGATTTGGTTTGGCCAACTAGATTGATTTATCTTGCCATGGGAAGAGGTGCTTTGTAATGGGTTCGATCTTGCGGTGCTCAATCCCAGTGATAGAAAGGGACATGACACATATTGATTATTGCTATTAAGGGTAAAAAGATGGGGTTTATTCATACATGAGTTTATCTTGTCTACATCATGTCATCGTTCTTAAGGCGTTACTCCATTCTTTATGGACTTAATACACTAGATTCATGCTGGATATCAGTCGATGTGTGGAGTAATAGTAGTAGATGCAGGCAGGAGTCGGTCTACTTGTCTCGGACATGATGCCTATATACATGATCATTGCCTTGGATATCGTCATGATTATTTGATTTTCTAACAATTGCCCAACAGTAATTTGTCTACCCATCGTATGCTATTTTCTTGAGAGAAGCCTCTAGTGAAAACTATGGCCCGCGGGTCTATCTAAATCATATTACTAAAACCCTAAAAATATTGCTGCACTTTTCTTTTATTTATTTTATTTTTTATTTTTGTTTCAATCTATCTCTCTATCATCATACAATTTAATCTTGCAATTAACCGCCAAGGGATTGACAACCCCTTGTTCGCGTTGGGTGCAAGGATTTGTTGTTGTGTGTGCAGGTGCTGTTTACAGAGTGTTGCTTGGTTCTCCTACTGGATTGATAACCTTAGTTTCATAACTAAGGGAAATACTTACCTCTACTGTGCTGCATCATCCCTTCCTCTTCGGGGATAAAACCAATGCAAGCTACAAGTAGCATGAAGAATTTCTCGTGCCATTGCCGGGGAGACATCATCAACATATATCAGGTACCTACACATAAAACTTCATCTCCTCGCATTTACTTTATTTAGATTTGCCTCTCATTTTCATCTCCCCCACTTCTAAAATGTTTTTACAAAAATACAAAAAATATTTTTTGTTTGCCTTTTTCTCGTTTGCTTTTTGCTTGTTTGTTTGCCTTTTCATTATGACTAGCATAACTGTTCCTCCTTTGTCACCGGATTTTGAAGTTCTATACTTTAAGTGAAACAAGGAGAAAATTTGAAGGATGCTTGGTATAGATTAATGGAATCTTATTGTGTTTGCTCTATAAAATGGGATTTAAAAAATTTGCTTTGCAATTTCTATATAGGTTTAACCATGCATCATAGACAACTTTTGGATTTTGCCGCAAAAGGGAATTTTATTGAGAGTGAGGCCAATACTGCTTATGAAATAATAGAGGGTATACTAGGGGTTCCACCACCACAAAAGGGTTTTGCTTTTACTCAAGAAGGGGCTCAAATATTAGACAAATTAGGCGACATGCAGAAAAATTTGCTTGACTTAGAAAAATCTAGTGAACCTCTCAAAAATATTAGTGGAAACCTAAATCGCACGAATACTTTGATTGCCCTTTGCAACAAGCAGTTGGATATTTTAGATATTAAAATTGCTTCATTTTCTGAGAATAATAGAAAGCGTAAAGAACCCCCTGGATTTTAGAATGCTCCTACAAAGATTATTAAAACCAAAGATGACAACACTTGAAACTATGCATTATGCCTAGCTAGGGGCATAAAACAATAGCGCTTATTGGGAGGCAAACCAATGAATAAAATAAATTTTTATTTTTAATTTCTGTTTTATGCTATTGGTATGATTGTGTTTTTTATGTTTTCATTAGTGTTTGTGCCAAGTAATGCCTTTGGGATGATTTGGATGATAGTTGCTTTGATTCTGTGCAAAAACAGAAACTTTTATGTCCAGTATAGAAAATTCTAAAAATCACTAGAGAAACGAAAAATTCTGAATTTTGTACACATGATTTGTATACAAATTTCCCACGTTGTCCTAATTTTTCAGAATTTTTAGAGATACACAAGTATGGCCATTATTTAGATTGACACAAACTGTTCTATTTTTGATAGATTCTGTTTTTGATGCATTGTTTTGCTTGTTTTGATGAATCTATGGATTGTATCAGGGGGTATAAGCCATGATGATGTTATAGTACAGTAGGCATAATGCAAAAATAAAATATGAATGGGTTTGCAACATTACCTAAAGTAATGATTTGTTTTGCTATACTAATGGATCTCACGAAGGTTTAGTTTAGTTTTTGTGATTAAAGTTTTCAAGTTTTGGGTGAGATCACGATGGATGAAGCAGTAAGGAGTAGCAAGAGCCTAAGCTTGGGGATGCTCGAGGCACCCCAAGGTAATATTCAAGGAAGACTCAAGCGTCTAAGCTTGGGGATGCCCTGGAAGGAATCCCCTCTTTCTTCTGCCAACTATCGGTAATTTTACTTGGAGCTATATTTTTATTCGTCACATGATATGTGCTTTGCTTGGAGCGTCATGTATTATATGAGTCTTTGCTTTGCTTGATTTTTAGTTTGTCACAATCATCCCTACTGGACACACTTGTTTGAGAGAGCCACACGATCATCATGATTTGTTAGAATGCTCTAAGTGCTTCACTTAATTTTTTTGAGCTAGCCAGTTGCTCTAGTGCTTCACTTATATCTTTTTGAGCATGGCGGTGACTATATTTTGAAGAAATACATGCACTCCCATGCTTCACTTATATTATTTTGGGAGTTGATAAAATTTTGAAGAAATTGCACTCTCATGCTTCACTTGTATTATTTTGGGAGTTGATAAAATTTCAAGAAATTGCACTCTCATGCTTCACTTATATTATTTTGAGAGTTGATAAGATTGAAATTTTGAAGAAATGAATTCTCATGCTTCACTTATATTATTTTGAGAATTATTAAGATTGAAATTTTGAAGAAATATGTGCACTCTCATGCTTCACTTATATCTTTTTGAGAGTTGATAATAGTAATGGTAATTTGCACAAGATATGAATTTGGTTCCAAAGTGATAGATACTCAAGAGGGATATAATAAAAACTTTCATATAGATCATTGGATATGATATGTGATTCCTTGCAATAGTTTTGCGGTATGGAAATGATAATATGTGAGCCATGTTGGTGAGTAATTGTGATTTAGTAAGAATATTTGTGTTAAGGTTTGTGATTCCCTATGCATGCACGTTAAGTCAATAGTTATGCAACAAAATTATATCCTACTTATGGTGCATTAGTCGGTGTGAGTTATGTTCAATGCATGTTTATGACCATTTTCTTTTTTTGGTTGGTTGCTTCTCAATCTATTTGCTAGCCTTCATTTGTACTAAGCAGAAATACTGCTTGTGCATCCAAAACCCCTAAACCCAAGTTGTGCCAAATGAGTCCACTATATCTACCTATATGCGGTATTTCAATGCCGTTCCAAGTAAATTTGCGTGTACCAACTCGAATTTTCAAAATAAATTTTCTATTTTGTGTGCCCGTACTGCTCATGAAACGGCAGGGGGTGGCCATTATTTTCCATGCTAGGTGTGTTATTCTCATGATGAGTGTTTATTGACTTGTCATTGCACAAGAGGATGGTTGGTAATAGGGATGCCCAGTCCCACAATGAAATAAAAAATAATAACAACAAAATTCCTTGGAAAGTGATGGTATGGAGGGCACCCGTGGATACGGCAAGCCATGGATTGTGAAAGAAATGGTGGAAAGGAAATAAACTTTATTTTCTGTTTGGGAACCGCATATGATGTGTCTAGCATGGAAAATATTGGGAATTCTCGGTCATTTTCGTTGAAAGGAAAAGCATGCCTCTCAAAATATTTTTATCTCTCTCTAATTTAAGCTTTGAGCTCTGGCACATTTGACAAATCTCTGCTTCCCTCTGCGAAGGGCCTATCTATTTACTTTTATGCAACTTTTATTTTTATTTGAGTCTCCATCTTCTCTTACAAAAGCACCAACTAGAGAGCACTATTTTCATACTTGTGCATTGGATGTAGCTAATATTTGAGTGTGTTTCATGAATGGATCAATGATTGAGCATAATGGGCTAGGGATAACTTTCTTTAGCGTTGATATTTTGAAAGACATGGTTGCTTGTTAGCATGCTTGAGTATTTATATTTTCATGTCAAACTGTAGACTATTGCTTTGAATCATTCAAGTCCAATGTCCATGCCACAAAAGAAAAGAATATATGATGAATATGATAGGCAGCATTCCACATCAAAAATTCTGTTTTTATCATTTGCCTACTCGAGGATGAGCAGGAATTAAGCTTGGGGATGCTGATACGTCTCCAATGTATCTATAATTTTTTATTGTTCCATGCTGTCATATTATCAATCTTGGATGTTTTTATAAGCATTTATAGCAACTTTATATCATTTTTTGGAACTAACCTATTAACTCAGTGCCCAGTGCCAGTTGCTGTTTTTTGTCCTATTTTTGTTTTACAAAAAATCACTACCAAACGAAGTCCAAATGCCACGAAACTTTTTGGAGATTTTTTATTGGACAAGATAAACACTAGAAGCTTCGGGAGGAGGCCAGAAGACCTAGGAGGTGGCCATAAGCCACCAGGGCACGCCTGGGGGGGGGGCAGGCGCGCCCTGGTGCCTCGTGGGCCCCCCTTTGCTCCGTTTGACCTAATTCCAGCACTATAAATTCTCAGAAAATCAGAAACCCTAAGGGGAGTCCATGAAATACTTTTTCCGCCGCCGCAAGCTTCTGTTTTAGAGAGATCCCATCTGGGGTCCTTCTCTGGTAATCTGCCGGAGGGGGAATCGATCACGGAGGGGCTCTACATCAACCTTGCTGCCCTTCTGATGATGCATGAGTAGTTTACCACAGACCTTCGGGTCCATAGTTAGTAGCTAGATGGCTTCTTCTCTCTTTTTGATCTTCAATACAATGTTCACCTCGTTGTTCTTGGAGTTCTATCCGATGTAATGACTTTTTGCGGTGTGTTTGTTGGGATCCGATGAATTGTGAGTTTATGATCAGATTATCCATGAAATTATTTGAGTCTTTTCTGATCTCTTTTATGCATGATTATTATAGCCTCGTATTTCTTCTCCAATCTATTGATTTGGTTTCGCCAACTAGATTGATTTATCTTGCCATGGGAAGAGGTGCTTTGTAATGGGTTCGATCTTGCGGTGCTCAATCCCAGTGATAGAAAGGGACATGACACATATGTATCATTGCTATTAAGGGTAAAAAGATGGGGTTTATTCATACATGAGTTTATCTTGTCTACATCATGTCATCGTTCTTAAGGAGTTACTCCGTTCTTTCGGACCTAATACACTAGATGCATGCTGGATAGCGTTTGATGTGTGGAGTAATAGTAGTAGATGTAGGTAGGAGTCGGTCTACTTGTCTCAGACGTGATGCCTATATACATGATCATTGCCTTGGATATCATCATGATTATTTGCTTTTCTATCAATTGCCCAACAGTAATTTGTCTACCCACCGTTTGCTATTTTCTTGAGAGAAGCCTCTAGTGAAAACTATGGCCCCCGGGTCTATCTAAATCATATTACTAAAACCCTAAAAATATTGCTGCACTTTTCTTTTATTTATTTTATTTTGTATTTTTGTTTCAATCAATCTATCTATCACCATACAATTTAATCTTGCAATTAACCGCCAAGGGATTGACAACCCCTTGTTCGCGTTGGGTGCAAGGATTTGCTGTTGTGTGTGCAGGTGTTGTTTACCTAGTGTTGCTTGGTTCTCCTACTGGATTGATAACCTTGGTTTCATAACTGAGGGTACTATACTGCATCATCCCTTCCTCTTTGGGGATAAAACCAAGGCAAGCTACAAGTAGCACGGCGCAGGAAGAACCTGATGGAGGTAAACAAAGGCTGAGATCCTCGGCTCGACCAGGATATACGAAGGTGTAACTATGAGTCGACACCGGACATGAAGCCGGCAGCTCGAACCTCGGTGCCTCTGCTCTTCGGACAGGCTTTTTTAGAAACTCCTCTAATAATGTATTTGTCGCTATAGCTCTTGTATTAGGTTTGACCCCACAAATTATTGAATAAAGATACACCCATAATGTTGGGTCAAGCATACACTCATGGTGCAACCTTGTTCTCGGTTTTCAATATTTGACTACTATAGCTTCTTGATACCATGTCGGATGCCCTTAAGCATTGACACCTTGAACGGGGGGCTACATTAGAGCCAAACCCAACAATTACACGGAGATACTCTATGGAGTCCTTGGTAAAACATCCTCGGACCTCTTGCCAATATATGCATCGATTTTGACTTCTCTCTTTGGTCAACAGCTGTGTTGCCTTGCTCCTGTGCTTACCCATTACGTTTCCACACCTTCGGCTAAGGGTGTAAAGGGAGCACCTGTGTGATTGTTACTTTTGGTTTAACCGGTTAAGTACCTCAGGTGGGTGAAACCGAAAGTTGACTATCACAATATGCGTAAATCGGTCGGCAGGCTGGACGAAGTGTAAAACTAAGGACCAGTATGGTTATTTGTGTAAAACAAAGAAGCACTTTTCTTTGAAAACCCCTAAATACTTCTAATCCGAGCACGGTTCTCCCGATGACTTGGGTTATTGGGGGGGAGGGCTATTTACTTGCCACCCATCACAAATGCTCCTACGACTAAGTGTATGTTTTAGCCTTATTGCCTGATTGCCTTGTTTTCTTTGATATAACCTCCTCCAGGCACCAAGACATCGGCTAAGGGTTGCAATCAGAAACAAAACACCCTAAGTAGCTTCTACTTAGTGGTGGAAGCCGATGTCTGGCCAACTACACATCTTAACGGTCATGGTTGAGTCAAAATTAAACAGCATAAAGCAAACAAAACGAGTGGCGAATTAAATTCACCCGTTCAAGACGGGCAATATCAAATTAAGGATTTGTCTTTACAAATAATTCTCGGCATACCGAGAGGGATACAATGCAAGTCTAATCAAGAGTTTCTAGAAAGGACTCCTTGCATCTCTCCTCGGCTATCCGAGCAGCCGGCATTACCTTCTCACAATATTTTTTGGGCTTCACTTCCTGGCCACACTTCTCGGGTCCCAGCCTAGCAATGGGTTCCAGATCTAGCTTTGGGTATTGCGCCTGCACGGCTACAAAGGCCTACCGAGCACCCTCAAGGCACGCCGATCACTTCCACAAAGTGGCCCGGGCACTGGCCTCTTGAAGCCAGTGCACGAGCCCAGAGAAGCCATTCGGCAAAGGATCTCTTGCCAAAAGGCCTTGCAGAGATCCTCCATGGCAAGCTTGGCCGTCCGCTGTAGCTTCGCCACCTATTTTAGCTTGTTGCCGAAGACATGGTGACGTTCTGACTCCTGGAACTGATGCAAAAAGGCTCTCTGCTGCTCATCGTATGGGCCAGCAGGTGCGCCGAAGAGCTGGCAGGCCTCCTCTACACAGCGACGAAGGTATGAGAATGCGCCTGGCACATGCCAAAGTTGTGTCAGCTCGGGGAAGCCTCGATTGCCAAAGACACACTGCAGAAGATAGGGCTTACCGGAGGTAATCTCCATTGCCTGGCGCAGTTCTTCCTTCGCCCTAGCTGCTCAGGAGGAGGCTTCTTGGTGCTCACGCTCAAGTCGCTTGAGCTCGGCAGTGTCCTTCCCCTGGGTGGTCTTTAGCTTGTCACGTTCACTAATGATCGCCCGTAGATCCCCTTCCACCTAAAAAATCCATGCCTCATCAGCTTTATGTGTTTTCTGCTTCTCGGCGAGCAACTTGGTGCTTTCCTACATTGAGACCTTAAGCTGCTCAGCCTCAGCCCGAGCTCTCTCGAGCTCGGCTCACACGTCGGCCAGGTGCTTCTCAACTGCTGCACACAAAAAAAGTCGAGTTAGATATGAAACTATTTGGTGAAAAAACAGTAAATTAAAGGGAAGAGTTAGCACATTCTTACCCTGTGCCTTCTCAGCATCATGTCTCAGCCAAAGAGTTTCCTCCTTGGCTTGATCAAGCCAATGTTTTACCTCTTCTAACTTTGAAGAGTTGGCCGAGGTATACGAGGTAGAAGCCTGCTTGACATATACAAAAACAAGTGAATATGAAAGAAAGCACCAACTTAAAGGACGGGATTCGATCCTCCTGTTGGTTTCTTGTGAAACCAACATGAGTCTCGGGGGCTACTGCATATTCGGGTTATTTGAAACATAAAGTATTGAGCTATTTATCGACCCTCAAGCCAGTTTGATAAACTGACTTCAGGCTCGGGGGCTACTGTATTTATGATTCAAAGCAGATCTTATGTTATGCACTATTTGTCAAAAGGTAAAGCATTTTTCTATTGTCTTCAGATGATGTTTTTGCATCCTCCTTGAGGGCTACTGTGTATATTTAGAGTACTACTAGGTGTTCCAACAATAAAATAGAAACAAATCACCCAAAAAATAAAAGGAAAGAAAACATACCTCAAAGCCCTTCGCCAAGCCGAGGAATACCTCTGTCATTCCAACTTCGGCGGACCAAAACTGATTCAGAGCCATGCCGAGGAGGGCTCGGTGGTCGGGAAGGATGGAAGGGCTTGCCAAGGCCTCCTCCACCGCCCGTTGGTGCTCCGCCAGCTCAGCACCTCCATGGCCGAGCTGTGGGAGCACTGTCCTTGGCGCCTCATCATTGGTTGGAGGATGAGGTGGTGCTACTTGGTGATCGTGTGGCTCTGAGGCCACGCGGACTGGAGATGCCAGGGGAATGATCGCCGGATCTTCATGACCAGGGGGAAGTTTCTCTCCCTGGTCCTCTACTTGGCTCTCCATGGCCAAGGGTTGGTTCTCGGCCATGAAGGTGTGGATCTCTTCTCTGGCATCAGACGCCGGAGGAGGTCGTGACAAGACCTCCCCCGCCTCAGCTTGCGTGAGAGAGGGGTCGACCTTGATCTCCAATGAGCTCACAGCTAGGGATCTCGCCAGGATTCCCGAGGAGTCCTCATCCGGCGAGTCACATTGCTCCCTGTAAAGGGATAGAAGAGGGAAGTAAAGCCCTGTAACTTACATTGCCATGCTTATCAAAGGTAAAAACTTGTTAAAAACTTACCTGAAGGTAGAAGAGCATGTGCGACGAGGATGGTCGTCTGGCTAGGACTTCTCAGAGGATTCCAAGCCGATGATGTGCTCGACAGGTGCTGAAAACTAGCTCACCGCCGGAGCCTTGGCCCTCCTCGGGCGCTTAGGAGCCTAGGGAGAGGCGAATACCTCATGGCCCCCCGACGCTGCCCGCTCTCTCTTCCCACCTATGGAAGAGGGGGCCTCACTGGACTCTTCCTAATGCTCGGAGCTGGAGTCTAAGTCCTACTGCTCGGGGGCACTACCTAGAATGACCGGGCCCTTGGCTTGGTCCTCTGGGGCCCCTTGGTCTTCTTTGGCTTAACCGTGACCACATATGGATCCTCGGTCAGTAATTTCTCCAGCTCTGTGCTCATGGGTTCCCCGCGTCGAGGTGCCAATGCTTTGACCGACCTGGCGAATGTATGCCAGTCCTGTGATGAAGACAGAAAAATTTAGTCATTCAGTTAAAGAATGGAACCGAAACAGAAACCACAAATTAAAAATGGATGTATAACATACCTCTATCGCTGGGCGTGCTTGGCAGTAGCCGCTATCATTCCCCTTGGTCTGAAAGATATTCTCCTTCGCCGAGGGCTTGAAAAGGATTGTCAGCATCCCGCCAAGATCCTTCCCCCTGAAGAAACTTTGGATTACCGAGGCCTCGCTATTTGGCTCGTACCTCCATAGAGGAGATGCTTGGGCCTGGAGGGCCTGGGCCCTGCGATGGAGCATGACATGGATCACATCCACTAGGGTGACACCATTGCCGATAAGGACCTTCACTTGGTCCTGGACTGCTCAGACTTCCTCCTGGTTCCCCCAGTCAAGGCCCTTGGTGGTCCAGGAGTGTAGCCTTCTCAAGGGAGCAGCCAAGAAGGCGTGGACCCCTTCCTTGCCCCTGATGGCACGTCGGCCATGTAGAACCACTCCTCTTGCCATTGTTTCACCGTTTTGATGAATTTTCCAGGGAGCCATTTGACATTGTTAAGCTTGCTTATCATGGCCCCTCCGCACTCTGAGATGTGGCGGCCATTGGTCTATGGCTTGATACAAAAAAATATGAGCCAGAGCCTGAAGTGAGGCTCTATGCAGAGGAATGCCTCACAGAGGACAATGTACGAGGCGATATGGAGGATGGAGTTAGGGGCCAAGTGGTGGAACTGGATCCCATAGAAATATAGGAGGCTTTGGAGGAAGGGGTGAACGGAAAAACCCAGACCTCGGACGAGGTGGGGAATGAACACAACAAGCTGACCTGCCCAAAGTTTTGGAACTTGGGATGCAGAGCGGATATCATCTGCGATGAGGGGTGAGCGGCATTTGACCGTGTCCGGAGACGGGAGGTAGCCACTCGCCTGTAGCTCGGAGATGTTGTCGACGGGGATGATGGAGGAAATCCACAGCCCCCTCTTGCTTGCCACCTTCTCCTCGACCGCTGCAGTGGTGGCACCCTTTCCCTTTCTGGCCATTGTTTAGGAAGGAAAAGGAGATGGAAAGAGGATGAAAGTTGGGTTTTTTTCTCTGGGCGCTTGAGTTTTGGGGATTTGGGCACTGGAAGCAATGGGGAAGGCGTGAAATGAACTAGATTTATCCTCCTCTCTTTATAAGCCGGTAAAAAAAATACCAAGAGGCATGATGCCACATGGTAATTTGGGCACTGGAAGCAATGGGGAAGGCGTGAAATGAACTAGATTTGGGCACTGGAAGCAATGGGGGAAGGCGCCAAGTCTTTTTGTTGATGATTTCGCCAAAAATCTAGAGCATGATCCCCTTAATGATGGGACATGCCAATGGTAACAGCCTGGAGCCACGATAAACTCAGCATAATGACCACTGATGGGACATTTTGGTTCTACAGTGTGTGGTGGCGGTTCGGTTTTCGGTCAAAGTTGTCAGAACACGACCACATCGACCCACTGCACAAGCAGTACAAAAACTTTGAAGTTAAGCTACCAAGGTTAGGATTGGGTCTTCGGATCTAACACAAACATTTTTAAAAGGCATTGTTAAAACTCCTCAGATATCCAAAGAATATTACTTCTCAGATTTAGGCGCGGTTGCAGTAGAGGAAGACGCCATAATCAGTCTATAAGGACTTCGGATCCAAAGGTGTCCTCAGACATGAAATCAACATAGAGGCATCAAGTTTGTTGAACTCGCCTGTAAAGCCGAAGACCGAAGATGAAGCCGCTCCAAGGAGTCATTCACTGTCCTCAGCTTGAAGACTAGTTCAGGAGCTACTAACGGTGTACTAGACTAGGGGGTGCTAGCCACATCGGCCTGCCAATCATGGGAAGGGATGAGAACCTCTAGACAACCGAAGAATGGGCCATGCTATGACCCATGGCGTGCTCAAGATGGATTCCTCCAAAGACTTGGCGCACACTCCAAGGCATGTTCAAATCATCGGCAAGCTTATCCCTAGATGCAACCGACCTACTTGTAACCCTAGGTACCCCTGGTCCCTATATAAGCCGAGGGGTTTAGTCCATAGGGTAGAGTTAGATTCATTCACATACGATCTCGAGGTAGATCATCCTGTACTTTGTACTCCATCACAATCGATATAATAGAAGCAGGACATCGGGTTTTATCTCTTTGAGAGGGCCCAAACTTGGGTAAAACATCATGTCCCTCTTTGTCCTATTACTATCTTGCTAAGATCACCAGCTCAGGACCCCCTACCCGAGATCCGCCGGATTAAACACAGACACTATTTTACTCTTTGTGCTTCACTTTTATCTATTGGAGTAATAGAATTGGTATTACACGGTTATGACTTTCTGTGCTTCACTTATATTTTGATAGAAAATTATAGGACTTGGGTGGCACATGTTTGAATGATATATCTTGAGGTTAGTATCTTGGGTTTAGTACTAGACATTAAGTCTTGCGTGCTTAGGATGGTAATTAACTTGATGGAAACACCGAAAGAGAGTCTATTTCAATAGCTATGAATTTTTGGCTTCGGTCTTGAGACATTCTTATCACTATGGATTTGTATGCAAAGTAGCTAATGCTATTTGGAGATAGGATAATGTACTCCATGTTTAAATGAACCTTTGCCTTTCTTTCACCTAATAATAAAAATTATGACTCTAATGAGAAGCTGAAATTGCTTACTTTTATTTGCATGCAACCATTATAGACTAGCGTCATTGATGTGGCCGGGAGTGAATGATGGTGTTTGACCTACCAATCAATCCCCATGGGATACTTGGCTTGTTGTACTATGCTCTAGTAATGCCATGAGGCACTTATTTGTTTGATGAGTTCTTTATGATTAATGCAAGTCTTTGAGCTATGTGCTTCCACCCCATAAAACATTTATTTGCTAACCTTTTTGTCACTGAGCATTTCCCACTCTCACATTGAGACATGGTGCATCCTTCGCTAGTACATCCAACCCCGTGGGAGGACTTCCTCTTGTTCTCCTACACATAAACCCAACCATCTCCTCAAAACAACCACCATACCTACCTACTTATGACATTTCCATAGCCATTCCGGGTACATTGCCATCTACTACCATTTATGTTACATGACTAGAGCTATGTTGTCATTGTTAAATGCTTTGCATGATCATTATAGTGAGCATTGTGTTTTGATGGCTTTGCCATTTTTCATTATAGACATTGCTACGCTAGATCATTGCACATCCGGGTACATTGCCAGAGGCATCATATAGAGAGATTTTTTCATGTTCATAGCAAGAGCTATGTTTGCATATAGATGAAGTTGAGTAAAGTGTAATGATCATAATTATAAGGTGTTGCTTCTACCTTGAGAAAAAAAAAGAGAAAGAAAAGAGATCCAAAAAACGAGAAGGGATCCAAATAAAAAAAAGATGAGTCAAGCACGCACCAAAAAGAGAGAGAGAGAGAGAGAGAGAGAGAGAGAGAGAGAAGGAGCAACACCATTATCCTTTTTAGAGTACACATGTAAAGTGCTTCAAATTAGCACTAAGTATTCATAGTAGAAAATTTTCATAAGTGCTTCAAAGTAGCACAACTTCTTTGCATTTGTGAGAGTTCATGAGTTTCATGTATACTAGTGGGGAACTTCACATTATAGAACTTGGCCTGTATATTCCAATGATGGGCCTCATTAAATGAACTCTAGGTTTTCATGAGCGGGCAAGTTGGATGCACACCCATTAGTCCATAGGAGAGCTTTCATTCATATATACAGCTCCATGTGCATCCTAGTTGTGTGGCAATTCAAACTCCTTGCACAATTTCGATCATAAGGTCTTCCTCTTGTCCTAATGGTCAGTTGCGTTATTGTAAGACTTTTTTGATTTTCACTTCTTTTAGAACCCCATCATTATTTTTCCTTTGCCTTGGTTAGGCCATAAACTCATACTTTCGCTTAGATTCTAAATTTGTGAAAATGGTGAAATAGCGTAAATATACAACAAGTGATTGTATTCGGTCTTGTATTGAGGATTACCCTTGAAGTGATTGCCAGATTAATATACTTTGCATGAATGATTATCATTGTTTACCCAATAAACTTGACACTCTTTCTAAACCTTTGGAATTGGTGATTTTGACATGATGCATTTGATTATCGAAGAATATGTAGGAACTTCTTTTGTATGCATTGATTTAGTTGAAGATTGTTAATATAGACCTTTGCCAAACATTTCTTTTATTGTTTTTGATTCATCATAAGTGATTACATCAGTTAAATCAATATCATGATTCGTAGCATTGATCCTCCAAAAACTACCCTTTGTTAGCATCTACATGCTCGAGGATGAGCATGGATTAAGTTTGGGGATGATGATAAGACTTAGACATATCAATAATTTTTGTATGATTCATGCTATATTGCTATCAATTATAAACACTTTGGGCATCTTTTTATTGAATTTTATTGGACTAACATATTAATCCAGTGCGAGTTCCTGTTTTTTGCTGTTTTTGTATTTTCAGGAAAATAACCAGAAAAAGTTTGAGGAAAAATTAAAAAGTGGTTCAGGAAATTTCAATGTACCAGAAGACCCAGAAGCCTGGGCCCAGCACCAAGGGCCACCCCCAGTGCCTATGTGCCTGGTGTAGGCGCCCTAGGGCCCTTGACACCCACATGGGGCGCCTATGGCCAGCAAGGCCCACCTAGCTGGCCCCTGGTGCCTGATGGTCCATATATACCCCTATTTTCACAACCTAATTATCGAGCATTTTTCGCCGCCGCCGCATCATGTTTCTGAGGCAATCTTCGTTTTAGCCCTGATCTAGAACTCTACCGAAGGGATAACTCATCTCCATCATTACCAACATCAATACTCATGCTCCAAGATGAGTTTTGAGTAGTCCACCCCCTGGTCTATGGGTTCACGGCAGTAGCCAAAGTTATATTCTCTCCATCTAGATGTGTTTTTGATGTTCAATACAATAGGCATATGAGCTACCCTACATGATTATTGTTTATCTAATGTGTTCATAGCGGTGATGTACATCATGTTATGAATTATCTGTTTATGTTCAGATTTGTGTATGCCATATGTTTGATATATAGATGCCTATTTCTTTCTGATTGCTTGTCTATCCTTGGCCATTTTAGATCGGTAGTCAATAGTGAAAGAAGTGTGCACTAGTTGGGTTCAATCTTACAAGTAATCTACCATAGAGACAGAAAATGGTAAAGGCTTGTATAGAATTGTTGCCACTAAGGGTTAAGGGTTACTAGAGGATCAATAGTCCCCTAACCATAACAGTATGTCTTCTTCCTTAATGCAGTTACCCGTGTTTACACTTAATGTCGAGATGGTGCAGAGAGGTTCTCGATCTACGGACCCATTATTTAGCTTTTAAATGCATGAGAGAATCTTGGTCTATTAGTATTTGGATGTACTACCTATATATGATCTTACAAATTCACAAATCTAGCATGAGCATGAGATATTTCACGTTGCACTTTTTCACATGATAATGTTACTTACCGCACTTTTATGCTTTGGAGAGTTACACTTGGTCAATCTATGAACCCCGTTCCAATTTATTGCATACGAATCACCTTCCAACAACTTTTACATGTTGTTTTATTTTTAGTATTGTTTTATTCCGACAATACAAAAAATATTTGTCACACATTATCTTTTAATAGGCTTGTGCAACTAGCAAGACTAGCAAGGTTGACACCTTTGTTAGAACTGTTGGGGACACAAGTGAAGTTTTATTTGTATTGCTGAGCATTCAACTATTGCAGGATACCACTACCTCCATGGATTGATACCTTGGTTTCTCAGTAAGGGAAAGCTTCCTGCATATTACAAACTCCTACAATTTGGAGCCCAACAATACCTACATCCAGTAGCAACACTTCCTGCCACTGGACCTGATCTTCAAAAATGTTTTGAAAATTATGGTGCTTTTGAGATAAACCATGAGCTACAAGGTTTGTTTCATAAACAAGCCAGGACTGAAAGATATGAGATATCGAAAGCCATGTTTGAGTGCAAGATGGCAGAGGATACTTCAGTAGGCGAGCACATATTCAAATTGTTTAGGTACGCACAAAGGTAAATGCACTAGGTTTTCCTATTCCCCAATTGTTGGGCACTAATATGGTCCTTGCTTACCTCCCACCGAGCTATAGTAGCTTTCTCATGAATTACAACATGAATGGGTGGATAAATGATTGGGGAACTGTTCACCATGTTGAAAACTCCGGAAAGTGGAATACAGAAGGACGCCAACCATGTGATGGCGGTGGACAAAATGACAAGTTTCAAGAAGAAGGGTAAGGCCAAGAAGAAGGGCAAGTCCAAGGCTGCCAGTAAGACTGTCACTCCCGGGAAGCCCATAGGTGGCGCCACTTCTAATGCTGAATGTTCCTTATGTAAGGAAAAGGGGCACTAGAAGAGAAACTGCAAGAAATATCTGGCAGAGAAGAAGAAGATAGGAAAGTCCAGCTCAGGTATGAGTGTCATACATGTTATTGATGTTTTCCTTGCTTGTCCTCACTATAATTCTTGGGTCTTGGATACCGGATCGGTTGCTTACATTTGCAACTTGATGCAGGATCTACAGAGGGCTAGAAGACTAGCAAAGGATGAGGTGTTGATGCACGTCAGGAATGGAGTAAAAGTTGCTGTTAATGCCATCGGCATCTTACCTCTACATCTACCATCAGGATTTATATTAGAGCTTAGTAATTGTTACTATGTTCCGGCCTTATGTAAGAACATTATATCTGGATCATGTTTATTGCAAGATGGTTATTCGTTTAAGTCAGAGAACAATGGTTGTTTGATTTTTATGAATATTATATTTTATAGACGTGCTCCTATTGTGAATGGGTTGTTTATTATGAATCTTGATAGTGATACTCACATCTATAACACTGATGCTAAATGTCGCAAGACTGATTTGAATACCACTTATTTGTGGCACTGTCATTAGTGTCACATTGGCCAAAAGCACATGAAGAAACTCCGTAGAGATGGACTTCTGGAGTCATTCGATTATGAATCATTTGAAACTAGCAAACCTTGCCTAATGGAAAAAATGACTAAGGTGATGTTCACAGGCCATACGGAATGGGTGACTGACTTATTGGAAATCATACATATAGATGTATGTGATCCAATGAGTGTAGCTGCATGCGGTGGATTATGCTACTTCATTACTTTCACGGATGATTTGTGTAGATATGGTTATATTTACTTATTGAAACATAAGTCTAAAACCTTTGAAAAGTTCAAGGAATTTCATAATGAAGTAGAAAATTATCGTAACAAGAAAATCAAGTTTTTGCAATCAGATCGTGGAGGAGAATATTTGAGTTATGAGTTTGCTGAATATCTGGAGAGTTGTGGAATTGTTTCACAGCTTACGCCTCCCAGAACACCACAGAGGAATGGAGTGTCCGAGAGACGTAATCAAACCTTGTTGGACATGGTAAGATCGATGATGTCATTAATTGGCTGTCGTTATCTTTTTGGGGCTATGCTTCAGAAACCGCTGCTTTTACACTGAATAGAGTGCCATCAAAATTTGTTGAAACAACACCATATGAGATATGGAATGGGAAGAAACCCAATTTGTCTTTTCTTAAAATTTGGGGATGTGATGCATATGTAAAACATTTAGGGCCTAATGATCTCTATCCCAAATCAGATAAGTCACACTTTGTTGGTAATCCAACAAAAACCATTGGGTATTACTTCTATCACTGTACCGAAGACAGTGTTTGTCGTAAAAAATGATGTGTTTCTCGAGAAAAAGTTTCTTGTGAAAGGGGTGAGTGGAAGTATAGTGCAACTTGATGAGATTAGTGAATCTTTGTCATCAGGTCAAAATGGTGCGATGCCGGAAGTTGTTTTGGAGTTCCCCGCTATGACTGATACGGAAGCCCCTACATGTGATGTAGAGACTTCAGTCAAGACTGCAGCAGAACCACCCAGGACAGAAAGAATTCATTCAAAACCTCAATGGTATGAGAATGAAGTATGATTGTTGGACAACAATGAAACTATGACATACAAAGTGGCAATGATGGGCCCCGACTCTGGAATTGGCTAGAAGCCATGAAATCCGAGATAGACTCCATGTACGGAAATCAAGTTTGGAACTTGGTAGACCCTCTGGAAGGCATAAAGCCTATCGAATGTAAATAGATCTATAAGAAGAAAACATATATGGATGGAAATATTTACATACATAAAGCTCGACTTGTTGCAAAGGGTTTTCGACAAGTTCAAGGAGTTGACTACGACGAGACTTCTTGCTCGTAGCGATGCTTAAGTCGTTCAAATTATTCTAGCAATTGCTGCATATTCCAATTATGAGATATGACAGATGGACCTCAAAGTGGCTTTCCTTAATGGAAATTTAACCGAGGACATGAATATGATATGGCCCGAGGGTTTTATCGATCAAAAGGATACTGGAAAGGTGTGCAAACTTCAGAGATCCATCTATAGACTAAAGCAAGTATCTCGGAGTTGGAATCTTCATTTTGATGAAGTGGTCAAAGAGTTTGGCTTCACCCAGATGGCAAAGAGGCTTATGTTTGAAAGTGCACATGGCACTTAATTGTATTTTGGTGAGATAATAATGTGGTTAGTGGAACTAATATTGGTTGCTAAAGTTTATCTCAGGATATTGGTTCCATGAAGATCATGTTGGAGTTGTGTGACCCCCCTTCCCTCATTTAAAAAAGATCAAAGTCATGGTTTTCCCGGTGACTCAAAGGTTTTTGTTTTGTTCAATTTGAGTCATAGGAAAAAACACACTATTAAGAGGGGCCATCATGGATGAATGTCATGTGGGAACACATCAAAACATATACGCCAGCCCTCCCACACATACCATATATATTCCTTGTGTAGCGTGCTTTGCCGAGGTGTCCTTGGACTTTCTATAGAAACTTACTGGATACCCCCATGCGCACGGGGTGGTCAGTAACTTTCTGGACACCCCATGTGCTTGAGGTATTTGACCCCGTGCGCACGGGGGTGCCATGAAACTTTCTGGACATCCCGTGCGCACGGGGTCCTGAACCCCCGTGTGCACGGGGTATTGTGTTCTCTCCTGGATACCCTGTGCGCACGGGGTTGACTTAGCCCATGTGCATGGGCTCTAACGGGTAGAAATCCACCTCCGGCCAAGAACACTATAACCCCCCCTTCCACCTCCAACCCTAACCAGTATGTCTTGTTGAGCTCCACCATTTGCCAAACTCCATTATGCTCATTCCTCTCAATCACTCCACCCAAACTTTTTGAAACCATGGGGATTGAGGGACCAAGACCCGATCCACAATTTGACCAAACCAATCCGTGTTCCCCACAAGATTTGTTCACCATTGACTTGTTACTCTTGGAGCTTGCGCTCCTAGGCAATTAGGGTTCCTCTGGAAGCTTCCTTGCTTGTGGTGTGCTCCGAAGATGCATGTAAAGGTGTGGCGGTCGCCTTCAAGACCAACCCCAAGTGATTTGAGGCTCACCTGTTGGGGTTGACTCAAGGAGAATACGGTGAGCCTTCCGTGGCGTTCCACTAGCTTTGGCTCCAGCACCGCTCCAAAGGAGATTAGCTCTTCCCCAAGGAAAATTCAGGATAAAATTCACGTCCCTGACTTACTTGTGGTTAATCCTTTCCCACACTTTACATTGCTTTGTATGCTTGTGGACTTGCTATTTAGAATGTTGCCTAGCATATTTGGCTTTAAGCTTTCTTATTATATAGGTTGTGTTCACCTAGTTGTATATCTAGTGAACCCTATTTATCCGCTTATTCCTAAAATTAACAAACAACATTAAAATTTGTAGTCTCCTATTCCCCACCCCTCTAGTCGAACCTATCGATCCTTTCAATTGGTATCAGAGCCAGGTTCTAATATAAGGTTTTACAACCTTAGAGGATATGGAAGGTCTAGGGAATGTGGGAGGTGCACCACTACTTGCGGAGGATGGTCTTAACCTACCTGCCACCGCGGCCGAGGCACTCATACCTCCGGCCGTTGCCCCTCTAGGCCCCATGAACCTGGTTGCCTCTGTTACCGTGGCGGATATGCTTTCAATGTTTGTGGATTTTAAATCCACAATGTTGAAAGAAGTTCACGCCTGTGTCAAGGAGGAAGTTGATGTGCGCTTAAAGCCCTCAACATCCGCATCTAACTCATTTGATCCAAATGAGGTTCATGATGTGGATGACTCGAGGGAACCCCTTGTATCACTGGGCCACAAACACATGCCCAAGTATAATGCCGCAGAGCCATTCTACTCGCCACCACCCATGCAAGACCCTCGCATTAATCCTATTGGGCCTCCACTCCATTTGAGAGCTAATGTGTTTGCTAAGTGGAAGCTAGATATTGAGTCTCACATTCCCAGTGCATCTACGCAACTATGGTGGATTGTGGTCAATGGTTCCAACCCCAAGGATCCCATGAATCTCACTCCAAGGGTAGCTGTTGATGATCAACTCAATGCCACCGCCCACAACATATTGAGCACCACGATGACCAATGATTATAGTGACTCCATTGCTCTTCTCAAGACCGCCAAGGAAATTTGGGATTACCTTGAGGAGGCCCTTGAAGGTGATGAAGCAATTTAAAGATCTTGGTTGGCCTTGCTTAAACAAGTGGTCAATTTATTTATGAGGAATGATGGTGAGGAAAGAAGACAAGGCGCTTGTTCATGAGGAGTACATGTCCGGAGATGAAAGTGACGGTGATGATGATCATGTGGGCATGGCTGTCATTGTCATGCATGCCACTACCTCCTCCTCCACCACCGGCCTTTTTAACTCCCCCAATGAGGACAAGCCCTTCACTCATCGTTGCCTCAAGGCTAAAGAGGTAAAAACAAAGTCCAAATCTTCTAAACCCACTATCCACACTCCCAACATCTCATGTGAGGTGTTGGAGGATGAGTGTGATTATGGTGTGGACAATGATGAGGAATCCTTGATGGCCTTCATGAAAACTCCCATGTGGAGCAAATTGTTCCTAGTGTTGTAGGTGATGAGGCTCCTTCACACGCTATACGGACTATGGGGATAGGCCACATTTGTTCAAAAGAAACACCCCAAGTCCAAGTAGAAGAAGAAGAAGTAAGAGCCCCTCTTGTGGAAACCCAACAAGGGAAGTCATGGCCCCCACCACAAGTGCAAGATGCTATGGGAGATCATGAGCCTATCCAAGAACAAGATCAAGTCCCTCATGTTCCCGAGCAAGATAAAGGGAAAGCTCAACCAAGTGGTGATGAACCAAACATTGAGGCCCAAGATCAAGCTCAAGATCAAGTACAAGTTCAAGCGTCTCCTACAAGATCACTTCCTACTGAACAAGAGCTTGAGATAATGAAGCAAAAGGTGGCGTCAAGGCAAAAGCATCCACAAGCTCAAGCTTCTTCATCAACAAGTTCTAAACCAAGTGAAGAAGAGCTTGCACTCAACAAGCAAAAAGTGGCTTCAAAGCTAGAGGATCTTCAACATCTCACCAAGAACATTCTTGGTAGCATCAAAAAGGGGGTAACCACTCATAAACGTTTGGCAAACTTTTGTGAACATCACTCATTTGTCTCTTCTGTTGAGAGCCTTAAGTTAGAAGAAGCTCTAGAGGATCCGGATTAGGTTGATGCGATGCATGAAGAACTCAACAACTTCACCCACAACAAAGTTTGGACTCTTGTCAAGTGGCCCAAGGAACATCATAATGTCATTGGGACCAAGTGGATTTTTAAGAACAAGAAAGACGAACACTGGCAAATCACTAGAAATAAGGCAAGGTTAGTGGCACAAGGGTTCACCCAAGTTGAAGGTTTGGACTTTGGTGAAACCTTTGCCCCCGCTGCCTGTCTTGAGTCCATTCGTATATTGCTTCAGATGCATCTCATCATGAATTTAAACTGTTTCAAATGGATGTGAAGAGTGCATTTCTTAATGGCCCTCTTAAGGAGTTTGTGTATGTCAAGCAACCTCCCGGTTTCGAAAACCCCAATCACCCCACTCACGTTTATGAACTCCATAAGGAGCTCTATAAACTTAAACAAGCACCTTGTGCTTGGTATGATCACCTTACGGCATTCCTAAGTGAGAAGGGGTTCCAGATCGGGTTAATAGATTCCACTCTCTTTACGAAGAGGGTAAAAGGAGAATTGCTTGTGTGCCAAATATATGTTGATGACATTATCTTTGGGTCTACTAACCATGCTATTAACGTTGAGTTTGAGAATCTTATAACCAAGGAATTTGCTATGAGCATGATGGGAGAGTTGAAGTTCTTCCTAGGATTTCAAGTCAAGCAATTGAGAGGATGAACTTTCATCAATCAAGCACTATATATCCAAGACATGCTCAAGAGATTCAAAATGTTGGATGTCAAGCCCATGAAGACACCTATTCCCATCAATGGACAACATGATCTCAATCCTAATGGTAAATATGTGGATCAAAAGATATACCATTCTATGATTGGTTCTTTGCTTTACCTTTGTGCATCTAGACCGGATATTATGTTGAGCGTATATATGTGTGCAAGAGTTCAATCCACCCTCAAGGAGAGCCATTTCATGATGGTGAAAAGAATTCTTTGATATTTGGTTCATACCCCAAACTTGGGCCTTTGGTATCCCAAAGGATCAACTTTCAAATTAATGGGATATTCGGATTCAGATTGGGCCGGAGACAAGGTTGATTGCAAGTCCACATCTGGCTCATGTCAATTCCAAGGGAGATCTTTGGTGAGTTGGCCAGCAAAGAAGCAAAATTGTGTGTCTCTCTCAACCACCGAAGCCGAGTACATTGCTGTCAGAAGTGTTGTGCACAATTATTATGGATGAGGCAAACTTTGATAGATTATGGTGTCAAATGCGGCAAAGTGCCTCTTTTGTGTGACAATGAAAGTGAAATCAAGATCGCTGACAACCCCATGCAACATAGCCGAACCAAGCATATTGATATTCATCATCATTTTCTTCGGGATCATGTGGCACGCGAAGACATTGAGATATTCCATGTTGGCACCGAGAAGCAACTTGCTGATATATTCACCAAGCCACTTGATGAATGAAGATTCTGCGAGTTAAGGCATGAGCTAAATATATTGGACATGAGTAGCTTGGATTGACCATCTTGCACACAGACACATGCTCAGCTAGTATCTTGTTTAGGTGTAGCCACATATGTAGGGTGAGCTAGTTCAACTCATGAGCTATCTTATCCTACTAGTGCATAAACTGAAAAAAAATCTTTCACATTCGCCATTTTTTATGGTACTTATGCTTCAAAGATGAGTATTGGTCTTGGTCCCAAGGTTCATATCTTTGCGGTGCCATACTAAAAAAACTCAAACATGGTGTCTACGGCCACCGCCCTCCTTTGGAGGTTGGATCTTCATTTGGTTCTTATTCAGGTTTTTAGACCTTTTTGTCTCTAGGTGCTTGTTTGATCGATGCACTCAACTTTTGATTCTCATTGGTTGTTTGTTTCTTGCATTTTTAGTGTAATTGATCTTCTCTTTGCCTCTAGTGCGGATCTACCCTATTCCTTGCTCATCTTAGACCTGCTTTTTAAATCTTGCAAGTGCTCCACATACACCTTTCTCGTAGTTTTGGACTTCAATTGCGACAGGTTCAGAAGTGAGATGGGAGTGAAGCTCGGCACTTGGTAAGGGTAAATTAACCACCCAGCCATGTACCAATGTGTAAATTTCCTGTCAAAATCTATTGGACACCCTGTGCCCACGAGCTTGTACCGTGCGCACGGGGACCCCATGTCCACGACCTCTGTACCGTGCACACGGGACCCCCGTGCCCACGAGGACTTTAGCCCGTGCGCATGGGGTAGCAGTTTCTGGTGACTAAAGAGGTGGGGATGGGGGGAGGGTTCATTCCCAACCATTCACCCCCTCACACCCCTGAGAGCCTCCATTCGCCACCGCCGTTGCCTTCAGCCGCTCCGGCACTTCCTCAGGCCATTGAGGCCTCCTCCTCCATGCTTCTTGCTAGGTATGGGTTCCTCCTCCAGTATGGACCCACTTTCCCCTCTTTTCTCTGGTGAAATTTGTTGGATTCATCTCTTTTTCATCTAGGGTTTCTCTACAAAGTATACCGGAGTAGATCGGTGTACCATTCCATAGGTTTGACTAGTAATCGTGTAGAAACTCATGTAGAATCACCAAGCCGTGCTCACTCCTCGTCTTGGAAGTGGCCACTGCTGGGTGACTTCCTGCGCACAGGCGTGTACTGATACGTCTCCAATGTATCTATAATTTATGAAGTATTCATGCCATGTTTACAACAATTTTATATGATTTTGGTATGATTTGATTAGAACTAACCCGGACTGACGTTGTTTTCAGCAGAACTACCGTGGTGTCATTTTTTGTGCAGAAATAAAAGTTCTCGGAACAAGCTGAAAATTTACGGAGAATATTTTTGGAAAATATAAAAAATACTGGAACAAAAAGATATCGGAGAGGAGTCCCGAGGCATGTACCGTGTCCATGGGACCCCCGAGTCCACGGGCCTTATACCGTGTGCAAATAAAAGACACAAAAAAAAAAAACAAAATAAAAAAACAAAACAACACAAAACGTGCCCCGCCCCCCCCCCCCGTACCCACGGTATCTAGGCCACGTGGACACGTGGGGTATAGAATGTTTCCACCCAATTACTTGTCTACCTATTCCATGCCTTATTTTCAAGCACCTGCACTTATCTTTTCTATCTTTGCTGTTTTCTCTCTCAGATTCTGCTGCCAAGAGGTTGGCCGCTCGTCGCAAGCACTCTAAGGCAGGGGATGATGATCAGTTTCTTGTTGGTCACCATCAGCCGTCAGATGGACTTGGCCAGAGTTCTCAGGCAGTTGGTCATGCTCGTCATGCTACTACGAAGAATCCAATGATTGAGGCCTCTGAGGATAGTGATGAGGACTATGACTCTCAGGATGATGCTCACTATGAGGAGGATGCTGATGTAGGTGTTGGGTATGTGGATGAGGATGATGAGGAAGAGGGCGAGTCTAGTCCCAGTGATCATGCCATACCTAGAGGACGTGATCTCAGTAACATGCCTTTTGCAGAATGGTCCAAGCTAGAAATCTAGGCTCGCAGGCAGGATTAGCCATATGTGCCTGCTACCAGTATGGGTGTTGACCTAGGTTCAAGAATGAGTTCCAGCACCAGGTGTACTATGAGTTGCTCATGACCAAAGGGAAGAAGTTTGCTCCTCACAAGAAGGTAAATGTGGAGAGTCTCTGGGACAATGATCATTCCTATCCCGGAGTCTATGATACTATTGGTAGGTTGGGTCTCATTCCGTTTGTTACTTTCAATCACCCGTACAATGAGGATCTTATCATGTAGTTCTTTGCCATTGTTTAATTTCACAATGACACTGCCCGCTCTCTTACTTGGATGTTTGGGACTCGTGAGTGCACTGCCTCTATGGCTAATTTTTCAGAGATCATTCCATATCAGTTCTTTGAGGAGGAACATGATGATTCTGGCTGCGCCCGTGAGACTGGAAGGCACAAGGATGAGATTGCATTTGCTTGTAAGCAGGAGAAGTCATTTTTCACTGGTTCCAACAAACATTTGCTTCCAATGTATGATACTATGCACCACATCCTTAGGTACACTCTCAATCCTAAGGCTGGTGACTCGCACAATCTAAGGAGCTCGATGTTGGATGCCTTTGTATACATTCATGATAGGAAGAAAGTGGATGTTCTGGACTTCATGTTCTATGAGTTGCGTCAATGTCTTCAGGAGAACAAGTCTTTGATCTATGCTCCCTTCATTCAGGCTTTGATTGAGTCCATCTACCTAGCTAAGTACATTGCCAGTACCGCACATCTCTTCTGAAGCGCAATGTCAACTAGACTCTGATACGTCTCTGACGTATCTATAATTTTTTTATTGTTTCATGTCATTATCTTACTAGTTCCACATATTTTTGGCAACAATTTATATTATTATTTTTGACTAACTTATTAATCTAGTGCCCAGTGCCAATTCCTGTTTGTTGCATGTTTTTTGTTTCATAGAAAATCCATATATGGGAAGGTCCAAACACGAGGAAGATTTCCAAAGATTTTTTATGGAATATATGTGAATTTTTTGCGCAAGAATCAATGCATGGGGGGCCCATGGGCTTCACAAGCTTAGGGGGCGCGCCTCCTATGTTTCACCAGGTGCACTTGTGGCCTCCATGTAGGTTGGTTGGAAGTGTCCTTCGTGCGCAAGGAAGCTAATATCGAGAAAAAAATTGTGTTAAAATTTCAGCCCGATCAGAGTTACGGATCTCCGGATATTTAAGAAACAGTGTTCAGCCAGAAAACAAAACCGCGAAACAGAGAAGAAAACAGAGAGAGAGATCCAATCTAGGAGGGGCTCTCGCCCCTCAGGGGCCATGGAGGCCAAGGACCATAGGGGGGATCCTTCTCCCATCTCGGGGGAAGGCCAAGCAAGAAGGAAGGGGGCTCTCTCCCCCTCTGTCCCGGTGGCGCCGGAGGCTGCCGGGGCAACCATTGTGACGGCAATCAACTCCAACAACTTCGCCGCCATCATCACCAAATTTCTCCCCCTCTATGCGGCGGTGTAAGCTCTCTCTTCCCGCTGTAATCTCTACTTGAATATGGGGTTTTGTGCTACATATTATTATCCAATGATGTGTTGCACTTCTAAGATGTTCAAGTAGATTGGTTTTGCCCTATGGGTTAATTGTGGTATGGTGTGACTGATACGTCTCCAACGTATCTATAATTTTTTATTGTTCCATGCTATTATATTATCTGTTTTGGATGTTTTATATGCATTAATATGCTATTTTATATGATTTTGGGGACTAACCTATTAACCTAGAGCCCAGTCCCAGTCCCAGTTTCTGTTTTTTCCTTGTTTTAGAGTTTTGCAGAAAAGGAATACCAAACGGAATAAAACTTTCGTGATGATTTTTCTTGGACCAGAAGACACCCAGGAGACTTGGAGTGCAAGTCGGAAGAGCCGCGAGGCGGCCACAAGGGTGGAGGTCACGCCCCCCGACCTTGTGGGCCCCTCATAGCCCCTCTGACCTGGATCTTTCGCCTATATATACTCTTATACCCCAAAAACATCCAGGGGAGCAACAAAACCGGTTTTCCACCACCGCAACCTTCTGTACCCATGAGATCCCATCTTGGGGCATTTTCCGGCGTCCTGCCGGAGGGGGATTCGATCACGGAGGGCTTCTACATCAACACCATTGCCTCTTTGATGAAGCGTGAGTAGTTTACTTCAGACCTGCGGGTCCATAGCTAGTAGCTAGATGGCTTCTTCTCTCTCTTTGATTCTCAATACAAAGTTCTCCTCGATGTTCTTGGAGATCTGTTCGATGTAATACTCTTTTGCGGTGTGTTTGCCGAGATCCGATGAATTGTGGATTTATGATCAGCTTATCTATGAATATTATTTGAATCTTCTCTGAATTCTTATATGCATGATTTGATATCTTTGCAAGTCTCTTCGAACTATCGATTTGGTTTGGCCAACAAGATTGGTTTTTCTTGCAATGGGAGAAGTGCTTAGCTTTGGGTTCAATCTTGCGGTGTCCTTTCCCAGTGATAGTAGGGGCAGTAAGGCATGTATTGTATTGTTGCCATCAAGGATAAAAAGATGGGGTTTTCATCATATTGCTTGAGTTTATCCCGCTACATCATGTCATCTTACTTAATGCGTTACTCTGTTCTTATGAACTTAATACTCTAGATGCAGGCAGGAGTCGGTCGATGTGTGGAGTAACAGTAGTAGATGCAGAATCGTTTCGGTCAACTTGACACGGACATGATGCCTATATTCATGATCATTGCCTTTGATATCGTCATAACTTTGCGCTTTTCTATCAATTGCTCGGCAGTAATTTGTTTACCCACCGTAATAATTTCTATCTTGAGAGAAGCCTCTAGTGAAACCTATGGCCCCCGGGTCTATTTTCCATCATATAAGTTTCCGATCTACAATTTCTGTTTCCTATTTCTTTTACTTTGCAATCTTTACTTTCCGTTCCATAAACCAAAAATACCAAAAATATTACTTTACCGTTTATCATCTCTATCAGATCTCATGTTGCAAATAACTGTTAAGGGATTGACAACCCCTTTATCGCGTTGGGTGCAAGGTTGGTGTTTGTTTGTGCAGGTATTCGGTGACTTGAGCGTTGTCTCCTACTGGATTGATACCTTGGTTCTCAAAAGCTGAGGGAAATACTTACTCTACTTTACTGCATCACCCTTTCCTCTTCAAGGGAAAAACAAACGCAAGCTCAACAAGTAGCAGGAAGAATTTCTGGCGCCGTTGCCGGGGTGATCTACGCCAAGCCAAGACATACCAAGTACCCATCATAAACTCTCATCCCTCGCATTACATTATTTGCCATTCGCCTCTCATTTTCCTCTCCCCCACTTCTAAAATGATTTTCGAAAAAAATTGCCTTTTCTTCGCCCGTCTTCCGTTCGTTTTCTTCGCTTGCTTTTTGTGTGCTCGTGTGTTGGATTGCTTGCTTTGTCGCAATGGCCCCATCAAAAAACGTTGATCCTCACCTTAGGAGGTTGGACAAAATTGAAAATAATGTTAGAAGCTTCGTGTCTTTGCAATTTGAGCATAATAATTTCTTTAGAAACGAGCTCAAGGAGCAGAAAAGTTTTATGGAATACATGAATAAAGACCTTGATGATATGTCTAAGGAATTTTATGGTTTGAAATCCCAGTTTGCTCACCTTGAAAATTTAGTAGGCCAAATTTCTGATAAGCAAGCTACCTTGGTAAATAAGATGGCCGCTAAACCAGAATCTTTAAATAATGATGAAGATCTTAAAGTGATTGATGTGACTCCTATTGAATCTTTTTTTTCCAATGTAAATCTTGATAAAGATGGGACTGGAGATGAGTCAACTTTATTTAGAAGGCGTCCCAATGATTCGGAGTTTTTAGATCTTGATGCAAAAATTGATAAAAGTGGGATTGGAGAGGTCAAAACTTTAGATAGCAATGAACCCACTATTTTGGATTTCAAGGAATTTAATTATGATAATTGCTCTTTAATAGATTGTATTTCCTTGTTGCAATCCATGTTGAATTCTCCTCATGCTTATAATCAAAACAAAGCTTTTACTAAACATATCGTTGATGCTATGATGCAATCTTATGAAGAAAAGCTTAATTTGGAAGTTTCTATTCCTAGAAAACTTTATGATGAGTGGGAACCTACTATTAAGATTAAAATTAAAGATTATGAGTGCCATGCTTTGTGTGATTTGGGTGCTAGTGTTTCCACGATCCCGAAAACTTTATGTGATGTGTTAGGTTTCCGTGAATTTGATGATTGTTCCTTAAATTTGCATCTTGCGGACTCCACTATTAAGAAACCTATGGGAAGAATTAATGATGTTCTTATTGTTGCGAATAGGAATTATGTGCCCATAGATTTCATTGTTCTTGATATAGATTGCAATCCTACATGTCCTATTATTCTTGGTAGACCTTTCCTTAGAATGATTGGTGCAATTATTGATATGAAAGAAGGAAATATTAGATTCCAATTTCCATTAAGGAAAGGCATGGAACACTTCCCTAGAAATAAAATTAAATTGCCTTATGAATCTATTATGAGAGCCACGTATGGATTGCATGCCAAAGATGATAATACTTAGATCTATTCGTGTTTTATGCCTAGCTAAGGGCGTTAAACAATAGCGCTTGTTGGGATGCAACCCAATTTTATTTTATTTTTTTGCTTTTTAGGTTCTGTTTTGCAATAAATATTTCATCTAGCCTCAGTTTAGATGTGCTTTTGTGTTTTAATTAGTGTTTGTGCCAAGTAAGACCTTTGGGATGGCTTACGGTGATAGTTGATTTGATCCTGCTGAAACACAGAAACTTTTGCGCCCAGTCCCAGAATTGTTTAAATTCACTAGAGCGTGGAATAACTTTGAATTATTTACAAAAGATTGATATACGAATTGCCTCTGTTTTCCTAATTTTTCAGAATTTTTGGAGTTACAGAAGTATTGGAACAATTCAGATCTTCGCAGACTGTTCTGTTTTTGACAGATTCTATTTTTTTATGTGTTGTTTGCTTATTTTGATGAATCTATGGCTAGTATCGGGGGTATGAACCATGGAAAAGTTGGAATACAGTAGATATTACACCAATATAAATAAAGAATGAGTTCACAACAGTACCAAAAGTGGTGATTTATTTTCTTATACTAACGAAGCTTATGAGAATTTCTGTTGAGTCTTGTGTTGTGAAGTTTTCATGTTTTGGGTAAGGATTTGATGGACTATGGAAGAAGGAGTGGCAAGAGCCTAAGCTTGGGATTGCCCAAGGTACCCCAAGGTAATATTCAAGGATGTCAAAAAGCCTAAGCTTGGGGATGCCCCGGGAAGGCATCCCCTCTTTTGTCTCCGTCTATCGGTAACTTTACTTGAGGCTATATTTTTATTCACCACATGATATGTGTTTTGCTTGGAACGTCTTGTATGATTTGAGTCTTTGCTTTTTAGTTTGCCACAATCATCCTTGCTGTACACACCTTTTGAGAGAGACACACATGAATCGTGATTTATTAGAATGCTCTATGTGCTTCACTTATATCTTTTGAGCTAGGCAAATTTGCTCTAGTGCTTCACTTATATCTTTTTAGAGCACGGCGGTGATTTTATTTTATAGAAATTGATGAGCTCTCACACTTCACTTATTTTATTTTGAGAGTCTTTCTAAACAGTATGGTAATTTGCTTTGGTTATAAAACTAGTCCTAATATGATAGGCATCCAAGAGGGATATAATAAAAACTTTCATATATAGTGCATTGAATACAACGAGAAGTTTGATTCCTTATGATTGTTTTGAGATATGAAGATGGTGATATTAGAGTCATGCTAGTGAATAGTTGTGAATTTGAGAAATACTTGTGTTAAAGTTTGTGAGTCCCGTAGCATGCACGTATGGTGAACCGTTATGTGATGAAGTCAGAGCATGATTTATTTTTTGATTGTCTTCCTTATGAGTGGCGGTCGGGGACGAGTGATGGTCTTTTCCTACCAATCTATCCCCCTAGAGCATGCGCGTAGTACTTTGTTTCGATGACTAATAGATTTTTGCAATAAGTATATGAGTTCTTTATGACTAATGTTGAGTCCATGGACTATACGCACTCTCACCTCTCCGCCATTGCTAGCCTCTCTTGTACCGCGCAACTTTCGCCGGTGCCATAAACCCACCACATATCCTTCCTCAAAACAGCCACCATACCTACCTATTATGGCATTTCCATAGCCATTCCGAGATATATTACCATGCAACTTTCCACCGTTCCGTTATTATGACACGCTTCATCATTGTCATATTGCTTTGCATGATCATGTAGTTGACATCGTATTTGTGGCAAAGCCACCGTTCATCATATTTTTATACATGTCACTCTTGATTCATTGCACATCCCGGTACACTGCCGGAGGCATTCACATAGAGTCATATCTTGTTCTAGGATCGAGTTGTAAATTTTGAGTTGTAAGTAAATAAAAGTGTGATGGTCTTCATTATTAGAGCATTGTCCCATGTGAGGAAAGGATGATGGAGACTATGATTCCCCCACAAGTCGGGATGAGACTCCGGACAAAAATAAAATAAAATAAAGAGGCCAAAAAAATGAAAGAAGGCCCATAAAAAAATGAGAGAAAAGAGAGAAGGGACAATGTTACTATCCTTTTTGCCACACTTGTGCTTCAAAGTAGCACCATGATCTTCATGATAGAGAGTCTCCTATGATATCACTTTCATATACTAGTGGGAATTTTTCATTATATAACTTGGCTTGTATATTCCAATGATGGCCTTCCTCAAATTGCCCTAGGTCTTCATGAGCAAGCAAGTTGGATGCACACCCACTTAGTTTTCTTTTTGAGCTTTCATAAACTTATAGCTCTAGTGCATCCGTTGCATGGCAATCCCTACTCACTCACATTGATATCTATTAATGGGCATCTCCATAGCCCGTTGATACGCCTAGTTGATGTGAGACTATCTCCTCTTTTTTGTCTTCTCCACAACCACCGTCTATTCCACCTATAGTGCTATGTCCATGGATCACGCTCATGTATTGCGTGAAAGTTGAAAAAGTTTGAGAACGTCAAAAGTATGAAACAATTGCTTGGCTTGTCATCGGGGTTGTGCATGATTTAAATATTTTGTGTGATGAAGATGGAGCATAGCCAGACCATATGATTTTGTAGGGATAAGCTTTCTTTGGCCATGTTATTTTGAGAAGACATAATTATTTTGTTAGTATGCTTGAAGTATTATTGTTTTTTATGTCAATATTAAACTTTTTTTTTTGAATCTTACGGATTTGAACATTCATGCCACAATAAAGAGAATTACACGGATAAATATGTTAGATAGCATTCCACATCAAAAATTCTGTTTTTATCATTTACCTACTTGAGGACGAGCAGGAATTAAGCTTGGGGATGCTTGATACGTCTCCAACGTATCTATAATTTTTGATTGTTCCATGCTATTATATTATCTGTTTTGGATGTTTTATATGCATTAATATGCTATTTTATATGATTTTTGGGACTAACCTATTAACCTAGAGCCCAGTGCCAGTTTCTGTTTTTTCCTTGTTTTAGAGTTTTGCAGAAAAGGAATACCAAACGGAGTCCAAACGGAATAAAACTTTTGCGATGATTTTTCTTGGACCAGAAGACACCCAGGAGACTTGGAGTGCAAGTCAGAAGAGCCGTGAGGCGGCCACAAGGGTGGAGGGCGCGCCCAGGGGGGTAGGGCACGCCCCCCGACCTTGTGGGCCCCTCGTAGCCCCTCTGACCTAGATCTTTCACCTATATATACTCTTATACCCCAAAAACATCCAGGGGAGCAACAAAACCGGTTTTCCACCACCGCAACCTTCTGTACCCGTGAGATCCCATCTTGGGGCCTTTTCCGGCTGCCTGCTGGAGGGGGATTCGATCACGGAGGGCTTCTACGTCAAAACCATTGCCTCTCCGATGAAGCGTGAGTAGTTTACTTCAGACCTACGGGTCCATAGCTAGTAGCTAGATGGCTTCTTCTCTCTTTTTGATTCTCAATACAAAGTTCTCCTCGATGTTCTTGGAGATCTATTCGATGTAATACTCTATTGCGGTGTGTTTGCCGAGATCCGATGAATTGTGGATTTATGATCAGCTTATCTATGAATATTATTTGAATCTTCTCTGAATTCTTATATGCATGATTTGATATGTTTGCAAGTCTCTTCGAACTATCGATTTAGTTTGGCCAACTAGATTGGTTTTTCTTGCAATGGGAGAAGTGCTTAGCTTTGGGTTCAATCTTGCAGTGTCCTTTCCCAGTGACAGTAGGGGCAGCAAGGCACGTATTGTATTGTTGCCATCGAGGATAAAAAGATGGGGTTTTCATCATATTGCTTGAGTTTATCCCGCTACATCATGTCATCTTACTTAATGCGTTACTCTGTTCTTATGAACTTAATACTCTAGATGCAGGCAGGAGTCGGTCGATGTGTGGAGTAATAGTAGTAGATGCAGAATCGTTTCGGTCTACTTGACACGGACGTGATGCCTATATTCATGATCATTGCCTTAGATATTGTCATAACTTTGCACTTTTCTATCAATTGCTCGGCAGTAATTTGTTTACCCACCGTAATAATTTCTATCTTGAGAGAAGCCTCTAGTGAAACCTATGGCCCCCGGGTCTATTTTCCATCATATAAGTTTCTGATCTACAATTTCCGTTTCCTATTTCTTTTACTTTGCAATCTTTACTTTCCGTTCCATAAACCAAAAATACCAAAAATATTACTTTACCGTTTATCATCTCTATCAGATCTCACGTTGCAAATAACCGTTAAGGGATTGACAACCCCTTTATCGCGTTGGGTGCAAGGTTGGTGTTTGTTTGTGCAGGTATTCGGTGACTTGAGCGTTGTCTCCTACTGGATTGATACCTTGGTTCTCAAAAGCTAAGGGAAATACTTACTCTACTTTACTGCATCACCCTTTCCTCTTCAAGGGAAAAACCAAAGCAAGCTCAAGAGGTAGCAGTGACTGATAAGAGTTATACGTTATTATGGTGTTGTCATATGGTGCCCGCCATCTACGCACACATGTGGGGTTCCCGTTGTAGGGTGTTGCAATATGTTCATGATTTTCTTATAGTGGGTTGCGGGAGTGACAGAAGCCTAAACCTGAGTAAGTGAGTTGTTGCATATGGGATTAAAGGGGACTTTACACTTAATGCTATGGTTGGGTTTTACCTTAATATTCTTTAGTAGTTGCGGATGCTTGCCAGAGTTCCAATCATAAGTACATGTGATCCAAGAATGGAAAGTATGTTAGCTTAAGCCTTTCCCTCATAAGTATGATAAGTATCATTATTGTGTCATATTCAATTGCCTAGGGACAATCTTTCTCATTGTTCTTCCAAAAACAACAACTAACTTTTATTATCTCGGAAAGCTATCTTTTTATTGACGCAAAATAGTTTTATTTCTTGTTCTAGGTAAAGTGAACATTAGTGTGCACAGAGTTGTATTGGTGGTCGATAGAACTTGAGAGAATATTAATTCTACCTTTAGATCCTCGTTGGGTTCGACACTCTTATTTATCAAAAAGGCTACAACTGATCCCCTATACTTGTGGGTTATTAAGACCTTTTCTGGTGTCGTTGCTGTTGGAAATATGCCCTAGAGGCAATTAATAAAGTGTTTATTATTATCATATTTCTTCGTTCATGATGACAGTTTATTATTCATGCTAAAATTGTGCTTACCGGAAACAAAATACATGTGTGGATGATAGACAAAAACTGTGTCCCTAGTATGCCTCTACAAGACTAGCTCGATGATCAAAGGATGGTTATGGTTTCCTGACCATGGACATGAGTTGTCATTTGATGACGGGATCACATCATTAGGAGAATGATGTGATGGACAAGACCCAACCGTTAGAATAGCACATGATCGTTCAGTTTACTGCTATTGCTTTCACTATGTCAAATACACGTTCCTCTGACTATGAGATTATGCAACTCCCGATTACCGGAGGAATACCTTGTGTGCTATCAAACGTCACAACGTAACTGGGTGATTATAAAGATGCTCTACAGGTGTCTCCGAAGGTGTATGTGGTGTTGGCATAGATCAAGAATAGGATTTGTCACTCCGAGTATCGGAGAGGTATCTCTGGGCCCTCTCGGTAATACAGCATCACACAGAAGCCTTGCAAGCACCGTGACTAAAGAGTTAGTTGCAAGATGAAGTATTACGGAACGAGTAAAGAGACTTGCCGGAAACGAGATTGAACTAGGTATCGGGATACCGACGATCGAATCTCGGGTAAGTAACATACCGATGACAAAGGGAACAACGTATGTTGTCATCTGAGGTTCACCGATAAAGATCTTCGTGGAATATGTAGGAACCAATATGGGCATCCAGGTCCCGCTGTTGGTTATTGACCGGAGAGCCGTCTCGGTCATGTCTACATCATTCCCGAACCCGTAGGGTCGGCACACTTAAGGTTCGATGACATAATAGTGTTATATGAGTTAAGTGATTGGTGACCGAAGTTGTTCGGAGTCCCGGATGAGATCATGGACATAACGATCAGTCTCGGAATGTCTGAGAGGTAAAGATCGATATATTGGAAGGCTATATTCGGACGTCGGAAAGGTTCCGAGTGACTCGGGTATTTTTCGGAGTACCGGGGAGTTACGGGAATTTACCGGGAGGAAGTTTTGGGCCTTAGTGGGCCTACGGGAAAGAGAGGGGAGCAGCCATGGGCTGCCTACGCCAGCCCCCCCTTTGGTCCGAATTGGACTAGGGGTGAGGGGGCGCACCCCCTCTCCTACTCCCTCTCTCCCTCTTCTTTCCCCCCAAGTAGGAGGAGTCCTACTAGGGGTGGGAGTCCCACTCCTAGTAGGACTCCCCCCCTCTCTTTGGTGCGCCACCCCTAGGGGGCCGGCCCCTCCCTCCTTTATATACGGGAGGGGGGCGCCCCCTCTAGGCATACAATTGACTTGATCAATTAGCCGTGTGCGGCGCCCCCCTCCACCGTTTAGAGCCACCATCATATTTCCGGAGTGCTTAGGCGAAGCCCTGCCGAAATCACTTCACCGTCACCGTCGCCACGCCGTCGTGCTGACGGAACTCATCTACTACCTCGACTACTAGCTGGATCTAGAAGGCGAGGGACGTCACCGAGCTGAACGTGTGTTAGAACTCGGAGGTGCCGTACGTTCGACACTTGATCGGTGGAGCTCGAAGGATTGTTCGACTACATCAACCGCGTTGTGAGACGCTTCCGCTAACGGTCTACAAGGGTATGTAGACACACTCTCCCCCTCGTAGTGATTCATCACCATGGATAGATCTTGCGTGAGCGTAGGAAAATTTTTGAATTACACACTCCGTTTCCCATCAGTTGCCGGGGAGCAACGGCGTGGGGTGAGTATTCTCGTGTGTGCTTGTTGGATTTATCCCTAAGTAGATTTTATTTTCGGGTAGGAAACATAAAATACCAAAAAAATAGTTGTACTTGCTAACCCAATGCTTGAGGAACCACCCAAAATCCTTCCTATTGAAGGTTTCTACTTGGATCATCTTTGATCCATTTGTGCTTGTGTTGAAAACCCAACTAGCTTAGTTGATTGAAAATCATTAGATGAGCATGCTTATTTTTTGTGACACCACTTGTCTCAATAAGGGAAACGCTTATGGGATCAAATAACTAGCTTAGAATGCTATGCTTGAAATTTGTGCTCTATACATGATTTTACTTGTTGTTCTAAGGACCCTAAACACCTTTCCCTACCAATGTGAGTTTAATAATAATGAATCTTGGCTTCTTATGCTAATGGTGTCTATAATCACTATGATATTGAACAAATTGAAGAATTTGTTGCTTTTAAGGGTGCCTATGAAATTGCTTCTTTGCTTGAAAAGTATGATGCTACTCTTTACAAATCTAATTTTTTTGCCATACTTAAATATTCCTATGAAAATTATGCATCTAATGCTTTTATTAATGAATTTATTGAGAGAATGTCTGCTGCCCTGGAAGAGACTAATATTTTGCAACTGTGAGTTCATTAGATGAAAAAGATGAGGAGGAAATCAAAGAACAAAAGGAGGAAGAGCGGATTAGCTACCCGTGCCCACCTTCTAATGAAAGTAACTCTTTAACTCACACATTGTTTAAATTCCTTCATGCTTACCGGAGGATGAATGCTATGTTGATGATTGCTATGATCCCTTTGATTCAATGGAAATATCCCTTTTTGATGAACTTGATGCTTGCTATGCTTATGGCCAAGATGCCAATATTGATGATGCTTATGGAGATGAACTTGCTATAGTTCCTTATGTTAAACATGAAATTGTTGCTATTGCACCCACACATGATAGTCCTATTATCTTTTTGAATTCTACTAACTACACTATATTGGAGAAGTTTGCACTTATTAAGGATTATATTGATGGGTTGCATTTTACCATTGCACATGATGATTTTAATGGATATAATATGCATGTGCTTGCTGCTCCTACTTGCAATTATTATGAGAGAGGAACCACATCTCCACCTCTCTATGTTTATAAAATTGCAAGAAACTACATGTAATATGCATTGGCCTTTATTACGTGTGCATGAATTGTTCTCTTATGACATGCCAACGCATAGGAAGGGAGTTAGACTTCGTTGTTATATGATATATATTGCTTTGTGCTCACTACTAAATTATAAATCATTGTTGATGGCTTTGATATACCTTGGGATCCTGGTGGATCAATTATTTGAGCACATAATGCCTAGCTTAATGGCTTTAAAAAAGCGCTGCCTGGGAGACAACCTGGAAGTTTTAGAGAGTCATTTTCTTCTGTTGTGTGCTTATAAAAATTTTAGAAAGAAAAAAACATAGAGGGGTCCTAAAACTTTTTCAAAAAGAAAAGTGAAAGTGGGAGGGACGAGCATCATTGAAGTGGGGGGACGTCCTTGAACTTTTGTTCATGCCCATGGAAACTTTGTGAATCTTCAATCACATAAAATTTTCAACAAAAATAATTATCCCCTTGTACAAATCCATTGTATTATAAAAATAATGTGCCAAGATTTACCTTTAGGGTGTTTAAATTGCCTGTTTTGTATGTGCTATGCAAAAATAGAAACTTTTACTGTAGTGTTTGAAAATTTCATATTTTACTGGAATGTGAAATAATTATGAAATTTTTACATAGTACTGCTATGCAAATTGTTTATTACTTCATAATTATTCAGAATTTTTGGAGTTACAGAAGTATATGTTTCATCTGCATTTTTATAGACTATCCTGTTTTCACAAATTGTTGTTATAGTTACTTTATCTGCTTATGTTTGCAATTTTGCCAAGCCCCATTGATGTGGGAGCAATAGAATTGTGTTAGCATACAGTAGGTAATGTTTGATTATAATTATACAATATTGTTACATCAATACATGAAGGGATTTGATGTTATGTTTTGTGTGGATGAAGTGTTCGAAAACCGACAAGACATCGATATGAGAAGAATAAGGAGAGGCAAGAGTTCAAGTTTGGTGATGCCCAAGGTACCCCAAGTAGATATTCAAGGATACCAGAGTATCTAAGCTTGGGGATGCCCTGAAAGGCATCCCATCTTTCTTCCTCGACAATTATCGTTATGTCTCACTTTTTGTTTTGTTCACATGATATGCGTAAATTCTTGGAGCATCTTTTCTGTTTGTTTTCCCTTTTTTTATGCAGCATGCTGGTATGAGATAGTCCTTGGTTGATTTATAGAATGCTCTTTGCACTTCACTTATATCTTTTGAGTATGGCTTTATAGAATGCTTCTTGTACTTCATGCCTATCTTTTGAAATTTGGATGCTCGCTTCTCTACATTTTGAATATGGTTATTTGTAGAATGCTCTTTTTCTTCACTTATATTTATTAGAGCTTGGATGAGTCTTTTGTAGAAAGAATTAGACTCTCATGCTTCACTTATCTCTATTTAGAGAGTTAATAGGAATTGGTCATCTACATGGTTACTCATAAAAACCTGCATAAAACATGTAGATCACTGAATATGATGTGTTTGATTCCTCGCAATAGTTTTGCGATATTGAGATAATAATATGTGGGCTTATTAGTGGATAATTATGGTCTGGTAAATAATATTTGTGTTAAAGTTTGTGATTCCTGAAGCATGCACATATAGCCTCTAGTTTTGCAATGAAGTTGGAGCATGATTTATTATTGAATGACTACCTTATGAGTGGCAGTCAGGGACGAGCGATGGTCTTTTCCTCCCAATCTATCCCCCTAGGGGTATGAAATATCATTCTTTGCTTCAAGGGCTAATAATTTTTTTTAATAAGTATTTGAGTTCTTTATCTTTAATGTGATGCCTCAGACTTGAGCACTTCCACCTATCCATATTTTGCAAGCCTCTTCAGTACCATGCATTGCCCACTCTCACCTCGAGATTAGATGCAAACTTCACCGGTGCATCAAAACCCCATGATATAATACGCTCTGTCACAAATAAGGCTGATATTATCTTCCTCAAAACAGCCACCATACCTACCTATCATGGCCTTTCCATAGCCATTCCGAGATATATTGCCATGCAACTTCCACCATCATCATGTACATGACTTGAGCATTCATTATCATATTGTTTTGCATGATCATACAGTTGACATGATATGTGTGGTAAAGCCATCGTTCATCGTTGATATAAATGTTACGCTAGATCATTGCACATCCTGGTACACCGCCAGAGGCATTCATATGTAGTCATATTTTTCAGTTTATCGAGTAAGTAAAATAAGGTGTGATGAGCATCATTATTAGAGCATTGTCCCAGTGAGTAAAAGAATGGTGGATACAAACGAGTCCTCGAAAAAGTGGGGATGAGGTTCATGAGACTGTTTTAAAAAAAAGAGAAAAAGAGAGAAGGGACAATGCTACTATCCTTTTACCACACTTGTGCTTCAGAGTAGCACCATGTACTTCATATACAGAGTCTCCATGATTCTCACTTTCATATACTAGTGGGATTTTTATGTTATAGAACTTGACTTGCATATTTTGATGACGAGCTTCCTCAAATGCTCGAGGTCTTCATGAGCAAGTAAGTTGGATGCACACCCACTTAGTTTCATATAGAGAGCTTTCATACACTTATAGCTCTAGTGCATCCGTTGCATGGCAATCCCTACTCCTCTCATCAACATTGATTGTAAGGCCTCTCCGTTACCTAACGGTCCTGCCTCATTGATGTGAGAGTTTCTTATACTTTTTGTCTTCTCATGAACCCCCATCATCATTCTCTTAGCCATCCAAAGTGCCAAGTCCTTGACTCACGCTCAAGTATTGCATAAAAGTCAAAAAAGCTGAAGCGAGGAAAAGTATGATTTGATTACTTGGCTTGTCAATGGGGTAGTTCATGATTAATATCTTTGTGCTAGGAATACTAAGCATGCCATGCTGTATGATTTTGTAGGGATAGCGTTCTTTAGCATTTATATTTTGAAAGACACTAATTGTTTACTAACATTATTGTTTATTATTATTTTGATGTCAAATTGATAGGCTATTGCCTTGAATCATTCGCATCCCAATATTCTTGCCATGATTATATTATTCAATCAAGATTGTGCTAGGTAGCATTCCACATCAAAAATTATATTTGTTTTATCATTTACCTACTCGAGGACAAGTAGGAATTAAGCTTGGGGATGTTGATACGTCTCTGATGTATCTATAATTTTTGATTGTTTCATGCCATTATCCTACTACTTCCACATATTTTTGGCAATGATTTATATTAGTTTTTTGGACTAACTTATTAATCTAGTGCCTAGTGCTAGTTCGTGTTCGTTGCATTTTTTGTTTCACAGAAAATCCATATATAGGAAGGTCCAAACACAATGAAAATTTACGGAGATTTTTTGTGGAATATATGTGAATTTTTGGCGCAAGAATCAACGCAGGGGAGCCCATGGGCTTCACAAGCTCAGGGGGCGCCCCCTAGGGCCCGCCAGGTGCACTTGTGGCCTCCTTGTAGGTCGGTTGGAGGTATCCTTCGGGTGTAGGGAAGCTAATGTCGGGAAAAAATCATGTTAAAATTTAAGTCCGATCAGAATTACGGATCTCCGGATATTTAAGAATCGGTGTTCGGCCAGAAAACAGAACCATGAAATAGAGAAGAAAATAGAGAGAGAGAGAGAGAGAGAGAGAGAGAGAGAGAGATCCAATCTAGGAGGGGCTCGCGCCCCTTGGGGGCCGTGGAGGCCAAGGACCATAGGGGCAATCCTTCTGCCATCTTGGGGGAATGCCAAGCAAGAAGAAGAAGGAGGGGGCTCTCCCCCCTCTCTCTCCCGGTGGCGCCGAAGCACTGCCGGGGGAAGAATCATGACGACAATCAACTCCAATAATTTTGCCGCCATCATCACCAACTTTCTATCCCTCTATGCGACGGTGTAACCTCTTTCTTGCCGCTGTAATCCCTACTTGAACATGGTGCTTTATGCTATATATTATTATCCAATGATGTGTTGCACCTCTATGATGTTTGAGTAGATCCGTTTTGTCCTATGGGTTAATTGTGGTATGGTGTGACTGATATGCACTATACATTATTATGGTGTTGTCCTATGGTGCCTGCCGTTTGCACACACGAGTGAGGTTCGCGCTGTAGGGTGTTGCAATATGTTCAAGATTTGCTTATAGTGGGATGCGGGAGTGACTGAAGCCTAAACCCGAGTAAGTGAGTTGCTGCATATGGGATTAAAAGGGACTTCACACTTAATGCTATGGTTGGGTTTTGTCGTGGGTATGAGCCTGACAGTGAGTACTAGGGGGTACGAAAGAGGGACAGAGCCTAGCGGCAGAGTAAGTGTGACACTCGGTCTTAACTAGTTCAGGCCCCTCTCGGAGGAGGTAAAAGCCCTATGTCTCGTGCCCTGAGGCTTGCTTTTCTCTGTGGGTATGCGATTACAGGGGAAGCTGAACCCTGTGATGGAGGGAGAGGGCAGCTTATATAGGAGTGCGCTGCGGCCACTTCACCACCACGTCGCTAGGGCATTTATGGTAATAACTATAGCAGTTATGAGTGTTTAACCCAGCTATGACTATGGCAGTTATAGGTAACGGTGGCCATAACTATGTTTAAAGCCTAGTTGAAGACTACCCAACCATTGCTTTGTCCACGCCATCCTTATGTCTCCTCTGTCCGAGTGATGTCGACCGGCCGACTGGAAGGTGGACGTCTGAGTGTTGTCCACGCAAGGTCTGAGTGAATCCTTCATGGCATGCATCCGAATGTGTCAGTGACCCTGGGGTCTCTGAATAATGGTGTGGGCCTTAGGTGGGCCCTAGTTGTCAGGTCCTTGTCCCTACCAGGGGTAGGTGACCCCATCATTAGCCCCCGAATCGGTTGAGGCTTTACAGGACGAGTGGGTTGAGCTTTTGGAGTATCCGAGTATCCTGGAGGCACTCGGCACCTGCCGTCTCATGGTTATCCTCGAGGGAAGCCGCACCGGATTCAGGACTAGAAATGTGCCGAGTGATCGGACGATGTTGATTGCTTGGGCAAAACTTGGTGGCATTCGCTTGTCTCTCGGGAGGGATGGACTTGAGGCCCGAGTGAGGGCATGCCATGAAACTCGAGTGACAACGCCGGCGCGTGGGCTGACTCTCCGGAGAGATGCCACTCAGTATCCCTGGGGAACGCCAGCACGGGCCAGCTCTGAGTCTAACTTTATGAGGCTCACGCCTTGGAGCCTAGTGAAAGGGCCAAGTTAACCCGTGGAGGGGCGTCGAGCTCATCCCTTCGCAATCTTTGAGACAACTCCAGTCGGGTGTTTTACGTGTCCGAGTGCATGGTAGCCCGCGGGAGGCGGTCGGTCGGGCCGACGGGAGTTTTTTGGGAAGCAAGGCGGATGCAACATGTCAGGCTAATTCGCTGCGGGAATTCTGGGATTCAAAATCACGCATGCGCGTGCGTGTGGAAGCGGTTGTGCCACGGCTAGTGGGGAAAGTTGGGCATGACGCCTCGATTTTCACCCGGAAACCAGCCACATGTCACGCCTTTCCTGCACGTGCGACCGTCGCGGGCGCCGTTGATTTGGAATCCGATGGTCGAGGGTTGGTGTGCGATTTTGCCCATGGTATAAAAGCAGTTTTACTGTGTTGGGGGTAACTCCAGATCCCCTTTGTCTCCGCCTGCACTCCGCCCTCCTCGCCGTCCCCTCCACCGTGTTGGAGCACTCGAGGACATGGGGAAGGATTTCACGGCTAAGCTGGAGAAGGCAAAGGAGGGAAGGCCACGCCATCGAGCTCGGGGCCGTCAGCGGGCCGCATCGCAGGGGAATGGCTTCCCTCACACGTCACAGCGAGGCGGCTGGAGGAGCTCGCCAAGGAGGGCATCATCTCGGTGGACGGGTGGAGGTGATCGGACATGGGCGAGATCTAGCCCGCGCCCCAGGGCGACGAGCGTGTCTTGCTCGTCACCCACATTGAGCGAGGTTTCTCCATGCCCCCTCACCCTTTCTTTCGGGCTTTTCTAGACTTTTTCAGGGCGCAGCTCCACCATCTTCCCCCCAATGCCATAGAGTATTTTTCGGCTTTCATCTCCCTCTACGATAACTATATTGGCTGCCCTCCGCACTGGGGTCTGTTCAAGCATATCTTCATGTGATGATCGATGACCGTGAAAAATGACTCGCCGAGTGGGGAGAAGACCCACGTGTCCTAGCTCTACGGAGGCCTGGGGATATAGGTGCGGGGGTGGAGTGCCTTCCCGAAGATGAGTTTCCCCAACTTGGTGAAGGGGTGGCAGGACAGCTGGTTCTACTGCAAGGACATCCCGAGTGTGGGGTCTTCGACTGGCCTTCCCCCATACTCGGGAGCAAGGGTTACCACGCCTCCGTCCCTGGAAGTGACCAAGGAGTAGAAGACGGACGTCAGGATATTGACCATTGCCCTGGTGGGGGCCGTGAATGCCGGGGTCAATGGGATGGATCTGCTGGTGACATTCCTGGCTCGACGGATCCAGCCGCTGCAGGCCAGGTCGCACCCGATGTGGATGTATGAGGGCCCGGGTGACCCAACCTGAGTGCATCCAGAATAGGTGTCTAACGAGGCCTTGGCCGGCAAGATCAAGGCCATCACCTCAGCCCGGGACAACCCGTGCGGAGCCAGGAGAGTGCCCCCATATGAGAAGGACATCCAGCTGATCAAGGTAAATACGCCTTAGACCAGTCGGATTATGAGCAAGCTTCTTTCAGTGTTTCTGGATCTTGACTTTGTGTTTCCCTCCTTTTCAGAGTTTCCAGCAGATGATTTCTGATGTGCCGGTGGTCAACCAGTCACCGGAGGACATGACGAGTGACATGGAGTGCCAGAACTCGAAAGGTAGCGATGAAGAGCAGGAGGAGAGCGACGAGGAGGAGGAGTACAATGACGAGGAGGAGAGTGACACTGAGGAGGGTGAGGAGGCTGAGTCTTCCCCGTCTGAGACCGTTCCCCAGGAGCGCCGCACCAAGGAGAAGAATGACCCGAGCGCCCGAGTGAACCAAGGTTGACTGCTTCGGCTTCTTCGCGTGGAGCGAAGCGCCTGCTGGCTAAGGCTACTTACTCAGCGAAGAAGCAGCCCAAGCAACTAAACCAAGTCTTCGCGAAGACCCGGAAGGCGATGGTGCCAAAGATCAAGGTGGCGGTGCCCCTAGCTTCGACATAAGTACCCAAGACCGAACCCTTTTTTATACGCAGTTTTCGTTCGTCTAGTCCACCGAGTGGTTCTTTGACTTGCAGCAACGAGACATCGACGACCTCGTTGGATCTGAATGACCCCAAGAAAGGCCAGAAAGAGGGTGACGCTGCTGACGCTGCCACTTCCAAAGGTATGATTTTGCCGATTGACGTTCATCTCGAATCTTGTCCGATTGATTTTCAACTTGACGTTTGTTTCCCGAATGTTCATGTAGAGCCGACTGAAATCATTCATCTGGATGAAGATGACAAGGCCGACCCAGTGAACCCAGGGGCCGACAAGGGGACGATGACTGGCACCGACCTCATCATGCGGGAGGTTTCACCTGGCCAGCTGACCTGCGTTTCTCCCGCTAAGGTTATCAAGAAGCCCATCGGTCCGAGCCCTCCAGCCCAGGCCAGCTCTGCATTGGTGCCCACGGCGCTGCCTCCCAGGCCTACACCCGCGCCGCACTCGGCTCCTGTCACTGCCTTCACCATGCATAGGGTCCCGAAGGACCAAGTGGGAGCGAGCAAGGAAGCCTTGATCCAGGTCGAGGTGATGAACACTTGGCTCAGAGAGGCATACGATGCCAGTGAGGCTCTGAAGACCAACATCCCAGTAAGTGTCACTATAAGTGTTATTCTGAGTTTTTGTTTTGAATATGTGATTGAACCTCCGTCAGTGGGTTTGCACGGGGCACACCCACTGGGTGTTCACTTGTTCCAGTGGGGGCACACTAAGTGCACCCACTGGGTGTAGTCCCCGAGACTGCCGATGACTGGAAGTAGTCGGCGGGAGTCTTAGAACCCTGAATTTTTGGTTTTTTCACTCGGGCTGACTAAGTGTGTCCATTCCAGTGGGGGCACACTGAGTGCACCCACTGGGTGTAGTCCCCGAGACTGCCGTCGATTGCGGGCAATCAGTGGGAGTCTAATAGAACACATATATACATATTTTTAGGTCATCAACACGAGTCATTCTCCAGTGGGGGCACACTTAGTGCACCCACTTGGTGTAGTCCTCGAGACTGCCGTCGACTGGAAGCAGTCGGCGGGAGTCTTAGAGTTTTTTATCTGGCGGCACTCAGAGTGTGACCTCTCACTCGGCCGGCCAAGTGGGAGGTCAGGTGGACTAGGAAGCTTCGAGCTGATTGAGCTTGTCTGCCTTGAGGTCTACGATGAAGACCAGTGTGTTGTAGTCCTTGATTTTGACTAGGTTGTAAGAGGGTACTTCAGGATTTGGTACTGATCTAGCTTGTTCCTTCACCCGACTGATAGTTTCCTTCTTTTGTGACAGAGGGCCTGCGAGCTGGGGTCTCACTATACTGCCATGGAGAAGGAGGTACTGCGGCTCCGAGTGGACCTGGATGCGAAGAAGCACAAGACTGACCCCCTCGAGAAGGAGAAGAGTGCATTGGGAGGTAAGTCCCATTGTTTGACTGCTCGCCGAGTCATTTTTTTTTCTTTGATACTAGTCAATTTGCTTCAACAGATGTCCATGGCAAGAATGCCCAACTCATAACGATGATGACTTCCATTTATTTTCTAAACCATGAAGTAGGCCCTCGAGCACAAAGACCAGGAGCTGGCGTTGGTGCAGAACGAAGCCAAGAGCAAAACCAAGGCCGCTGAAGAGAAACTGGCTTCGGTCAGCAAGCTCAAGGAGGCGGCCAAGGCCCTGAGGGCTACTGCCGAGGTGGCCAAGAATGAAGATTCTGAGCTTGAGAAGGCCAACGCCGAGTGGGAGGCGAAGTATAGCGCTCAGGCGAGTGTTATTGAACGAGAGAAGAAGGCGCTGAATGACCAGATCATGAAGTTTCAGGAGAAGAAGAGTGAACTTGAGGAGTACGTCAAGGAGTTCGGTGAGGAGATGGGCAAGAAGTTCGAAGGTAAGCCACACCGCCGAGTGAATTTTCTCTGTCCGCTCCAGAATTTTTTGCCATCTCTGATCCCGAGTAATTTTTCTCTGCAGAATTCTACTATGATCTTGAGTTAGAGACTGACCGTTGCAAAAAGGATTTGGACCCCTCAAGGCAACTTCTCAGGGACAGTGCTACCATGGCTATTCTCCGACTGGAGGAGTGTCTCTAGAGCGCGGTGGGGTATATCATCCGACTGAGGTCTGCCTTGTCTAAGATCGATCAAGAGCTCCTCTCTGGCGAAGAAATTCCGAGTGACCCAGAGTCTATGATGACCCGACTAACGAACATCCCAAGCCAAGTGCAGGCCTGGAAGAAATCTGCTGCCTGCTGCGGTGCTGACATGGCCCTCGCACTCATCCGTGTCCACTGCAAGGATGTGGATGATGGGAAGTTGAAGTCTCTAAAGGTTGCCAACATGAAAAAAATCAAGTTCGAGGAATTCTTGGAGACGTTCATCAAGGCCGCCACTAGGATTGCAGATGCAGTCGACCTCGATGCCTTTGTTGACCCATCCAGTCCTCCCATCGAGGAGTGATCCAGAAAACATTAAGCCTTAATTTGCCTTGGGATGCTGAGTGGCTAATGTAATCGTGAAACTTTAACGAGCCTGGGGCTCGCATATTTTGCTTTTGGTGGTAGTACTCGAACGGATCGAGTTTACTCAGATATTCGTCTTTGCTTTGTTTGCCAATGTTGTTTTCTCTGAGTCCTCGAGTGTGGAGCAGGTCCGCACTCGGATGATTTTGAAATTAGGCAAAATCTTTTTCGTGGCTAAGCCCCCCGAGTGTGGAGCGTGTCTGCACTCAGGCAGATCAAAACTTAGGCAAAATCTGGTTCGCGACTAAGCCCCCGAGTGTGGAGCATGTCCGCACTCAGATAGATTAAAACTTAGGCAAAATCTGGTTCACGGCTAAGCCCCCGAGTGTGGAGCATGTCTGCACTCGGACTGATCAAAACTTAGGCAAAATCTGGTTCGCGGCTAAGCCCCCAAGTGTGGAGCGTGTCCGCACTCGGATAGATTAAAACTTAGGTGGAATCTTGTTCGCGGCTAAGCCCCCGAGTGTGGAGCGTGTCCGCACTCAGATAGATTAAAACTTAGGTGGAATCTGGTTCACAGCTAAGCCCCCGAGTGTGGAGCGTGTCCGCACTCGGATAGATCAAAACTTAGGCGAAATCTGGTTCGCAGCTAAGCCGATACACCCACTGGGGGTGTGTGTGTGTTAGTTTCTGAACGTTGTTACTCACCGGAGTGAAAACATGGTACTGGCCCAAATTGCACAAACTAAAGGAAAAGTAAGACTTTTATTCATCCAATTTCATTCGGAATACTATTACAGTGGGTAAAGATTTACTTTAAGTGAAGAACTTGTGGAGCAGATCCGCATTCCAAGCTCGGGGCTCTTCAATGCCTTTGGAGAAGTTGTACAACCGATAGGCTCCATTGTTCAACACCTTTGATATCATAAAGGGCCCTTGCCACGGGGGTGCTAGCTTGTGAGGTTTCTGTTGATTGAGTCAGAGGTCCAGGTCGCCTTCCTGGAAAGCACTCCCCCTGACATGCCTATCATGGTATCTACGCAGGTCTTGTTGATACACAGTCATCCTGATGAGAGCCAGCTTGCATTCCTCCTCCAGCAGGTCGAGGCCATCTTGACGCGCCTCCTTAGCCTCTGCCTCCGAGTACAAGTCCACTCGAGGGGAGTTGTGGAGCAAATCACTCGATAGAACAGCTTCTGAGCCATACACTAGGAAGAATGGAGTACGCTTCGTGGATTGGTTTGGGGTCGTCCATAGACCCCGAAGGACCGATGGCAATTTGGTGACCTAGGCTCCTGCTACATGCTTTAGGTCTCGCATGAGGTGTGGCTTGAGCCCTTGAAGTATTAACTACTACTTCTTGAGCTTCCGTTGGTTTTTCCCTTGAAGAGGAAAGGGTGATGCAGCACAGTAGAGATAAGTATTTCCCTCAGTTAAAATCAAGGTATCAATCCAGTAGGAGAAACGCGCAAGTCCCCAATCGATGCACCTACACAAACAATCAAACACTTCCACCCAACGCGATAAAGGGGTTGTCAATCCCTTCACGGTCACTTGCAAAGGTGAGATCTGATAAAGATAAATAAAACTAAAACTAAACAAAAGATAAAATATTTTTGGGTTTTTGGTTTATAGATCTGAAAATAAAGATTGCAAAATAGTAGATCGGAAAGTAATATGATGGAAAATAGACCTGGGGGCCATAGGTTTCACTAGAGGCTTCTCTCATGAAGGCAAATAATACGGTGGGTGAACAAATTACTGTCGAGCAATTGATAGAAAAGCGCAAAGTTATGACGATATCCAAGGCAATGATTATGTAATATAGGCATCACGTCCGTGTCAAGTAGACCGACTCCTGCCTGCATCTACTACTATTACTCCACACATCGACCGCTATCCAGCATGCATCTAGAGTATTAAGTTCATAAAGAATGGAGTAACGCTTTAAGTAAGATGACATGATGTAGAGGAATAAACTCAAACAATATGATGAAAACCCCATCTTTTTATCCTCGATGGAAACAGTTCAATACGTGTCTCGCTACCCCTACTTTGTCACTGGGTGAAATCATGCAAGATTGAACCCAAAGCTAAGCGCCTCTCCCATTGCAAGAAAAACCAATCTAGTTGGCCAAACCAAACCGATAATTCGAAGAAAAATACAAAGATATCAAATTATGCATATAAGAATTCAGAGAAAATTCAAATAATATTCATAGATAATCTAATCATAAATCCACAATTCATCGGATCTCAACAAACACACCGCAAAAGAAGATTACATCGGATAGATCTCCAAGAACATCAAGGAGAACATGGTATTGAGAATCAAAGAGGGAGAAGAAGCCATCTAGCTACTAGCTATGGACCCGTAGGTCTGTGGTAAACTACTCACGCTTCATCGGAAGGGCAATAGGGTTGATGTAGATGCCCTCCGTGATCGAATCCCCCTCCGGCAGGATGCCGAAAAAGTCCCAAGATGGGATCTCACGGGAACAGAAGGTTGCGGCGGTGGAAAAGTGTTTTCGTGGATGCTTCTGGTGGTTCTGGAATATATGTGAATATATAGGAGGAAGAGCTAGGTCAGGAAGTCACCGAGGGACCCACAAGGTAGGGGGTGCCCCCCCTAGGGCGTGCCCTCCACCCTTGTCGCCACCTCGTGGCTCTTCTGACTTGCACTCCAAGTCCCCTGGATGACTTCTGGTCCAAGAAAAATCATCGTGAAGCTTTATTCCGTTTGGTATTCCTTTTCGAAACTGGCACTGGGCTCTAGTTTAATAGGTTAGTCCCAAAAATAATATAAAATAGCATATTAATGCATATAAAACATCCAAAATAGATAATATAATAGCATGGAACAATAAAAAATTATAGATACGTTGGAGACGTATCAAGCATCCCCAAGCTTAATTCCTGCTCGTCCTCGAGTAGGTAAATGATAAAACTATAATTTTTGATGTGGAATGCTACCTAACATATTCATCCATGTAATTTTCTTTATTGTGGCATGAATGTTCAGATCCATGAGATTCAAAACAAAAGTTTAATATTGACATAAAAACAATAATACTTCAAGCATACTAATAAAGCAATTATGTCTTCTCAAAATATCATGGCCAAAGAAAGCTATCCCTACAAAATCATATAGTCTGGCTATGCTCTATCTTGATCACAAAAAGTATTCAAATCATGCACAACCCCGATGACAAGACAAGCAATTGTTTCATACTTTTGATGTTCTCAAACTTTTTCAACTTTCACGCAATACATGAGCGTGAGCCATGGATATAGCACTATAGGTGGAATAGAATATGGTGGTTGTGGAGAAGACAAAAATAAGGAGATAGTCTCACATCAACTAGGCGTATCAATGGGCTATGGAGATGCCCATCAATAGATATCAATGTGAGTGAGTAGGGATTGCCATGCAACGGATGCACTAGAGCTATAAGTTTATGAAAGCTCAAAAGAAAACTAAGTGGGTGTGCATCAAACTCGCTTGCTCACGAAGACCTAGGGCAATTTGAGGAAGCCCATCATTGGAATATACAAGCCAAGTTCTATAATGAAAAATTCCCACTAGTATATGAAAGTGACAAGATAGGAGACTTTCTATCATGAAGATCATGGTGCTACTTTGAAGCACAAGTGTGGAAAAAGGATAGTAACATTGCCCCTTCTCTCTTTTCTCTCATTTTTTTTGGTGGGCTTCTAGGCCTCTTTTATTTTTTGTGGGCTTCTTTGGCCTCTTTTATTTTTTTGTAAAGTCCGGAGACTCATCCCAACTTGTGAGGGAATCATAGCTTCCATCATCCTTTCCTCACATGGGACAATGCTCTAATAATGAGGATCATCACACTTTTATTTACTTACAACTCAAGAATTACAACGATACTTAGAACAAAATATGACTCTATATGAATGCCTCCGGTGGTGTACCGGGCTGTGTAATGACTCAAGAGTGACATGTATGAAAAATTATGAATGGTGGCTTTGCCACAAATACTATGTCAACTACATGATCATGCAAAGCAATATCACAATGGTGAAGCGCGTCATAATAAGACAGAACGGTGGAAGTTGCATGGCAATATATCTCGGAATGGCTATGGAATTGCCATAATAGGTAGGTATGGTGGCTGTTTTGAGGAAGGTAAAAGGTGGGTGTATGGTACCGGCGAAAGTTGCGTGGTACTAGAGGCTAGCAATGGTGGAAGGGTGAGAGTGCGTATAATCCATGGACTCAACATTAGTCATAAAGAACTCACATACTTATTGCAAAAATCTATTAGTCATCAAAACAAAGTACTACGGGCACGCTCCTAGGGGGATAGATTGGTAGGAAAAGACCATCGCTCGTCCCAGACCGCCACTCATAAGGAAGACAATCAATAAATAAATCATGCTCCAACTTCATCACATAACGGTTCACCATACGTGCATGCTACGGGAATCACAAACTTTAACACAAATATTTCTACAATCCACAATTACTTACTAGCATGACTCTAATATCACCATCTTCATATCTCAAAACAATCATAAGGAATCAAACTTCTCATAGTATTCAATGCACTTTATATGAAAGTTTTTATTATATCCCTCTTGGATGCTTATCATATTAGGACTAAATTCATAACCAAAGCAAATTACCACGCTGTTTAGAGAGACTCTCAAAATAATATAAGTGAAGCATGAGAGTTCAATAATTTCTACAAAATAAAGCCACCGCCGAGCTCTAAAAAGATATAAGTGAAGCACTAGAGCAAAATTGCCTAGCTCAAAAGATATAAGTGAAGCACATAGAGTATTCTAATAAATCACAATTCATGCGTGTCCCTCTCAAAAGGTGTGTACAGCAAGGATGATTGTGGCAAACTAAAAAGTAAAGACTCATATCATACAAGATGCTCCAAGCAAAACACATATCATGTGGTGAATAAAAATATAGCCTCAAGTAAATTTACCGATAGACGAAGACGAAAGAGGGGATGCCATCCGGGGCATCCCCAAGCTTAGGCTCTTGGTTGTCCTTGAATATTACATTGGGGTGCCGTGGGCATCCCAAGCTTAGGCTCTTTCCACTCCTTATTCCATAGTCCATCAAATCTTTACCCAAAACTTGAAAACTTCACAACACAAAACTCAACAGAAAATCTCATGAGATCCGTTAGTATAAGAAAATAAATCACCACTTTTGGTACTGTTGTGAACTCATTCTTTATTCATATTGGTGTAATATCTACTGTATTCCAACTTTTCCAGGGTTCATACCCCCCGATACAACCCATAGATTGATCAAAATAAGCAAACAACACATAGAAAACAGAATCTGTCAAAAATAGAACAGCCTGTAGCAATCTGTAAACTTCGAATACTTATGTCACTTCAAAAATTCTGAAAAATTTATGACAACATAGGGAATTTGTATATCAATCTTGTGTAAAAAATTCAGGGTTTTTTCATGCTCCAGTGAAATTAAACAATTCTGGGACTGGACGCAAAAGTTTCTGTTTTTCAGCAAGATCAAATCAACTATCACCGTAAGCTATCCCAAAGGTCTTACTTGGCACAAACACTAATTAAAAGCACAAAAGAACATCTAACCAGAGGGTAGATGAATTATTCAAAGCAAAACAGGAACAAACAAGCAAGAACAAAAATAAAATTGGGTTGCCTCCCAACAAGCGCTATTGTTTAACGCCCTTAGCTAGGCATTGATAATTTTAATGATGCTCACATAGAAGACAAGAATTGAAGCACAAAGAGAGCATCATAAAACACGTGACAAACACATCTAAGTCTAACATACTTCCTATGCATAGGAATTTTATAAGCAAACAAATTATCAAGAAAAGCAATATCTAGCATATGCAAGGAAAAAGAAAGAAACAATAGCAATCTCAACATAACGAGAGGTAATTTAGTAACATGAAAATTTCTACAACATATTTACCTCTCTCATAATAATTGCATGTGGTATCATATTCAAATTCAACAATATAGCTATCACATAACATATTCTCTAATTGTTCCACATGCATGCAAAGTTGACACTCTTCCAAAATAGTGGGATTATCATAAAATAAAGTCATGACATCTCCAAACCCACTTTTATCAAAAAAATTGTAAGATTGATCAAACTCCAAAGTAGTGGGATTATTATTTCCTAAAGTTGACACTCTTCCAAACCCACTTTCAATATTATTGCAAACACTATTATCAATATCATATTCATCATGAGGCTTAAATAAATTTTCAAGATCATAAGAAGAATCACCCCAATCATGATCATTGCAATAAGTAGCGGACATAGCAAAATTAGCATCCCCAAGCTTGGGGTTTTGCATATCATTAGCATAATTGACATTAATAGAATTTATAATAACATCATTGCAATCATGCTTTTGATTCAAGGAACTATCAAGTATGGGTGCAATAGCAATAATCTCATGTTTAACATAAGGAACTATAGCAAATTAATCTCCATAAATATTGGCATCATGGACACAAGAATAGCAAGCATCATGTTCATCAAGGGATATTTCAATCAAATCAATGGAATCATAACTATCTATGGATTCATGCATATCATTATTTTCTTCCAAAGCAACGGTCATTCTCTCAATAAATTCTTTGACATAGACATTATGAGCATAGTTTTCATATCAATATTTAAGTATGTTAAAATTTTCAGATTTGTAGCGAGTAATATCATACATTTCAATCAAAGAAGCAACTTCATAAGCACCCTTAAAAGCAACAAATTCTTCAATTTGTTCGATATCATAGTAACTGTAAACACCCTTTTCATAAGAAGATAAGATTTCATTATCATTAAACTCACATAGGAGGGAAGGTGCTTTTTAGGGTTCTTAGAGCAACAAGTAAAATCACAAAGTTCACAAAGATTCCAACCATAACATAGCAGACAATTTATTTGATTCCATAAGAGTCTCCCTTTTTTAGACAAACAGTGACGCACAAAATGAGCATGCTCATCTAAAGATTTTCCCTCAACTAAACTAGTTGGGGTTTCAGCACGAGCACATATGGATCGAAGATGATCCAAGTAGAAAACTTAAGTGGATCCATAAACTTTGTTTTTGATTTTTAATAAACACACAAATATACCAAGCAAACAAGCAAACAATCCAAGTAAGACATAAGGGCAAACGAAAAAGACGAATGAAAGAAGGGTGAATAAAAAGGAAAATCTTTTTGAAAATCGTTTTAGAAGTGGGGGAGAGGAAAATGAGAGGAAAATGGCAAATAATGTAATGCGAGAGATGAGAGTTTATGACGGGTACTTGGTAGGCTTGACGTAGATCTCCCCGGCAACAGCGCCAGAAATTCTTCCTGCTACTTCTTGAGCTTGCATTGGTTTTTCCCTTGAAAAGGAAAGGGTGATGCAACACAGGAGAGATAAGTATTTCCCTCAGTTAAGAACCAAGGTATCAATCCAAGAGGAGAAACATGCAAGTCCCCAATCGATGCACCTGCACAAACAATCAAACACTTGCACCCAACGCGATAAAGGGGTTGTCAATCCCTTCACGGTCACTTGCAAAGGTGAGATCTGATAAATAAAAATAAAAATAAACAAAAGATAAAATATTTTTGTGTTTTTTGTTTATAGATCTGAAAATAAAGATTGCAAAATAGTAGATCGGAAACTAATATGATGGAAAAAAGACCCGGGGGCCATAGGTTTCACTAGAGGCTTCTCTCATGAAGGCAAATAATACGGTGGGTGAACAAATTACTGTCGAGCAATTGATAGAAAAGCACAAAGTTATGACGACATCCAAGGCAATGATTATGTAATATAGGCATCACGTCCGTGTCAAGTAGACCGACTCCTGCCTGCATCTACTACTATTACTCCACACATCGATCGCTATCTAGCATGCATCTAGAGTATTAAGTTCATAAAGAACGAAGTAACACTTTAAGTAAGATGACATGATGTAGAGGAATAAACTCAAGCAATATGATGAAAACCCCATCTTTTTATCCTCGATGACAACAATTCAATACGTGTCTCGCTACACCTACTTTGTCACTGGGTGAAATCACGCAAGATTGAACTCAAAGCTAAGCACCTCTCCCATTGCAAGAAAAATGAATCTAGTTGGCCAAACCAAACCGATAATTCGAAGAGAAATACAAAGATATCAAATCATGCATATAAGAATTTAGAGAAGATTCAAATAATATTCATAGATAATCTGATCATAAATCCACAATTCATCGGATCTCGACAAACACACCACAAAAGAAGATTACATTGGATAGATCTCTGAGAACATCAAGGAGAACATGGTATTGAGAATCATAGAGAGAGAAGAAGCCATCTGGCTACTAGCTATGGACCCATAGGTCTATGGTAAACTACTCACGCTTCATTGGAAGGGCAATAGGGTTGATGTAGATGCCCTCCGTGATCGAATCACCCTCCGGCAGGATGCCGGAAAAGGCCCCAAGATGGGATCTCACGGGAACATAAGGTTGTGGCGGTGGAAAAGTGTTTTCGTGGATGCTTCTGGTGGTTCTGGAATATATGTGAATATATAGGAGGAAGAGCTAGGTCAGGAAGTCACCGAGGGGCCCACAAGGTAGGGGGCGCACCCTCCACCCTTGTCACCGCCTCGTGGATCTTCTGACTTGCACTCCAAGTCCCCTGGGTGTCTTCTAGTCCAAGAAAAATCATCGTGAAGTTTTATTCCGTTTGGACTCCGTTTGGTATTCCTTTTCTGTGAAGCTCAAAAACAAGGAAAAAACAGAAACTGGCACTGGGCTCTAGGTTAATAATAATATAAAATAGCATATTAATGCATATAAAACATCCAAAACAGATAATATAATAGCATGGAACAATCAAAAATTATAGATAGGTTGGAGACGTATCATTAACCCATTCGCCTGTTCTGCCTGCCCATTCGACTGCAGGTGAGCCACGGAGCGTAATCGACCCGAGTGCCCTGGGAATAGCAGAATTCTCGAAATTTGTCTGAGTCAAAGTTCGACCCATTGTCCATGATGATGCTATGGGGGACCCCAAACCTAAAGATTATCTATCTGATGAACTTGATTGGAGTCGATGCATCTAGGCTCTTCATGGGCTTCACCTCGATCCACTTGGTAAACTTATCCAGCGCTACCAATAGATGTGTGAACCCGCTGGCTCCGGTCCAGAGTGGGCCGACCATGTCGACTCCCCAAACCATGAACGGCCACATGAGTGGGATGGTCTTCAGCATGGACGCTGGCTTGTGTGACTGATTCGCATAAAACTGGCACACGACACAGTGGTCGACGATGTCCCGAGCAGCCTCGTTAGCCCCGGGCCAATAGAATCCTGCTGGAACACTTTGGCGACCAGCGTCCGAGAGGAGGCGTGTTGTCCGCAAGTCCCCGAGTGAATCTCATGCAAGATCTGCTGTCCCTCCTCCGATGTGATGCAACGTTGAGTGACGCAAGTGACACTTTTCTTGTAAAGCTGATCTCCCATGACGGTAAAGGCTTTCGATCAGCGGATGATCTGTTGAGCCTCCGCTTCATCCTCAGGGAGTTCCTGCCTGAGCTTGAGGTACGGCTCAGTCCACTCGGGAACAATGACGAGCACCTCTTGGACCAAATCGACCACCGCTGGAATGTCAACCTCAGTCTGATTGGATGGTCCGCTGGTTGTGGGGGCTCTTCCATGAAAGGGCCTTATTTGATCATGGGGGAGTGCAGATGTTTCAGGAACACATTCTTAGGGACCGGTTTCTGAGTGGAACGGATCTTGGCCAAGTCATTGGCCGCCTGATTTTTGATACGGGGAATATGGTGAAGCTCCAGTCCTTGAAAGTTCTTCTCCAGTTTTCTGACGGCGTTGCAGTAACTTGTCATAGCCGGGCTCCGGATGTCCCACTCCTTCATCACTTGGTTCACCACTAGGTCTGAGTCACCATAGACCATCAGTCGGCGGATTTCGAGGGAGATCGCCATACGCAAACCGTCCAAAAGGGCTTCGTACTCTGCCTCATTGTTCGAGGTGTCGAAGTGAATCTGGAGCACGTAACTGAGTCAGTTGCCCTTGGGGAAAACTAGGACCACACCAGCCCCTGAGCCATTTAACATCTTGGAGCCATCAAAGAACATCATCCAATGCTCAGGGACACTCGAGGCTCGCTGTTCCTGCTCAATCCATTCGGCCAAGAAATCAACCAGAGCTTGTGACTTGATAGCCTTCTTGGCCTCAAACTTGATGTGCAAAGGTAGGAGCTCGATGGCCCATTTGACCACTCAGCCTGTGGTGTCTCTGTTGTTTAAAATCTCTGATAGGGGAGCATCGCTTATCACCGTGACCGAGTGCCCTGAAAGTAATGAGCCACCTTCTTCGTAGTTAGGTAAATCCCGTACACCAGCTTCTGGTAGTGTGGGTATCTTTGCTTAGAAGGGGTCAGGATTTCAGAAATGTAATACACTAGCCGCTGAATCTTGAAGGCCTTGACTTGCTCCTCATGTTCCACAGTGAGCATGGTGCTAACAACTTGGCTCATGGCCGCACTGTACAAGAGCAAGGGCTCTTGGCTGCCCGGAGCAGCAAGCAGTGGCTGGGTGGAAAGCAGGGTCTTGAGTTCTTGGAACGTGGCCTGCGCTTCAGTCGTCCACTCGAACTTTTCTGATTTCTTCATGAGTCGGTAGAGTGGCAGCGCCTTCTCACCGAGTTGTGAAATGAATCTACTCAGAGCCACAGGGTAACCCGTGAGTTTCTGCACATCATGCAGGCACTGTGGTTGCTTCATTCGGACTATAGTGCCGATCTTTTTTGGTGTTAGCATCGATCCCTTGTTCAGAAATGAGGGAACTAAGTAACTTGCCTGCAGACACCCCGAAAGTACACTTGGCCCGGTTCAGTTTTATCCCGTAGCAACGCAGGTTCACAAAGGTCTCGACGAGGTCTGCCAGGAGGTCAGAACCTTTCCTAGACATGACCACAATGTCATCCATGTAGGCCTCCACGTTCTGACTGATCTGCTTCTGTAAGCACTTCTGGATCATACGCATAAAGGTTGCTCTAGCATTTCTCAGTCCGAATGTCATAGTGACATAACAAAAACACCCGAATGGGGTGATGAACGCAGTTTTTATTTCATCCGGACCATACATTCGGATCTGGTGGTACCCGGAGTATGCATCCAGAAATGATAAATGCTCACACCCCGCAGTAGAGTCGACTATCTGATCTATGCATGGGAGAGGGAAGTGGTCCTTCGGGCAGGTCCGATTGATATGCTTGAAGTCAATACACATTCAGATGGATTTATCCTTCTTAGGCACCAAAACAGCGTTAGCGAGCCACTAGGAGTGGTATATCCCGCGGATGAACTCGGTAGCTAGGAGCCACGTGATTTCCTCACCAATCGCCTTGCGCTTCTCTGTGGAAGAGCGCCGGAGGTGCTCTTTAACAGGCTTCGCCTTCGGGTCGACTCAGAGTCGATGCTCAACCAGTTCCCTGGGAACACCCGGCATGTCGGAAGGCTTCCATGCGAAGATGTCCCAGTTCTCATGGAGGAACTAGATGAGCTCGCTTTCCTATTTACTGTCGATGTGGTGTTGATCAGGGCAGCATCCGGGTCCTCCGGGCGGATGTGAACTTGCTTTGAATCACTGGCCGACTGGAAAGATGATTTCACAGTCGGCTTCTTGCTCTTGAGCAAGACACTCGCATCGACCGTCTCCTTGTACTCATCCAGCTCTGCCAACGCCATCTGTTTGTCGGTAATCCTGGAGCCATTATGTAAGCACTCTTCAGCTATCTTCCGATTCCCCGTGATGGTGATCACGCCATTCGGCCCTGGCATCTTAAGTTTAAGATACACGTAACATGGTCTAGCCATGAATCATGCGTAGGCGGGCCTACCCAGGATGGCGTGATAGGCACTCCGGAAGTCCACCACCTCGAAGGTTAACCTCTCTTTTCTGAAGTTTTTCTCTCCGCCTAATATGATGTCTAGGGCTATTTGTCCAAGTGACTTCGCTTTCTTCCCGGGGATGACCCCATGGAACTACATGCTGCTCCTGCTCAGGTATGACTTCAGAATGCCCATCGCCTCTAGAGTTTCAGCGTAGATGATGTTGAGCCCACTGCTGCCGTCCATGAGGACCTTGCGCAGTCGAACCCCTCCAACAGCAGGATCGACCACCAGCGCCTGCCGCCCAGGGGTCGGTATGTGAGCGGGGTGATCCGACTGGTCGAAGGTGACTGGAGTCTTGGCCCAGTTTAATTATTTAGTGATAGTCGGAACTGCCATGTTGACCTCATGGTTTATAACTTTGAGTCGGCTCTTGCTCTCCACATCAGCAAAGATCATCAGGACTTTCTTGACGTTCGGGTACCCAGAGGTGTTTTTATCCCCGTCGTCATCCTCATCCTTGTCCTTGCCTTCCGAGTGATCCTCCTGCATCTTTTGCTTGAGCAAGCGACACTCCCGGGTGGTGTGCTTCAGTAGAATCAGGTTGCCATCTTCATCCCTCTTCGTGTGTATCTGACAGCGCTGATCAAGGACATCGCTCTTCGGGGGAGCTTTTTTCTTGCCAGCCAATTCCTTTTTCTTCTTCGGTTGGCTCTTGCCCATGCTCTTGCTTTGGCCCGCCAAAGCATCTGCCTTAGCATTGCCGGCTGCCTCAGACTTGTGTTTCTGCTTCTTATTTTTGTGGTTATCCGACTGGTTCACGTCTCCAACCCGACCTTTTCCGCTCCTCAGCCGGTGGTCCTCCTCGCCACTGGCGTACCGATTGGCAATCTCCATCACCTGACTGAGAGTCGGGATCTTAGTCCAGCCGAACTTTAGGGCCAATTCACGATACCTGACACCGGCCTTGAAGGCGCAGAACACCTGGTGCTCGGTGACATTCTCCACCGTGTTGTGCAGAGTGGTCCACCGCTGGATATACTCCCGCAGGGTCTCGTTATGCTTCTGCACGCAGTGCTGCAACTCCGAAAGCCCACCGGGCCGCTTATACGTGCCCTCAAAGGTCTTTATGAAGACTCGGGCGAGGTCGTCCCAACATTATATACTGTCGGGCGGCAGTTGGTTGAGCCTGGCCCTGGCGGACCCCTCCAGCATCAGGGGCAAATGTTTCATGGCCATGTTGTTGTTGCCGCCGCCCATCTAGACAACCACTCGATAATCTTCCAACCAAATCTTCGATTTGCATTCTCTGGTGAACTTACTAATCCCCGTCACCAACCTGAAGTTGTCGGGGATGTCTATGGCCCAAATGTATCGACTGAAGCACTCGGGACCTGAAGGTGCAATCCCACTCGAAGCGTCTGCGTCTAGGCCTTCCCTTAACGCTCGGCCCCTGTCGACCAAGTTTTGAGCAAGAACGGACCTTGTGTTAAACCGAGGGTCACGGAGGTCACCAGGATGGTGCGATGGGCTCGGCCTACGATCGTGTCCATGTGGACACCAATCATCATAGGGCTGGCGCCCGTATGCAACATCTCGTGGAGGGGGCATCCGAACCCGATCGTAATCATCATGTCATCGGGGCGAAATGACCTGGTCGCGTCTTCGCTCTCCATGGTGATCTCTTGAGGTAGAAGGTGCCCGGTGCCTCCTAGAGCCAATAGGATGGTGGGCTGACTGTACGGTCTCGGCGCGCACTGATGTGCTATGGATGAGGTCGCGGGATTGCGACACTGCCGTGTTCTATGATAGAGTTGTCTTCAGGAGGGCTTGGATCTGTCGGATGCCTTCTTCGGCTGCAGAATTTGAGGGTTGAATGGAATTGGCAATCCTGGTAGCCGCCGCCAGGTTTTACAGAGGGCTATTAAGCACCTGGTACTTCCGAGGCCGATCACTCGGGAACAACCGGCGTTTGTGCCGACTGGAACTGGGCTGTTGCTGGGCGCGGTCATCCAACTCCCTCTGCAGCCGCCCCAGGCGATCTCGCTCGGCTAGGGTGGCCAAGAGTGCTGACTCCATGGCCAGTGCCTCGGGAGTCGTCCCGATGATGGGTGTGTGTAGGGCTTGTTTGTTCTTTCGACGGAGCTTGCCTCTCTGCTCCCGAGTGAGAGTTTGCGGGACATACGGCTCATGACGGGGTGAATGATCATCCCCCTGGTTGTCGCCGTTATGCCCGTGCGAAGTGCCTATGTGCCCCTCGCAGGAAGTTGGGCATCCCGGAGCGCCATGTTGATCTGTGCCAGCCATAAGGACTTCGGCTATGGACTCAACGCTTTCACACTCGGACCCACTGATGGAATCCTTATGGAGCTCAGAGAAGAGGTCGAGGGCAGGCTCGTCTGGCTCGAGGACCGCCACATGTTTGGTCGCGGCCTGGGTGGCCATGGCATGCCTGACCCAATGCTGGAGCCGTGAGCGCCTGAAGCGCTTGTGACGGCGCCAAGCGGGAAGGACCGGAGCCACTCGGTACGGGGCCGATGGCTATCGGAGAAAGACTCTGTACGAAGATGCCCGGAAGTGCGTCGCACCACGAATGGGCAACGACTCCACATCCAGCGGGGCTTCGCGGAGCCACGCTGAGTTGTCGGCGATGAAGCTGAGCGCCCCGAAACGGATCTCACCGCCAACCAACATAGCATTCAGGAAATTCCACCAACGCTGCTAAAAATCGCTAGACGCACCACCCCACGGTGGGCGCCAACTGTCGTGGGTATGAGCCTAACAGTGAGTACTAGGGGGTACGAAAGAGGGGCAGAGCCTAGCGGCAGCGTAAGTGCGACACTCGGTCTTAACGAGTTCAGGCCCCTCTCAGAGGAGGTAAAAGCCCTACGTCTTGTGCCCTGAGGCTTGCTTTTCTCTGTGGGTATGTGATTATAGGGGAAGCTGAACCCTGCGACAGAGGGAGAGGGCTGCTTATATAGGAGTGCGTTGCGGCCTCTTCACCACTACATCACTAGGGCATTTATGGTAATAACTACAACAGTTATGAGTGTTTAACCCAGCTATGACTATGGCAGTTACAGGTAACGGTGGCCATAACTATGTTTAAAGCCTAGTTGAAGACCACCCGACCGTTGCTTTCTCCACGCCGTCCTTATGTCTCCTCTGTCCGAGTGATGTCGACCGGTCGACTAGAAGGTAGATGTCCGAGTGTTGTCCGCGTAAGGTTTGAGTGAATCCTTCATGGCGTGCATCCGAATGCGTTAGCGACCCTGGGGTCTCTGAATAATGGTGTGGGCCTTAGGTGGGCCCTAGATGTCCGATCCTTGTCCCTACCAGGGGTAGGTGACCCCATCAGGTTTTACCTTAATAATCTTTAGTAGTTACGGATGCTTGCTAGAGTTCCAATCATAAGTACATGTGATCCAGGAACAAAAAGTATGTTAGCTTAAGCCTCTCCCTCATAAGTATGATAAGTATCACTATCGTGTCATATTCAATTGCCTAGGGACAATCTTTCTCATTATTCTTCCAAAAATAACAGCTAACTTTTATTATCTCGCAAAGCTATCTTTTTATTGACGTAAAATAGTTTTATTTCTAGTTCTTGGTAAAGCGAACATTAGTGTGCGTAGAGTTGTATCGGTGGTCGATAGAACTTGAGAGAATATTAATTCTACTGATCCCCTATACTTGTGGATTATCAAACTCCAGCTAGTCCTACTCCATATCTGCCTCCCAAGAAGGGGTGCAACCCGAGGCCCGATGAGCGTACCACTTACACTATAGGATGTGCCTCCACTGCGCGTATTCCGCGTGGGAAGGGCAAGCATGTAGTTTCTGAGGCCAGATTCACTAGATAGGAGAAGAAGTCGCTGCTGAAGACAGTTGGCAACTTGTTCAAAATGTGTCAGTCCATTTAGAGGTGCCAGGTCAAGGAGGTAAACAGAGGCAAGCTTGAGAGGCATCAGAAGAAGGCCGAGTGTGCAACAGGAGGGGAGCAGAATGTGTCAGGTTCTGAGGATAGAGACACTGAGACCACAACTCAGAATTTTCCTATGGCGGATTAACACTTTGATGATGATGATGACGCTTCGAGCGCGCCACCTCCTATCTAGTTTTTGTTAGCATCACATTTTCCCTTTTTGTTGTCTTGATGACAAATGGGGAGAAGTGTTCTATTTAGGATCATCTGCAGTTGAGGTCACAAGCCTCGTTCTTATTTGGTTGTGTTTTCCTTTGGCTTGTGAGACTTTTATTTACTTTCTGTTGTGTGGTGTGAGCTACCTTATCTTTGTGTGAGACTTGATTTACTTTATGAGACTATGTTATGCTTATTGCTTCATATGTTGGCATATGTCATGTTTACTATTCTTATCTCACATTTTACTTGCTCACCACACCTCTTGCATGTGATCTAGGCACCATATAGTCTTATTCTTTGGATCACATGTCAAGCTCTTATGCAATGAGTTTTATTTTTATTGGTTTGCACTCAATTCATTGCATATGTCTATTGATCTAGGGGAAGCCTATTATGTGTATGCTTAGTGCATAATCAAGCATATCTTTTATATCTAGCACACATCTAGGGGGAGTTCTCACGATCAATAGTTGTGGCATGGCTAGTCATATTGATTATATGTTTTTGCCGTGTCCTAACCACATTGTCATCAATGCACCAAAAAGAGGGAGATTGAAAGTGCATGTGCCACCTAATTGTATTTTGGTGAGTTGAAAATGTGGTTAGTGGAACTAATATAGGTTGCTACAAGTTTATCTCTAGATATTGGTTCCATGAAGATCATGTTGAAGTTGTGAGACCCCACCCCCACACATTTCAAAACGATCAAAGGCGTGGTTTTCCTGACGACTCGAAGGTTTTCGTTTTGGTTTGATTTGAGTCATAGGAAAAACCGCACTATTAAGAGGGGTCATCGTGGATGAATATCATGTGGGAACACATCAAAACATATACACCAGCCCTCCCACACCTACCATATATATTCCTTGTGTAGCATGCTTTGCCGAGGTATCCTTGGAGTTTCTACAGAAACTTACTGGATACCCCGTGTGCACGGGGTCTTTGTGTAAGGGAACGCAACAGAAAACAAAAAATTTCCGACCTATGCACCAGCCCAGGACCACTATGAAGATGCATACAAGGTTTGATCAGATCGTTACCAACTCGTAGCGCAGCGAAAGTAGAGTTGGCGAAGATCATCGGTGCAGATCCCCGCAGCTAGGATTTTACAACCTCCCAACTGCGAGGATGTTCTCCCTCGGATAGCCCCTCGAACGGTCCCTCGGACAGCCCTTCGGGAGGCCGTCGGACAGAACCTTGGACAGAACCTCGATGTGTCTCTCAAACTAAGATCAAAACTATGACCTCTCTACTAGGTTGCACACATCCGGTGTCAACTATCCGATACGGCTTCGCCGTCCAGAACTAGGCCCTACCAAAGACTAGATAGCCTTTCAGCATACGAAACTATTTCATGGGGAGAGATCATTGCATGGCATGCGTTGAGTGAGAACTTAGAAGAAATGGAGAGCCCTCTCACTACAGGAATCAGCTTATTTGCCGTCTGCCATGGCAGACGGCAAAGCTCTTTGCCGTCCACCCCCGACGGCAAACCTGCCCGGCAAAGAGAGCGACAGTAAATAGGTTCTTTGCCGTCTGCTTCCGCAAAGTGGACGGCAAAGGACCTTTACCGTCAGTGGCGGACGGCAAAGAACATGGATGGCAAAAACCATGCGTCAACCATGTTAGGTGGCTAACGGCAGCCTTTGCCGTCCGTTAGCTGACGGCAAAGCTGCACAGTCCTTTGACGTCTGCTTTTTTACGTCAGCAATCGCGTCAGCAGACCCATCCGTTTGCCGTCTGCCACGGACGGCAAACTGACCAAATGGGTCAGCTCCCAAGTTACACAGGTTGCTGCCACGTGGCTTCTTTACCGTCGGCGGCGGACGGCAAAGGTCCCTTTGCCGTCGGTGGCGGACGGCAAAGTGCCTGTATTGTTGCTGTTTTTTTTCTGTTTTCTGTTATATCCCTGCATTTTCAAAAGATATATATGATATATATAGTTTCAACATCAAACATAGCCCATGTATCAAACATCTAGCAGTCCATCAATGCAACAGAACACATAGGGTATTAAAAGATCCAATGCATACATAGTTTCATGGAGTTCATCCATATATACATACATAGTTTCACATTGTTCATCAATACAAATGAAAACAAGAACTAAACACTAGCAGTCCATCAATGCTGCTTCCATGAAGTGAATCAAACCTGCAAAAATGGGAGTAAGAAAGTTAGAAGAAGAAGAAGACTAGAAGAAGAAGAAGAAGAAGAAGAGAAGAAGAAGAAGAAAGAAGAAGAAGAAGAGACTGAAGAGAAGAAGACTAGAAGAAGAATACTGAAGAAGAAGAAGAAGAAGAAGAAGAAGAAGACTACTAGAGAAGAAGAAGAAGAAGTCTAGAAGAAGAAAGAAGAAGAAGAGAAGACGAAGAATAAGAAGAAGAATTTTCTTCTTCTTCTTCTTTTCTCATCTTTCTTCTTCTCTTCTATCTTTTTTACCCTTTCCTCTCATCTCATTTTCTTCTTTTATCTTTATTTTTCTTCTCTTTCTTCTTCTATTCTTTCTTTTTCTCCTCTTTCTTGTTTTCTTCTTCTTTATTCCTTATTTGTGTATTTTAGAGCTAACATACGTAATTATGCAATTTTTTAGCCAAATTAGCTTATTATGTCAATTTGGAGGAAAATATGGTAAGTATAGGTCATTTTTGTGCTAACCTAGGTGATGATGCCCTTTTTGAGCCAAATTACATAAGTATAGCTCATTTTTTATCTAACTTAGGTGATTATATCATTTAGGAGGAAAATAAGCTAAGTATGCATTTGTTAAGCAAAACACCAAAGAAAACTTACCCTCATCACAACAAATGCGATGAAGATCGCAACTAAGGTAACAATTGATCCAACGGCATAATGATACCAAGCCTCATTATCAATGGAATATTTTCTAATCTTCTTAATCTTCAAGCGCATTGCATTCATCTTCATCTTGTGACCATCGACGACATCGGCAACATACAACTCCAATTTCATCTTCTCTTCTTCAATTCTTTTAATTTTTTCTTTCAAATACTCATTTTCTTTTTCAACTAACATACCTCCTAGATAAAAATATCTCTATGTCAACTTGATGGCCATAATTGTCATAAAAGCGAAATGCAACAAATAGTTATAAAAGAGAATATACCACATCTGAATCATAAACCGGGCGAGGACCGACAGGGACGGATATCAAGACCATGGCACTATGTATAACAAACAATCATACAAAGTAAGAAAAATATACAAGTAACTATATAAATCATACAATCATACAAGTAACTATATAAATCAAGTACAACATAAAAAAATTGAATACCTAATAATAATCTTGATCGTCGGGTTCAATAAATGCTCCAGGATCAATAAATGCATCATCATCATCACTATCATCAATGAAGTGCTCATCGGGTTCAGCGGCATCAACATGTGGAAGGCCACCTTTACGTAATCGGTCAAGCATTGACAAGTCATCCGGAGCAGTAACCTCTTCTTGTTCAGGCTCTTCTTGTTCCGGCTCAGGGGTGAAGTCGGGTTCACTGTCGCTGTCTACTTCAATGTTCTGGTGTGAAGTAGAGCATTTCTTGAAGCGTTTTTTGGAAAGACGTGTTTCTTGGAAGAATTCACCTTCATATGTGTCTGGGTTAATGTGAGGTTCATAATCCTCTTCATTGGGGGGAGGTGGTCTAACACGTGGCGGCACTTCATAAACGACATCCCAACCATTCAGATTTGGATCAGTTTGGCAGGCCCACGGTAGATAGAAAACTTGGGTCGCCTGTTGAGCCGTAATATAGACACCGGGAACATCTAAATGGGTGCTTTGTTTGATTTCGACTAGCCCTATATGTTCATGAGTCCTTCTAGTCTCCTTCGGCTGGAACTAGTAACATTTGAAGACTACGACGTTCGGTGCGTTTTGACCATAGAATAGAGGTTCATAAATTGCTTCAACTCTCCCATAATACTCGATACCTCCATCGCCGATAGCAGAGACACAATAATTTGTAGACTTTTGGTCGGCCATAGATAGCTCTTTCCCATAGGTATGAAAGCGATACCCGTTGATGTCGTATTTGTCAAATGAACGGACCTTAAAGTTAAAACCATTAGCGACTTGTCTCAATTCGGCGTCCATAGACTCTGAATTAGCCTACAAGTTTAATACGAAAGGATTGTTCCATTAGCCGCAAATTAGATGAAGAAATGAGAATGGTCTAATGGAAATTACCGTTTGTTTGAACCAAGAGATGAAATCGGGAAAGCCGCCTCCTTGCTTTGCCAGAAGCTCATACTCTTTGATGGATTCCTTTTGGATCACCGCTCCATCCGAGAATTTGGCGACGTATCGACTGTATCAAAAAATATCCGGGAATAAGAGCAGTTCAAAGGAATTAGAAGTTGCGAAACAATGTACCGCAAGAACTTACTCGATGTACGACCGCACTTCTGTTAGGTTGGTGAAGATATACAACGAAATGGTCCGCCATTCTTCGACATCCAACGATATTGGTTTCGAAGCACCGGCTGGTGCGAGACTCCCTTTGAATAGGCTAAGGTTGGACCCACCTTCTTTATGGTCGCCAGCATTGTACCGAGGCTTCGGATTATGCAAATGACGATTTTTGGCTTCGTAGTGTGCTGTCATGAAGTTTGTCGCCTCCTCAGTAATGAATGCCTCGGCCATCGATGCTTCAATTCTACGTTTATTTTTACATTTTGCTTGGAGCGTCTTTTGCATCCTCTCAGTTGCATAGCACCAATGATTTTGCATGGGCCCCCCAATCTTGCCTCGGTAGGGAGATGCAAAATCAAGTATTGCATTGGATTAAAGAAGCCCGGTGGAAAGATCTTCTCTAACTTGCAGATCAACTCCGGCGCCAACTCTTCCATTTCTTCTAGCACGGCAGGCGATAGTTCTTTCGCACAAAGAACATGGAAGAAATAGCTCAGCTCTGCCAGTACTAGTCATTCATCCTCAGGGATGAAGCCACGCAACATCAGCGGCATTACCCGCTCAATCCATATGTGCCAATCATGACTCTTGAGACCAAATATTTTCAATTTGTCAAGACTCGCTCCCCTCTTTAGATTCGCTGCATACCCATCGGGGAACATCAACTGCATTTTCACCCACAAGATAATTTCCCTCATAGCTGGCCTTCCAAGATTGAACCATGCCTTTGGCTTCGTCCAGTTCTGCTTTCCTTTTGGTTCTTGCATGTTTTGTAACGGTCTATGACATAGTGCCTCCTGATTGACTCTAGCCTTAGTATTATCCTTTGACTTCCCCTCTATGCCAAACAATGTACCAAAAAGTGCCTTGGCGATATTCTTTTCAGTGTGCATCACGTCGATGTTGTGTGTGCAAAGGAGGTCTTTGAAGTAAGGCAGATCCCACAAGCATGTCTTGTGAGTCCAGGCGTGTTTCGAATTATACCCCTTGAAATACCCTGGACGCTCTGGATCTGGCTCGAGAGCGTTTAACTGATCCAAGGTCTCTTGGCCTGTCAACGGAGGTGGTGCAGAGTTTTTGACAACTCTACCTTTCATGATGTTCTTCTTGTCTTTCCTGAACTTATGGCGAGGATCCAGGAACTGTCTATGCAAGTCGAAGCATGAAAACTTGCGACCCACCTGCAGCCAACGAAACTCAAGAGCTGCCTTGCATGTGGGGTGCGGGAACCTTCCATGCACACACCAGACAACGAATAGCGCATACGCCGGCAAGTCATGCGTCGAGTACATGTACCAGACACGCATTATGAAGTTCTGTTTGTTAAAGGCGTCGTATGTCTTGAACCCATTATCCCAAGCTTCTTGCAATTCTTCCTTAAGTGGCTGCATGTACACATTCATATTCTTCCCCGGATAGTTCGGCCCTGGAATTATCAACGTCAGGAAAATGTTATTTCTTTGCATAATCTGTCCGGGGGGGAGATTGAGTGGAAAGACAAATACGGGCCAAGAACTGTATTGGGTTGCCGTCAGACCAAACACACTGAACCCATCCGTGCTGATGCCGACTCGAGGATGCCTTGGATCTGCCGCTTTTTTTGCATATAATGCATCGAAGCGCTTCCACGCTTCACCATCCGATGTGTGTACCATCATCAGATTCCCATCTGCATTTAGTTTGGTTCTTTTGCCCGTTTTGTGCCATATCATCTGTCTGGCCGTCTCTTCGACCATGAAAAGACATTGAAGTCTTGGTACGATTGGCATATATCAAAGAACATTAACCAGAATTTTTGTCTGCGTCTTCTCACCCATACCGTTGTCTACCACAATATACCTGGAAGACTTGCAAATGGGACAATAGTTCAATTCCACATACTCAAGCCTAAATAAGGCACATCCTTTCCCACAGGCATGTATCTTCTCATAGGGCATCTTAAGAGCACGGAATATTTTGTTTGACTGGTACAGGTTTGCAGGCAGTACATGGCCTTTGGGTAGAAAGCGTCCAAATACTGTCATCATCGCGTCGTAGCATTCTCTGCCCAAGTTGAATTGAGCCTTCAGAGCCATTATTTGTGAGATGGCATCCAGCTGACAAAGCTCAGTGTGCTCGTGAAGAGGACGTTTTGAAGACTCCAACATTTCATTGAAGGCCTTTGCAGATTCCTCCATCTCTTTGTCTGAATCCCGAGCATCATCAAAGTTTTGCACCATGTCTTCCATCCTGGTACCATGCTCGTCGGTGCGATGACGAACCACCTCAGCTCTGGCACGTTGGGCAGACTCACCATGAAATGTCCACACTGTATAAACAGGCGTAAAACCACTCTTCTGTAGGTGTTTGCCCATTTCATCATATGTCCTCTTTTCCCAATTGTTGCACCGGACACAGGGGCACCAGTTTTTCCTTTGGCCATTTGCAAATGCGGCTTTCACAAACCCCTTGGTTTTTGTTAACCATTCATTGGTAATCTCTTTTTGACTAGTGCGACCGGTGTACATCCACGCACGATCACTCATCTTGCTTAGCTACTGGACAGACAAGAAATATATATAATTCAGCATGTATATTCATCAGTTAATCTAGTTTGTCAATTTTATTACGTCCATGCAACCTACACTCTAATAGGTAAAGAGAGGTCCTAATCCCACCCAGGTATGTGTAGATTGAGTACGTTCTCCATGCTCTACCCCATTCCGAGACAAAATTTTGGCAGCACCTCCCCGCTGTTCTCCTGATACACGTCTCGGCAAAAAGCCAAGAGAATGTGCATCCGGAGAACAACAGGGAGGCGCTGACAAAATTTTGTCTCGAAATGGGGTAGAGCATGGAGAACGTACTCAATCTACACATACTCGGTCTGTCCGTGGAAATCGCTGGACAATCCGAATGAGTTACGGTGATAAATATGCAACTGAATGCATATTTATCGATGCAACCCTTTCGGACGGGAGATGCATACTGGTTACGCGACTGTAGTTACCTAGCTAGTGTCATCGGCACGAAGGCCGGAACAGAGCAAATAATTAAGGGGGAGGAGGAGATGTCATTTGTGCTCACCCACGAATGCAGGGGCGGAGCTCATCGAACACCAGACCCTCGCAGCGACGAAACAACTGCACATTGAAATCAAAAGATGAGTAACATAGCATTATTGTTTTTGCCATCAACCTAACTAAAATTAAACTAAACTAAGCCTAAACTAAAGTAAATCTAAAAAATAGAAAAAAGAAGAAAAAAAGGAGAGAGGGCAGCGATGGAGCTCACCAGAGAGAGGGCAGCGGTGGCGACGGGCAGCGGTCGAGGAGGAGGGCGGGGCGGCGGTGGCAACCGAACGGCGGTGGAGGAGGAGGGCGGGGCGGGGCTGCCTGGGGCGACGGGGGCGGGGGCAACGGGGTTTCGGGGCGGGAGGGTGGGGGCGGGGGGCGCCGCGCGGCGGCGGGGTTGACGGGGGCGGCGGGCGGTGGGCGACGGGCCGGCTGGGGCGGGGGGTGTCGGGCGACGGGGCAGCAAGGGCGACGGGACGGCGGGAGCGGGGGGCTCCGGGGCAGGGAGGGGTGGTGGGTGGCGCGGTGCTGGCGGCGGGCGGCAGGGCGACGGGAAACTGCGGGGGGGCGGGGGGCTCCGGGGCAGGGAGGATGGTGGGGCGGCGGCGGCGATGCGGGAGCGGGGGCGCGCGGGTGAAGAGAGAGGGGAAGAGTGAGGGGTGGGGGGAGAGAGGGAGGGGTGGCCGTTAGAGGCCGTTAGTGGGCACGTTCTTTGCCGTCCGCTAGCGGACGGCAAAGAGGGGGGGCTGGGGTGGGCCGTTAGGGTTTGGGCCTCCACTGGACCGCACCCACCTCTTTGCCGTCCGCCAGCGGATAGCAAAGAACTGGCTGATGGCAAATAGGGTCTTTGCCGTCAACCCTTTCTTTGCCGTTCATTTTCTGGAAGCAGACGGCAAAGACCCTCTTTGCCATCCGCAAGCGGACGGCAAAGATCTGATTGATGGCAAATTCTCTGTTTCCAGTAGTGTCTCCACCTCTATTTATAGTGGGAGGCAAGGGGTAGAGGCCATGAGAAAATACCAAGAAACCCTTTGAATATTTTTCACCATAAAGCCACAAAAGGGGGGCAAGTGGAGCTCCATGGAGGAGCACCTACTTGGGCCAGCCACCATGTGTGGGCTTCCCCAAAGGGGGTCCAATCACCACATGACATCTCATTTGACTTTGGGGGAAAAGCCCCAAAAGGTGGCTTTCCAGAAAGGCACCAAAAGGGTGTTATACCCTAATAGTGTTTCCACTATCCACTCCACTATTCATGACAACTTTTCATGAAATATTTTTCAGCGTCCGGTTAATCCGAAAATTTTCCGGAAGGTCCCGAACATTTCTGGCACCCCCTAAAATAATTCTGGACGCGTTCCAGAACATTTTTTATATGAAGTTTTGTCTCCGAAACATTTCTGGTTTTCTCTCTGAAACTTTTCTGTTGTCTCCTAAACTTTTTCGGCAACAATCTCTTGGACTCCCTATCTATTACTTAGTAGATATATGACCCTTAAGTGTGTGACCCTGTAGGTTCAGTGAAGTATAGACATGACCGGAACTCTTTTCGATCAATGATCAATAGCGGAACCGTGGGCATCCATATTGATCCCTATACCCACACGAATGAATATTCGAGCGAACCTGTAATTACCGAATGTTGTTGCTGTTGCTTCGCGATATGTTACAAATACCCGAGGTGAGATTTAATGGCATCCCTATGAAACGACAACAACTTTGTTCACCATGCCAGTTTCCTCGTTACTGGTTTTGTTCTCTTTTCTTGTTCCCGCCTCGGCATCCCCGTGATCAAATCACGCTGTGTCTGGCCAGACGATGATGGATACCATAACACCAAGAGGGCCCAAAGAATATCTCTCCATCGTTGAAGGAGCAAATCCCAATCTAGAGCTATCATGTCCCTTGTCATACTTTTTCATGAACCCGAAAGCCGCCGTAATAGACACCCTGTTACAGATGACGTTTAACAAACCCCAAAGTTCATGAAGCAAGCATGAAGAAACTTGATACTCTCATGGTCTAAGAAATTATGCAAACTCTAACTTTATTTATGTTATTAATCATTAACTTGTGACGAATGTATCTCATAACATAACATCAATTTGGGTCGATTTAACACAAGTGTTCATCTAACATTGTGTCCTCAAAATTGCTGGCATAGTCATGCCCATGATCAGGAAAACGTGACCATCATGCAACACTTGAGCTAGTCTTAGATGCATGACTAGGAATACATTTTACCGTTTATTATTCCACATGTGCATATGGGTTTCCCTCTGAGACTTTATGGATATACGGACTCAAGGACCATTGTAGTTATAGCATGGAAAATAAACATAATTACGAACTTGGAGATAAATAATAGCTGTTATTATTGCCTCTAGGGCATATCTCCTACACTTTGACCCCGTGCGCACGGGGTGGTGAGTAACTTTCCGGACACCCTGTGGGCACGGGGTCTTTGACCCCCGTGCGCACGGGGTGCCACGAAACTTTCTAGACACCTAGTGGTTCATCATAGGTACAATGGGGTTGTGAAGCGATACATTCGTAGGGTAGCATCATCCAAGGCTATGCCACCGAAGAGTGCGTGAAGTTTTGCACGGTTTACATGCCTGATAAAAAACCTATGGGTGTGCCTATTTCACGCAACACTGGGAGGTTCAATGGTGAAGGCATGTATGCGGAACGGCGGATTTACATGTCTACAGTGATATACCAAAACGATCAAATGACTATGATACAGCACATATTGTGATGTTGCAACAACTGACTGTGGTGCAGCCTTACGTTGCGATGCACATGAGAAAGTTAAAAAGGAGAACCCAAAAAAGGGAGAACATGCGCTCTTGAAAGAGCACAACGCAAAGTTCTCCAAGTGGCTAAAGGACTACTGGTATGAAAGGAGCCCGATAAATAAGGAAGAAGAGACGGTGTTCATGTTGTCACAAGAACCCTCTAGCAATGTCGTGACATTTCAAGCAAATGATATCAATGGATACAATCTATACGTACATACCAGAACAGTGGTGTAATGATGGAGTCTAGAACTGGTAACTGTAAATCTAGATACTATGGCATGATCTAAGAGATTTGGGAACTGGACTATATCGTGATAACGATCCTCATGTTTCATATCAGATGGGCGAAAGATGTCACTACCATGATTTTACCTGCAGCGACCCCTATCCAGTCAAAGCAATCAATGCCAAAGATGAGCCATGGGTTTTAGCTAAACAAATCGCTCAAGTGTTCTACATAATTGACCCAAAGGCAAAGAAGCGCCACATCGTTAGGAGTGGGAAAATGAGTATTGTTGGAGTCCATGGTGTAGTTGACGAAGAGGACTATGACTAATTCGATGACCCAGACACCGAGCCACAAGATGTTGATGAACGCCCGAGCAAAAGGAGCACATCTACTAAGGATGCACATCCCTACATAAGACACAGTCACGCCGAAGGACTGACTTATACCAGCAGGAATGTCAAGACTACTATTGAGAATATTGTATGCCATTTACTACTTCTGCTGGAAGACCAAATCTCAAAGTGCACATTTTTTTAATAATATTAATTATCTTCAATACATGTGTGTATGTGTATGTGCTATAATGTTGACCCTAAACGAAAAACTCTAACCCTAACCCTAAAACGACAAACTCTGACCCTAAACAACAAACCCCTAACCCTTAACTACAAATCCTAACCCTAAAATGACAAAATCTGACAGTAAACAACAAACCCTAACCCTAAAACTAACCCTAGCAAACACCATAATCTAAGCCTGAAACTACCCTAAAATAAAGCCTAACTTAATTCCCTAACCCTAAAATACACATCAGTGATGGGCGGTAGTCGACCGCCCATCATGGAGAGTCTCCAGTGACGAGGGCTGGTATCAGGCCCGTCACCGGTGCTGACGCCCATCACTGGTGACCCTTCCCATATATAAAGCACCGTCCACCAAGCCTCGCGCGTTTGCCCCGCAAATCAGCATCAAGACCCATCTCCCAGCGCTTCCGCCACCCGCGCTGCCGCATCCCCTCGGCCCTGCCGCCGCAACCTGTACTCCCAACCATGCGCCCGCGCCGCCGCATCCCATGTGCCCCACCGCCGGCCACCTCCTCATCCCGGACCCCGAGCACCACCGGCCTCCTCCTCTTCCCGGACCCCGAGCACTACCGACCTCCTCTACTTCCCCCACCCCGAGCACCGCTGGCCTCCTCCCCTCTCTGTTTTCTATTTTGTTAATTAGGGTTAGGATTGTCTTAATTAGGGTCAATTGTTCTAGCTTAATATTATGGTCAATTTGTTGTTAGAATTGATTGTGTGACTTGGTACTTGAATAACTCTTGTGCTCTGTGTTACCCAGCCATCGAGCCGTGGTGGGTCTGGGTTGTGGTGGTGGTCATCCGTACATCGAGCGAGGAGGTGGAGGTGGTGATGGTGGTGGTGAGGGGTGCCTAGAGGAGATGTGGAAAGGAAAGGGGTGCCGAGGCCGTTAGGCGCCGCAAATGTTGTGGATCGATGTGTTTGTGTACAGAAAAATATAGTGGATGTACTTCTGTATGAAAAAAAATACTGGTGTTGCTGTGTTGATGTTGTGTCGACGATATGTATGCAAAAAATATTGGTGTACAGAAAAATATAGTGGATGTACTTCTGTATAAAAAAAATATTGGTGTTGCTGTGTTGATGTTGTGTCGATGTACTTCCCGCCGGTCGCTCGCGTACGATGCGCTGTATCACGGGACCACCCGCCGTACATGCAACCTAGGCACCGCTTTGCTGGAAGCGGTCACCGGCGATGCTGCAACCTTCATCAGTGGATGCTACAACCTGCGGGAGCTGCAAGCAGTGACGACGAGCCAGCAGCGATGCTGCAACCGGGAGGTAGGAATGCTTCAACGGCGAGCCCGAAAAGCTTCAACAGTGATGATGTTTTTTTTTCTCCGACCAGTGGGGCGAGCTATTGGTGTTTCAACAGCGGCGGGTGGTGGAGCTGGGAACGGCGTGCCCCCATACTGCAACCACGGGGCGGGAGCTGCAATGGAGGTGCCCGCGTGCAGCACGACAACGACGAGCTGCTACCGGGAGGGGTCGCGCGCTCGAAGCCGCTGACAGAGACGACAAAGTGAGGAGCTGCTGCACGCCGGAGACGAGAGTCAGGCAGAGTCGAGAGACAGAGAGGAAGAAGGCGTGCAGGAAGGATAGAAAAGAAGATCTGACGGTCACGCATTAAGCAAATCAAGGGCTGGCGTTGGACCGGCCAAAAATTTCGGCCGGCCGATCTGCGCCTATCACCCGCAAATCTATGGCAGAGTTTTATGTGTTTGGAAACTTGGGCCTCTAGTGGAGCAACCCACCAGCCTGTTATGCACCAAGTCCTTCCACTTAACGTTAAAGTTTGTCTAAAAAAAAACTTAACATTAAAGTGGGCACTTATCCCCACACCCCTAATTATATAAAGAGGAGAACATCCCATTATACGTACAGTTGATGAATGATTACTAAAGAGAGCTCTACCCCTACTTCTCTATGTCAATTTTACATTTTGTACCCTGGCGCTTGATCGACTACTTCGTCTACGCAGCTCCTGCTCCGCAACCCTTAGACCGTAGCTCAGATGGTTAGGTTCTTTGTGGTGGAACCAATCCATCAGGGTTCAAGTCCTAAACTTGGCACAGTGCTCGCATTTTTTTGTATTTATTTCAGGCTTTCCGGCGATGTTTGTTCAGTGAGAGGAGACATTCTCGTCGATTACAGAGGCGCCTGTGATGACTTCGTCAATCTCAGGATGATGTGCCGGTTCAATCTCTCGGAGGTGCTCATAGGGAGAGGATATGCGTGCGTGCGTAAATAGGGGTGACTCTATGTGCGTATATGAGTGTCTGCGTATGTACTTTGTTAAAAAAAAAACACCTGCTCGGCAACTCTTGGACCGGACTCGCTAGCTCCAACAACTCTCCTTCGAGCCTGCATCAAGCAGGCTTTCGTCGATCGTCGCGGAGGTATGGATCCTTATTTTATTTTTTTTGTAAAAATGGTTTCCCAATCTTGATATGTATCCATTTTTGTGATTTCATTTTTTTTTTGGTTAATTTTTTGCCTACGGTGTAGATTTTCCTGGTGAGATCATGACGGACTTGGTGTCGTCGGCCAATGTCGGTCGGTCTCGCTTTCATGAGGAATTTGTTGACTGCACTGTAGGGTGCACACACGCTCTCGATGAGCACGACACCGCCACGATGAACCCGATGTGCACGTGTCGTCTCCAAACTCTCCATGTTCGTGCCGTCCCAACGACGTACGAACAAACGATTTCGTCTTCCCGAGCTCGCCGCCGGGCGCACCACCGCAGTGCACTAACTGTACGCCTCCGACCCTGATGGTCGTAGCCCGCGCCATGCTGCCGCCGTGCGCGCTGCTGCTGAGGCGTGCGTACCAGCCTTGCCTCGGATCTGACGTTCGCGCGCATCCCGCCATACGCCGCTGTGAGCCACCGCGCCCACGCATCGGCTGCGCCGCCCGCTTGGTCGTTCAGGTACTCACGCGCCTCGTACCCATGTGCTCCGCGCTGCGCTGGCCTGCCAACGTGCTGCGCGCTGTCGCCAAGCTCGCCGTCCACGCCCACTGGCCACCGCGCGCACGCCGCCACGACTCGTCTGGCAGCCGCCTCACACCACGGCCCTGCTGGCCGCGTATGCCGTCGCGTCGCGCCAGCTCGCACGCTGGCCGCCTCCGCGTCGCATCGTCGCCGGCCCTGCTGGCCGAGCCCCGGCCACCGCGCACGCCGTCGCTGGTCTCTGACCACGCTTGCCGTCGGGCACCGCTACCGTGCACCCACGCGGGTGACGCGCCAAGCCCCGGCTCCTGGCCACGCGCAGGCGCTTGCCCGCCGTCGCCCCAGTGTTCCGGCAGCTGGGAAACCTTGCTTCGCCCACCTGGTTGGGCAGTGTGGAGGTGGGCCGGGCCGGCCTGCTAGCTGCTCGGCCACAGATGGGCCTAGGCTATGTGGCACCTTCGTAAAAAAAGAGTGGTGGCCGCTAAGTTTTAAATGGGCCGTGACACCAATATCGGCCTGCTGCTGGAACGGCTGGGCTGGGTGTGCATTTTCGCATTTTAGCCCCTTTCTGTTTTATTTACGCGTACTTTTATTCCTGCTGAATTATTTACGCCTAAGTCCCCAGAACTGTCTGTTATAGCTAAGAATGCATGTTTAGGCTAAAAAGAGCCTCAGGAATTTGATTTTAGGGCCGATTTTTACATTTAAGACACGCTTAACATGCTACCTCAATGTACATCCTTTATTATATGTTTTTACTGTTGTATATTAATTGTTTATTATTTTTAATTGTTAAGTCATGCATATTTTAGCATGTTATAAATATCGAAACATCATTTTGATGAATAAAATGTATCACCATCGCTTTTACGTCATGGATTACCCGATGTAATCCCCTAGGGGAAGTAGCGTAGAAAAGCATCATGCATGGTACACATTAACCAGAGATGAGAAACTTGAGTTTCTGCAATTCCTAGAATCTATTTGCTTCCCAGATGGATTTGCTGCAAATATATCAAAAGGTATAAGTAAAGATGGGAAAATAATTGGGCTGAAGACACACGACTACCATATTCTTCTTCAGAGAATACTCCCGATTGGAATGCGAGGATTTCTGCACAAAGATATCTGTGATGCACTTCTGCAGCTCGGTAGTTTTTTTCGCCAATTATGCTCCAAGACATTGAAGCTGGATATCTTGGATAAGTTGGAACAACAAATAGTAATTGTGTTGTGCAAACTAGAAATGATTCTCCCACCTGCATTCTTTGATATCAGCGTGCACTTAGCAGTGCATCTACCACAACAAGCAAGGCTTGGAGGTCTTGTACAATACAGATGGATGTTCTTCATTGAAAGGTAGCTTGTTCTTCATCACATCAGTCCTTCCACCTTTCTTCAGTTCTATTAGTGTGTAAAAATGTGTTGTAGTAAGAAAATTTGGGCTGCAGGTTCCTTGGTACTTTGAAAGGCATGGTGAGCAATAGGGCACACCCAGAGGGTTCAATTGCTGAAGCTTATGTTATGAAGGAGTGCTCAACATTCTGCTCCATGTATCTACATGGAATTGAGACAAGGTTCAATAGACAAGAGCGGAATTTTGATGGGGAGAGACAACCACTTGATCGTTTCTCGGTATTCTCAACTAGTTTCCGTGCTTTTGGCCATAGGGATGACCTTATGTTAACACAAGATCAGTATGATTCTTTGTCTTGGTATGTGCTAAATAATTGTGAGGAACTACAAGAATACCTATAGTAAGTATACATGTTATAAACTTTAAGTTATAATTATACATCCTCAACTAGTTAGAAACTCATCCCTCGACATTTCTTTCTAGTGAGCATGAGGATGCCCTACTGGCTGAAGGTGTGGATAATATTGAAAATAGGCAACATGAACAGTTTGGTTCATGGCTGCGCCAAAGAGTAAGTCCATGCTATTACTCGAGTTAACTTGCAATAACTTGCAATGGCTTCGCCAATCATGCTACAACAATCCAGGCAATGGCTTCCATGAGTCAACTTGCATTACTTGTGGCATTTAGGTGATCAATCTGCACAACCAAGGAGCATCCCTAGTGTCTGACTGTTTGTATGCATTGGAAATTGGACCGCATAAGAGAGTACACAAATTCTCAGGATGCATTGTTGGTGGTGTTAGATTCTTGACGAAGGAACGTGAAGAGGGTCGTAAAAGTCAGACTAGTGGTTTATGCACAGAGGGCCAACATAAGGGGCAAAATATCACATATTATGGTATTCTTAAAAATATATATGTCCTGGATTACCCCAATGATCGACATGTTGCTTTATTTGAGTGTGAATGGTATGATTTAGAGAGTAACGAGCCTGTGAGGATCGATGACGACTTTGTTAGTGTTAATATAGGAAGCAAGTGGTACCAAGATGACTCCTTTGTACTGGCTAGTCAAGTGAGCCAAGTCTTCTATGTACGTGATACAAAATTGAAGGGAGATTGGCTAGTTGTGCAGAAGGCTCCGCATCGTCATCTTTTTGATCCAGAGGTTTGGAATCAAGTCAATGAAGATGATGCTAGCGAAGATATTGCATTTCAAGAGGAGGAAGCTACCAATGTTTCCATAGATGAAACTTTTGAAGGCAATATCTCGTGTCGACATGATGTTGCACTAGAAATTGTTACTGATCCAAAAGAGTTGGCATCTTTGAAGGAGAGCCATGTCTCTCAAGATAATTTTGAAGAGGAACCAGAGTAGTAGAATAATTATGTGTTGTATCGGGTTATATGTCTCCTATTTCAGGTTATGTTGGACTACATGTGTCCCGTTTCAGGTTATATTAGAATAATGGTGTCCTGTTTCAGTGTATATCAGACTATATGTATCCTGTTTCAGGTTATATCAGACTATATGTCTCTTGTTTTAGGTTATATTAGACTATATGTGTCCTGTTTCAGGTTATTTCGGATTACTATTGATACTTATGATTTATTTCTGTTGCCACAACATATCTAATTATTATGTAACTCGTGGTTTATTTCTATTGACGTAGCAAATCTAATTTCCCTTTCTTCCTTATATAAACAATCTGGGTATTGTTCCATTCTTTTAATTCTATGGCAGATGGGACCTGGACGAACAGTTCGGCCACCAAGAAATGCCCCACAATCTCAAGGACAACATTCTGGGAGTACCTCAGCATCAAAATCTAGGAAGGTGCGTGGGATAAATAAGGGAAAGGGCTTGGAGTGTTTGATCAAAAGGGCAGGTCATCCACTAAACTTGACCATTTCCGAAGAGAGAAGACCTATTGGAGAAAACAATGAACTACTTTCTAGAGAGATTGGACTTCTTACATGGTACCATGCACCTATCCAACGTGCTGGGTGGCATAGTCTTACTTAGGATGATAAGGAGCCGTTGTATGAACTTCTAAAGGTATGTAAGATTATCAAACTTTGTAGCTTCGAACATGTATAGTTTTAACTTTGAGTTCTTTCTTCGTAGCTTAAGTTCAATCTTGATTTCACCCAAGATCATATCAAAGGCTGTGTGGATCTGCTATTCTCTTCAAGCTACAAAAGTTTCCATCACAAGTGTTATGAACATTATGTAAAATCTGGTGATTATGCTAAAAGCAATCCATATTCTCCCCTTATTGATAATAGAGTTGGAGACTGGATTTGGCTCTGTGATCATTTTGAAACAGAAGAATTTAAGGTATGGTAGTCTTTGAATGGATGTCAATAGTTTTGCATCTATCTTTATCACTCAACCCTGCCTTATTTGTTCACAAAAAACTACCATATGCAGAAACGGTCCACAATTGGGAAGGCTAACCGCTCAAACCTACCTTATGTTCACAAGAAGGGAACAAAGTCATTTGTAGCGGTTCAACATGAATTAGTAAGTCACTATTACTTATCTTTATCTTGTGTCACAATTGTGGTGAAAGCAGAATATCGAAACTTGTAGCTATTTTATATTCATGTCTTTTGACTTTGAATCTTGTATTATCAGAATTGTGGCGATATCAGACTATACAAGGAGTGTTACTCTAGTGATAAGAAGGGATAGGCATCAGAAGATGCCAGGAATAAACATGTAAGTCACAGTGCAAGGGCATTAAGATCTCAGGACATGTAGCACTCATTGTCACCGTCTTTCATTTCTTGTATTATTAATGCTATACATATTTTCTTAACAAATGCCTTTCATTTCTTGTATTATTATTGCTATACATATTTTCTTAACAAATGCCTTTCATTTCTTGTATTACTAATGTAGGAAGAAATGTTACAGAAGCAGAAAGAGCCTATAGAGGAGGGCGAAGTAGCTTTAACAGAGCAACAGATTTGTGAGTAGGTGCTTGGTAAGGCATATGGTTACATTAGGGGTCGGGGTCATGGACCAAAACCAAATAGAAGGGCCTACTCAAGTGGATCAAACTCAACTCAGCATGTGGTGGAAGAGTTGGTTTCTACAAAGGAGATTGTTGCTACACAACAAACTCAAATTGAAGCTCAACAATCTCAACTTGAAGCTCAACAGAAGAGGATCGATTGGCTTCAAAGCGTCATCTCTAACTTTGTTGGCATTTCACCACCTATGGATGACAGTAGTGCAACAGGGCTAGGTTTCACAACTGAGTGGCCAATGCCATCTGCTGGAGGTATGCAACACATCAATCTCAACTATTTTTGTTAATTGTTATTCACAGAAAAGACATGTAGCATATTGCTTTTGATAAAGCATTCCAATTTGTGCCACAGGTTCACTGATGTCTAACACTGTACAAAGGATGTCAAGTTTTCCAAGATCTTTTGCAAGGTAATGTTATTTTTTTTCTCATGCTCTGGTATTTTAGATGATGCCTCCTGCACCTGCAGCTTGCTTAGATATAGCAGTGTACTTGGTATCGAGATCTTCTAATCACGATAGTTCTTGCTAATAATTCTGTAACAGAAAATGAAGATACTCATCGTGAATATATGGACTTACAAATTCCAATGTATAGCTAGTAATACATGTATACATTTTCAACAGTCATTTGAGGCCAGGATATAGACCTGCTCCAACTTCTTCTTCTGATGGAAATGGTATGATCAGTTTGCCTCTGCTTCAAACAATCAAAATACTATGTGATTTGGCAAATTTCTTCATGATCTTAATCTTGATGGTCCAAATTTATGAATCACAGGCTCTCTAGTGTCGGATGGAGGGTCCAGGTATTCATGATCAGGTTGCTAGCTTCAATTTGTGTTGGTTAGTTGCCTTTGTCTACCATCCTTTTCATTTTTCTACTGACATACACAAAGCAATTATATCTGAATCAGTTAGCACTTACTCATATCTATGTTCGTCAACTTTAATTTGTCATGGTTTTTTAGCCCCTGGTACTGATATCAGCAGGCCATTCCTTTCCTGACACATCTCTTGCATTCCTTAATAAATGGGTACAAATTTGATCCTCTATAGTTCCAGTGAGACTCACATTCTTAGAAATGGATTGCTAGTACTCAATTTCACCTAGGCAATAGTTTGTTCATATTATGATGAAGGTACTACATCCTCTCTTTGATGTGATGTACTCTTGTTTAATTTTATTTTGGCAGTAGCTTCCCTATAGTTTCTGAATTCCTGTTATTTAATTGAGATGTTGAGTGCAATTTTGTTCCTGTTTGTGGTCCAGAATTCCTGGGCTTGTTTCTGTTATGATGAAGGTGACATACTCAACTTCTCTGAAGCACTCTGCTCCTGTATTTATTGTCTGTGCATGTTCTACACATTTTATCATTACAAGTATGGATAGGTTGCCTATGGCATGCTTGCACTCTTTCTGATGTTTGTCATGTCTGATGTTGTCAATGAAATAACATGTGCTCTGGCCACCATCATATAGGAGATGACCTTGGAGGAGGAGCGGAAAGCAATACTCGCGCTAAAGACTGAGGAGAGAAAACTATTGCCTCTGCATTTCTTGCACATCTAGTAGACTATGTTGGATCTAAACAAAAACAAAATTCAGTGTACAAATGCTAATGTAATGTTTGGATCATATTGGGGTGTACTGATTGGATCATATGTTTAGATCAGTATTGTACTTTGCAAATGCTAGAGTGGTATTTCCTACTTGTGAAACAAAATGTTGGATCTAAACAAAATGTAATGTTTAGCATGTAATGTTTGGACCATAAGTTTACAAATGTTGATTTTGAACTTCTTATTGTCAAATGTCTAAAATTCTGAGATTTCTTGCATACTACAAATGTCAGCGGGTGACAATATATTATACCTATGATATAGTTGCTTTCTCATGCCTGTAGTTACCAAGGTTTACAATTTTTGGGTTACAAAAGATGTCTAGTCTCCAACATGTAGCTGGTCTCTACATTCTTTTAGTCACCAAGCCTTGGCTGGTCACTTGATATCTCTAGCCACTAACCATGTACATGGTGGCTGTACATTTTTAGCAACCAAGTCGTCCATGGTCTCTAGATGTCATTAGTCACCAAGTCTCCCTTGGTCGCTAGATGCCATTAGTCACCAGATTTGGTTGGTAGCTATTGATATGACATTTAGTGACCAGGGTTCTCAATGTTGGTCGCTCAATATCTATAGCGACTAGACTATAGCCACCACGAAGCGACCAAGTTGTATTGGTAGCAGTAGATCAGTAGCGACCAATTTTGTACTTTTAGCAACCGATCACCTTGGTGGCTAAAACTCATATCTCTAGTAGTGCCTGCTATTCATATAAATTGTTGATGGCCGGAATCAATAAACAGGGAATCCACCGAGTTGGCCCGTAAGGGGTTAGACTACCCCACTGAGCATTCGAGAGATCCTCCTCGAGTCCAAGTGACCCTAGAGGACGATAGGCTTGGGGACCCAAATGGTCTCCGCCACTCCTATGGTGAATGCCCGGGCACTAAATTGTTGATAGCTTGTTATGTTCTGAAATGTGTGCATTTATTATTAATGTAGCTTCTTCCTTGCTTCATTATATTAATTAGATATCATATTTTAGAACACGTGTGGCGCCCGAATGGAGGAAACATGCCTGGTTGATAGCGGTACCAGTAATACCATTTTACAAGAAACTAGGTAATTTGAGTCTATTAAAAAATCTTCGGGAAGTATTATGACAATCGTCAGCTGCAGTTCAAACATAGTTGGCTCCGAACGAGCCACTATCATACTTCCTATGGGATCAACTTTGATCATTAATGATGCATTGTAGTACCCGGAGTCGACTCGTACTATTGCTCAAGGAGCAAGGAACCTGTGACGTCATGATCATTATTTATATATGCAAGAGATGCCGTCTTACAAGGCCACATGCAGGCTATTGCTCCTAACGAAGGTGTGATCAGATGGATGTGGGATTGCCCATCCATTCCTAATCCACAGGATGAAGACTTGTATGTTCATATATAAGATGGAGAGGAGATGAAGAGCGGATTATTACAGCTACAGGACAGCACGGAAGGAACTAGTACTAGTGCTGCTTTGTCTCCTGATTTGATATGCGGTATTACTCAGATGCTACATGTTCATGATCGTTTGTCCATCACTAGCATTCCATTCCAACGAGATTCAGATTGCTGCATCCAGGGGCGGAGCCAGGATTTGGGCATAGGGGGGCCAAACCAAGTAGATAGAAAAAATCTTATGCAAAAGATATTATAGAGAACAAGCTTGAGAATTTGCACATCAACCTCATTACCAATTCAGTACATTGAGAACTCGAAGCAACCGGCTTAGAAAATTAATTAATCTTAATGGTATTTGCCAGCGTTTTTTTCTCTCTTCATAGTTGAGGAATTTCAATTTAAGAATTAGCTATATTACATACGGTCAACATAGGAACATTTTGCATCACGATAATTTTTAGGACACATACAAGATATGAATTCTTGATAGCATCTCAAACCACAAAACAAAACAATTAAAATCTGATGTATAATTTCAACACTGATACGAGATGAGAGTTGAGAGAGATTATTGTAATTTGCATCATGATAATTTCTAGGGCACATACAAGATATGAATTCTTGATAGCATCTCACATGACAAAACAAAACAACTAAAATCTGATGTATAATTTCAACATTGAAACGAGATGAGAATATAGAGAAATTAATATATTGTGTGATGTGATAACCTGCTAGTTTGTTGGCTGGAGCAGTGAAGTAGGTGGTGTCGCCGACTCGCCGTATGAATAAGATCGTGAGAAACAGAGCAGGGAGATTAGAGGCAGGCGGGCGGCAAGGCAGCAAGGGCACACGGCGGTGGCAGCAACGCCTAGTCCCACCCATGTACGCGCTAATCACGGGGAGCTCCTAACCAGCGCTGTTAGCGCCAGTTTTTTTTTTTTTTTTTTTTTTGAGCGGTGTTAGCGCCAGTTAGAGATGCTGGCGCTCGCAGCGCGCGTAGCGGGCCGGCCCATTTCGTTTTTTTCCTTTCTGTTATAAACTGCAAAAATACAGTGCGGAAATCAGGTGTCGATCTCGGTACCTCACACTTCCAATAGGGTTGCACCAACCATTACGCCTTCGTACAAGTTGTGCTTGTATACTTCGTTTACTTTCTTTTATTCTTTCTCCAGCTGGCAAAGCCCCCGGTGTGGGACGCTTCCCAAACCTTTTTTTTTCCTTTTTCTCAGTTTTGTTAGCCTTTTTTCTTTCTTGTAAATGCGTGCACTTTTCTAAAAAACAAAAGAAACTTATTTTCAAAACGCATGAACTTTTTCAAATTTGAAAAAAGTTCATTGTTTTTTGAAAGTTCATCGAATTTGAAGAAACTTCATCGAATCTGGAAAAAGAGTTCATCATAAATGGAAAAGTTCATCGAATCTGAAAAAGGTTCATCAAATTTGAGAAAAGTTCATCGAATCTGAAAAAAAGTTCATCAAATTTGAGAAATGTTCATCATAAATGGAAAAATTCATCGAATTTGAAAAAAGTTCATCAAATTTATGAAAAAATCATCATAATTAGAAAAAACTTCATCGAATCTGAAAAAAAGTTCATCGAATTTGAGACATGTTCATCATAAATGGAAAAGTTCATCGAATCTAAAAAAAGTTCATCAAATTTGAGAAAATTTCATCATAATTATAAAAAAGTTCATCGAATTTGAAAAAAAATTCATCTATTTTGAAAAAAGTTCAGCGGATTTGAAAAAAAGTTCATCAAATTTGAAAAAAGTTCATCGAATTGAAAAAAGTTCATCGATTTTTACAAAAGTTCAATGGATTTGAAAAAGTTTCATCAAATTTAAATAGAAAAGGAAAACAGAACAAGAAAAACGAAAAAAGAAAAAGAAAAAGAAAAAAAGAAACACTGAATGAAAACATTTGGAGAAAAACCACGAACCGAAGAAATGAATAAAAGAAATAAAAAAAAAGCTATTACACAACGGTGGCACAGCGTACTAGTTTGTGCGTTGTCTTCCGAACGCATAGGTCGCGTGATCGGTTCCGGCATTTCCTATTCAGCGCCTTCAGCGCCCGTTAACGTGCATTCTGTTAACTGGCGCTGAAGGCGCCTCTTACCTGGGCCGGCCCATATACACTGTATGTCGTGGAACTCCCAACGAAAAAGGACCAAGAGGCACGAATCGATCACGCGACCTATGCGTTCGGAAGACAACGCACAAACCAGTACGCTGTGCCACCGTTGTGTAATAGCTTATTTATTTATTTATTTTATTCATTTCTTCGGTTCGTGGTTTTTCTCCAAATGTTTTCATTCAGTGTTTCTTTTTTTCTTTTTGTTTTTCTTGTTCTGTTTTCCTTTTCTATTTAAATTTGATGAACCTTTTTCAAATCCATTGAACTTTTGTAAAAAACGATGAACTTTTTTTCAAATCCGCTGAACTTTTTTCAAAATAGATGAATTTTTTTTCAAATTCGATGAACTTTTTTCTAATTATGATGAACTTTTCTCAAATTCGATGAACTTTTTTTTAGATTCGATGAACTTTTCCATTTATGATGAACATGTCTCAAATTCGATGAACTTTTTTTCAGATTCGATGAACTTTTTTCTAATTATGATGATTTGTTCACAAATTCGATGAACTTTTCCATTTATGATGAACATTTCTCAAATTCGATGAACTTTTTTTCAGATTCGATGAACTTTTCTCAAATTTGATGAACCTTTTTCAGATTCGATGAACTTTTCCATTTATGATGAATTCTTTTTCCAGATTCGATGAAGTTTCTTCAAATTCGATGAACTTTCAAAAAACAATGAACTTTTTCCAAATTTGAAAAAGTTCGTGCGTTTTGAAAATAAGTTTATTCGGTTTTTTAGAAAAGTGCACGCATTTACAAGAAAGAAAAAAAGCTAACAAAACTGAGAAAAAGGAAAAAAAAAATTGGGAAGCGTCCCATACCGGGGGCTTTGCCAGCTGGAGAAAGAATAAAAGAAATAAACGAAGTATATAAGCACAAGTTGTACGATGGCGTAATGGTTGGTGCAACCCTATTGGAAGTGTGAGGTACCGAGATCGACTCCTGATTTCCGCACTGCATCTTTGCAGTTTATAACAGAAAGAAAAAAAAAATGGGCCGGCCCGCTACGCGCGCTACGAGCGCCAGCATCTCTAACTGGCGCTAACAGCGCTGGTTAGGAGCTCCCATCGATTCCTGCCTCTTGCTCCTTTTTCGTTGGGAGTTCCACGACATACAGTGTATATGGGCCGGCCCAGGTAAGAGGCGCCTTCAGCGCCAGTTAACAAAATGCACGTTAACGGGTGCTGAAGGCGCCGAATAGGAAATGCCCTAATCACGTAGTACGAAAGAACGCAGCTGCGTGAGACTTGGATCGGAGGTTACGTGGCCAATCTAGCCGCTAATGGGCTTTTACTATGGGCTCTTTTTATTTAAGCGGATTTACTCACGTTGAGAACCTGAGATTAGGTGGGGCCAAGTATGCCTGTACGTGTGAACGTATCGCTGGTTGCATATACCTATCCTGGCCCCTGCTCGTCACCCCTGCCTCCGCCACTGGGTGCATCCTTGGGTGGTGTGGAGAGGTGCCCTGAACTACGTTCTGCCTTTGCTACTCCCCAAGAAATAGATGGTGGCTACGTATTCCGGCTGCTGACCACATTCTGGGCATCCCAGCTCCCAATGGCATGCTACATCTGGAAGTGGAGTGTAGTGGCTCAACCTGGTGGACATTCGTTTGAAGATCTAGTATTCCTGCACCTCGACTACTGCCCCAGGCTTATACATGTGCTCCCCCTATCTGCATATATGGCCAGCTTGCATAGCTTGGAGACGCTCGAGATTGTGTGCTGCGGTGATCTGAGGGAGGTCTTCCCTTTGGACCCTGAGCGCCAAGAGCAGCAAGAAATTATTGAATTTCCTGAACTAAGGTGCATCCACTTGTATGAGCTGCCCATGCTTCAGTAGATCTGCGGGGGCTCGATGTCTGCGCCAAACCTTGAGACCGTCAAGGTCAGGGGCTGCTGGAGCCTCAGGCACCTGCCATCCGTTGACGGCAGCACCAGCAAACGGCCCAAGGTGGACTGCGAGAAGGACTGGTGGGACAACCTGGAGTGGGATGGACCGGAGGGGAACCACCACCCTTCACTCTATGAGCCGAGCCACTCGCGATACGACAAGAAGGCCCACTTGCCAAGAGGCACCGTTCTCAGGTGAGCTATATATGTGGTTTTGCCTCTACTTTGATTAGTAACTTACTAGTACAAATGCCCGTGCGTTGCGACGGGCAAAAAAACAGTAAAATATGCTTTGTGTGTACCATTATGCAGCATTTCTTATATTCAATTCTGATTATCTCTTTGCTGAGTATGAAGTGCGGATTTGAAGAGGCCACCTTAACGGCCTTCATATGATGAAAGACAACTTGTGCATGGAATAGTTTGTCAATTGTTTTATTATTTACTTCTCGAGAAAACACGAATATTGTACTTTTAGAAAGTAACATTTTTGAAAAAAATTATAATTTTTATGGAAAGGTGATTTTTAAGATTTGCATTTTTTAACACATGATTTTTAAAAATAATGTTGATTTTATTTAATTTTTAGAACATTTTTAAATGCAACCATTTTTAAAAAATTGGTACATTTTTTGGAATACTGAATATAAAAATGGTGAACATATTTTAAAATGAGAACATTTTTTGAAGTAAAAAAGCTATTTGAAACAATATTTCTCTTAAAAAACACACACTCTGTGTCTGCAGTAAAAAAGAATTGTTGGTGTTTCGAACATGTAGTATAGAGTTCTGAAAGTCATAGTCATGACCTTCAATGGTGCTTCCCTCGACTTATCACCATCACCGGGTGAAAGAGAAGTAGTGGATGTGTTCTGAGTGGGATACACCGACGATGAAATTGTTGTATACAATTTAAAAGTTTAAGTAATCCAAAAGGTTTTCTAGAATTTGCAAAATATTTAAATGCAAACGGATTTATAGGGCATTGAATATTTTTAGAGATAGTTGGTTGTTTGGTTTGTCATTGTTTTTAACCTGACAGACTCAATGCGTACTTTATTAGTAGGTATAGATATTCACTATTTGGGCTTGGCCCAAAAAAAGCACTATAAAAAAACATGCATGCACGAACTCATCTCCCTCCCCGCTCCCTATTCTCAAGTCTCCATACTGCTCGAAGTGCCAAGCGCTGCCGCCGCCTGCTCGTGCCTCCTCGTCTTTCTCGGGATACAAACACTTCATGTCGTGTTCTTCCACCATGGCCATCAAACTATATTTTTTTAAACCGAACGGGCAACCAAACCATTGCGGCTATCACCGGTTGGACCGCCGGTTCATCGATTTGTTCCTAACAAAAAAAAATCCCAAGTTATTAAAAATAACCTTAGATCAAATGAGTACACATAATATTGGATGTGACCAAGCATAATTTACATGTACCCCACAGATCCAAAACAACATCAAAAATATGAATGGTCGTTGCCGGCCAACCTTTTTGTGTGTGAGAAGAGGAGGGCCATTGAATTAGAGCATGTGCAAGTCGCATCCGTTGTCATTTATTTTAATTGGTCCCTCCTCGGCCCATGCACAGCCAGCAAGAGCATCGTTCTTTTAATTCTTTTCCTTTATTCCTTCTTTTTTCCTTCCTGCTCATATAGTGCAATCGGAATTTACGTTTTCTTTCCTTTATTGCTTTATAAGAGCCGAATTTACTCCTTTTAATTTCTTCGCTTTCCTTATGAGAGGAATAATTTCTTTCCTTTTTGCTTATATAAGAGCCGAATTTACTCTTTTTTAATTCTTTCTCTTTCCTTATGATTGGAATAATTTCTTTCCCTTTTGCTTATATAAGAGCCGAATTTACTCCTTTTAATTCCTTCTCTTTCCTTCCTGCTTATATTCTGAGACCCACTCCTTGAGTTGGCTTATTGATCTCAAATCATACAATTGAAATGAAGATAATGGTATCGGGATGAAACCATATGTTTCTGCTTAAGTTAATCATTGAGTTAAACGCCATAGGCTGTGGACATATAATCAATACATGACCCAAAAATAAAATGCCACTAGAATAGCACAAAACACAAAGAAAATCAACCTGAAGACATTGCAGGAAATCAGATTAGGGGAGTTTGCTGATAAAGTGAGGCTGCAAGGAGAAATATGAAACAGCAATTAATTAACCATAAAATTGTACTATAGTCGATTGGAAACATAGGTAATTAATTCGAAATAAATGATTCTAAAGATGTTCCAGACTTCCAATATAGATATGCAAGCAAATGGCTAGTGCACATTAATTGGCCACCACCATAAAATACCATCATGCGTTTACACATAATACGTGCAGCTTAGCAGGCTAAATAGAATCACGTAAAGATCTTACAACTAAACAGGGAGATCTCTTTTATTCAAAAATAGGTACCTGCAGCTGGGAGTCTTGCAAAAGAATCGGCTCTTGTTCATCTAAATCAGGATCAAGACATGTCGGAATAATCCTGGCAGCAAAGAAATCATACAGGTTAGAAACCCAAGAGTAAAGAAACTATAATATTCTGATAGAGAAGCGATAGACCATGGAGAGAAGAACAAACCTCGGAAAGAAACCCTGAAAATGCACCAAACCAAAAAGAGTAGAATCTGAGAAGAAGAAATCAAATCCAAGTGGGAGAAAAATGATCTGATGCGTTTTTTTTTATTTTAGCGGTGAACGGATCAAAAACCAGAGAAAAGCACCTTACTTTATTATTAGTAGATATAGCACATATGCCCATGCGTTGCAACGGGAGAGAAAAAATTTAGAGTGCACTCAATTTTTTTGAAAATTGTATGTGCAAGCACAACCCCCATGTTTCGCTATGAAGAAAATGCTAGTTGCCCTGTCCACCAAAACACCGAACCCAAAACACCCGACTGCACGGCACAGCAACATCGGAACGGTGCCACCCAGTGTCAGGGAGGCGTTGCAATGGGAGAAAGCATATCCTTGAACGCACGCATCTAAACAGATAAATATCAAGCCAAAAAATTGTTGCAATGAACCAGCCAAATTACCCATGCATGCAAACAGAAGACAATGACAATCTCCATTTATCAAAGAACAAAAAATTGTATGAAACTAACACAATAAATTTGGTCTCATACTATGGATAATTCATAATACAACAACAATAACTTATCAGGTCAACGGTACAAATTATTTATAGTGAAGTGCAGAACCGATGGGTGATCGACCTCACAAATATGATAATTCTGGTAAGAAAATTGCTTGTCATCTCCATATGCGACAAAAATGATCCTTGATAGAACACATGGACATAATTCAAAAATGAACCGAGGATCAGATAAGCTTGTGGATTGACCCTTTTAAAATTTAGTATGAACATAAGTAAATAAATTATAATCATTTATGACTGGACTGGAAATGTGATCTCTTCTGTGGCTCACACCTGCAAAATAATGATACAGTGTACTTGGATCTAGGAAAAAACTTCTATGTAAAATTTTAGAGAAGACTAATACCAAGTTGGGTCTGTCTAGCCATCCTGCTAAGCTTCATCTCAGCTGCAATTTCTGGACCAACTCACCTCTATGCGGTCAACAATGAGCGCAGGCAAGTCACTGTGACAACACATGAATGTGCACAGGCATCGAACAAATTGATCAAACAGATGAGCATAGTTCCATGAATAAACATGCATATTCATTAGATATATTATCTAATTTCAAAGCCTCAACTCTCTGCACATTCATGCCTGACACCTGATGCATCCAAATTATTCAAACCAGCAGTTAAGCATCACTATGTACATTGCCGATGAAGACCCTAATACAGTGTTGCTGATTCAGAAAATAACCATGCAAAGACGATGCTACTATTTTCAAGTATATATACAGTACCAAATAGAGGTAGATTCATCAGTGAACATGTGAGTCGTTGATTGCACTGTCATCAAAATAAGCTGCTCATTGCCCATGTTTGTCCCCCAATTAGCTACAAACAGACTGTGAGAGCAACTAACAATGCACATGTTCGTTGAGTTAAAAGCATAGCCTGCAAAATGAATCAGATGCCAAGATTTCACTATTCTTCAGTGCACTGAAGAGCAATGGAAACTGCCAAAAATTTACACCCACAAGTTCAGAGCAAAACATCACTCTTTCCAATAACAGGCATTATACAGATGATGATCCAACAGTGCATCATGTAGTCGATGTGCGCAGATACAACTGCGGGGTGGGCTACGTGAGCGAGTGATGTGAGGAAGTGGATGACGTGCATGAGCGCCAACGTGCGCGAGAAATTAACTGACAACCGAAACTTCAACGAAACTAATAAACAGAATTTTCTGAATCTGATGAAATTAAATCTGACAAAACTGAAACTGAAATATCTGGCGTTGGCTGGGATCTCGCTGGATGGGAAGTACAGAGGAACAAGTGGTGGCGCCGGCCGTGGGGCGCCGGCCATGGATCGTCGAAGTGGTGGGTCTCCGGAGACTGGAAGGGGCAGGTCCGGGGGTGGGAGGAGTAGCCGCGGGCAGCCAGCATGCGGCGGATGAGACCGAGCGGCTAGGGGATTTGATGACGGGGGGCGACGCCGGCCACCTCCTGCAGCCGACCGGCGACGGAGTAACAGGACGCGCGCACGGACACCGGTGATGGCCGCGGGTGTGGGGGCGCATCGGCGGGGTAGGCGGTGGCAGCGCGCGACGACGGTAGGCGGTCCGGCGGCGCGCGGCGACGGGAGGCGGGCTGGTGGCGCGCTGGCGGGGTGGGGCAGGAGGTGGCGGTGCGCTTGAGTGGAGACGAGATTGGGAGGCGGAGTCGCGCGGGCGGCTGCGTTATATTTTTTTCTTTTATCTCGCCCGAACCGGTTCGGGTTGACTTGTTACAGGGACTGTGGGTTGAATAGCGAAAACAACAGGGACTTTTTCAGAAAAAGGCATGACGGTGAACCCGGCAGACTCAATGCGTGCTTTATTAGTACTAGCACAAATGCCCGTGCGTTGCAACGGGTGGATATCACAAACTCTAACCCAATATGCACGGCTTAAAATCCCCACATATTCAAATTATCTTGCGAGATGACACCTATTTAAAAAATATAGTAGTTAGTTTGAAGTTATTCAGTCAGATACTGACTCGTTAACTCCTCTACAAAGAAATTAAAGATGAATTCTTTATCCCTTTGAATACTACATTGTTCAACTTTTGTGATGCTTTTATTGGATGATGAAATTCATAAACTCGCCCCATTATGCATCTTCCTGACGTATAAAAGAGCCCATGCTTTTTAACGAGAAACAAAAATATTGAAAAGTTTATGTTATTGTGACAAACACTAACATCTTGTTCATGTCCCTTTTCTTCATCGATCCGACGACATCACACCAATAGATTACTTTTCTCTATATGGGATATGTATCCATCTTAACCCTCGTAAGAATACTACTCATGCAACAATCATTAATTCTTAATATTTATAAAATTCAACGATGAAGCAATGAATGAATCCAGCCCACCACAATATGTTCTGTAAACAGGGTTGGCAACCCTATTGACCCCGCATGACCTGTGCGATATGATCAGGTCGTCGTGCAGGAACACCGAGCACGGGTGTTTGCTTTGTTTTTCTTGGTTCTGATGGTCTATTTCCCACGGATACGAACGCGAGTCACCATACTTTTTTTGGGTTTAAATCTTGCACGCCTCAACTTTTCACATACGTATCTCTCCCTCTCTCTTACATATTTTTTATGCCTCTATCTTTCACGTTTCTCTCACTTCTCATGTACCATTCTCTCTCATGTGTCTCTCTCAAACTCTTAGCTCTCTCTCTATCCTCTATTTGGCTAACCCGGACGACATACTAAAAATCCTGGATGACCAAATTAAAAACTATGAAAATTTCCAGGAAATCATTTGAACCTTCCTTCTATTTTATTTAAATTTCCTTTTCAAATTCCTTTTGAGCCTTTACAAAAATCCCGTGCCTTTTTCTACTTCAAGGTATACCTCCAAACTTTGCCGATACTTCTTCTATCTTTTTCCCAAGTTCCACCAAAAATCTTAATATTTTTGGACACTTATAAATCCTAGTCGTAGAGTTTGAATTTAAACTTTCAATCATGCCCATTTATATTTTATGGATCAAGATCATTTTTCTGAGTCCAGGTAAAATAACCCCATGCCCAAACTATTCTCCTAGACCTCCTTTTCTTTATTCAAATCTCTGTTTTTTTCAGAAATAGAAAAAAAACTGAAGGAAGAGAGAGAGAGAGAGCAGCACCAGCCAGCACTTTTGGCCCAAGGCCCAGCGGCACCTCGTCAACCCTAGCTGCCAGGGAGAGCCTCGCTCGATCCCGATCCCCATTCTTTCGATCCCCCTCGTCCTCCTCTCCATCCCCAGCCACAGAAACCACCACACACACACACACACACACCACACACACACACACACACACACACACACACACACACACACACACACACACACACACACACACACACACACACACACACGAGGGAGAGAGGTTCGGCCGTCGCCGCCCCTCGCGCGCTTACCTCCCGTCGGAAACGCCGCCGCCCGATGCCGCCCCTCTGGCGAGCTCCTCCTCTTATCCTTCTGTTTCCCTTCTCGCGCCGTTCTGCTCGAAGCAGCCATGCTCTGCCGCGGTCCGCGGCGAGCGTCGCTAGCCCCGCTCCTTCCCTGCCGATCCCCTCCTCCAGTGGCGCTCCTCTACCCCGTTGAGTACGAGGCTGGCGAGTCCTGCCGTCGTCCCGAGGCAATCCGCTGCCGTCCCTCTCCTCGTTCCCTTTTTCTTCTCTACCATGGCCACCTGCAGGAGCTCGAGCTCGCCCCGCACCTCCTTCTTGTCGTCCTGCTTGCCGTCGCCTGGATCCGAGCCTCCCCATGCCCTGCAAGTCCAGCCACGCCACCCTCCTGTGCATCGAGACGCGCCGCCGCCTCAAGTGCCTGCCTCGCCTCCCCGTGTGTGGATCCGGTCGCCCTCGAACCATGCCGGAATCCGGCGTGATCTGGCCGGAGAATGAACGCCGCCCGCGTCTGGTCTTCTTCCATGCCGGCGCGGGCTGGAACCTCCCCTGCCTGCATCTTCGGCGCTGCACATCCCACCGTTTTTTTTAAAGATTGAAACGTTTTTTTCAGATTAAAAAAGGATTGCGGGTTAAATACTAAAAACCACAGGGACCTTTGTGTAAAAACGCCGCGACGGTGAACCCGAGAGAATCAATCCGTGCTTTATTATTAGGGATAGATTGTGCTAGTGAACTTAATCGTACTATTCTATTTGGACTATTTTAGTCCTGATACTGTGTCTGCATCCCATTGACGGTTTGTTATGCTGCACTGTAGGTAATCATTTCATTCCCTGGGTCGATCGCTACAGGCACGTCGACCCTATGGAGCTACAGTGCTTAATTAGTTGAAGCTTTCTCTGGAGCGCATACGTTTGTGTGTGTTGCTGCCTTACTTAATGTTGTTTGATTGGTCCGTGTGAAATCTGCTTCTGCATCGCCATGGTGTGGCGATGCGTCTTCCGGTTCAGTTTGATTTGGTTTGGTTTGGTTTGGCCATTGTTGCTCTATGAAGAGCCATTTGGTTTGAGTATGCATCTTCAACCTTATAGTACAAGCTTTGAGCAAGACTGAAATAAATAAGAGAGGGCATTCAGCCTGTGCAGCATGAGCACTTTGCTACATCATTCAGCCTGTGCGGCATGAGCACTGTGTGTGTGTGTGTGTTGTGGCATGTGATTTGTCAGCTATGGTCTGATTATTGTAATGCTAAACATTTCCTTCGACTTGTATACAACTGATTTGTGTGTCTCATCATATATAGACTGCAGCTTTATGTTTCGTTCTGCGCTGAACATGTATGCAAGCTTGTATAATTTGGATCGTACAAACTATTTACTGTATATTCTGGATTTTCTTGATTGGTACTGTATATTCTTGATTTGCCCGTGGAGTATTGCTGTTCGGTTGTATAAATTCTAAACAAGTAAATATCCAAAGGCAAGCATAACCAAGAGTGGATTACTACAAGCCGTTAATTTGTTTTGTTAATGCTAAGCTATGTGCTGGATTACTGTGATGCTAAACAGTTCCTCTGACTTGTATGCAAACGGTGATTTGTGTGTGTCATACATAAAGTGCAGCTTTATGTTTCGTTCGGTGCTGATAATATAAGCTTGTAAAATTTGGATCAGTTTTTCCTTGACTGGTTGTCGTTGGATGGAAACCGTCCCTTTTTACTAACTAGAATTAGACTCACTAGATAATAGGCCACAAGCGGTTAACTGATTAATGCTGAGCCCTATTGGCTGTAGCAGATTTGGTTTACACTAGCAAGACTGAAGATGTTAACCATACATGTCTGGGAAGTAGAAGCAGAATTCCTTTTGTTTATCCATGTCACTGAAATGAAAGAAAAAACCGTTCAATTAGCTACCATGCAACACCTCCACGGGCAACCAGCAACAGAGTGTTTTTGCGGCATTTCGACGCATTCAGTGAGCAAAGACAATTTCTGCAACAAATTCAGATAAGTGGCGCCGATCATGATGCTTGGAGCTCCCCGTATGTGGTGGTGGCTTCTTTGCATCTAAAATCTACCGCAGCAACTTTGACCTTGCCGAAGCACCTGCCTGCCTTCACATCGTGGATCTAGAAGACCAAATGTGCAGCCAAACTCACGTCTTTTTTCCCCTGGTTTCTCTTCTTCAATGACAGGCTAAACACTATATATCGATCAGGTACCTTTGATTTAAGACGAAATTTCTTCACAGATATGATAGTGGTTCCCCTCTTCTCTCTGTGCGCCTCTGGAGATTACCAGGGATTATCTTTGGAGGAATTGCTCTTTTATTAAGTAGGGTCCGCTGAGCATCCTTTAATCTTCTTATTACTCCTTACAATTCTTTGGAGAAGATGATATCTCAGGCCAGGTGGTCTCTCAATTAATAAGCCTCCTTCTTCTTCGGTGAAGCCTATTTGGTAGTACCAGCTATCTGGAACATTTGGAAACAAAGAAATGCTAGAGTTTTTGACAAGGTTTTTCTTACGCAAAACACTATGAACTTGCTTTTTTCTGAAGAGAACACTATGAACTTGCTTTTTTCTGAAGAGATTTATAACCATTTTCCTTTGACAATATCCCTCCTAGCTAGTTTAGGTTCCAGCTGGCCTTTCCTCTTAAAAAAAAAAGACATTTCCCTTTCTTTTCTAACAGCACGAAGCAGGAACAGGCTATGGATCAATAGATGCTGCAATTTCGTGGCCAAACTTTTCTGTTTCATCTCAGCCCGTCCAAACCAGTCCGAAGCCAACCGAACGCAAAAATTGAGCCTATTTTAGTCCAGACCACTGAATGCCAAGCCTGCTCGATCCGCCCTTGGTATTAGCAGCTAGCTTTGCCTAAAAAAAAATTAGCACCAAGCTAGCTAGCTAGCATCACATGTTTTTGTAATGCCAAGCTACCAACTGGGCTGCAATTAGCCTACTTGGGCTTATTGAACTCCTGTTCTGGATGGTGGATGGAGTGGACAAGCTTAACCATTTAATACCACCACTACCTACTATACCTACAATGGTAGTAGTATAGCATCTTGGGTTCCATGCAATGCAATGGCCAGCATGACGGAGTATGGATATAGATATTTTGCCTCTTCTCAAATCCTCGCTGGACCAGTACATTATAACTAACAAACAAAGTTCCCCTGTAATTTTTTTATTTTTTTTGACGAAGAGCAGCAGCGCTGCTTTCATTTGTATTCATGTAGGAGCAATTTGTAGTTTTACTAGTGTATATATCATTGCCGTGCATGCAAAATGCAATGCATACCCTCAAGGATTATATAATTCCGCTAAACGACACGCCGTGCAACTTGATGCATATGACCGATCCAAATTAATCCAACAAGGGGGACCTTTCAAAAAATAAAAAAAATAACCCCCACCCCCCTCATTGTATGAAACGGCACGTGCGTGAATTAATTTGGTCAATACGTAGTACCTCATGGGCATTCGTCGGCCCTCGCTAGCTAGCTGCTTGCTCCAGCTAGATCTATGCTCACACACACACACACACATGATCTATGCTTAGATCGCGTGTATAAAAGGGAAGGGGACTGTCTCCAGCCGGCTTAGATCCACCGCAGCTAGCAACTTGAGACACAACACACTGAGAGAAAGCAGCTCGATCAGTTGCAGAGCAGAGGACATGGCAGCACTGGCCACTCCGGCCACTTCTGCAGCGCTGGTGTCCGAGATGATGACGCAGGGCCACAAGTCTGCTGCTGCCCTCGAGGCCCTGCTCCAGGTCCAGGACCACGCCGGGATGCGGGAGCTCACCGCCGTGATCCTCCGCTGCTGCGACCGCGCCCTCGCCGCCCTCCACGGCAAACCTGCAGGCCGGCATAAGCGCAAGCCAGCCCGCCACGGCGGCGCAGGGTACGGCGCGGCTAACTAACAAGTACTCCCTCTACAAGTACTACACTAGCTATATTACATGATGTACACGTCGAGCAACGAGCCAACACGACCATTTTTTCTTCAGGGCGCGCGCGAGCAGCGGAGAGCCGACGAGGGTGGAGAGGACGCGGAGCTGGGACGACGGCTTCATGTGGACCAAGTACGGGCAGAAGCACATCCGGGGCAGCGAGACCACCCCAGGCACTACTTCAGGTGCGCCTACGCGCTCCACGCCGGCGGCTGCCCGGCCACGAGGCATGTCCAGCGATCCCAGGAGCACGACCCTCCCCTCTACGTCCTCACCTACTTCGCCGGCCACACCTGCTGCCGCGCTAGCTGTCACCGTTGCGAAGGACGTCAAGATGCAGCCGTCTCTCGTCCTCGGCTTTGGGTCGGCGGCCGCACCGAGCAGCCGCTCGCCTTGTTGGCTCAACCACGGTGATATTTGGGGTGAGGGTGAGACCTCACGCTTGGAGGAGCTCCGAGCTGAGGTGATCATGTTGGATATTTTGATCTTAAAGATTAAACTGTACCTATTATGTCCTAAGATTAAAAGATTAAGGATTAAGGCCTAAGCGGAAAATATCTAAAGAGCTACAGTGCTGCTACAGTAGGCGGTGGCTACAGTGGTCACCTACCTACTCTGATGAGCTGCTCTGATCAGGGGCAGCTCATCAGCCAACACATGGTGTGGGCCCCCCTGGTGCACAGTGCTATTGATATAAAGATAAGGGAGAGGAGAGCAGAATAGATATGGCTGGGAGTTTTGCTGCTGCTACTCTAACCCAGCATGCACACACACACTTAGAACTCTCTCTCTCTCTCTCTAAGGCTACTGATCAAGCCTGCGCTGGAGCACTGGGAAGGGTTCTTCACAGCCACCAGACCAAGCTCTTGGTGGTGTTAGGTTAAAAGAGAAAGATATGGGCTTCATCCAGCATCATCTTCGGCTGCTACAAGATCATCTAGATGATGCTCACATGGTCCTAAGGTGTGATTGCTTCTTTTCTTATTATTGGTGGTTCAAATCTTGAGTTTGATGATCCTGAGATCATCCAGTAAATTTCAACAGATCAGAGTTGAGTCAACGCCATCGTCAGACTTGCTCCCCGCGGGGCCGGCGGTGGTGGCGCAGCTGAGCTCGTCGGAAGCCGACGCCCGTTGTTCCTCCTCCCCTGCTGCATGGGACCCATGGGCCGCCGATTGGGATTACTTCGGGAACAACTCGTCGGATTACGTTAGAGAATTCCTCGATTTCGAATACGTTGTCTTGTACCAATAGCATGTAACACTTCTAGTAAAAGAGCTAATATACCGGTACCGGGAATCATTAAACTTGCGCTCAGTATTTAGTTTGATGTTAAAATTTTAAAAATATGGATTTATGGTCACCCAACTTGCGTTTTTGTGCAAATACGGTCACTTCGCTCGTATACAGCTGTATGGCCTGTCCACTTGGCGCACCAGCCTGGCGGAGGCCCACATGTCGGTGGTCGGGAGTGGACAAAGCGTTGGGTGAGCACAGGACGCCAGATTATTTTTTCAGAAAAGACCCTCAGAATTTATTTAATTGCATGAAACCCTCAAGTATAATGGAAAAATGCTGGCACAGATAGAGTTCGAACGGTCGACCTGTTTATATAACAGTACCAAGTACATCCACCCGGCTAGTGCTGGTTGCCGTTTAACATGCACAACTAAAACTTATTTAATTACAAAGAAAACTGGAATTGCCTAGATATTTCGAAAGCTAAATTTTTTCGGCGCCTTCCTAACAAAATGGAATAAAAAAAATCTCTTTCGCAAAAATACAGTCTCGCTCATGAAAATGTTTTGTACACCATGGGTTAAATATGATACATTTGATGCGGTTTTTTTAGTTTGAATTATTTGACGAAAAAAAAGGAATCTAATAAAAATCTGCGTCTAATATAAAGCCAAGTGTACCTCTCTGTATGGATGAATATGTTGTTTGTGCAGTGGTTTGCTAGCGCGTGCAAGGACCTGAGGTTGCACTTTTTGTTCTCATTTCTCTCTTCACCTCGTTGACAAATGGGACCCAAGTGCTTCTGCTTAATTAAATACAAAATGAGGGTGCTTCTGCAAAAAAAAAACACGCGCTAAGCAATTCCAGTCACTAACAGTGGGCCATAGCCACGCTAGGGTGCCACATAAGTTCATATACGTCTGAATACAAGCGAAGTGACTGATGTCGCTTGAACTACGTCGGTATTTCCCTAAAGAGGAAGGGATGATGCAGCACAGTTACGGTAGGTATTTCAATCCAGTAGAAGAACCAAGCAATACTATGTAAACGGTACCTGTACACAAAGAACAAATACTTGCAACCCGATGCGTAAGAGGGGTTGTCAATCCCTCCACGGTAAAAAGATAGATAATTTTATGGTAGATTGGATAAATAGCTCTCGATAAAATATGAAATAAAAGATGCAAATAAAAAATGCAGCAAGGTATTTTTGGGTTTTTGGAATAATAGATCTGAAAATAAAAGCGAATAAAACACTACAAGAAAGTTGTTAATCTGTGACAGTCGTTGTCCGTCACAGACGTGACAAAAACCGTCAAGCATGGCTTCGCGTGACGATCATGTAATCCGTCACGTATATCGCGTCATAATTTGCCAACCCATCCATCCTTGACGGATTTTAGTTTCCGTCATGATCCATGACGGTCTATCTCCGTCATCTGCCCCTAGGCCCGTTCGGCCCGCCCAAGGCCCGATCCTCTGTGACGGACTATTCCGTCACGGATTTACATGACGTGTAGCAAGATGAGTCCCATGTGGCATCTCCGTGGGTCTGACGTGGCGCCAGCGTGGATCTGACGTGGCGCCAGCGTGGGTCTGACATGGCGCCGACATGGGGCTGACGTGGCATTCGGTCCAATATGGTCTGGCCCATTTATTTTTGTATGGCCAGGCCTATTAGCCCATTTTACCGCAGCCCGGTTGGCCCGTTTGTTTTGGGCTGACCCATTTCTACTTGTTCAATATGCACATCGGCCCATCAAAATTACGGGCCACTCGTATTTTTTATTTAACCAGAAAGCCCGTTTCCAGGCCCACTTCGTCCGGCCCGTTAGTGTTTATTCAACCCGGCCCAGCCCATTTTTGTTTTTACGCAGAATGTGTTCTAACATTGAGCTTACATGTCAAGATCCACTAACATCAGACGACAAAGGCACAAAATCACAAAGATAGAAAAAAGACACAACATCAGAAAGCACAAGTGACATTGGGCTTACATCTCCACATCCAATAACCATGGAGCAGCAAAATGCAACAAGTTTGCTTCCAACAGTGTGCAGTTTGCACAACAAAAGCATTACAAAATAAGAAGGTAGGTTCCAGCCGTATATCACATTCACATGGCTTCCATGCATCAAGTAGAGAAAGACGCTGATCTTGGACTCAAACAACTTACCCTTGAGCTGATCTTGGTTGCAACTGACTTAGCAAAAAGTCTAGTTTTGCATCCATCGCAGCTTGCTTCTTCCTGTTCTCCTCATCTCTCTTCCTGTGCTCCTCGTCTTGCCTGATCCTTGCTTCTTCAGACTCCTTCAACAGCTTGGTCAAGGTGTCAACACGCGCCCGAAGCTCGACAGTGTCCCTCTTCTCCGTTGCCACTTCTGCACTGGATCTCGCATGGACATGCTGGATCCCCACATGCTGAAGAAACCTTGGCTTCTTAGTGTGCTTAGCAAGCACTTCAGCTATATCCTCGGTTGCAGAGTTTGATTCCCGACCATCTCAGTCTAGCAATGCAAGCAATAATCATAGTTATAAGACGGCTTAAGCACAAGTAGAGAAGACAGCAGCAGCAAGCTTACATATATCATCTTTGTAAGGAAAGCTATCATGCATCCTTTACAACTAGACATTTGTGATAACAGTTAGATTAATCTTTTTTCTGTGTGGAGGTGATTCAGATTATTCATATATACTATCATCTACAACAAAGTGGACTATTTCCTGAATTAACTACAAGTGAGTAATGTTTAAGTCAAATTATTTCTGGAAGTAAATCTCTAAAATATATATACTAAAAGATAAGACAATATATGTACTAAAAGATAAGACATTGAGGATGGCCAAAATTGCAATATACAGGGCATGTTTGGATTTTTGCCCGAGCTGGCCGTGCGAACGCGAGGGCGAGCCAAAATATTGGCGACCGTTTTGGCCGCCCGAACTTGGCCAGCTCATTGGCGAGAAATTGAACTGCACAGCGGAATGGAGCATGGGCACGCCAAATTGTTGGCTGCAATCCAAGCAATTCCCAAGAATCTAGTCAACACCAATTATTTTGGCTTCGCAAGCTGGGGCATCCATCCAAACAGCCTCATAAAGCCAAATATTAGATTAATACAAAACTATAATTTTAGGTGGCTGATCAAGCACACGTCAAAGTGATTATGTGCTTTTATTAAAGTCATTTCATCTAGCCACACATAAAATAAAAACTGATGTTTTTCAATCGCTTCAAATCATATCAGTTGTATGAAAAAAAGGGTACAATCATACATGATAGACTATTTTAAGTGAACATGTTAACATTTTCAATTAAGATACGCCGACATTTGATTATCAGTTTTCAATCTGGTAGAGTGACTCAAACAATATTAGTTCTAGCCATGCAGAAAGGTAAAAATTGATGGTTGGTAGTATTTTGAAGCTGACTTACAATTGCAGCTTGCACGACATCAGTGTAGCTTTTCTTTTTCTTGCTGTAGTGACACTCCTTGAACAAATCCAATGCAGTGGGTTCTTTATCTTTGTATTTGTCCCCCTGGAAACAACAAATATGAAGGCAAGGGAGCATCATACACAGTTACTACATGGACGCAATAGTTTACATGAACCTATGGTCATGAATATTTCTCATGACAATGCACATCCAGAGCCACATGTTTGACTTACCAGATTATCACAATGCACAGGATAGCTGTGCGCGCCAGTAGTTTGGTGAAACTTAACTTGAGCTCGATTATTTTTGTTAATTTCACATATCCCCTACATCAATAGACCGAATACATGTAAGGCACACTTTCTAGATTAGCATATAGAAGGCGAGAGATTGGTCTCGAGGAAGAAACATACCATCTTTTTGGGATCCTTCCAGCTTTCCACCAGCTCATTCCACTGCTCATCAGTCATCGAGGGGACATGAGAAGTTCTCGTCACCAAATGGAGTGGGTGAGGGTCAAAAAACTCTTTCTTGAGCCTATATCGTTGTTGGCGAGTCGCACGTTTCAGCATTTCAGTACAAGCCTTCCTAACTGGCACAGTATCTACGTCCATCTGAAACTTGTTCTAGTCCGATGAAAAAACATGTGTAAGTATCATGATTGCACATAATTAACACAATAGCACAAAATTGACAGGTTGATAGCCATTAGAGGGAGAAAGGCCTGGACTATGTACTTACACCAACTTTGCCTACAAAGTTCCTGAAGATCCCATCTCAGACATGTCCATCTGGGTCCTTGTAATCCTTCCAACACTTAAACACAGGCATATGGTGTTTGACTGTGATGTTGCATTCAGTTGCAAACTTTGCAGCAAGAAGAGGTGCCTCCGGCCTTATCCTCCCTTCTGGAATGACAAGCAGTAGTTTGCCCTGCCGGCGTCAAGTGATCCTTTCTAGGCCTTTTCCCAAATTGGGGCCCCTTTCCCTTGGCTCCTCATAGGATTGTGGACCTACAAAGAAAGTAAAATCAAGAATTGGATACAATTAAACCGCAATTACAAAGTATAGAAGTGTACTAATAAATGGAGAACATCGTTTCAAAAGGAGTAACTGTAACAACAGGAATTAAGCTCACAAAAAAGCAAAGACAATATATTGGTAACCGTATGGCAGCAACAATTAAATGGAATATTACAGTGCATAGGTTATCTGTCATGTTGGTGTGTTTCTCATTGTTACAAATGCACGGGTTACCTGGAACTGAAGACACGGTTCGAGCAGATTTCGACAAGGCAATATCTTCAGCAAAGACAGAAGAAGAGAAAACTAAATCATGATTTCAGATTAGACCATAAGCTGTCAGGTCTGTACATATCTATATTCAGAGTGTATATGGCTATAATCCATTGCAAGAAAGACACTTTTAAATTACGAAGTAGGTAAATTGTCCTTATTTAAATACTGTGATTTTAAGAAATGAGCAATGGAGTTATCCTTGAGAATATCATCGTCCTACAGCACTGGAATGACTCATAAAAAATTATGCGCACATATGGTATAAATTAAGCTTAGTAATACACATGAAGTTGCAGTCAATAAGATAAAAAATTATGGTTTATATTAAGTATAGTTTAGACAGGAAGATGCATAGAACAATAGATTGAACAAGAAGTTTAACTCTAATAGATGCTAGAAAGATTCAGGTTATAACATGCCTTCAGAGTTATTGTTAGGTTGGGTTTCTTGATTTGGTTGGGCAATACCACCAGCTTTGTTGGCCATCTCATTGTCGCCATCATGATGGGCAATAAGATTAGCTCCATTGGCAATCCAGTTGTCATCATCACAATGTGCAGGGTCATCATCTTTTTAGAAAAAAATCATCTATTGAGAATATGTTCATCATGCAATCAGAGCTAATTGACTAGGCTAGCAATTCAAAATAAAAAACATAGTAAGGAAATTGCCTTCAACACCATGGTTATCAAAGTTGTGAATAATTTCTTCAGCTTGGCGGGCACAAGCCACAGAAGCAGTTGGCTTATGGATGACACTTGGTGTCTGATGTTTAGGATCCAACATCTCCTCACTTTGAGTACTTGCATTAGCATCTTGTAATAGAGCTTTCTTCGACCTTGTCACTCGCGGATTAGTTGGGATGTCGGCATGAACTCTCTTAGGAGGTCGAGGCTTGACTCCACCAGGGGGCATGGCCGCAGATCTTTTCTTACTAGTTTTCTGACTAGTCTTCTTACAGCCCTGATAGATATGAAGACATGGTTTAATCAACAAACTGTAACAAAATTCTGCTGCAATGGCAAACAGGCAACATATCTAAGCAATGAATGACTAGATGGAGGAATTTAGCACCTTAGAGTTTGAGCTAGCAGTAGGTGTGGACTGCAGTGCTTCTGTTTCATCTACTAAACTATCATCGGACGACTCTCCTTCACTGGTATTGTCCTCGTTAGGATGGTACTCAGCTTCAGAATCATCAGAACTATGCTTGGGATTTTTTTTCCAGGTGAAATGATTGTTTTGGCTGCAAACAGTGTTGATAGTGCAGGAATTCCGAGTGCTTGCAGCATTGAATTGTTCCTTATGCACGTTTTGATGCGCGACTCTTCCAAAGGATGCATCGGTGGTTCTAAGATGAGTGAACACATGAACAAGAATTACTATGTGTATAATTTGTACTTAATAACAAATTACCACTTTTGTTATTAAGTTGGCAACAATATGTGACCCAAATCTACACTTGACAGCACAAGACCCTTATTTCAAATGTACGGCCAGAACTCTAATGAACAAGAAACACTAGCAATTGAAATCAAGCACAAGTAAAAAGCTTTTAGCACACATCCTTTAGACATACATATGCATGAACAGCAAATAGGCAGGTGTGGGGTGGGTTAAGAAGAGTATACCTGCTATCTTCCATCCTCGGGGTCTCTTCGCAGCAGTCTTCTTCCCCATCGGTGTGGCAGAGACATCCTTGAAGCGGCGCAGTGTGGTGGCGGCGACAACTTGTTCTAGGGTTTGGTGGAGCGGAGGGGAGGGGGAGGGAGGTCTTGACCGGCAGTTGGGGTGGGTTAGGGACCGGCGGTTGAGGCGAAAGAGCAAGGGGAGTCGTGCTCGGCAGTGGCGCAGTGTGGTGGCGGCGACCCTTATTCTAGGGTTTGGTGGAGGCGGGTGGTAGGGGGAGAGGGGGTCCTGACCAGCATTGGAAGAGGACGGGGAAGGGGAGGGAGGGGATTCGTGCTCTGCGGCGGAGGTGGAAGAGGGAGGGAAGTTGAGCTCGGCGGTGGAGGAGGTGAAGCCGTGGCCGGAGATGGGAGAGGAAGGGGAACGGGAGCGAGGAGATTTGGCGATTTGGCGATTTGCGGGTGAGGGCTGGTCGTTTGGTGGGGGTTAGGAATTTTGTGTGTGTGTCAAATTATTAATATGCCCTTCATATGGTACTGGTGGATGAATGGATATGTGTAATTTTTGGGAACATTGCTAGGCAATGGCGTCAATTCGCGTTGTGTTGTTTTTGCCTTGGCGCGGCTGGAGCGAAAACTGTACCGTGTGCGCGCGCTTTTTGCCGCCGAGCTGTATTAAGAACATTCTAGAGCATATATCACAAGTTTATTATTTTTTACTGTAATTAGTAAGACATATATTTAATTATGCACTATTATTAGGAAATAATTACTAGAATGAGCAATACATATGCGCCAACTTTTTTTCAAACCATGTGGAAACGATGACATAGTATAAAAAACCGGACCAGACCGACGGTTTGACTGGTAAAAATTTGAACCGACATCCTTACCGGTTCGATTATCGGTTTAGTTTTTAAACTATGAGCGAGGGAACTACCAACTCTACTAAACTTGGTTACACGCGCACCTTCTGAAGTCACCATGACACTTGGTGCTGAAAATGCGATTTTGATGATCGCATGGACGAAGACGTATGTTGCACCTTTGATTAATACTGTGGTGATTGTGGTAGTTGTCAATGTGAAAAGCCTTTGTTCATCTCCATCCGAGTTGATCTCCATGCCGAACTTTGTTCTTTGTATCATCGAAACGAACAACTTTATTGATTGGGTCATTTCCACCCGAGTTGATCTCCATGCCAAACTTTGTTATTTGTATCATCGAAACGAACAACTTTATTGATTGGGTCATCTCCACCCGAGTTGATCTCCATGCCGAACTTTGTTCTTTGTATCATCGAAACGAACAACTTTATTGATTGGGTCATCTCCATCCGAGTTGATCTTCATGCCGAACTTTGTTCTTTGTATCATCGAAACAAACAACTTTATTGATTGGGTCATCTCCATCCGAGTTGATCTCCATGCCGAACTTTGTTCTTTGTATCATCGAAACGAACAACTTTATTTATTGGGATTTCTCCATCCGAGTTGATCTCCATGCCGAACTTTGTTCTTTGTATTGTCGAAACGAACAATTTTGTTGTTTGGGCAACAACTTTCTATCGAAACGAGAGCACACCATCCGAGGAGTAGGACGTCGACACACGTCGACCGGTGGGCGGCATGGGCTCTAGGGTGGATGGACGGAGAGCTCGCGAATTGAGCGCACGCTCTTAGAAGCTTTCAACGGAGCCGCGACTGGAGTTGAGGAAGACAGGTACCTTAAAAGAAATATCAGTTCAACATGCCGACATATGCTACCTACACTACTTAAGTAGCTTAAAAATGCAACCAAATTCATATAGAAATATCAATTCAAATATTTTTTTTAAATAATCAAGTCATTTGGATTTTGCAGTTTAAAAGAAATATCAGTTGAAATAAAAAAAAAGAGTAATCAGGTCATTTGGATTTTGCAGTTTAAAAGAAATATCGGTTGAAATAAAAAATAAATAAAGTAATCAGGTCATTTGGATTTTGCGGTTTAAAAGTTGCAGTTAGTCAAAGTTGGTCAACAGAATTTCATTCAAACAGAAAAATACAGAGACCACGTCCATCACATATTTAAGAAATACGCTATCCATTATACCTGTTTCTACCCGTGTGGTAGAGCGCGTCCAAGGGGGAAGGGCTCGCGCGATGGATCAGGCACCGCGTCTGGTGGCTCGCGCGATGGATCAGCGCGAGATCTCCTCCCCTCTCTTCTTTCCTAACTTTTCTTTCTTTCTTTTCTCTCTCAGGTCCTCACGATCCCTCTTTCCCCACGATGGATCAGCGCTACCCTCTCTCTGTTTCCTTCGATCCCTCTTTCCCCATGATCTGGTGCCCCTTTTCTTCTATCCTTCTCACGTGTTGTAGGGGGCAGGTGGGATGAGACCTTGGCGTCAGGGGGGTTGGACAGTGCCGGACCCTGGGCCGTGGGCGTCGCACCGGCCGGCACGGCAGAGCAGCTCGCGTCGGCTCCGGCAGGAGGGAAATGATCGCGGGGGTGGGAGAGAGCTACAGGCGAGAGGGGTGGGCGAGTAGGGGCCTGAGTCGCTCGTGGCGCTGCCATAAACGCACAGAGCACCATTACTGCATGCCGGCTCACTGGTCACCACGCGCTCTCCCTCTCTGTGCATTAGTTGAAGAAACCAACCGTGTCACAGTGTGCATCTATGCTCAATTAGGGTATACAAAGAAGCTAGACGTTAATGGCTAAGGATAGCTGCACTGTTTGGATGAAAATCAGTTTCTGCAGCAAACTTTGATGCCTGATGCACTGGCCTTCCATAGGGTATTTTGTCCAGAGGTTTTGGGTAGATGGTCAGGGTAGTAAGGAGTGTCATTCTGCCAAGTTACACGGCCAGGACTGTTGGCTAGCTTGGGGTCGCTTCACAAAGGTCTAAAATGACCAGAATTGCATTTGGGAAGATGGCATCTAAACTAGATACAAGGAACTTGATTTTAGGCCATATTATGAACATACATGAGCCATATGAATTTCAGGAATAATTTGTGAACCTGAATAGCCAATTGACAGCACACATATGCCGTCCTCACAACAGCTGGTACAGAGATAATATATTGTCAGGCATACAAGAAGGATTACAACGACAGCGACTTCGTTAACACACTGACATGGATAGGGATCACAGCAAGAATCAGCAGTCATTGGCCTATCAACGCAAACAAAATAAAACTCCAGATACTCCCATTGTAGATGACAGTATTACAGAGCCAAAAGCACTGTACAGACCAACTTAAGCTTGCAGCTCAACCTTTTTTCAGCATCTCCTTTGCAGCCTTGTCAGCAATGCCTGTCGAATATTTCAAAATTAGAAGTGCATTCAAACTGTAGATATTCAAAAAGAGACGTTGTACTAAACTGAACAAACATGTAGTGCATAAACATCTCAGACTCCCATGTACTGTACTGAACAAATCATATGTATCAGTGAGAAGAAAAACACCTCACTCTCTCCTGTACTGTACTGAACAAGCATGTAGTGTGTAAACAGCAACAAGATATTGCAATAGCAAAGGCAAAAATTATGCAACAGGAAAGAGACCAAGAGAAAAAATATTGTCATCCACATCATACAGGTTTTGTAAAGAATATAGTACACTAGAAGAAGAATGAAGATAGTACCTTGTACATTAAAACATCTACTCGTCATCGCTGTCAACATCCATTGTGGCACCTCCTGCGTTTTCACAATACTCCAAACCTGTATCATCTTCTTCATCTTCGTCGCTACCTTCATACACTTTTGTGGTTTTTTCTTTCATCAAACGGGCAACAACATCAGCTTCAAAAGTAATGCCTTGTTCATCATCTCTATGCAAAGGCTTCTCAGATGTAAGGTCAGAAACTGATGTTCTCCTACCCTCCTCTTCACAACACTCCTCCTCTTGATATGCAGGACCACTAAAAGGTACACCCTCAGTTTCACTAATATTGAACAGATGCCTATGGTCGAATGTTTGCACAACTTGCCAATTTTTCCCATACTTCGTATCTGGCAAATAAAAGACCTTACTAGCCTGAGTAGCCAGAATCAAAGAATCGTCCTTGTACCACCAACTTCCAACATTTATGCTTTTGAAAAAACCATCATTTTTAAGTTCAGTCTTCTTTCCATCAAGTTTAAACCAGTCACATTTAAACAAAACAACTGACCTATCTTCCAAGTTATAATCTAACTGAATGATCTCTTTCAACGTTCCATAAAAATCTATGACCTTACGGTCATGTTCACCTTCGGTCATGACTCCACTATTCTGCGTCCTCTTGTTGCTATCACGGTCAACAGTGCTAAATCTAATCCCATTCACTATGCAAGATGGGAATTTCTGAACTCTCCGATCAAGACCACATGCCAAGGCAAAGAGATCTTCATCTACCTCTTCGCCATCCTCATCTCGCAACCTCATCATCTGCAACAACACACAAACACATACATTAGAATCTTTAATGAAATTTGAGAACCAAAAATTATAACTAGATGTGAATGAAAACTAACATAGTTCCTAAACCATGTCTGAATTTTTTGTTGAAGCTCTTTATCACTGTCCGGCAACCGTTTTCTCTTTAACTCATCTCTGAACATACTGTAAATAAAAAAAATTAGTCTCAAGATCACATATGTATAACACAATGCAACATATTGTTCAACACATACCACAACATCTGGTCAAATTCTTTGTTCTCATGCACATATTCATATTCATATCCTGAAGTAAAATTAACTCCATGCCCAAAAACGTCAACACCATAGGCTTCTTCATCTGAAAAACCTATATTTCTTGGTTCCGATTAAATATTGTTTCAACATCATCCATGTACCTAGAGCAAAATGTCAAGCATTCATCTGCAATATATGCCTCAGCAATCGAACCTTCTGGTCGCGCCCTATTCCTCACATAGCGCTTTAAAGTATATAGCCTTCTTTCAACTGGGTACATCCACCCATATTGTACAGGACCTCGGAGCAATGCCTCTTCAGGTAAATGTACGGCAAGGTGTGCCATCACATCAAAGAAAGCAGGAGGGAAAATGTGACGCCCCGAGACCGATGCGCCAGATGTCTTCCAGTTATTCGCCGTCGTTGCCATGTCATTCGCTTGCGTGTTGCACCTTGTCATGTCATCATGTGCATTTCTTTTGCATGTTTTTCAAAACTTGCATCCGTCCGGGTACCCCAGTTCTCTCCGTTGTCCGTTCTGAGCCCAGCCACACTCGCACGCGCCCGCGGCACCTCCGAAATATTATTTTATAAGTGGCATAAAAATGTTCTCAGAATGGGATGAAAGTTGGCGTGCGGTGTTGTTTTGTTTTCGGTAGACCGCCTGCCAAATTTCATCACATTCGGAGTCCGTTTGATGCCCCAATGGATAACTATAGCGGCATTATAGCCGGTCTATTCGTCGGGCGTTTTCGGTATCCGGAAACCCGTGTCGGGCTGCACTTCTCTTCTCTCCTCTCAGCCCAACCCCTCTTCACAACCCACCTGCAGCCCACCTAGCACCCCCCCTCCGACCGGAGCCGTCGGATCGCGATCGGAGGGCTCCGAAACCCCCTCAAACCCTCAAACCCTAGCCTTCCCTGCCTATTTAACTATCCCTACTCCACCTTTTTTGGAAACCCTACCCCTAGCCTCCTCCCTCGAATCCAGCGCCGCCAGCCCCCGCCGCCACTTGGTGCCGCCGCCGCTGTCGTGGTACTAAGTCTAACAGTAAGAATAGGGGGTACGTAGGAGGAGGCAAGGTCCTAGCTACGGTGAGATTGTACACGCGAGTTTACGAGTTTAGGCCCCTCTCGGAGGAGGTAACAGCCCTACGTCTCGGTGCCCTGAGGCTGGTCGACTGGAATATGCGTGTGAGTTACAGGGGGTGCGAACCCTTGTGCCAGAGGAGGGGGGTGGCTTATATAGAGTGCGCCAGGCCCCTCCAGCCCTCGGTTACACAGGGTTCAATGCAAGTTAAGACAGGGACGTTACTAGTAACGCCCGCTGTAAATGACTATTAATGGCCTTTAAGACCGCGGAGTGAATGCCCGCCCGTTGCCATCCTGGGGTGGCTTTAGATCTTCTGTACTCCGAGTGATTCTTCGTATGGTCGAGTGACTCTAACTCTGTCGAGTGGAATTGGGGTGTCCAAGTGGGATAGCTGGTCGAGTGGATTGCACTCCAAGGTGATCTCAGTCGGTATCCTCCATTGTACTTTGAATGTCCTTGACTCTAGGGCAGTGTCCTTGGGTAGGGCGTCTCGGTCATGCCTATGACCCTACCCTAGGTACATGTCATCGTCATTAGCCCCCGAATGGATTGAGGTCCGAGTGAAGAAGGGTTGAAGTTGGTTCCGACTCGATCTTATGCTTCGGAGGTATCTCATCAAGGCCTGGGTAACACATTGAAACTTTAACCCTGCATCACACGCCTTGATCGATTCTGGTTCCTGAGACCGTCGAGTGAATTATGCTGGAAATCTTTGAGTGAATTAGAGTGCAAAATCTTTGGTGCGATTGATTGCTCTGCAGTTCCCGGATCTCACGGGATTCGAAATTTTGGAGAAGCGTGCGGGACGGAACACGGCGCAGTAAACGGGACGGATAGGCAGGGGCGCCTCGATTTTCGTGCCACCTTTTTCGCCACGTATCGAGCGAGCGTCTGTTGCGGGATGCGACAGGATCTCTCGGGCCCATGGGTCAGTCGCTCGGAAGCGTCCCCATAAAAGCGTCGAGGCCGAAGCAATCAACAGTGCTCCTCATTCGTTCCCCTTTCTCTCCACTTCTCCGCCTCACCGCTTCCTGTGCCTTACGCCTTCACCCGTTCCTCTCGAGCTCCGTCGCCATGGTGAAGGAGAAGACCGCGACCCTGGAGCACGCGAAGAAGACGGCGGCGTCGAAGGGAAAGAAGACGGCTCGGGGGTCGTCGTCGCTGTCCGGTCTGCCGCCTGGTTGGATCCAGGGAGACTGGATCCGCTCCACTGTTGTGAAGGAGGACTTGGAGAATCTTGCCAATGACGGCTTGATTGCTCACGGGTCCTGGAGGCTGCCGGGGAACGAATCCGAGCCCCAACCACACGAGGGTGAGTGTGTCCTCCTCACCACCCACGTCGATCGGGGTTTCTCTCTGCCACCGCATCCGTTCTTCCGGGGTTTTCTGAATTTCTTTGGTGCTCAGATCCATCACTTCCCACCCAACACAATCTCATATCTCGTTGCATTTGTCTCCATGTGCGAGAACTTCCTTGGTTGCCAGCCGTATTGGGGCCTATTCAAACATATCTTTACTTGCCGTTCTCAGTCGGTGAAAAAGGCTAACCCGACTGATAAAAAGACGCACATGGTCCAAATGTGCGGGGGGTTAGGGATTCAAATTAGGGGTAGGAGTACTTTTCCTCCCATGACCTTTCCCGAGTCAGTTAGAGGATGGCAGTCGACCTGGTTCTACTGCAAAGACATCCCGACTCCTGGTCAGTCAACCGGCCTTCCCCCTTTCACTATGGAGAGACTCCGCCAACCTTCTTCACTAGTTGTGAACCCAGAGGAGAAAGGCGAGGTGTCCCTTTTAGTCGACGCAGTCGTTAACTTAGTCCGGGAGGGTGTGACTGGCATGGATCTGTTGGAGGTGTTCCTCAGTCGACGCATCCAGCCTCTCCAGGCCCGCGATCATCCGATGTGGATGTATTCGGGCCCCGCAGACACCGCTCGGGTCCACCCAGAGGAGGTTGCCGAGGAGACAGTTGCTCAGTGGCTGCGGAGCATCACTGGAAACAAGGATAACCCCAGGGGATCCAGGAGGATTCTGCCATTCAACGCCGACAACGAGCCAGAAGAGGCCGGACTCAGTATACCGAGTGTTTTCTTTTTTTCAATCTGCAACTTGCTCTTGAATCCGACTGATACTTGTTAATTTTTGTCGTGCAGATTTAGACCAAGATGTACTCGATGCCAAACGGAGAGCAGTACCATGAGGGAGTGGAAAGTGACGGCGGAAGCGCTGACTGGCAATCTGAGGATGAAAGTGAAGAGGACATCGAAGACTCTAGTAGCAGCGAGGAAGTCGACTCGCCGCCCCGCTCTGAGCGGCGTTCCAAGCAGTCGCATGATCCGAGTACGCAAGTCTCGAAGCGCACTCGGACGTCCACTCCCGAGCCATCAGAGAAGGCTCCAAAGCAGGCCAAAATTGCCGCGTCCAAACCTCGGAAGGCCCTGCCTAGGATCAAGGTGGCTGTGCCTGTCGCCTCAGCGTGAGTATTTCTTCTTTCTGTTTTCGTTTTGATCGGGAACTTCTCTTCTTGTTTGACCGAGTGAAATTGGGAACTTTCAGCGCTGCTACTTCTGGGACGTCCATGGACATTGACAAGGAGTAGGACGACGTGGAAACTGCAGACGTGGCCACTTCTCGGGCAGGTACAGCTCCATAGCCCTTCTCTTACTTTGCCAACTGTTCCGACGATCGACCGAATTCTTACGGCCGAGTGTTTTGCAGTGCCAACAAATGTTATTCAGCTTCCAGATGATGACGATGATGAAGAAGCGCCACAAAGGAACACCGGGAGAAAGAGTAGGACGCTGAGCAAGAAGGTGCCTGCCAGCAAAGTGTCTCACTCGACATCGACATCAGAACCAGTCGCTCAACAACTTGCTGATCTAGTTCGGACTTCTGTTTCTTTTGTTGATCCTTTGTCGACTGACCAGCCTTCGGCGTCAACTGCTCAAGTCCCTGCTCCAACTGTGCAAGTTCAAGCTTCAGCTCCTCCGGCTACCTCGTCTGTTCCACCAACCCCTCTATTTGTTGCTCACCACATCCCGGAGGACCAAGTAGGCACTGCCAAGGAAGCCATGATCCAAGCAGGCTTAATGATGGATCGAATGAAGGTGGTGTACGAAACCAGCAAGGCCGCCTATGATGCCAGCTTTGCCCTTCAAACCAACGTCCGAGTAAGTGGGACTGTAAGTTGATTTCCCATCGGCTTTCAGCTTGATCTTTGCTCTGTTAGGATATGCTACTTGAAAACTGCTGCTTTATTATTCGTAAGATGTCGATCTGTTTCTTGCATCTTTACACCCACTGGGTGCGTCATGTAGCTGTTTGTAGCTCTTTTCACTTGGGTTAGACAGGTCGTGTCGAGTGAAGTTTTGGTGCAGTGGGGGCACGCTGAGTGCACCCACTGGGTGTAGTCCCCGAGACCACTGTTGACTGCTGGCAGTCGGCGGTGGTCTTAAAACTTTCCAATCTCTGGTCTTCTCCCCTTTTTTTTATTCCTTCCACTCGCGCTGGGCAGACCATGCCGAGTGGGAAATCGAACCAGTGGGGGCACGCCAAGTGCACCCACTGGGTGTAGTCCCCGAGACTGCTGTTGAATGTTTGATTCGGCAGTAGTCTTAGAACTCTTTTTGTCGTAATAATCTGACCTTGCATCATATCACTCAGAAATGACTGATCCTTATTTCTGTTGACTGACATGTCTTGTTTATTGATTGCAGAAATCCTGTGAGCTTGGATCTAAGTTTGCTGACTTGGAGAGGAAACAGATTCAACTCAACCTCGATCTGGAGTTGGCCAAGGAGAACCTGAAGAAGGCTCAAGATGAAGTAGTCATCATGGGAGGTAACAACTCACTGACTATTTGCCTTGCCATATTTTCCTTTCCATTCTTTGAACCGAGTGACTTCACTCGAGCAGATGTGCGTAGTGAAAACCGTCAACTCCAAGCTCGTCTGAGGAATGTTATTTCTTTAGACAAAATGAAGCAGGCTCTGGAGCGGAATGATCTTGACCTTGCAGCGGCACAGAAGACGGCGTGGGAGAAGACTGAACTTGCCGACAAGAAGCTGGCTTCAGTCAGAAAGTTGGAAGAAGAGAACGCCAAGTTGAAAACCGCTGTTGATGAAGCGAAGAAGGAAGTCGTGCAGCTGAAGGAGGAGAAGGTGGCTTTGGCAGACAAGGTTGATGTTCTCACTTGGAAGAGAGATGAACTGGAAACTTATCTGGGTGGTCTTGCCAAGAAGATGTTCCTCATGCTTGAAGGTACTTTCCGACTGACTGCAGAGAACTTTTCCATTATATTACTATCACTTTAACACCTTTCGTGTGTGCAGAATTCTGTCAGAACTTCGAGGAAGAAACTGGGCGGATCGAGACAGGTATGGACCCTATCAACTCTCCCGTCAAGGACGAAGCTGCAATGAACGTGCTGCGATTGGAATCTCGCCTTGCCAGTGTCTTCGATTACATTGCACGACTGAAGGTCGCGTTGTCCCGGATCGACAAGGAGTTATGGCCAGAGGATGTGCTCCTGAATGACCTTGAGTCACTGATGACTTGACTCAACAGCATCCCGGACCGAGTGCAGGCGTGGAAGAAGTCAGCTGCCCATTGCTGTGCTGACGTGGCTTTGTCACTCGTCCGCGTTCATTGCAAGGAAGTCAAAGAAGAGAAGCTGGCGGCTCTTAAGGTCGCCAACACCAAGAAGCTTCAATTCCAATCCTTCATGGAGACCTTCATCGACGCAGCCACTCGCATTGCAGACAGCATCGATCTGGAAAGTTTCGTCGAGCCAGCAAGTCCTCCTCTTGCTGAGTGAAAAACTTGATAACTTTACCCTCTTTTGCCTCGGAATGCCGAGTGATTCTGTAATCGTTAAATTCTTTCGGGCTTGACGCCCGAGTACTTCTGAACCTTCATGGATTTATCCAAACTTGGTTGCTTTTATTTGGATGCAGTTGCTTTGTCTGTATTGCTTTCGAATTTTTTGACTTAGGCGAATCTAGGATCACAGGTGAGTCTCCGAGTGAGAGGTTTGCTCTCCACTCGGAGTAGACGTTGTACTTGCGCAGCTCAGAGTGCAACGGGACGTTGTACTTGTGGCGCAGCTCAGAGTGTAATCATACACTGTACTTGTGACGCAGCTCTGAGTGCGCGGCCAAGCTTCCGAGTGGGAGGGTTGCTCTTCACTCGAAGTATTTTTGAAACTTAGGCGAGTCGGTCTCGCGGCTAAGTCTCCGAGTGAGAGGGTTGCTATTCACTCGGAGTGTTTTTGAAACTTAGGCGAGTACGGGATCGCAGCTAAGTCCCCGAGCGGGAGGATTGCTCTTCACTCGGAGTATGTTTTTGAAACTTAGGCGAATCGGGTTCGCGGCTAAGCCCCCGAGTGGAGGGTTGCTCTTCACTCGGAGTGTTTTCGAAACTTAGGCGAGTACGGGATCACAGCTAAGCCCCCGAGTGAGAGGGTTGCTCTTCACTCGGAGTATTTTTGAAACTTAGGCGAGTACGGGATCCCAGCTAAGCCCCCGAGTGGGAGGGTTGCTCTTCACTCAGAGTCTTTTCGAAACTTAGGCGAGTACGGGATCGCAGCTAAGCCCCCGAGTGGGAGGATTGCTCTTCACTCGGAGTATTTTTGAAACTTAGGCGAGTCGGGCTCGCGGCTAAGCCCCCGAGTGAGAGGGTTGCTCTTCAATCGGAGTATGCTTTTGAAACTTAGGCGAGTACGGGATCGCAGCTAAGTCCCCGAGTGGGAGGATTGCTCTTCACTCGGAGTATTTTTGAAACTTAGGCGAGTCGGGCTCGCGGCTAAGCCCCTGAGTGAGAGGGTTGCTCTTCACTCGGAGTATGTTTTTGAAACTTAGGCGAGTACGGGATCGCAGCAAGTCCCCGAGTGGGAGGGTTGCTCTTCACTCGGAGTGTTTTTGAAACTTATGCGAGTACGGGATCGCAGCTAAGCCCCCGAGTGGGAGGGTTGCTCTTCACTCGGAGTGTTTTTGAAACTTAGGCGAGTACGGGATCGCAGCTAAGCCCCCGAGTGGGAGGATTGCTCTTCACTTGGAGTATTTTTGAAACTTAGGCGAGTCGGGCTCGCGGCTAAGCCCCCGAGTGAGAGGGTTGCTCTTCACTCGGAGTATGTTTTTGAAACTTAGGCGAGTACGAGATCGCAGCTAAGTCGCCGAGTGGGAGGATTGCTCTTCACTCGGAGTATTTTTGAAACTTAGGTGAGTCGGGCTCACGGCTAAGCCCCCGAGTGAGAGGGTTGCTCTTCACTCGGAGTATATTTTTGAAACTTAGGCGAGTACAGGATCGCAGCTAAGTCCCCGAGTGGGAGGATTGCTCTTCACTCAGAGTATTTTTGAAACTTAGGCGAGTCGGGCTCGCGGCTAAGCCCCCGAGTGAGAGGGTTGCTCTTCACTCGGAGTATGTTTTTGAAACTTAGGCGAATCGGGTTCGCGGCTAAGCCCCCGAGTGAGAGGGTTGCTCTTCACTTGGAGTATGTTTTTGAAACTTAGGCGAATCAGGTTCGCGGCTAAGCCACCCACTTGGGGATTTGAACACACCCGCTTATGTGAAAACAATCATTAAGATATTGCAAAAATCATGTCTTTGATAAGCAAACTGAAGGATTCTTATTACAACTCGCCGATCCGAGTGTTTAGGTATAAAAGCGGCGGAGCAAATCCGCATTCCACGAGCGTGGCTCGTCTTCTTTCTTGGCTACGTTGTAAAGGTGATGCGCCCCGTTGTGGAGCACCTTGGTGATGATGAAGGGCCCTTCCCAGGCCGAAGCGAGCTTGTGAGGCCGTTTCTGTTGCACTCGACGCACAAGGTCTCCTTCCTGAAATGCTCGGCCTCTGACATTCCGGGCATGGAATCGACGCAGGTCTTGTTGATAGATGGTCGACCGGATCAGAGCCATCTCTCGTTCCTCCTCTAGGAGATCAACTGCGTCCTGGTGTGCCTGTTCTGCTTCAGCCTCTGAGAAAAGTTCCACTCGGGGGGCATTGTGCAACAAATCACTCGGAAGCACAACTTCTGCACCATATACCATGAAGAAAGGGGTTCGATCAGTCGACCGATTGGGAGTCGTTCTCAATCCCCATAGGACAGATGGCAACTCAGTCACCCAAGCTCCAGCTGCGTGCTTGAGGTCACGCATCAATTGGGGTTTCAACCCTTGTAGGATCAAGCCATTCGCTCTTTCCGCCTGCCCATTCGACTGCGGGTGCGCGACAGATGCATAATTGACCCGAGTGCCTTGGGAAGCGTAGAACGCTCTGAACTCATCAGAATCAAAGTTGGAGCCGTTATCTGTGATAATGCTATGAGGGACCCCATATTGAAATATCAGCTCTCTGATGAAACTGATGGCAGTGCTTGAGTCAAGATTCTTGATAGGCTTGGCCTCGATCCATTTGGTGAACTTGTCGACTGCCACGAGCAAATGAGTGAAGCCGCTTCTGCCGGTCTTGAATGGCCCAAATATGTCCAACCCCCAAACTGCAAATGGCCAGATGAGTGGAATAGTCTTCAAGGCAGATGCAGGCTTGTGAGATATGTTTGAGTAAAACTGGCAGCCTTCGCACTTGTCGACTATATCTTTAGCCATCTCATTCGCACGTGGCCAGTAAAATCCCTCTCGGTATGCTTTGGCCACGATGGTCCGAGAGGACGCGTGGTGACCACAGGTCCCCGAGTGAATCTCATTTAAGATCAGTCGACCTTCTTCTGGAGAGATGCAACGCTGAGCTACTCCGGTAACACTTTCTCTGTAGAGCTGTCCACTTATCACTGTGAATGCTTTGGATCTGCGGATGATCTAGCGGGCCTCATCTTCATCCTCTGGGAGCTCCTGCCTGAGCAGATATGCGATATAAGGCACCGTCCAGTCGGGAGTGATCACTAAAACCTCCATGATCAAGTCGACTACAGCTGGGACTTCAATCTCAGTCGGATTGGTTGAACTTATCAGTTGTGGGGGTTCCTCCGTAAAGGGGTCTTCTTGAACTGACGGGGTGTGAAGATGCTCCAAGAACACATTAGTGGGAATGGGTTTCCGAGTGGAACCTATCTTTGCCAGATCGTCGGCCGCTTGATTCTTGAGTCGGGGTATGTGGTGGAGCTCCAACCCTTCAAACTTCTTCTCTAACTTTCTCATTGCATTGCAGTAACCAGTCATGGCAGGGCTCTTGGTGTCTCACTCCTTCATTACTTGATTGACCACCAAATCTGAGTCACCGTATACCATCAGGCGACGGACGCCGAGTGAGATGGCCATACGCAACCCATATAGAAGTGCCTCATACTCAGCTTCATTATTTGAGGAGTCAAAGTGAATCTGAAGGACATAACTGAGCTTGTCACCTCTCGGGGATACCAGGACCACTCCAGCACCAGAACCGTTCAACATCTTGGACCCATCAAAAAACATAGTCCAATGTTCCGAGTGAACCTGAGTCGGTTGTTGCTATTCAATCCACTTGGCGAGGAAATCTGCTATTGCCTGAGACTTGATTGCTTTATTTGCCTCGAACTTGATATCTAAAGGAAGGAGTTCAATAGCCCACTTAGCCACTCGACTGGTTGCATCCCGATTGTTCAGAATTTCTGATAATGGAGCATCGCTGACGACTGAAACCGAGTGGTCTGCGAAGTAATGTGCAACTTTCTTCGTGGTCAAGTAAATCCCGTAGACAAGCTTCTGGTAATGCGGATACCTTTGCTTGGACGGAGTCAAGACTTCAGAAATATAGTATACAGGGCGTTGAACTTTGTGGGCTTTGCCTTCTTCTTCCCGCTCGACTGTGAGCACTGTGCTGACAACTTGTCCAGTGGCTGCGATATATAACAATAGAGGCTCTTTGCTGACTGGGGCAGCAAGCACCGGATGGGTGGAAAGCAGGGCTTTGAGCTCTGCAAACGTTGCTTCGGCTTCGGGAGTCCACTCGAACTTGTCAGACTTCTTCATTAGTCGGTAAAGAGGCAATGCCTTTTCACCGAGACGAGAGATGAATTGACTCAATGCAGCCAAACAACCAGTAAGCTTCTGAACACTACTAGAAAAAAGGCTGTTAGTGGCGCACCTATTTTGGCTACTAATGGCGCACTATAGGTGCGCCACTATTATCACGCCACTACTAATAAATAGTAATGGCGCACGCCTGGTGCGCCACTGTTAATCTACATAACAGTGGCGCACCACCTGGTGCGCCATTACTATGTCAGGTAGTAATGGCGCACCACATGTGCGCCATTACTACCTTTTCAGGTGCGCCACTGGTAACTTTTTTTATTATTTTTTGTCGATATTTTTTTTGAATTTGGAAGCGGGAAAATAGTAATGGCGCACATTCTAACCCCCACGGTGCGCCATTACTATTTTGAATTTTGAATCTGGATCTGGATCGCGATTTTTTTGCCCTTTTTTTTGCTCATTTTTTTTGCTCATTTTTTTGCACGATATTTTTTTCAAATTTTGTTCTCGTTTTTGGATCTTGTACGTTCTTTTGCCGGAGAGGAGGGCCGAGGAGAGACCGTGAGGAGGAGAGGAGGGAGGAGGAGGAGGTCACCGGAGAGGAGCTCGCCTACATCGTCGGAGAGGAGGAGGAGGAGGTCACCGGAGAGGAGCTCGCCTACATCGCCGGAGAGGAGGAGGAGGTCGCCGGAGAGGAGTTCACCGGAGAGGAGGGAGGAGAAACCGTGAGGGGAGGGGAGGAGAGGAGGGAGGAGGAGGTCGCCGGAGAGGAGTGGGAGGAGGTCACCGGAGAGGAGGAGGAGGAGGTCGCCGGAGAGAAGGAGGGGAGTATGGTGGAGGAGAGGAGGGGAGATGGAGTGGAGGAGAGGAGGAGATGGAGTGGAGGAGAGGTGGAGTGGAGGAGAAAAATGAAGAGGTAAGGAGGAGAGGACCCCACCCAGCCATATATACGGCATAGTAATGGCGCGCCGTGGGCAGGTGCGCCATTACTATCTTTTTCTTTATTTTTTTGATTTATTTTGAATTTTGAAGGCGGGAAGATAGTAATGGCGCACCTTGGGCAGGTGCGCCATTACTAACTTTATTTTTATTTTTTTGATATAGTTTGAATTTTGAAGGCGGGAAGATAGTAATGGCGCACCATGGGCAGGTGCGCCATTACTGAGTTTGATTTTTTTTGAATTTTTTTGCCTCTCCAGATCTTGAAAGCCCCGTAACTTTTTTTCTGTTAGGTTTTTGAGGATTCTAAAAATCTTCAACGGGGTTCCCCTGATTGAATTCAGATATAACTTTTCGAGTAGATGATTTTTCATATATAAAACTTTTTCGTCGGAGTTCGTATGCAAAAGTTATGCCCATTTTACAAATTCTCGAGAGATTTTGCAAAAAAGTCAAAAATTCATGTTTGTAAATTTTGCTAACAACTAGACCACATATCACATGGGAATCTTATTTTCTTTTATTTTTTTGACATTTCTATCATTTTCTTTTATTTTTTTTTTAAACTGAAAAGGCGGTCCACGGGGGAGGGGGTGCATTTGGTGAATTTTTTGGCCACCTCAGAAAGTTAGTAATGGCGCACCTTTACAAAGTGCGCCATTACTATGTCAACTTACTAATGGCGCACCTATACAAAGTGCGCCATTACTATGTCCAGGATTGGGTCAAACCTTAGTCAAACATAGTAATGGCGCACTTTTCTCCTGGTGCGCCATTACTGTTTAGGTTACTAATGACGCACCTACACATGGTGCGCCATTACTATTTTGTAATGGCGCACCACGTGTACAGTGCGCCATTAGTGTCCATATTATCTATAGCCGTTTTTCTAGTAGTGGAACGTCGTGCACACGCACAGGGCGTTTCATTCGGAGAATTGCTCCAATCTTTTCTGGGTTTGCATCGATCCCTCGTTCGGAAACGATAAAACCGAGTAATTTTCCGCCTGGGACTCCGAATGTGCACTTCGACGGATTGAGCTTGATATCATATCTTCTCAAGTTGGCAAATGTTTCAGCGAGGTCAGTCAGCAGGTCGGAACCTTTACTTGACTTGACCACGATATCATCCATGTATGCTTCCACGTTCCGACTGATTTGAGTGAGCAGGCACTTCTGAATCATGCGCATGAACGTGGCACCAGCATTCTTGAGGCCGAAGGGCATGGTGACATAACAAAAGCACCCGAATGGGGTGATGAAGGCCGTTTTTATATCATCGGGTCCATACAGTCGGATCTGATGGTACCTGGAATACACGTCCAAAAATGACAAACGCTCACACCCCGCAGTTGAGTCAACAATCTGGTCGATGTGGGGGAGAGGGAAGTGATCTTTCGGGCAGGCCCGATTGATGTGCTTGAAATTGATACACATACGAAGTGAATCATCTTTCTTGGGGACCATGAAAACATTGGCGAGCCACTCGGAGTGGTATATCTCGCGGATAAACTCAGCTGCCAGAAGCCGAGCTACCTCTTTGCCAATTGCCTTCCTCTTCTCCACGGCGGACCGACGGAGATGTTCCTTGACAGGTTTTGCTTTTGAGTCAACGCGCAAATGGTGCTCAGCCAGTCCCCTGGGTACACCCGGCATGTCAGATGGTTTCCATGCGAAGATGTCACAGTTCTCACGGAGGAACTGGATGAGCGCTTCTTCCTATTTGCTGTCGAGTGTTGTTGAGATGTGGGTCGGAGCAGCATTGGGATCAGTCGGGTGAATATGTACAGGCTTTGTCTCTCCGGCCGACTGAAACGCGGATTCTGAAGCAGGCTTCTTGGCTCGCAACAAATCACTCGGATCTGCATTCTTCTGATATTCTTCCATCTCTACTGCTGCCATCTGTTCGTCGGCAATCTTTGAGCCCTTCTGGAGGCACTCTTCCACTCTTTGCCGATTCCCTGTGACTGTGATCACGCCTCTGGGACCAGGCATCTTCAAATTGAGGTATACGTAACATGGTCGAGCCATGAAACGAGCATATGCGGGCCTGCCCAGAATAGCATGGTAGGCACTGTGAAAATCCACCACCTCAAACGTCAACTTTTCCTTGCGGTAATTCTTTGAATCACCGAAAACCACATCAAGAGTGATCTGACCGAGTGAATATGCTTTCTTTCATGGGATGACTCCGTGGAATCGCATGTTGCTCTCACTGAGCTTGGACATCGGGATGCCCATCCCATGAAGTGTCTCAGCATACAGAATGTTCAAGCCACTGCCACCATCCATCAGAACCTTGGTCAGTCGGGTGCCCCCAACGACTGGGTCGACCACCAACGCTTGCCGCCCGGGGGTAGCAACGTGCGCTGGGTGATCGGACTGGTCGAATGTAATGGGAGTTTTTGACCACTTCAAATATGTCGTGGTTGCCGGAGCAACCATGTTCACTTCTCTGTTGATAACTTTCAGTCGACTTTTGCTCTCGATGTCAGCAAAAATCACCAAAGTAGCATTGACATTGGGGTAACCGTCATCTTCCTCTTTGTCCTCTTCCTTATCAGATTTTTTCTCCTTCTCACTGGGCTAACCCTCCCGGAAACTCTGAATCAGGAGCTGGCACTGTCGAGTGGTATGCTTGGGCAGAATCAAGTTACCCTCTTCATCTTTTTTAGTGTGTATGTGACACGGTAAATCAAGAACGTCGTTTCCCGACTGATCTTTCACTTTTTTAGGGATCCACGGTCCTTCAGGCTTTCCCTTGACCTTCCCTTGATTCAAAACTGCAGCCTTAGCAGGACCTGCAGGTTCAGCCTTGCGCTTCTGCTTCCGACCGGAATTTCCACCTCCGGTGTCTTGGGCGACTGGTTTGTTCTTGCCACTGCGGAGTCAGTCTTCCTCTTCGCCGTTAGCGTACCGAGTGGCTATTTCCATCATTCGGGCCAGGGACATGTCTCTCGGCCGACCGAATTTCAGGTTAAGCTCTCTGTATCGAACGCCCTCTTTGAAGGTGCAGACTGCCTGGTGCTCTGACACATTTTCCACAGTATGATGAAGAGTAGTCCATCTCTGGATGAAGTCTCTCAAAGTCTCATTCTGTTTCTGACCACAGTGCTGCAATTCAGTCAGCCTAGCAGGTCGCTTGCAGGTGCCCTCGAATGTTTTGATAAACACTCGGGCTAATTTTTCCCAACTGAAAATACTTCCAGGGGCCAACTGATTCAACCAAGCTCTGGCTGAACCTTCAAGCATCAGGGGGAGGTGCTTCATGGCTACATCATCGTTGCCTCCACCAATCTGTACCGCCACTCGGTAATCTTCTAGCCACGTGTCAGGCTTCGACTCACCGGTGAACTTACTCACGCCCGTCGCCAACCTGAAGTTGGGAGGGATCTCAGCAGCTCGGATGGCTCTACTGACACATTCGGGCCCAGAAACATGTACTCTGCTTCCACTCGGATGGTTTCTGTCTTGTCCTTCTCTGTGTGCCCTGCCCCTGTCGACCAAGCCTTGTATGAGGAGTGATCTCGCATCAAATCCAGGCTCTCTTGGGTCGACTGGAGCTCTCCGCTCATCACCATACAGATGCCTGTCATCATACCGCCGGGGCGCGTACGATCCGTCCCTCGGAGGGGGCGTAGGCACTCGACGGTGGTCATCACGGGCATATCGATGATCATACTGTCCGTGGCCTCGATCCAGGTACTGATCCTGGCAGTGACCATGATCATCACGCCGCGGAGGTGATCTTGGATTGTGTGCTGACTGAACTATGTCCGCAACCACAGATCTGCTGTGGATTCTGTTGCGCGACTGAGAAATAGCTGAGTTTTGTTCACCCGCCGCTCGGAGCAGCGCTCAGATCTGCAACAAACCTCTACCAGCTTCTGAACGAGATGGCTGAATTGACTCTGCTATACATGCTGCAGCTGCAAGATTTTGGACCAGAGTGCGATATACCTGAGTTTCAGGCGGGAACAATTGTCGTGGCTGTTGACTGGATTCGGGGATCTGCCGACGGGCGCGTTCGTTGAGTGAATGTTGGAGATTCTCCAGACGTGCGCGCTCAGCTAAAGTAGCCAGGCGTGCTGCTTCTAAGGCCCGAGCCTCAGAGGTTTCCCCAATGATGGGGGTATGGAGCGCCTCCACGTTGCGACGATGCAGCTCTTCCCTCTGCTCTGAAGTAAGGGCTTGGGGATGATATTCATTGTGACCATGCGACGGGCGGCCGCCGCCGTCACCATCGCCACCGCGACGAAACCCAGGCGGGCTGCGAGGTGAGTTGACCATGAAGACTTCCGTCGTAGGGTCACAACTCCCGCACTCGAAAAGAGTGTCCGTGGGACTAGTCGGCAGATCGAATGGTTCGTAGAGAGATTCGTTAGGCTTGATTGCTGTGACTTGAGGGGTGGCCGACTGGCGAGCCACCGCATGCTTCACCCACCGCTGGAGCCGCGATCGACCGGATCGCTTGCGGTGGCGTACAGCGGGGAGAGTGGATGACACGGGAGCCGACCGATACTGGGTCGACAGCTGCCGCAGGAGGACGCCGCAGGCACTCGCGCGAAAATGCGCTGCCTCGTAGACGGGAAGGGCCTCGACGTCGAGGGGGGCTTCTTGGAGCCAGGCGGAGTCGTCGGCGACGAAGACGAGCGCGCCGAGACGGATCTCGTGGCCCAAAGCGAAACCACCGCCAGAAACCATGTTAATGGAGATCGGAAAAACTACAACCTCACCGGAATTCGCTAAGACGCCGGCCCCATGGTGGGCGCCAACTGTCATGGTACTAAGTCTAACAATAAGAATTGGGGGTACGTAGGAGGAGGCAAGGTCCTAGCTACGGTGAGATTGTACACGCGAGTTTACGAGTTGAGGCCCCTCTCGGAGGAGGTAACAGCCCTACGTCTCGGTGCCCTGAGGCTGGTCGACTGGAATATGCGTGTGAGTTACAGGGGGTGCGAACCCTTGTGCCAGAGGAGGGGGGTGGCTTATATAGAGTGCGCCAGGCCCCTCCAGCCCTCGGTTACACAGGGTTCAATGCAAGTTAAGACAGGGACATTACTGGTAACGCCCGCTGTAAATGACTATTAATGGCCTTTAAGACCGCGGAGTGAACGCCCTCCCGTTGCCATCCTGGGGTGGCTTTAGATCTTCTGTACTATGAGTGATTCTTTGTATGGTCGAGTGACTCTAACTCTGTCGAGTGGAATTGGGGTGTCCGAGTGGGATAGCTGGTCGAGTGGATTGCACTCCAAGGTGAGCTCAGTCGGTATCCTCCGTTGTACTTTGAATGTCCTTGACTCTAGGGCAGTGTCCTTGGGTAGGGCGTCTCGGTCATGCCTATGACCCTACCCTAGGTACATGTCATCGTCAGCCGCCACGCTTTCGGCCAATCGCGGGCCGCCACCTCACCCCGCCAGGCGCTCCCAGCCAGTCCCGCGCTGCCACACGTCCCCCTACCCCGCTCCCACCGCCGCGGCCCTGCAGGCCCACGGGGAGCCCGACTCAGGCCACAACTGGGCCGCGCTGCACGCCCCTCCGTGCCCGCTCGCCCCGAGCAATCCAGATCGGGAGAGGAGCTCCCGATCCAGAGCGACCCCGCCGCCTCACGTCGCCGCTTCGGCCACCAGGACCTCGCCGGAGTCCGACCGCGCCCCGACCCGAGCTCCTCTGCCCCGACCTTCGCCGCCGCTTAGTGCCTCTTCGCCGGGCCTCCTCCGGCCTGGCCTCGACCATGCCTCCCGCCGGCGAGCTTCACCCTGACGCCGTGCGCCAAGCCGCCGCTGCCGGAGCCCCCTCGTGCCTCCCCTTCGTCGCGCCCCGGCCTGATCCGCCACCCTCGCGCCTTCCCGGCGTCATGGAGAGCGCTGCCACCCGCCATGGCCTCGTCTCGCCGGAGTCCGATCTGCTCGCCGTCGTCCCGGTACCGCCTCGCCCCTCCTTCCAAACGACGAACCTGCACCGCTCCGTCCCGCACCGACCTGGACGGCCCCGTCCAGCCTCGTCCCAGGACCCTTACGTCCTTCGAACCAAACAGGCCCGCGTCCCGGACAGCCTCGTCCCACGGAACCATCCCGTCCAGTTTTCTCGCGGGGTATATTTTCCACTGTCCCAGTTTTTCAACTTCACATGTGCATGTTTGAGGGGTCATAACTTTGTGCATATTTGTCTGATGATGATGATCTTTAAATGGATTTGTTCTACTCAGTGTGATCTTCATGATGGTGGATGTTGCATTCATATTAGAGTTCATCTTGACATGTTAATCTCCGTTGCAAAAGTGCTAAGTAATGTTACTGCTGAAAACTGTTATAACTTGCCCTTTTGTTAATTTTGTGTGATTTAATGCATATGTCATATGAGCATCTTGTCAACATGAGTATAGTGCATTTTTATGTCCTCTTGCTTGTAGTATTTATTTCATGCCATGATATGTCCTGATGTGAGTGCCATGAGCATGCAAAGTAGCATACTTGCTGTTACTATTCTGCTAAGTCTGAAACTTTTATGTTGTGATGCCATGTTTACTTGATGCTACCATCAAATCTATGCTTAATCTGAAGATGTTCAGTAATCATGTTTTGATGATCATATTATGATCTATCCATCAAATCTATGTAGCTTATTCTTTTCATGCTCTCAAATTGCATAAAATTATAACTGTCAGTCTGTTAACAGCATGTTCCATTTTGCAAAGCTCATTGTAATTAATCTATGCATTATATGGAGTTGTGCCCATGGAGTTATTGGGAGTATGCCATGTCTACTACATACTCATGCCCTTTTCATAATTATTAAAACTGTTATGCTTGCTGTTATGTGCATCCCAATTCAGCATCATAATGTTACTGGTTTGTTCCCAGGTTTCAGTCTGAGAACCCGCTATTTCATGTTTGCATATTGTGTTGATGATTCCCATGAACCTGTTGCTCCTATGTATATGCCATGTTGCATTATTTGAGCTCCATGATATGTACTAGCATGCCATACCTTTTGATGCCATGTTATTGTACTGTAGCATAATTGTTTCATGCCTCCAACATGCCATTATATTAACTCTGCTCATGTATATACCCAGTTTTTCACAAAGTCCTAATCTGTGTTATAAAGTTGCTTTTTGCATTGATCATATTGGTTTAATCTTGATGCCTATGAACCTGAACCTTAATGATATTTGAAGTATGTAAGCTGTATTTGAAGCGCATGTCAAGTTTGTGCTCATATGGTTCCTGTAGCATATTGTTTTGATGATTGCAAAGTGCCTAGTTGCTGTTTAGGCAGATTGTTGTTATATCTTGTTTTGAGTGTATGTGTTGAACCGTTGTTCCGTTTTCATCATGTCCTATATGAAACTTGCTTAGAATTGCATGTAGATTCATAATATCTTGTTGCATCTATGTTTTGAGTGTGTGTGCTTGATGTTTGTATGCATTTTGCATCAATGCCATGTTTAACTTCTTTTGCTCATATCTTCTAGGCCGTAGCTCCGAATTAAATGAACTTTATATGTAACTTGATTAGAAAAACGTGTAGATCATCATGGTGTATATTAACTTGCTACTTAACTACTTCAACTTAATGTGTTATTCAGATCTGGACCAATTTCGAAATTTGCATATGGGGAGTTTCCGGAATTGTTATATGTTGATTTCGGCCTCATTTAAACTTGCTTTGATGTGATGTTCTTGTATGCATCATCTCTTGCCATGAGTAGCATCATGTAGCCTTGTCATGCATCATACTTGGTTGAGCATCATGTCATGTCTATGTGTTGTGTGTTTATCATATTGTTTGCTTCTTTCCGGTTGTGCTTCTTCTCGATAGTTCCTGTTTGGTTGCGATCGTGAGGATTCGTTCATCTACGCTTGGTTCATCTACACCCGTTCATCTTCTTCATGGACTCGTTTTTCTTCCTAGCGGGATTTTAGGCAAGATGACCATAACCTTGGATCTCACTACTATCTTTGCTATGCTAGTTGTCTCGATGCTATCGCTATGTCACGCTACCTACCACTTGTTTATCAAGCCTCCCAATTTGCCATGTTAGCCTCTAACCTTTTCCACCATCCCAGCAAACCGTTGCTTGGCTATGTTACTGCTTTGCTCAGCCCCTCTTATGGCGTTGCTAGTTGTAGGTGCAGTTGCAGGTTGTTCCATGTTGGGACATGGATATCATGGGATATCACAATATCTCTTATTTAATTAATGCATCTATATACTTGGTAAAGGGTGGAAGGCTCGGCCTTTTGCCTGGTGTTTTGTTCCACTCTTGCCGCCCTAGTTTCCGCCATACCGGTGTTATGTTCCTTGTTTTTGCTTTCCTAACACAGTTGGGGTTTATGGCCCCCCTTGACAGTTCTCTTTGAATAAAACTCTTCCAGCAAGGCCCAACATTTGTTTTACCATTTGCCTAATAACAACTAAAACTTGCATAGGGACCTGTCGGCCCCCGAGGTCTCTTAATCAACCCCCCGGGCCAATGCTCCTCATGAGTGTTGGTCCACCTACCTGGCAGTCGGCGGTGCCACCTCAGGGCAACTCGATGGTATTTTGGCTACTGTCCACTTCGCATAGATGGTGTTGTCCTAAGAACGAGATACGCGCAGCTCTTATCGAGGTATCGACGTACCGGGTGGTCTTGCCGGACTTGTTTTACCATTGTCGAAATGTCTTGTGAACCGGGATTCCGAGCTTGATCGGGTTGTTTCGGGAGGAGGATTTCCTCCGTTGATCGTGAGAGCTTGTCATGGGCTAAGTTGGGACACCCCTGCAGGGTCTGATCTTTCAAGAGCCGTGCCCGCGGTTATGTGGCAGATGGGAGTTTTTAATATCCGGTTGAAGAGAACTTGACACCAGATTCGAAATAAAATACACCAACCGCGTGTGTAACCGTGATCGTCTCTTTTCGACGAAGTTCAGGAAGAGAACACGGTTGGGTTATGTTTGAATGTAAGTAGTTCAGGATCACTTCTTGATCATTACTAGTTTGCGACCGTTGCGTAGTTTCTCATCTTATTCTTGTACTCGTAAGTTAGCCACCATACAATGCTTAGTCGCTTGCTGCAACCTCGCCACTTATCCATTCCATACCCATTAAGCTTTGCTAGCCTTGATACCCATGGTAATGGGATTGCTGAGTCCTCGTGGCTCACAGATTACTACAACAACAGTTGCAGGTATAGGTAATGCGATGATCCGACGTGAGAGCGATGTTTGCTTGATTTGGAGTTTTTCTTCTGCTTCTTCTTTGATCAGGGGATAGGTTCCTGGTCGGCAGCCTGGGCTAGCAGGGTGGATGTCGTTCTTATTTTTCCTTTGTTTTCATCCGTAGTCGGATGCCGCTCTTCTGTATGATGGTTGCTATGTATTGATGTTTTCTTGTGGCATTTGTATGCCTTTGTATGTATCCCCAACTATTATGTAATGGTACGATGTAATGATATCCACCTTGTAAAGCGTCTTCAATATGCGGCTCTAGCCTTGGTGGGACCTTCGAGTTCCTCTCGGATAGGATCGCATATTGGGCGTGATAAGTTGGTATCAGAGCCTCGACCGACCGTAGGAGCCCCCTTGTTTGATTGTAGTTTGGCCGTTGTCGAGTCTAGAAGAAAACTATTTTTGGAGTCTAGTTATATCGGAGAGTAGGAATTCTTTTTACTCCTCAGTCCCTTCGTTGCTCTGGTGAGGAATTCTGACATAGGTGTTTTGATTCTAGTCCTCTTCCCATTCAAATTTTCTTTAGGATCACGCAGGTGTTTTCGTTCGTTGTCTATCCTTTGTTCAATCGATGCACTTCTCTTCGAGTTATTCCACCCTCTTCGACTTTTGCAACATCGATTCTCAGTTTCCCCAATGGAGTTCGATCCTTTTTAAGTTCAATCCTCAGTTCTTCTCAAACGGTGTCCATTCCTTCTGTCCCAAGTTTACTTTGTTTTTCCCACCCACCAGCCCTTTTTTTCCCGGAGTTTGAAGAATCTAATCGAGTATCCTTTTGTTCGTGTGAAGCCTCTTCATTCTTTCCTTAATTGTTTCAACCGGTGGATTCTAGTTCGTCATTCTCTCTCTCGTTCTCTTCTCAAGTGGATTCAATTCAAGTACTCGATGTTGATCATATTCCTTCCTTCGGCTCATATGTTTCCCCTTGCTTGTTCGCCTCTTGCCATTTAATCATTCCGGAGTGCTGAAGACATCTCAGAGGATTTGTGTTTTGCGTTCTAGTTAATTCGAGGTTGTCACCTCACTCAACTCTTCAATTGTTCCGGTGCATCACCTATCTTCTTCAATTTTTTTCAACGGTGCTTCTTTTCAGTGGGCCCATAACCCACAGGTTTATCCCCAGGATCTTACCTGACTCTTCTAATTTTCTGGAGTTATTCTCCCAATTCTTTTCAAGTTTGACATAAGAATGAATTTTCATCAGTCAATTGCCGTCTCCGAGATCGCTTTCAAATTCTTTTCAACTTCTGCTCAACATTTCTAGTATTCATTGTTCCAGAGCATCTCTCTAATTCTTCACGGCATTTCTCGTCGTTATTCTTAGCTTTGAAGTCCGAAGAAGAATTTCTCTTAAATCTTGTCCGTTCACGTGAAGATTCAAGGTTCTAGCTTCATGCCATCCTCATAATTGTTTTGATTATGAGAATTATTTCATACTCATCCGCAGCATTTCATGAGTTGTTTCCTTTTCGATTCTCTGGAGACCATCACTTCAGAAGAATTCTTCATTCACGACATTCTTTTCGCGTTCTCAAATTCTTCCAGTGCTTCGTTCAAGTTTTCTTTAGTCAGCTCGTGACCTCTTCGTTCTTGTGTATCTAAATTCCTGTGAGTATCTTCTTTCATTTTCTAATTCTTCTCGGCGATTCATTCTCTTTTCTCTGTTCGTTTTCATTCCTTATGGTGGTTCGTTGAAGACCTTCCCAAGTTTGCGCTATATATCGCCTCAATCCTTGCAAGAGGAATAAGTAGTATGCAAATCCATTGCTTCTCATCAATTTAATTGGTGGAGGATAAGCATAACATAAATCCTTATTCTTCTTTCATCAAGTTGATTAATCTCTTCTTTCCGGAGTTTGTTCATCATATCACATTCTCGGTTCGAAGTGTTTTCATATTTTCTTTTCCGGAGTTCAAAGTTTCCTCGGCCGTCTCATCGGAACCTCCATCTAAATTACTACAAGGCTTTAATCTTATTCTTTTCATCCTTCAATTCTATCACATCATCCTTTTGTTATCGGAGTTCTTCACGGTGGTTCATTAAGGATTTATTCATTCTTCAAGTGTTCATCAAGATTCTTGTTGGAGGAGCTCAAGTATCTTTTCTTCTTGCGTCTCGAAGTGCAATTAATTCTCCGTATTCTTTTGAAGTGGAGTTTTGTATTTCTTCATTCTTCTCAGCTATTCAAGCGTTTGGTTGTGGCATAATTTCACCTCAAGTTTTGAGATGTTTTTCCATAAGCCCACAACAAGCTTATTCTTTTCGTTGTTGAATTTCCAACAACTCCGTTCACTCCTTCCTTGCAAGGATGCTTCTCAATTCTATTATGGTGGAAGTTGGCTTTTGTTTTCCCCTTTCTTTTACTTCCTATGATTTACCTTATATTCTTCCGTTCCGGAGGCACCGTGATGTTGCTCTTTTTGCCCATCATCTAGTTTATCCATTTTACCGGAGTGTCAAGTCCTCTTTTGAAGTCCTTTTTCTTGCCAATCTCTGCTTTCCTTTTCTATTCGGACGCTATCTGAATTCTTTCGTTCTTATTCCTTTTCTATCTTGTTCTAACCGGAGTTGTTTCAGAGTCTATCTTACTCCTTAAGCCTTTGATTCTCGTCATAGTCGTCATTCCTCATTTCTACCCGAGTGCTCTTGACTTTGTTCATCTTCTCTCTTGCGCTCCTATTTTACCTTATCCTCTTTCTCTTCCGTCTCGTTCCTAAGATCTCAGGACGAGATCTTCTGTTAGTGGAGGAGTGTTGTGACGTCCCGAGACCGATGCGCCAGATGTCTTCCAGTTATTCGCCGTCGTTGCCATGTCATTCGCTTGCGTGTTGCACCTTGTCATGTCATCATGTGCATTTCTTTTGCATGTTTTTCAAAACTTGCATCCGTCCGGGTCCCCCAGTTCTCTCCGTTATCCGTTCTAAGCCCAGCCACACTCGCACGTGCCCGCGGCACCTCCGAAATATTATTTTATAAGTGGCATAAAAATGTTCTCTGAATGGGATGAAAGTTGGCGTGCGATGTTGTTTTGTTGTCGGTAGACCGCCTACCAAATTTCATCGCATTCGGAGTCCGTTTGATGCCCCAACGGATAACTATAGCGGCACTATAGCCGGTCTATTCGTTGGATGTTTTCGGTATCCGGAAACCCATGTCGGGCTGCACTTCTCTTCTCTCCTCTCAGCCCAACCCCTCTTCACAACCCACCTGCAGCCCACATAGCACCCTCCCTCCGACCGGAGCCGTCGGATCGCGATCGGAGGGCTCCGAAACCCCGTCAAACCGTCAAACCCTAGCCTTCCCTGCCTATTTAACCATCCCTACTCCACCATTTTTGGAAACCCTATACCTAGCCTCCTCCCTCGGATCTGGCGCCGCCAGCCCCCGCCGCCACGCTTTCAGCCAATCGCGGGCCGCCACCTCACCCCGCCAGGCGCTCCCAGCCAGTCCCGCGCTGCCACGCGTCCCCCTGCCCCGCTCCCACCGCCGCGGCCCTACAGGCCCACGGGGAGCCCGACCCGGGCCACAACCGGGCCGCGCCGCGCGCCCCTCTGTGCCCGCTCGCCCCGAGCAATCCAGATCGGGAGAGAAGCTCCCGATCCAGAGCGACCCCGCCGCCTCACGTCGCCGCTCCGGCCACCAGGACCTCGCCGGAGTCTGACCGCGCCCCGACCCGAGCTCCTCTGCCCCGACCTTCGCTGCCGCTCAGTGCATCTTCGCCGGGCCTCCTTCTGCCTGGCCTCGACCACGCCTCCCGCCGGCGAGCTTCACCCCGATGCCATGCGCCAAGCCGCCGCTGCGGGAGCCCCCTCGCGCCTCCCCTTCGTCGCGCCCCGGCCAGATCCGCCGCTCCCGCGCCTTCCCGATGTCGTGGAGAGCGCTGCCGCCCTCCATGGCCTCGGCTCACTGGAGTCCGATCTGCTCGCCGTCGTCCCGGTACCGCCTCGCCCCTCCTTCCAAACGATGACCCTGCACCGCTCCGTCCCGCACCGACCTGGACGGCCCCGTCCAGCCTCGTACCGGGACCCCGACGTCCTTCGAACCAAACATGCCCGTGTCTCGGACAGCCTCGTCCCACGGAACCATCCCGTCCAGTTTTCCCGCGGGGTATATTTTCCACTGTCCTAGTTTTTCAACTTCACTTGTGCATGTTTGAGGGGTCATAACTTTGTCCATATTTGTCCAATGATGATGATCTTAATATGGATTTGTTCTACTCAGTGTGCTCTTCATGATGGTGGCTGTTGCATTCATATTAGAGTTCATCTTGACATGTTAATCTCTGTTGCGTAAGTGCTATGTAATTTTACTGCTGAAAACTGTTATAACTTTCCCTTTTGTTAATTTTGTGTGATTTAATGCATATGTCATATGAGTATCTTGTCAACATGAGTATGGTGCATTTTTATGTCCTCTTACTTGTAGTACTTATTTCATGCCATGATATGTACTAATGTGAGTGTCATGAGCATGCAAAGTAGCATACTTGCTGTTACTGTTCTGCTATGTCTGAAACTGTTATGTTGTGATGCCATGTTTACTTGATGCTACCATCAAATCTATGCTTAATCTAGAGATGTTTAGTAATCATGTTTTGTGGATCATGTTATGCTCTATCCATCCATGCCCTTGTTTGTAATTATAGCCTAATGTAGTTTGTTCTTTTCATGCTCTCAAATTGCTTAAAATTATAACTGTCAGTCTATTAACAGCATGTTCCATTTTGCAAAGCTCATTGTAATTAATCTATGCATTATATGGAGTTGTGCCCATGGAGTTATTGGGAGTATGCCATTTTTACTACATGCTCATGCCCTTTGCATAATTATTAAAATTGTTATGCTTGCTGTTATGTGCATCCCAAATCAGCATCATAATGTTACTATTTTGCTTTCCCAGGTTTCACCGTCTGAGAACCTGCTATTTCATGTTTGCATATTGTTTTGATGATTCCCATGAACCTGTTGCTCCTATGTATATGCCATGTTGCATTATTTGAGCTCCATGATATGTACTAGCATGCTATATGTTTTGATGCCATGTTGTTGTACTATAGCATACTTGTTTCATGCGCCCAACATGCCATTATATTAACTCTGCTCATGTATATGCCCAGTTTTTCACTTGTCCTAATCTGTGTTATAAAGTTGCTTTTTGCATTGATCATATTGATTTAATCTTGATGCCTATGAACCTGAACCTTAATGATATTTGAAGTATGTAAGTTTTACTTGAAGTGCATGTCAAGTTTGTGCTCATATAGTTCCTGTAGCATATAGTTTTGATGATTGCAAAGTGCCTAGTTGCTGTTTAGGCAGATTGTTGTTATATCTTGTTTTGAGTGTATGTGTTGAACCGTTGCTCCGTTTTCATCGTGTCCTATAGGAAACTTTCTTAGAATTGCATGTAGATTCATAATATCTTGTTGCATCCATGTTTTGAGTGTGTGTGCTTGATTTTTGTATGCATTTTGCATCAATGCCATGTTTAACTTCTTTTGCTCATATCTTCTAGGCCGTAGCTCCGAATTAAATAAACTTTATATGTAAGTTGATTAAAAAAATGTATAGATCATCATGGTGCATATTAAATTGCTGGCTAAATACTTCAACTTAATGTGTTATTCAGATCTGGACCAATTTCGAAATTTGCATATGGGGAGTTTCCGGAATTGTTATGTGTTGATTCCGGCCTCATTTAAACTTGCTTTGATGTGATGTTCTTGTATGCATCATCTCTTGCCATGAGTAGCATTATGTAGCCTTGTCATGCATCATACTTGGTTGAGCATCATGTCATGTCTATGTGTTGTGTGTTTACCATATTGTTTGCTTCTTTTCGGTTGTGCTTCTTCTCGATAGTTCCTGTTTTGTTGCGATCGTGAGGATTCGTTCGTCTACGCTTGGTTCATCTACGTCCGTTCATCTTCTTCATGGACTCGTTCTTCTTTCTAGCGGGATTTCAGGCAAGATGACCATAACCTTGGATCTCACTACTATCTTTGCTATGCTAGTTGTCTCGATGCTATTGCTATGTCGCGCTACCTACCACTTGTTTATCAAGCCTCCCAATTTGCCATGTTAGCCTCTAACCTTTTCCACCATCCCAGCAAACTGTTGCTTGGCTATGTTACCGCTTTGCTCAGCCCCTCTTATAGCGTTGCTAGTTGCAGGTGCAGTTGCAGGTTGTTCCATGTTGGGACATGGATATCATGGGATATCACAATATCTCTTATTTAATTAATGCATCTATATACTTGGTAAAGGGTGGAAGGCTCGGCCTTTTGCCTGGTGTTTTGTTCCACTCTTGCCGCCCTAGTTTCTGTCATACCGGTGTTATGTTCCTTGTTTTTGTGTTCCTAACACGGTTGGGGTTTATGGGCCCCCCTTGACAGTTCGCTTTGAATAAAACTCTTCCAGCAAAGCCCAACATTGGTTTTACCATTTGCCTAATAACAACTAAAACTTGCATAGGGACGTGCCAGCCCCCGAGGTCTCTTAATCAACCCCCCGGGCCAGTGCTCCTCATGAGTGTTGGTCCACCTACCTAGCAGTCGGCGGTACCGCCTCGGGGCAACTCGATGGTATCTTGGCTACTGTCCACTTTGCATAGACGGTGTTGTCCTGAGAACGAGATACGCGCGGCTCTTATCGGGGGATCGACGCACCGGGTGGTCTTGCTGGACTTGTTTTACCATTGTCGAAATGTCTTGTGAACCGGGATTTCGAGCTTGATCGGGTTGTTCCGGGAGGAGGATTTTCCTCCGTTGATCGTGAGAGCTTGTCATGGGATAAGTTGGGACACCCCTGCAGGGTCTGATCTTTCGAGAGCCGTGCCCGCGATTATGTGGCAGATGGGAGTTTTTAATATCCGGTTGAAGAGAACTTGACACCAGATCCAAAATAAAATACACCAACCGCGTGTGTAACCGTGATCGTCTCTTTTCGACAAAGTTCAGGAAGAAAACATGGTTGGGTTATGTTTGAACGTAAGTAGTTCAGGATCACTTCTTGATCATTACTAGTTTGCGACCGTTGCGTAGTTTCTCATCTTATTCTTGTACTCGTAAGTTAGCCACCATACAATGCTTAGTCGCTTGCTGCAACCTCACCACTTATCCATTCCATACCCATTAAGCTTTCTTAGTCTTGATACCCATGGTAATGGGATTGCTGAGTCCTCGTGGCTCACAGATTACTACAACAACAGTTGCAGGTACAGGTAATGCGATGATCCGACGTGAGAGCGATGTTTGCTTGTTTTGGAGTTTTTCTTCTGCTTCTTCTTCGATCAGTGGATAGGTTCCTGGTCGGCAGCCTGGGTTAGCAGGGTGGATGTCGTTCTTATTTTTCGTTTGTTTTCATCCGTAGTCGGATGCCGCTCTTCTGTATGATGGTTGCTATGTATTGATGTTTTCTTGTGGCATTTGTATGCCTTTGTATGTATCTCCAACTATTATGTAATGGTACGATGTAATGATATCCACCTTGCAAAGTGTCTTCAATATGCGGCTCTATCCTTGGTGGGGCCTTCGAGTTCCTCTCGGATAGGATCGCATATTGGGCGTGATAGAAAATTTTCTCAAGCTTGCACAAAATTACTGGGATTTCCTTCTTCATTTCAGCCAAGACATCCCTATTAAGAGTTTTGCTACATAGTTCCTTGAAAAACTTTCCTAACTTAGCTATTGCTTGATATATATCACTATCCAAAAATCCTCTCATGCCGGCAGGTAAGATTCTTTGCAGAAGAATGTGACAATCATGTGTTTTCAGGCCTTGCACCTTGGTTCCATCAGCACTTGTGCATCTTGAGATGTTGGAAGCAAACCCATCCAGAAACTTTAACTCTCGTAAAAATTGACAAAATGCAACCACTTGTTCTTTGGACAAGGTATATCGGGCCCGAGGCATCACATATGAGTCTCCTTCCTTCCTCAATTGCAACTCCTCTTTAATATTCAAATCTTTGAGATCAATCCTAGCATTAAGTGTGTCCTTTGTCTTACCCTCCAAATTTAGAATTGTCCCAATGAGGTTTTCACATATGTTTTTCTCAATGTGCATGACATCAACATTGTGTCTCAGCTTCAACTTTGGCCAATACTCCAAATACCACAAACAAACCCTCCGGCCCCAAATTGGCACATGATCCTTCTTGCTGCCCAAGTCAGAACGCTTCCTTTTCCTAATTTCTTGTTGTCTCCCAGGTCTAACCTTCTCCACTTCTTCTTGCAACTCTTTCTCAGAGAATTTACCTGGCTCATCATTGCTTTCATGAAGACCAACAAATTCATTGTTTCTCCGCAAACGATGAACCTTTGGAAGGAAACGATAGTGACCAATATACCCAATTTTACTCCTTAGGCTGTAAGAAAGAGGGTGTTTGTCACAATGAATACATGCAAAATAGCCCCTTGTGGTACGCCCCGAAAGCGTGCTCAGAGCTGGGTAATCGTGAATGCACCATAGAACTGCAGCATGAAGATCAAACATTTTTTCACTAAGAGCATCATACGTACGCACACCCTCCCAGAGCTCAAGTAATTCTTCTACAAGTGGTTGTAGAAAGACATCGAAGTGCTCGCCAGGTGATTTGGGACCTGGAATCAGCAGAGCCATCATGAAATTTGACTGATCCATGCATGCCCAAGATGGAAGGTTGTATGGTATAACAAATATAGGCCACATACTATAGGTTGTGTTAAAATTTCCAAAAGGATTGAACCCATCAGTGGCAATGCCAAGCCTAATGTTTCTGGCATCTTTTGCAAATTCTGGAATTTTTATCAAAGTCTTTCCACGCGTCACCGTTGACTGGATGACTCAATTCCTTCTCACTAGGCTGCCTCTTTAGCTTATGCCATTGTGCTTCTTCTATGCCTTTTTTTGAAAGAAACATCCTCTTTAGCCTAGGCACCAATGGAAAATGCCACAACACTTTCTGTGGAATCTTCTTTCTAGCAGGGGTCTTTCCACCTTGATAGGCCACAAACTGGGCAGTTGTCATGATTGGCATATTGCTTTCTAAACATAATGCAATTATTGAAGCACACATTTATAGACTCATACCCAAGACCTAATTCCTTTAGAAGATTCTTTGCTTCCTTATATGATTTTGGGAGCGTATTGGGTTTAGGGAATGCTTCAGCTAATAGCTTCAAAATTTCAGTAAATGCACTATTCGAGATCCTATTGTAGGAGATATGCCCTAGAGGCAATAATAAATGTTATTATTTATCTCCATGCTCATTATTATGTTTATGTTCCATGCTATAACTACTGTGGTTCCCGAGCCCGTATATCCATAAAGGCTCTGGGGAAAACCCATGTGCACGTGTGGAATAATAAACGGTAAAATGTATTCCTAGTCATGCCTCTAAGACTAGCTCAAGTGTTGCATGATGATTATGTTTTCCCAATCATGGGCATGTCTATGCCAGCAACTTTGAGGGCACAATGTTAGAAGAACATTTGTGTTGAATCGACCCGATTGATGTTATGCTATGAGATTCATTCGTCACAAGTTAATGGTTAATAACACAGAGATGGTTAACATTTGCATAATTCCTCAGACCATGAGAGTATCGAGTTTCTTCATGCTTGATTCATGAACTTTGGGGTTTGTTAAACGTCATCCGTAACTGGATGGCTATTACGGCGGCTTACGGGTTCATGGGAAAGTATGTCAAGTAACTTGATAGCTCAAGATTGGGATTTGCTCCTCCGACGATGGAGAGATATCTCTGGGCCCTCTCGGTGTTACGGTATCCATCATCGTCTGGCCAGACACTTTGTGATTTGATCACGGGGATGCCGGAACATGGTAACGAGAAAAGAGAACAATACCGATAACGGGGTAACTGGCATAGTGGACAAGTTGTTGATCCATGGGGATGCCAACATGTCTAACCTCGGGTATTCGTAACATATCGTGAAGCAACAGGAATAGCACACGGCAATTGGAGGTTCACTCGAATATTCATTCGTGTGGGTATAGGGGTCAATATGGGTGTCCACGGCTCCGATGTTGATCATTGATCGGAAGGGGTTCCGTGTCATGTCTACACTTCACCGAACCTATAGGGTCACACGCTTAAGGGTCATCTATCTGCTGAATACTAGACAGGGAGTCTGAGAGAAAATCACCAAAAAAGTTTCGAACGCCGAAAAAGTTTCGGACAGCGGAAAAGTTCCGCAGAGAGAGGTCACCGGATGAGTTCCGGTGAAACTGAAAAGTTGTTTCAGAGGATACCATTAAGTCAAATTGGTTTTGGCACATGCCTGATAATTCTTGGAGGGTGCCAGAATCATTCTGGAAACTTCTGGGAATTTTCTGGAAGAAAAACCGGAAATGTTTCGGAGCTGCCGGAACCGCTTCAGATGCTTTTCGCAGATGAATATCACTAATCTGGAATTGTTCCAGAACGCGTTGAAAATTATTTTAGTGGGTACTGGAATTGTTCTAAGCCCACATAAATATTTTCAGTTCGAACGGACGCTGAAAAATGTTGTCATGAATAGTGAAAGTGCTTTTTGGATAATTTTTGGAAGCCACCTTTTAGGGCTTTTGCTAAAGGCTTCTAGAAGGTGATGTGGATGGATGAGAGCCCCCTTTGGGGGGGCCCCCAAGGGTTGGCCGGCCACACTTGGTGGAGCTCCTTGGAGCTCCACATGGCCTCCCATTATGTCCATTATACCCCTAAGGTGTGACCTAATGGTGGGTATTTTGGTATTTTTGGAGCCACCCCTTCCCCTTGGTTTTCCTATAAATAGAGGTGTGTGGGCTGCCCATACAATCCATCCCTTGCTCTCATACACATGCCAAGAAGTTATCTGGCTTCTCTCTCCCTCCCACGAAAAGAGTTTCGTAGAGCCGAAAGGCTGTCTGGGTTCCGGCAGGAACTAGTTCTGGACGGCGAAGCCCTGCCGGATAGGTGACACCGTATGTGTGCAACTCTGTAGAGAGGTCGTAGTTTTGATCTTAGTGCCCGAGGGGCTGTTTGAGAGTGCCTCCCGAAGGGCTGTCCAAGTGACGGTCCGAGTTCTGTGAGTCCTCCCGAAGGGCTGTCCGAGTGACCGTCCGAGTTTCGAAGGTCCTCCCGACGGGCTGTCCGCGACACCGTCCGGGGGACTGTTCGACCGCCTCCCGAAGGGCTGTCCGAGGGGCAGATGAGGGAGTACATCCTCGCGGTTGGGAGGTTGTAAATCCTAGCTGCGGGGATCTGCACCGCCGATCATCATCGACTCTACTTCCGCTGCGCTACGAGTCGGTAACGAAAATGATCAAACCTTGTATGCAGTCTCCATAGTGGTCCTGGGCTGGTGCGTAGGTCGGAAAATTTTTGTTTTCTGCTGCGTTACCCTACACCTATGGTATGACTTCAAGTGAAGAAGCTTTACCACAAAGGAGAACCTTGAAAACTTGGTACAACCATGATAAAGCTGCCGTTTTGCCTCCTTCATCACATTCTTCAAAAAGACTCATTCTCAGAAGGGTTTCCACCATTGTTAGCACCTTGATTTTTAGTTTCACTCTGACCTTGTTCTACTGTTGTGCGTAGGTCTTCAAACATCTCTTCAAACCGGTCAGCGCCATTGTCACCATCCTCGGTGTCATGCACATCAACAGGATATTCAATAACATCTACATCAAAGTCTTCTCCATGATATATCCAGCGAGTATATGTACTTTCCATGCCATACGTCAATATGTGCGTGTTCGCAACAGTCTGATGCTGGTACTTATGATTAAGGCATTTTCTACATGGGCAGAGTATTTTATTATCCTCGCTGAATTTCCCTTGAATCAAGTTCATAAATTCTTTGACACCTTCGATGTACTCACGAGAAAACAATGTACCATGAATCTAACGTCTATCCATCTGCATTGCAGAAAAAGAACCAACTCAATCAAAGGTTTACCCCGGCCATCATATTAACGTGTATAGTATAGAAAACTAAAATATGTTCAAAATTAAAATTATACTGCTTCGCACTATACTGAACACAGTTAACCAAAAGATTTTTTTTGTTGTGACAAAGGAACATACACCACTTGACTATATTTCACTGATTATTCGACATTAAAGAGGTCTACAAATCAATACAAATCCATAGTAGACATTTACTAGTATGAGCTTGCCTACAAAATCTACTAGTATGTGAATAAGACAATGCATCGATTGATGCCAACTCAATATGTATGTGGATGAATGCACCCTGAACAACATAATGTACATGGTTCACGTGTCACATCTATGGTGTCATGAAAACAAGAAAAATGGAACTAAAATCCCAAATGCTAACTACACTGAGATGATATTTTCTGAATATGTATCTGTATCCATCAACACATTCATCAATTGGGTAATCTAACTACCTCAAATAACACACCATTAAACCTATAGGGAAAAGGTTCAGCCCAAATTCCGAAGGGGAAAATTGCAAATCACAATATTTAGTCAACAAATTCTGAAGGAGAGAGATGATTTCTGCCGGAGGCATACCGTTCGCTCCCGGCTGAGGTTGATGTGGGGAAAGAACGAGGGAGTGTCCGATGCAGCGACTGGCTCGTCTGTGCGGCAATGGCGGGCGGCGGCTGCCTCGTTGGCACGGCAATGGCAGGCGGAGGCTGCCTCGTCGGCGCGGCAATGGTGGGCGGAGGTTGCCTCGTCGGCGCAGCAAGGGCGCACGGCGGCGAGGCGAGAGGCCTACGGGGTCGTGAAGATGGCGTCGAGATGGACCACCCCGCCGGATCTAACCACCCTCGCCCAGGCAGTCGTCGGTGGCTCTGGCGGCAGCGCCGGCCGATGGGATCTGGAGGATGTGAGAATCGGGGAAAAGAAATACGTAAGTCTCAACTGTTTTTTTTTACGGGAAGCAACATAATCCAAAATACCCTGTCATGTGGGGCATACAATGGCACTCACGTATAATCACACTTTTATTTTTTTGAGCAAAAGGTATGGTCCGACCGACATGTGGGCCAAATAAAGGACATGGACGGCACATCAGCCGGAGCACATTCCATGACGGTGTGGATGGTGTATATTAAAAAAGTGCTTGGCCTGACTGAGCCTGCTTGGTCGATTCATGACAGTTTCCGTGACGACAGCCCAACGTCCGTCATGAAGGGCCTGCTGTTTTTAGGCCCAATCACGGCTTACTAATCAGTGATGGTATTTGTGACGGAGCCGGGTAAACCGTCATAATCTGTAACGGATTCTAGGAACGTCAGCAGTAATCCGTCATGGATTAACAAGTTTCTTGTAGTGAAAATAGATCTCAAAGGCAAATATGATAAAGAATAGACCCGGGGGCCGTAGATTTCACTAGTGGCTTCCCTCAAGAAAATAGCACACGGTGGGTAAACAAATTACTGTTGGGCAATTGATAGAACCTCAAATAATTATGACGATATCCAGGCAATGATCAATATATAGGCATCACATCCAAGATTAGTAGACTGACTCCTGTCTGCATCTACTACTATTACTCCACACATCGACCGCTATCCAGCATGCATCTAGTGTATTAAGTTCATGCAGAAATGGAATAATGCAATAAGAATGATGACATGATGTAGACAATCTATTCATGTAGGAATATACCCCATCTTGTTATCCTTAATAGCAACGATCAATACGTGTCTTGCTACCCCTTCTGTCACAGGTAAAGAACACCGCACGATCGAACCCATCACAAAGCACCTCTTCCCATGGCAAAAAAAATCGATTTAGTTGGCCTAACTAAACCAACGATTCGAAGAAGAAATACGAGGCTATAAATAATCATACATATAAGAGATCAAAACTCAAATAACTTTCATGGATAAATAGATCTGATCATAAACTCAAAGTTCATCGGATCCCAACAAACACACCGCAGAAAAGAGTTGCATCAAATAGATCTCCAAGAGACCATTGTATTGAGAATCAAAAAAGAGAGATGAAGCCATCTAGCTACTACCTACGGACCGGTAGGTCTACAATGAACTACTCACGCATCATTGGAGAGGCACCAATAAGGATGATGAACCCCTCCGTGATGGTGTCTAGATTGGATCTCGTGGTTCTGGAACTTGCGGCGGCTGAAATTTTTTATCGTCGACTCCCCTACGGTTTCTGGAATATTTGGGTATTTATAGGGCGAAGAGGCGGTGCGGGAGGCCACCGAGGTGGGCACAACTCACAAGGGCCTAGGCGCGCCCAGGTGGGTTGTGCCCCCCTCGGGGCACCCCTCTGGTACTTCTTTGGCCCAAGTTGTTCCTTCTGGTCCATCAAAATTCTCCAAAAAGTTTCGCTGCGTTTGGACTCCGTTTGGTACTGATATTTTACGATGTAAAAAACAAGCAAAAAACAGCAACTGGCACTGGGCACTATGTCAATAGATTAGTCCCAAAAATGATATAAAGTTGCTATAAAATGATTATAAAACATCCAAAAATGATAATATAATAGCATGGAACAATAAAAAATTATAGATACATTGGAGACGTATCAGCATCCCCAAGCTTGATTCCTACTCGTCCTCGAGTAGGTAAATGATAAAAATAGAAATTTTGATGTGGAATGCTGCCTAACATGTTCATCACATATTATTTTCTTTTGTAGCATGGACATTTGGACTTTTATATGGTTCAAAGCTGTAGTCCAGTTCTGACATGAAGATTTAAATACTCAAGCATATCGACAAGCAACCATGTCTTTCAAAATATCAACACTAAAACAAGTTATCCCTAGCCCATCATGCTCAATCATTGACCATTCATGAAACACACTCGCATATTAGCTACACCCAATGCTCAAGTACGATCATAGTGCCCCTTAGTTGGTGCTTTTATAAGAGGAGATGGAGACTCAAAAAAATAAAAATTACATAAAGTAAATAGAAAGGCCCTTCGCAGAGGGAAGTAGGGATTTGTAGAGGTGCCAGAGCTCAAAGCTTAAATTTAGAGGTATACTTTTCCCATCAACAAAAATGACCGAGTAATTCCCAACACTTTCCATGCTAGATATATCATAGGCGGTTCCTAAACAGAAAATAAAGTTTATTTCTTTTTCCACCATACTTTCACATTCCACGACTAGCCGTATCCACGGGTGTCGTCCATACCAACACTTTCCAAGGAATTTATTATTTGACAACATAAAGTAAATTTCTTTTTCATTTCGGGACTTGGCATCCCTATTACCTCCGCACTCTCATGCAATGACAAGTGAATAAACACTCATCTTGAGAATAACATATCTAGCATGGAAAATATTAGCCACCCCTGCCGCTTCATGAGCGGTATGAGCACACAAAAAGAAAATTTATTTAAAAAATTAAAGATGGCACATACAAATTTGCTTAGAACAGCATGGAAATACCACATATAGGTAGGTATAGTGGACTCATATGGCAAAACTGGGTTTAAGGATTTTGGATGCACAAGTAGTATTTCTACTTAGAACAAGTGGATGCTAGCAAATAGATTGAGAAGCATCCAACCAAGAAACGAAAAATCTCATAAGCGAGCATTAAGCATAACTAACACCGAATAATGCACCACAAGTAGGATGTAATTTCATTGCATAACTATTGACTTTCGTGCTTGCATAGGGAATCATAAACCTTAACACCAATATTCTTACTAAAACATAATTACTCACCAACATGACTCAGATATCATTATTATCATATCTCAAAACTATTACAAAGAATCAAGTTTATTTTGTCCGATGATCTTCATGAAAGTTTTTATTATATTCCTCTTGAATATCTATCACTTTGGGACATGTTTCATTTATTGCAATTGCTTTTGACAAGCTCAAACAAATCTAAGTGAAGAACATGAGCATAAATTTTTTCGTCTATCAAAATAATATAAGTGAAGCATGAGAGCATTTCTTCAAAATTACTAACTCTCAAATAGATCTAAGTGAAGAATGAGAGCATTTCTTCAAAAATATTAAAGCACACTGTTCTCAAAAAGATATAATTGAAGCACTAAAGCAATTCTATAGCTCAAAAAAAAAATTAAGTGAAGCATGGAGAGCAATTCTAACAAATAATAGCATAATTTTGGCTCTCTCAAATAGGTGTGTCTAGTAAGGATAGATGGCACAAACTAAAAAGCAAAACAAGCAAAGACTCATATAATACAAGATGCTCCAAGCAAAACTCATGATATGTGACGAATAAAAATATAGATTCAAGTAAAATACCGATGATCGTTAGAAGAAAGAGGGGATGCCTTCCGGGGCATCCCCAAGTTTAGTTGCTTGTTTCTCTTTGGATAATAACTTGGGGTGCCATGAAGCATCCCCAAACTTGAGCTCTTTTTACTCCTTATTCCTTCATCCATCGTGATCTCACTCAAAAGTTGAAAACTTCAATCACACAAAACTCAACAAAACCTTCATGAGATCCGTTAGTATAAGAAAGCAAATCACTACTATAAGTACTGTTACAAACCCATTCATATTTTATTTTTGCATTATATCTACTGTATTTCAACTTTACTATGGCTCATACCCCCTGATACAACACATAGAATCATCAAAATAAGCACACAACGCAAAGAAAATAGAATCTGTCAAAAACAGAGCAGTCTGTAGCAATCTGAAAACTTTGTATACTTCTGTAACTCCAAAACTTCTGAAAAATTAGGAAGATGTAGGCAATTTTTATATCAATCTTGTATAAAAAATTTAGAAGTTTTGGTCACTTCTGTGATTTTTGAAAATTATTTTATTGGACAAAAAAGTTTCTGTTTTCCAATAAGATCAAATCAACTATCACCAAACATAATCCCAAGGCTTTACTTGGCACAAACACTAATTAAATTTGAAAAACACAATCATAACAGAGGCATAATTTTGCAAACACACAAGAACAGAAAGAAAAAGTTAAAAATAAAATTTATTCATTGGGTTGCCTCCCAATAAGCGCTATCGTTTTATGCCCCTAGCTAAGCATAATGCATAGATTCACGTATTGTCTTCTTTGGTTCTAAATCCATAGGATGCCCTCATGGTTGATTCATATGGTGGCCTAATTCTTATTCTAGGGAAGTGTTCCATACCCTTCCTTAGTGGAAATTGAAATTTAATATTGCCTTCTTTCATATCAATCACGGGACCTATAGTGTGTAAAAATGGTCTACCGAGTATAATTGGACAAGACAGATTACAATCAATATCAAGTACAATAAAGTTTATGGGCACATAATTCCTATTAGCAAGAATAAGAACATCATTAATTCTTCCCAAAGGCTTTTTAATAGTAGAATCCGCCAAGTGAAAATTAAGAGAACATTCTTCAATATCAGTGAGACCAAGCACATCACATAAAGATTTCGAAATCGTGGAAACACTAGCACCGAAATCACACAAGGCAAAACACTCATAATTTTTAATCTTGACTTTGATAGTAGGTTCCCATTCATCATGTAATTTTCTAGGAATTGAAATATCTAATTCCAACTTTTCTTCTAAAATTTTCATCATGTCATCTACGATATGTTTAGTAAAAACTTTATTTTGTTCATAAGCATGGGGTGAATTTATCATGGATTGCAACAAAGAAATAAAATCAATCAAAGAGTAATTATTATAATTAAAGTCTTTATAATTCAAAAGAGTGGGCACATCACTAGTTAAAGTTTTGACCTCTTCAAACCCACTTTTATCAATTTTCTCATCAAGATTTTCACCCTCCGAAATATCGCGGCGCGGATCCTGTCCGACGAGCTTGTCAGCGACGCAGTGCGGGAGCTGCCCCGGGCCGGGAGAGGCACTGCGCTGGGCGGGCTGAATGTCGGGGCACTGGAGAGTTGCGGTGGACCTGGACGCTGGTCTCTGGCCGGGCAGGTGAAGTTGCTCTGTTCTTCAGCTTGAGAAATGTCGCAGAGGGAGACTGCAAAGTTGATTCCTTTGCTTCTCTCTTTTGCTGAGAATTAACAAGTGTTTGATTCTTCCTTCACAGAGTGATTTAGAGAAGATTTATTTGCTGAAACTAGAGACCGTGTTATTGCTTTGCCCTTTGCAATTCATCAATGTTAATTGACTGACCAACATTCAGTATGACACTTGAAAGAACTTCAGGTCAGCAAACATTTGGCTTTGACTTGCGTGAGGTTGCATTCACGTGGCAAAGGAACGAGGCCGCTTCCACACGGCAGCTGACATATGGGTCCGGGTCGCTGAACTGGCTTTAATTCTATTTTTTACCTCATTAACTTTACAAGTATATGAAAGTAGAAGCCTATTTAGAATTACGGTTTAGAGGCAGTGTCAGTTCCCAAGACGCACTGTTGGTTCCTCAAGAGAATATATAGTAGCCTCATACAAAAGTTGGTGACTAACGGGGGATGGCAGACAACGATCTAATTTATCTTTACTTTTATATCCCTGTGAGCTTTAAACCCAGCAAGCCGAGAATCTGATGATGGATTTGGTGTATAGGAAGCAAAGAATTCGCAGCTTTTTTTAGAGAGAAGAAACAAAGAGAAAAGCAAAGCGGACGCAAGGAATTATGCTCATAGGTCTGCATATGCATGGTCGTTTCCCATACCTTACTCTTTGCAGCATAAGTCTGCATGCAACTTTCAATTTCCTCACCCACGGTCTAGTTTGCTTGTGTGGTGTATCTAGGCTTGTCCCAGTGCAGCAGTTAATCAAGGTAACCATACCAATCGATCTATATACATATCTGCAGATCTATTAATTGCTTCTGCACATCTGGACAAGTCTTCTCTTAACAAGGCATTATGTTATAACTTCTCCAAATGATTGCACCGGTCTTATACATGTCAGGAAAGGAAGGAAATTAGATCTGGAGATTGCTGCAGATTGACCCATGGGTTAGATTCCAACCGTGGCAGCTGGCATTTGAAGGATTGATTTGATTCACCATGCCTGAACCGGAGGTAATCCATCACACAAACCTCAATCTTCAGCTGTTAATGTTGCAGATTTGTGACTTACTTGATTTCTTTAGCTAGCGAGCTCAACTGGGACCTTCAGCTGCTGTACAGACAAGAATTAAATAGGCCATTCCTTCTTGTGAATTATTTTCCTTCTTTATTTTACATCTGTTTTCTGCTAGCATTTGAAGTTTGAAAATCTATTACAGATTCACCGGGGTCTTTGGTACTTAATTCTTTGTACACTCGGTCAGTGACCATGTTTTCATACACACGCACACGCACACGCACACACTTGATCATTGCTTCACTATATATTTGTGTTACCAAGTTATGTCTTAGTAATTCCAAGGAAAACTTTTAGTTATGATGCACCTTATGGTTTGAAATGCGAGAGTTGCAGAAATAAAGGTAAACGTGAACAACCTCATTTCGTGCCATTATTGTTGAACATTGCAGGGCATTGAGATCCAGGCAAAAAACATCGATGCGGCAGCAGGAGAGATAATTGATGTTTTAGAGGATACAAGCAAAGGAAATGTCATCTACTTTGATGGATGGCGTGGATTTGGGGCATCAGCAGCACTCAAGGTAGTAGCCCAACGTCTGAAATCATCAAAATCCAAGTTTGACAAGGTTATTCATGTGGATTGCTCGGTGTGGAAAAGCATGAGGGCTCTGCAAAAGGCAATCGCGGAGGAGCTGGATCTTCCGCGGTCTGTGATGGCCATCTTTGATCGGTTCGACGAGGATGATGATTTCAATGGGATAGAGCAAGGCTCTAGAGGGGTCATAGCAGATGTCGGAAGGGAAATCTATGAAAAGCTTGCTTATAGTAGATTTGTGGTGATTTTTCACAATGGGAGTAGCAGATACATTGATTTGTACGAGTGTGGTGTCCCAGCAATACCATTCTTGAGGAACAAGGTGCTGTGGACCTGGCGCGGGAGGTTTCGGCTCGTTCTTGTGGACATGAAGATGAAGAATTGTGGGATCTAGTAGTGCGTGAAGAGGCCGAGGAGGTTGCCAAGTGCACGAGGTTTGCTGAGCCTGGCTACCTGAACCACAAGGTAGTCAGGCAGTGCGTCATGTACGGATGGTTACTAAGAAGAATCACCTCTGCTACAGGTCTGGACTCTGACGCCCATGGACCGAACTATTGCGTCTGTGATGGGATTATACAGGGTCAAGGCAATACATCAGCATGGGAAATTGGCAATTCTCTGCAAAGGAACATGCACTTGGATTGGTTTGGGAAGAACCGTAATGCCGCACTTCATTGGGCAGATTTGCTTAAGAGAAACAATGATCTTGATGATGGTCGCTGGGTTTACATCACACACAAAGAACCTGGATGGAGTGATACTGTGCTAGCTCCTGGTGTGACATCCTTCTTCTTGTATGCAGATGAATCACCAAGAAATACAATACCAATGTTGCCGGTTAGCATGTTCCAACATTCACAAAGCAGCAAGCTGCGTGTGTTACATCTGTCTCATTGCACCTTCAGTTTTGCATCTCCCCCCTTCTTCTAGTGTGTCCAACTAAGATTGCTGCATCTGGACCACTGCACAAATAACATAGGCAAGGAAAAGCATCCAAGCCACAATGAAAACATATTATGTTTCCAGAAGCTATGGGTGCTGGATCTGAGGTATACAGAATGGTACTGGCTACTGTCGGAAAAGATGAAGAGGTTGATGGTTGAACTCAGGGAGCTGAATGTGGAGGGAGTCAAGCATGGGAGCATAAGCGATTTGTGTGGCGGTAGACCTAGCCTTGTCATACTTCGAGTAACAGCAGATCCAATCCATACGGAGAACGAAGACACAAATAATCAAGCACAATTGCCCAATATGTCCAGTACAAACAGTGTTACGACATGTAGCTACATCAATGACGTCCTGCCTCCGTCGCTCGAGTCATTTAGCTTCATCAACAAAGCTGCAACGTCTGCCAAGATATCTAGGATGTCCTTCCTGGGTTGTTCTCGGTTGAAGAGTATACTTCTCAGAGGAAGTTTGTGGAGCCTAGAGGAGCTGGACCTCTCGGGCACGGCAGTGAAAACCCTTGACCTCAGAGAAGTTGAAGCTCCACTCCTCTATTGTCTCATCCTCCAGGGCTGTGAGAAGCTCTGTGCAATATTATGTCCACCGGTACACAAAAGGAGACCGTTTCCGTATGTGCTACGCCTACACATCAGCACCATCCGATCTCCGCTACTTAGCCAAGCTAATTCAAAAGAAAAGAGCAATGAGGCTAGTTCTGCTGCAAGATCATCATTTATTCAAAAGAAAAGACCAATGAGGCCTGTTTCCTGTAATTGGTACATCTCTCGCTGTAAGGGATGCAAGGCTCCTTAGGTCTCTTAAGCCCCTCGAAGGAACATTTCACCGGGGAACATACATATGGAAATGAATTCATCTCCTGCAAGTAGAGTTGCTGTTGACGACCGTGAAGTTGCTAAAGGAATCAGGAGCCTACGGCAGCCTGATCATTATTTATATGCAAGGGATGTTGATTTTCAAGGCCACCTGCAGGCTGGTGCTGGTAATGAAGGCGTGATTAGCTGGATATGGGTGTGCCCACCTAGGCCCACTCCAAGTGGTCCAGACTGGTACGTTCACATACAAGATGAACAGGAGATGAAGGGGAGATTACTACAGCAAGAACAGAGCAGCATTGAAGGAACTAGTACTAGTGCTACTTTACCCCCTAGTTTCGTGTGTGATAGGGCTTTCAAGCTTCATGTGCATGATAGCTTGTCCATCACTTACATTCCATTTCCACAAGGTTCCACCTGGCGCAACCTCAGCTGGTGCCGTGTCGAGAGGTGCCCCGAGTTATGCTCTGTCTTTGCTACTCCCCAAAGTGATGGCCAGAACGTCTTTTGGTGGTTGTCTATGTTCTGGGCGTCCCAGCTCCTGAAGGCGTGCTACATCTGGAACTGGGAGTGTAGTAGCTCAATCTGGTGAACGTTCGTTTGAAGACCTAGTGTTCTTGCACCTGGACTATTGCCCCAGGCTCATACATGTGCTTCCCTTGTCTGAGCATATGGACACCTTGTCTAGCCTGGAGACACTAGAGATCGTGTTCTATGGTGATCTGAAGGAGGTCTTCCCTTTCGACCCTAAGCGCCAAGAGAAGCAGGAAACCATAGAATTTCCCGAGCTAAGAAGGATCCACCTGTACCAGCTCTCCACTCTACAGGGCATCTGTGGGAGCAGGATGTCCGCGCCCAACCTTGAGACCGTCAATGTCAGGGGCTGCTGGGGCCTAAGGCGCCTGCCGGCCGTCAGCGGCAGCACCAACAAGCGGCCCAAGGTGGACTGCGAGAAGGACTGGTGGGACAACCTGGAGTGGGACGGGGTGGAGGCGAACCACGACACTTCGCTCTACGAGCCGAGCCACTCGCAATACTACAAGAAGGCCAACCTGCCAAGAGGCACCGTACTCAGGTGAGCTATATATGTGGTTCTGCCTGTACTTTGATTAATAACTTAGCGTGCCAGCGAACTTACTCTTACTGTTCTATTTGTACTGCTTTGGTTGTGATACTGTGTCTGCATAATATCATGTCATTGACGGTTTGTTATTCTGCACTGTAGGTAATCATTTCCTTCCATGGGTCGATTGCTACTGGCACGTCGACCCTATTGGTTCTACGGTGCTCAGTTGAAGCTTTCTCTGCAGTGCACGGTTGTGTGTGTTGCTGCCTTACTTGATGCTGCTTGATTGGTCCGTGTGAAATCTGCATCTGCATTGCCATGGTGTGTGGCGATGCGTCTTCCAGTTCAGTTTGATTTGGTTTGGTTTGGTTTGGTTTGACTTGGTCAGCGTGGCTCGACCAAGCCATATATGCGGCAAAGCAAGCATACATCATCTGGTTGGATATAGATGATGCACGGTACAAGCTTTGAGCTAAGAGAGAAATAAATAAGAGAGGGCATTCAGCCTGTGCTGCATGGGAGCCCTGCCTGCTCATGCAGCTGATATCCTGTTGCTCTCCATTTGTGTTGTGGTGTGTGATTTGTTAGCTACGGACTGATTATTGAAATGCCAAGCAATTCCTTCGACTTGTATACAAATGGTGATTTGTATGGGTCATCATATATAAACTGCAGCTTTATGTTTTGTTCTGCGCTGATTATATAAGCCTTGTAAATTTTGTATCAGTTTTTTCTTGACTGGTTGTTGCTGAAAGCGTTCCTTTTTACTAACTAGATTATGTTTAGACTTGGATCAGAGTAGATAATAAGCCACAGGCGGTTAACTGATTAATTCTAGGTCCTATTGGCTGCCTGTAGCATATGTGGCTTAGGCAGCTCTGAATGTAGCAAGACTGAATATGTTAACAATCAGTACATACATGGCAGGGAAGTAGTAGCAGAATCCTTCTTCGTATCCATGTCACTGAAGTGAAATGATAGACAAAGTTGCCCAACTAGCTTGCCTGCAGCACCTCCAGGGGCAACCGCCGACGCGTGTTTTCGTGACATTTCGACAAATTCGGACGATTTCAGCAAAAAGATTCAGATAAGTGGCGCCGATCAGCTCTCCATATGGGGGTGGGGTGCATCTAAAATCTACAGCGGCAACTTCGCCCAACATTCAAGACAAAATGCCCAGCAAAACTCAAGGCTTTATTTGCCAGGCGTCTCTGCTTTAGTGCCAGGCTAAACACCATAGATGAGCAGAGCTAGCTCTAATTAAAGACGATGAAATTTCTTCGGAGATAGTGATCCCATCTGCATGCTCTATGTGCGCCTTTGGAGATTACTAGGGATCATCTTTGAAGGAATTGCTCCTTTAATCTTCAGTTCACCTTAATTACTCCTTCCAATTCTTTGAAGAAGATGATATCTCAGGCTAGGCTAGGAGTTTTGAATATGCCTATTTCTTTGGTGAAGCTTGAAGTGTGGTAGCTGCCTCCGCTGCTGCTAAACTGGGTGCGTCCCCTGCTACTGCCACTGAACGTCCGGTTCTGTCAACACCTGCCTGCATCGTCGACCTTGCAGCACCGTATGCCTTGCCGTGCTTCGGCTGTTGTGGTTCCACTTGGTCCAGCAGTGGGGCTGGCGCAGCAAGGAACTCTCCTCGGCACCCGTTGCTGAGGTACCAGTGGGGCCAGGGGCTGCTGCACCGTTGGGATCGCCTCCAGGGTATAACATGAAATTCCCCTTGTCTCATGAGATACCCTGCCGTGGCGTGGAATTGTTGTTTTCGCTTTAATTGTTTCCATGATAGAATACTGTAATAGAACCAGCATTTTTGGCAGCAAAATTTCAGCCTAACTGGCGCGATCTCCTGCCTGCAAATCGCGCCGAGTTTTCCCAGCGGTGATTGCTGCCATTTCGCCCGCAATTTGAAATCACGGATAACCTTTAGAAGCCTCAGTCCCGTTACTCTCTTGACGAGCCGATATGTTTTTGTTTATTAAAGAGAAAGAGAGAGGGAGAGAGAGAGAGAGAGATTTTGTGCATTTGGTGGCTGCAAGAGCGAAGGAGAGGGGGGCGCTGGGGATGGTGGTTAGGGTTCGCACACAATCAGCGCCCTCCTCTCCTTTACACAGAAACGATCCACCCACAGCACGCCACACAAGGTAAAGGACGTGAAATCCCTTTAATGCCCTCAGCGTGATCAGGAAATTACAGACGGTGGCATGTAATTTTGACCGCCCATGGTATTAGCACCATCAGATGTTTCTCTAATGCCAAGCTGCTAACTGGCCGTGTTTAATTAGCGCCTAGTGGGGCTTTGGTAAACTCCTGCTCTGGATGATGGATGGATGGACAAGCTTAACCATTTAATACCACCACCACTAGCTAATATCTTGGGGTGCATATGCATGTGCAAGCAATGGCCAGCAGCATGACGGCTGAAAGGAACGTGCCAACCGCGGATGGACTAACGTTCGATCGGCCAGTACGTACATACAGTACATTATTACTTCATAATACTATAAATTAACAAAAGTCCCCTGTATGCAACTTGCACCATAGTCAAAGTGTATGCTAAAATGCTTTTCTTAGCGGCGAAGGTACACTAGTAGAAAACAGGGCTTTGGCCCAGGCCAGCCCAGCCCATTAGTTCCGGTTCAGTCAGGAACCGGGACACATGGGGGCATACGTACCGGTTCGTGCGCCCAGGGGGCCGGCCGGGGTTCGTGGGGCATTGGTCCCGGTTCGTCTGGACCCTTTGGTCCCGGTTCCAGACACGAACCGGGACTAATGGGCCTCGCTCCTGGCCCACATCCATTGGTCCCGGTTCGTGGCTGGAACCGGGACCAAAGGCTACCCCTCGCCTGCGAGCAGAGCACTTCACTGCTCTGTTTTTTTCTGGCCGGCGAGGGGAGGGGTTTGTGGTGCTCTAGCTCACCTCCTATGCACATGAGGTGTTCGATGAAATGCCCGAGCAACACTACTTAAGCTTTCTCCTCTCCAAACTCGACCTTCAAACTCTATTTTTCTCAAGATTTGTTTAGATTTAGCGGTCCGTCACGTCCCGTCCCCGTCTTCACCGTCGTCGATCGCCCGCGCCGATCTCATCGCCGGCATAACCGTGGTGAGCCTCTTGTTCTTATCTTCTTTCTAAAAGAAAAAAAATTCTTACTTATATGATTTAGATAGATACTTGTCTAATTTTCTTACTTTTATTATTGTTTGTTATTATATAGTGCGATGGTTTTGGTATCCGCCCCCGTCGGCCCTCGTCCTGTCTATGATTCGGATATGGTATACATTATATTTTATAACTATTTGGTCCATTTATTGTTTATGACAATTATGCCGACCAACGTGACATAGATTTTTTTATCTAGGAGGTATGTGAACCGGAAATTCCAACCGACCCTATTGTCGAGAGGTTAAATTTAGTTGAAGAAGAAAACAATTACTTGAAGGAAAAATTGAAAAAAAATTGAGGAGGAGAAGATGATATTGGAGTTGCATGTTGCGGATGTCGTCGATGATCACAAGATCAAGATGGATGCAATGCGCTTCAAGATTAGAAAGTATAGAAAATATGTCATTCATACCGAGGCTTGGTATCATTATGCCGTTGGATCAATTGTTACCTTGGTTGCGATTATGATCGCATTTGTTGTTGCATTGAAATGTTTTACATAGTTTAAATGTATGGTTTAATTAGATGCTCTGAAGAGTTATATGTTGTTCAATGAGAACTATGTATGTACTTTGGTTTTAATGTGATGATGAACTTCTATTGATTTGGTCACTTATCTATTCATGATGTTTTGTAATGGTTTTTTACACACTTAATTATATATAATGCACGCAGATGAACCAGCAATGGATGTACGGTGACACACGCACCTCCGAATACATTAAGGGCGTGCATAATTTTCTCGAAGTGGCTGAGGCAAACAAGCAGAATGGTTTTATGTGTTGTCCATGCCCTATATGTGGGAATACGAAGTCTTACTCTGACCGGAAAATCCTTCACACCCACCTGCTTGAGAAGGGTTTCATGCCACACTATAATGTTTGGACCAGGCACGGAGAAATAGGGGTTATGATGGAAGACAGCGAAGAAGAAGAGGACGATGACAACTATGTGCCCCCTGAATACGGTGATGCTGCAACGGGGGAAGCTAAAGATCAAGAGGAACCAGACGATGTGCCCGATGATGATCTCCGCCGGGTCATTGTTGATGCAAGGAGATAGTGCGAAAGTGAAAAGGAGAAGCTGAAATTCGATCGCATGTTAGAGGATCACCAAAAAGGGTTGTACCCCAATTGCGAAGATGGCAACACAAAGCTCGGTACCGTACTGGAATTGCTGCAGTGGAAGGCAGAGAATGCTGTGCCTGACAAAGGATTTGAGAAGCTACTGAAAATATTGAAGAAGAATCTTCCAAAGGATAACGAATTGCCCGACAGTACGTACGCAGCAAAGAAGGTCGTATGCCCTCTAGGATTGGAGGTGCAGAAGATACATGCATGCCCTAATGACTGCATCCTGTACCGCGGTGCGTACGAGGATTTGAACGCATGCCCGGTATGCGGTGCATTGCGGTATAAGATCAGACGAGATGACCCTGGTGATGTTGACGGCGAGCCCCCCAGGAAGAGGGTTCCTGCCAAGGTGATGTGGTTTGCTCCTATAATATCATGGTTGAAACGTCTGTTCAGAAACAAAGAGCATGCCAAGTTGATGCGATGGCACAGAGAGGACCGTAAGAAAGACGGGAAGTTGAGAGCACCCGCTGATGGGTCGCAGTGGAGAAAAATCGAGAGAAAGTACCGGGCTGAGTTTGCAGGTGACCCAAGGAACGTATGGTTTGGTTTAAGCGCGGATCGCATTAATCCTTTCAGGGAGCAGAGCAGCAATCACAGCACCTGGCCCATGACTCTATGTATCTATAACCTTCCTCCTTTGCTGTGCATGAAGTGGAAGTTCATTATGATGACAGTACTCATCCAAGGCCCTAAGCAACCCGGCAACGACATTGATGTGTACCTAAAGCCATTAGTTGAAGAACTTTTACAGCTGTGGAATGGAAACGGTGTACGTGTGTGGGATGAGCACAGACAGGAGGAATTTGACCTGCATGCGTTGCTGTTTGTAACCATCAATGATTGGCCTGCTCTCAGTAAACTTTCAGGACAGACAAACAAGGGATACCTCGCATGCACGCACTGTTTAGCTGACACCGAAAGTATATACCTGGACAAATGCAGGAAGAATGTGTACCTGGGGCATCGTCGATTTCTTCCGACCAACCATCAATGTCGAAAGAAAGGCAAGCATTTCAAAGGCGAGGCAGATCACCGGAAGAAGCCGCCATGCGTACCGGTGATCACGTACTTGCTATGGTCAATGATTTACACGTAATCTTTGGAAAGGGTCCCGGCGGACTATCTGTTCCGAATGACGCTTAGGGACGCGCTCCCATGTGGAAGAAGAAATCTATATTTTGGGACCTACCCTACTGGAAAGACCTAGAGTTCCGCTCTTCAATCGACGTGATGCACGTGACAAAGAACTTTTACGTGAACCTACTAGGCATCTTGGGCGTGTATGGAAAGACAAAAGGTACACCGGAGGCACAGGAGGACCTGCAACATTGGCACGAAAAAGACGACATGCCTCCAAAGCAGTATGAAGGTCCTGCCAGCTACGCTCTTACCAAAGAAGAGAAGAAAATCTTCTTTGAATGCCTGCTCAGTATGAAGGTCCCGTCTGGCTTCTCGTCGAATATAAACGGAATAATAAATATGGCAGAGAAAAAGTTCCAGAACCTAAAGTCTCATGACTGCCACGTGATTATGACGCAACTGCTTCCGGTTACATTGAGGGGGCTTCTACCGGAAAACGTTCGATTAGCCATTGTGAAGCTATGTGCATTCCTCAATGCAATCTCTCAGAAGGTGATCGATCCAGAAATCATACCAAGGCTAAGGAGTGATGTGGCGCAATGTCTTGTCAGTTTCGAGCTGGTGTTCCCACCATCCTTCTTCAATATCATGACGCACGTCCTAGTTCATCTAGTTGACGAGATTGTCGTTCTGGGCCTCGTATTTCTACACAATATGTTCCCCTTTGAGAGATTCATGGGAGTCCTAAAGAAATATGTCCGTAACCGCGCTAGGCCAGAAGGAAGCATCTCCATGGGCCATCAAACAGAGGATGTCATTGGGTTTTGTGTTGACTTCATTCCTGACCTTAAGAAGATTGGTCTCCCTCAATCGCGGTATGAGGGGAGACTGATTGGAAAAGGCACGTTAGGAGGGGACTCAATAATATGCAGGGACGGGCATTCTTGGTCTCAAGCACACTACACAGTTCTACAGAACTCTACCTTGATGACCCTGTATGTCGATGAACACAAGAACATTCTGCGCTCCAAACACCTAGAGCAGTGTGACGACTGGATTACATGTGAACACACAGGACTTTCGGCAGTTGGTTGGAAACATGTCTCAGAGGTGACAACACTGTTTCTGATGAGCTGTACTCGTTGTCCAGGGGACCATCTTCGACTGTATTGACTTACAAAGGATACGAGTTAAATGGGAATACATTTTACACGATCGCCCAAGATCAAAAGAGCACCAACCAAAACAACGGTGTCCGCTTTGATGCAGCAACCAAGAGGGGAAAGGACACATATGATGGTTACATAGTGGACATATGGGAACTTGACTACGGACATGATTTTAAGGTCCCTTTGTTTAAGTGCAAATGGGTCAATCTGTCAGGAGGCGGGGTACAGGTAGAGCCACATTACGGAATAACAACAGTGGATCTGAACAATCTTGGGTACACAGACGAACCATTCGTCCTACCCAATGATGTGGCGCAGGTTTTCTATGTGAAGGACATGTCTACCAAACCGAGAAAAAGAAAAGATAAGGAAGCGAATACATCATACGATGAGCCAAAGCACCACATAGTTCTTTCAGGGAAAAGAGACATCGTGGGAGTGGAGGGTAAGACAGACATGTCTGAAGATTATGAAAAGTTTCATGAAATTCCTCCCTTCAAAGTCAAGGCTGCCCAAGCACCCTGTTAAGCGATGAAGAATATCCATGGTTACGGCACAATAAGCAAAGGATACAAGCGAAGAAAAAGTGAAGACAGATGAAGTCAGAAAGGGTTGAAAATTGATGATGTGGCTTTGAATGGTTCATTTTGAGCACACAAAAAGTCTGGAGTTCAAATAAGTTCAAAAAAATGAAATCCCATTGTAACAGATGAGTTTTTGTCCGAAACCCTGATACTTCGAAAAAGATTGTCTATTTTGTACATGAAGTGCATCCAGTTTTTGCCGTAACCCTCTCAACTTTTTAGCACATGTTATGAGGGTGAAATGATGATATCATGCCAATTTTCAACCTCTTCAGAGTTCATTTGAAGTGCTTTTCAATTTCAGGGTCATTTAGCTCAAAAAAATCAGTAAATGCATGAAAAATAACAGATGAACTCAGAAAGGGTTGAAAATTGATGATGTTGCTTTGAATGGTTCATTTTGAGCACAGAAAAAGTGTGGAGTTCAAATAAGTTCAAAAAAATGAAATCCCTTTGTAACAGATGAGTTTTCGTCCGAAACCCTGATACTTCGAAAGAGATTGTCCATTTTGTACACGAAGTGCATCCAGTTTTTGCCGTAACCCTCTCAACATTTTATCACATGCTATGAGGGTGAAATGATGATATCATGCCAATTTTCAACCTCTTCAGAGTTCATTTGAAGTGCTTTTCAATTTCAGGGTCATTTAGCTCAAAAAAAATTAGTAAATGCATGAAAAATAACAGATGAACTCAGAAAGGGTTGAAAATTGATGATGTTGCTTTGAATGGTTCATTTTGAGCACAGAAAAAGTGTGGAGTTCAAATAAGTTCAAAAAATTGAAATCCCTTTGTAACAGATGAGTTTTCGTCCGAAACCCTGATACTTCAAAAGAGATTGTCCATTTTGTACACGAAGTGCATCCAGTTTTTACCGTAACCCTCTCAACTTTTATGAAACTCTAATAGCAAAAATAATAAACTAAAAGAATGAACTAGAAAACTTTAATGAAACTCTAATAGAAAAAAGAATGAACTAGAAAACTTTAATGAAACTCTAATAGCAAAAGGAATCAACTAAAATTTATGCAACTAAAATTAGCAAAGTATTTTCTGTTCAAAACATTAAAAGCAAAAATAATTTTCAAAAAGAACTTTTTTTGTTAGAGACTTTAATAGCAAAAAGAATTATCATAAAGATTTTTTTTAGAAACTAAAATAACAAAAACTGTTTTTGAATATAATGATAAAATACAGTAATTTAAATAGCAGTAAAAGAATCACTCAAAAATCTATTTTTATAGTAAATTTAATCACAAACTAGTGATTCACACAAATTTCAAAATTTAAATTTAAACTATTCGAATTGGAAACTAATGGCACTAACAGAAAGTTTATAATATTTATTACCTAAAACCAAAAGAATTAAAAAATAAAGAAATAAATAAAGCAAAAAACAAAACAGAAAAACTGGAAAAAAATAGAATTTTTTTTTGTGTGAATCACTCAAAAAAACAAATGCAAAAAGATTTTTTTGTTAGAAACTAAAATACAAAAACTGTTTTTGAATATAATGATAAAATACAGTAATATTAAATAACAGTAAAAAGAATCACTCAAAAATCTATTTTATAGTAAAGTTAATCACAAACTAGTGATATGGGGGCACACATATTTCAAAGAATTCAAATTTAAACTATTCGAATTGGAAAACTAATGGCACTAACAGAAAGTTTATAATATTTATTACCTAAAAGCAAAAATAATTAAAAAATAAAAGAAAATAAATAAAGCAAAAAACAAAACAGAAAAACTGGAAAAAAAATAGAAAAAAAATGCCACCTATTGGGCCACCACGGCCTGAATACGACTAGAAACCCAACCACGGGCCAGGATTCAGGCCCGCAGAAGGCCCAGTAGGCCCACAGGCAGAGGAGAGTTAGGTTAGGCCCGTAAGCCTGCATTTGAGAGGAGCTCGAGAGGGCAGCGGCAGTGGGGTTTATAAACAACTCCGCGCCCCTCTCAACTAGCGAGGTGGGACTAAACTTTTGCCGCGGGCAGCACAAGGCCTTTGGTCCCAGTTGGTGCCACCAAACCGGAACTAATGGTGGGCTTTGGTCCCGGTTGGTGGCACCAACCGGTACCAATGCCCCCTTTAGTCCCAGTTGGTGCCACCAACCGGGACCAAAGGTCTCTGTTTCCCGCCCAAACTTTGGGCTGCTGAAAAGAGACCTTTGGTCCCGGTTGGTGGCATCAACCGGAACTAAAGGGGGCATTGGTCCCGGTTGGTGCCACGAACCGGGACCAATCTTCGTGTATATAAGCAAGACTTGTGAAATTTTCAGTTTCATCGCAGTTCCCCTCCGACGGCCCCGACCTCCTCGACCCGCCAGGCTGCCCGACACCGTCGCCGTCGCCCGTGCCCGTGCCCCGCCCCCGAGCCCACGCCGACGCCGTCCGCCGCCCACTCGCCTCGTCGCCCGCCGTCGCCATCCAACTCCCCTCCTCGACCTCCGTAAGAAAAGGGAGAGGGGACACAAGAGGGAATCTAAATGCTCACTTACAAAATCTCCACTATTTCTAACGAGTAAGGGAGAAATCAACAAAAATTGTGGCGGTGGGCACACGTACCGGGCCGTCCATCGAAGCACCTGCCGTTCGGCTGCGGTGCGGGTGCGGCTGTCCGGGCACGGTCTTGCCTGGCTCACTGGGCGACGCCTTCTCGTCTCGACTTTCGTGGTCGGGTCCGTTTGGCCTTTTCTTGACGTGGGTCCTTTTCTCTGATTTCATATTCTTCTCGCGCGTTTCAAAAATGGGCACCTTGCCAATTCTCGGGGCGTCCCCGACCGCTCGTGCGGCCCTCAAGCCGACGTCGCGCAGCGGCTCAGGCTCGGCGGGTCGCTGTCGCGCCGCCACGTCGATGCCTCTACGCCCTGACCTGGTAGCTTAGCGTGCGACGGCCGCTCGGCGACGACGGCGACGCGGCTCTTCGCAGCGACTGGACGTCGCGCACGATGGGGCCTCCGGCCGCCCCCAGTGAGCTTCACCTTCGCAGCGCCCCTGCCTCCCCCCCCCCCCCGCCGCGCCGCGTGGACGTGGCCGTCGTGGCCCCCACATATATGTTTTTTTTGCTGCATATATTAATGATGTTTTTTTTGCATATATGTTGATGTATGTTGATGTATGTTGATGTATGGATTAATATGTATGCATATATGATGATTTTTTGTGTTCAGCGTCATATATGATGTTTTATCTGCATATATTCTGATCATAGGTTTTTTTTTTTGTTCATAGATCATGTGATTTTTTTTGTTCATATATCATATGATGTTTTTATTGTTCATAGATGATCGATCATATTTGTTCATATGTATGCAAGCGAAGTCGTTGTCGTTAGTTGTACTGTTTAGGGTTAGGGTCGTCGAGGAAGAAGGAAAATAAGGAAAAAGAAGAAAAGAGGTAGAAGGAAGAAGGAAGAAGAAAAAGAAGGAGAAAAAAATAAGAAGAGGAAGAAGAAGAAAAAAAAGGAGAAGAAGAAGGAATAGAGGAGAAGAAGAAAAAATAGATTAATATTATTGATCTATTTTTTCTTCTTCTCCTCTAAAAAGGAGAAGAAGAAGGAATAGAGGAGAAGAAGAAAAAATAGATTAATATATTTATTAATCTATTTTTTCTTCTTCTCCTCTATTCCTTCTTCTTCTCTTTTTTTTTCTTCTTCTTCCTCTTTTGTTTTCTCTTCTTCTTCCTCTTCTTAATTTTTATCGGGAACGAGGGTGTCGAGGATCACCGAGCGATCGAGGGTCGGGAACTAGGGTAGAGGGTCGAGGAAAGCCGAGGGGTCGAGGGTCGAGGAACGTGAGGGTCGAGGGTCGAGGAACGCCGAGGGGTCGAGGGTCGGGAACTAGTGTAGAGGGTCGTGGATCGCCGAGCGGTCGAGGGTCGTGAACTAGGGTAGAGGGTCGAGGGTCGCCGAGGGGTCGAGGGTCGAGGGTCGTCCAGGGGTCGAGGGTCCAGATTTATCAAGAATGCCCCCATTATGGATGTGCACAAGTTGATCCAATTTTTTTTCTGATCTCATATATATATATATATATTCTTCTATATGTCACGTTGTCTGTCAAAGTATTGAAGAAATCCATGGCTTCATCATTAGCCGGAAGTAACAGGCGTATGATGCAACGAAGCTCTTCAAAGTTGTTTTGGAACGGAGTTCCGGATAGAATAATTCGCTTTTTGGTACGAATTTCAGCAAAGGCCTTCCAAATAGCGATATTCGGAAGGATCTTGCTGAACTTTGTACCAAAAAGCGAATTATTCTATCGGTAACTCCGTTCCAAAACAACTTTGAAGAGCTTCGTACCATTATACGCCTGTCATTTCCGGCTAATGATGAAGTCATGGTTTTCTTGAATTCTTTGACACTAGACAACGTGACATATAGAAGAGTAGATGAGATCAGGAAAAATATGGACCATTTTCTGCACATCCAGAATGGCGTCATTTTGTTAAATCCCTTGTCGGTCCGGACGTCGGACATTCATGAGAGAGGCGGTCCGACCCAAACCCTAGAAGCGTTGTCGAGGCCACCCCAAACCCTAGAAGCGTTGCCTAGGCCACCCCAAACTCTAGAAGCGTTGTCGAGGCCACCCCAAACCGTAGAAGTGTCGGGCTAGCTAGGTCTACGTTTGCACTAATATATCCATCTGTCATGTTTGTATATTAATTGCCATGTTGTAATATTTGCAGAAACTATGGAGCACCGAGACATCGAAGCAGAACAGTTGTTGGGGGACATAATTCTCGACGGAGGTGATGTCTTGTCGTTTCTCAACGACACCGATGGTCTGGAAGGAGAGGGTGAAGCAGGCTCCGGTGATCGAACAATGGAGGTGGAAGGACATGATTATGATGGCTCCGGTGACGGAATGCCGGTGGAAGAAGGAGACCGTGATGACTACTCCGGTGAGCGAACGGAGGAAGGAGATGTTGCAAAGTCCGGCCAGGTATATATATTAATTAAGCCCGTGCTGACTAGCTAATTGATGCATTAATTGTTTTGGTATGTACACATATTAACTCTCTTCTTTCTTCTTTTCTAGCCCTCCGGATCGAGCCAAACTTCGGTAACGAGACGAGGCCCGAAGAAAAGGTTGCGCCAGGATGAAAGGTTCACGATCACAGCAATCAAGGGCGATGGCCAACCGATTGAACCCAGCCGGACCAAGGAAGCATTTTCTGCTCAGTGCGGGGTTCTTGTTAGGGACATGATCCCGATCAGCATCCACCAATGGAATAAGCCTAAGAGCGAAGACCCTCAAGTGTCTTTTATCAACGATAGACAGAAAGATGATCTTTGGACCGCGCTGAAGGCAAATTTCACCCTACCGCCAGAGGAGGATCCGGATAAGCCAGTTATAGAGCCATTGGTCAAGGCTCATGCTCTTAAGAAGATGGCAGATCTATTCAGGAGGTGGAAGAATGAGTTGAAATCAACGTTTGTCGACAAAGGGAAGACTCCAGAATTCACCGGCCGATTTGAGAAGATAAGAGATCACTGGTCCGCATTTGTGGCCCACAAGACATCGGAGAAGAGTAAGAAGATGTCAGTGACAAAGAAGTTAAATGCTGCAAAGAAGGAGCATCACCATCGCACGGGGTCAGGTGGCTACCTTAAAGCCCGGCCGTTATGGGACAAGGCTGAGAAGGACCTGCTTGATAAAGGGGTCGAACCAGAGACACTTAACTGGCCAGACCGTTCAAGGACTTGGTTCTTCGGGGTTGGGGGAACCTTGGACCCTGAAACAGGGAAGTGCCGTTGGACGAAGGAGCAACTTGAAATACCCGTCAAGAAGCTTCAGAAGTATATCGCCGCAGCGCAGGAAGGGACGTTTGTTCCCGACAGAGAGAACGACGAGCTCACACAGGCCCTCGGAAATCCTGAGCACCCAGGACGAACACGAGGCACGGCAGGCTCCGTTGTGTGGAAGGTTGTGTTTCCCAGCGCAGGCGGTTACAAAACCCGGGAGAGGTGGAGGAAAGTGGAGCAGACCGAACTGCAGAAGCTGAATGCAAGGGTACGAGCGCTAGAGGAACAAGCACTACTAGTTCAGAGCCAGCGACCTGCCGGAGCTACCCCAGAAGCTACCCCACCATCTCAGCGGAGAAGCAGCGTGGCTTCCACCGAGCTCCTTCAGCAGCCTGACTTCACGGCTCCCAGCTACCCCGTGGATGCTATCACGGAGGCTCAAGATTGCCACCTTATGACGCAATGGCAGCACCTCAAAGTCAAGGCGGCTGTCGGCTTTGTTGCACCTCCTCAACCCGGCGCAACTTTTCACTGCCTTTTGATTCCACAAGGCTATACTGTTGTGATGGTCGATGAAATAACGGAGGGATTTGAGGAGCTCGAGCTTGACCACCCTACCGGTGAAGGGGAGACTCGGCTGGGTCTTGCTGTGAAGACTCCATGTCTATGGCGGAAGGAGCTCATCAACCTTCCGAACTGGACGCCTCCTCCTCCTCCTCCGGCGAGTCAGGGCACTCCGCCTCCTCCTCCTCCGGCGAGTGATCAGGGCAGTCTGCCTCCTTCTCCGGCTGCTCCGGCGCGTGGCGGCACTCCACCTCGTAAGCAACGAAGGAAGACAGCCGCAGCCGCTCCGGCTGCTCCGGCGTCTAGCAGTACAGCCAGAGGCGGGAGGCAATACATATTCGGTCCATCTCTCAAGCCTCAAGAGAAGTTACCATACGAGATGACCGAGGAGGAAAACGAGGAGATCTGTCAAGCCCAAGTGAAGGACTTTTTTGCAAAGAAAAATCCACCTCCGGAGGAGAAGATAGATCCGGTGAAATTGAAGCGCACTTTGAAGAACCTGAAGCGACCACCACCGCCTCCGCCGGATGACAACCATGTCCGCTCTCTTAAAAAGGCAGTGGAAGGAGCGCGCCGGTCGGGAACTACTTCAAGTGACAAAAGGTTACAAGAACGAAGAAGTGGGAACAAAATTCCCCAGCTCGGCGAACAGGCAAACCAATCGTGCCCCCCGCTCAAGGTGTCTAGCGATATCGTCGCAAATCTGCCGGGGATGGTGCCCGGTACCAATCCTGGTGATTACCTACCCGACGATGCACATTTTGATACAATGGAGGTGGACGAACACAAATACCAGTACGGGAAGCCACTCGACAGACCTGGTGATCCTCCTCTAACAACGATGATACGAAGATTCCATAAGTGGTGCATGGACACCTGCAAGTCTGGGAAGGATATTTTGACGCTGAGAGTTAAAGAGGAGCACGACCTCGTTGGAATTGATCTGTTGTCTGTTCCATTTGAGGAGTTCTTCCAGTTTTTCAATCAAAAAGACCTCGATAAAATAATCATCACTTGCTACTGTCTGTAAGTACTATACTTCTGTAATTAAGTCTCTATATATTGCTCAGCTCTTTCATTGCATGTATATATAATTATCCTCACTATATTATGCAGATTGAAGATCGTCGAATGCAGAAATGCACAAATCTATGATATTGGGTTCATTAACACAAATCTCATAGATGAATGTACGGTTACATATAATGCGAAAGAAACCGAGGCCAACTTGCTACAATCGTTGCTTAAAAATCAAAACAAAGATAAAATACTCTTTCCTTACAACTTCAAGTGAGTGTTACTGTCTTCTGCATATTCGGTTTCCCTTATTACTCGAGGTTATAGTAATGTAATTGATGAGTTATGCATGCGTGCGCAGCTTTCACTTTATTCTCCTAGAGATTAAGCTTGAGCAGGGACTAGTAACCGTCTTAGACTCAAGACGAAAAGATCCCAAGGAGTATGCGGCCATGACTGAAATGCTCCAGAAGTAAGTTCAATCGATCATTATCGCACCATATCGGCAACTTTGTTCATTTCCTGATATCAAGTAATTATTTTCTTTGTCTCGCAGGGTTTGGAAAGTGTTCACCACAGAAGCTCCGGGACTGCCGGGGGAGCTGCGATTTACACACCCGAAAGTAAGTACTACTAGCTAGTTCCGCGCATCTCCCATTGATTCTAACTAGTTTCATCAATACCATTTATAATGCTTGATTATCAGTTTGATTGACCTCTATTTCTTGTAAAGTGGTTGTGGCAGGAAGGCGGGAATAATTTTTGTGGATACTACGTTTGCGAGTACATCTACAACGCGACGACCTCTAAGCGGGGCTACTCTGAAAAACAATATGAAGTGCGTAAGCAATAATATTCACAATTTTATTTTATTACCATCATTTGTGTTGAGTTTCATTCATATATTTATTGACCCCCTTCTTCAAATTAGATTTGGCAGATGCGGGATGAACTCCAACCACAAAATCGCATAAAAGCAATTCAAGAGGAATTGGCGGGATTCTTTCTTGACCACGTCATCAATCCAGCCGGAGAATACCATGTGGAACTTGACATCAAATGTTAGGGATTGTAAGAGATCTTATATTGTATATATGTAGCTAGTAGCGTCGGATAGATATACGAAAACTTGTTGTTTGACCAATCTCTCGGAGAAGGAGGAGGTTGATCACTTCTCTCTGTATATGTTCATGACGATCTTGTCTACTTAATGGTTTCCTTCATTTGCTTACTAGCTAGCGTGTCGAGTCCTCTCTATACGTATAGTACGTAGCGTCGACCAAGCACGGAGATAAGAGATGACACTTCTCTTTAGCTATTAGCTAGCTAACACAATATATGAAATCCCTAAATTAACCCTACAAAACCCCCAACCACCCCCCCCCCCTTTCAAAAAAAAAAAAACAAAAACCCCAGCTCCTGAGCTGCTGACACGTGGATGATTTTTGGTCCCGGTTGGTGTTACCAACCAGGACTAAAGGCCCTCCTGCCTGGGCTCGCCGCAGCGGCCACGTGGAGCCCCATCTGTCCCGGTTCGTATAAGAATCGGGACTAAAGGTGTTGGGCTTTAGTCCTGACCCTTTAGTCTCGGTTCCCGAACCGGGACAAATGGGCCTTATGAACCGGGACAAATGGGCATTTTTCTACTAGTGGTATGTAACGGTGAGGAATCAACCGTTGGTGCCTTGCACTGAGAGTCGTGCGCACTATTGACGTATAAATAAACAAACTCAGTCACTTGTTGTGCAATACGGTGAGTGAAGATGGGAATATAGGCCATACATGTCAGGTTTTTATCTGCTTTTAAGTATGAGAGAGAGCGAGAAGAGTACGGCTGCATGCATTCTCTCTTCTACAAAAAAGTCTTGCATTTTATGTCGTTGTGATATTTGGAATCGATGATAATTTTTTAACCAAAGTATGAGAGAGAGCGAGAAGAGTACGGCTGAAGCATAGTATATATGCATGGAGCTTTGATCGACCCTCAAAGACTTTGGCTAATAATTCACCAGCTAGCTAAACGACGCGCGGTGGAACGCGGCAACATGCATGCATCAGCATCAACGACCCAACCCCAAGTTGCAATTGCATGGGTGAATGTATGAAACAAAACGGCACGTGCGTCAACCTTTTTTTTTTTTTTTTGTGCGGATGGCACGTGCGTCAACTAACCGCTTGATCCCCCTGGCATGTGGTGTGATGTGCATTCGTCGACCCTCCATCGCTAGCTACAATCTATGCTTAGATCTCATGTCCTGTATAAAAGGGGACCTTCTCCATCGATCCCAGATATTATCTAGCTAGCTTCAGACAAAACACACCCACACATAAAGCAGTTCAGTTGGAGATCGAGAAGAGAGGACATGGCGGCACTAGTCACTCCGGCAGCCGCTTCTGCGGCGCTGGTGTCCGAGCTGGTGGCGCAGGGCCGCAAGTCCGCCGCCGCCCTCGAGGCCCTGCTCCAGGTACAAGACCACGCTGGGATCCGGGATCTCACCGCCGAGATCCTCCGCTGCTGCGACCGCGCGCTGGCCGCCCTCCATGACAAACCAGGCTGGAATAAGCGCAAGTCGGCGCCCCACGGTGGCGTAGCCACTCAGACAAAGTCCAAAAGAAGGTAGTCCGGCCAACTGAGAAGTACTACTACCACTACATGACGTTTATCTACACCTCGAGCAACCAGCCAACCCACGACTTTTTTTTCAGGACGGGCGCGAGCAGCGGAGAGACGGCGACGGCGGCGAGGGTGGAGAGGAAGAGGAACTGGGACGACGGCTTCATGTGGACCAAGTACGGGCAGAAGGTCATCCGGGGCAGAGACCACCCGAGGCACTACTTCAGGTGCGCCTACGCGCTCGACGCCGGCGGCTGCCCTGCCAGGAGGCAAGTCCAGCGGTCCGAGGGGGACGACCCTCCCCTCTACGTGCTCACCTACTTCGGCGACCACACCTGCCGTCGCCACGGCGACGTGGCCGCCGTCTTGGAGGACGTCAAGAGGATACAGCCGTCGCTCGTCCTCGACTTTGGGTCGGCGGGCAGCCGCTCGCTTCGACACGACGGCAGTGATGTTCAGAGTGGAAATACCTCACGCTGGGAGTCGGAGGAGCTCGGCGCCGTGGTTGCCAAAGTTGAGTCAACGCTGTCTCCAGACTTGCGGCCCGCAGGGCCAGTCACCGAGCTGAGGTCGTCGGCGGACGACGTCCGTTGTTCCTCCTCGGGGTCGGAGGCATGGGACCCTTCGGCCGCTGTCTGCTCCGTCTGGGATTACTTTGGCAATTGCTCCTTTGATCACCTTAGCGAGTTCTTCAATTTCGAAGACATTGCTTTGTACTGATAGCAGGTTTGACTTTTGCCAACATACATTCAATGGCAGAAAAGCTGTCAGTAGTGCCCATGGTTTTCACTTTTTAGGGACTTTCAGAGAAATTCACTGATTTCCGTAGACGCTAAAATGTATAACTTTCAACAATCAGTAGTATACAAAAGGATTCAAATATTTTTCAAAAATTTCAACTAATTATTTAAATTCAAGTGGTGATTTTCAAAAGAAATGCAAACCGGAATCACTGAAATTCACTGAATTCTGGTGATTTTCGGTTGGTGCTGAAATTTTTCTGAAACTGAAAGTGAAAACTATGCTTCAGCCTACTAAACATGAACAAACATGTGGCTGGCAAGCATTTTACCGACAGTTTACACGTACATATGCCGACATTTGCTTGTTACCAGTCCTAGATAAGGTCATCAAGCACACACAATTCTGCTCTTCGGGGGCGGAGCCAAGAATTACACAAATGTAGGATCCTTGTAGCCTATAGTAGTTTAGATGAACAATCTGAGGAGAACACACCCTAGTCTAAATCTAAAATCACCATAAATTTACCAATGAACTTGTATCGGTGCCATGGTGGTAGCCTGTTGCACGGAAGAGGTTTGCCTCAGCCACTACTACTCTCCAACATTGCCTCAATAGTACCAAAGTTGTTGCCTCCGCAAGGAGTTCCCGCACATGGAAAGCCAAAACCCTCGCTCACCTAGCACAAGAGCTAGGAGAGCCACCATCAACACCGGAAAGCTAAAACACTTACTCACCTCGCACTTCAAGTTTCTTGCACAACATCTTTGCTGCCATCACGTTCTTCATCACACCTAGCTAGGGGAGATTTGTGGGTGACATACTTATCACACACGTCACCAAATGTGATCGCATGGTAGACTCTAGCACAAATGTTGTGCGGTAGTCGATACATGTTTGATGGTATTCCTGAAATATGGACGAGAGCTACTATACATCCCCTTTAGCGATGGATTGCCCCCAATTGTCTAAAGCCCTCTATATGGGCCTGTCATGGTACAACCTATTAACAATTTAAAAATAGTGTAATGATCATATATTGCTAAAAACAAAAAAATGGACAGATACCTCGATATAAATGTTCCACACATGTAATGCCTAGATCATTTGCTAGCATAGATAATATAGTATGGAAAATAGGAAAAACCCACATATCATATTACTAAATTGAGACCTATAGTTCGCTACAGGGTTTGTTACTTCTTAGCCCAGTTTCCTCATCAACGCCATATGCAAAGGTTGAGTGTAGACTCGCGACCCTAAGCATCTCTTACTCTTTGTCTGTAAGTGCAACATAAAAGGTTGCTATCCAAAATAGTCAATACATTGAATATATCGGCAAGGTTGCACCTAGGAGAATGTAACATACCTATATGATACATGCATGTTTTCATAAAACAAGAGGGGTGTTTCTGAAGATTTTTTTTTACATAAAGCCAATTTTCCCTACCTACACTAACAATCTTTTAGTGACCAAAATTTACTTAAGCGTTCCAATTCATTTAACCAAATAAGATTATTAAAAATGACGAGATCTCACAATGATTCCAAGATAATTGCTCAAAGGTGTCCATGACCAAGGATGCGACTAATCTTGATCAGTTTTTGTACTCTCGAGAGGTGGTACAAGTTTATCCACAAGACACAGTTAGCCCATTCTGCACTTTATACTCAAGTGTCTAACCGTCGGTAGAAAACCGAGACAAAGTCTTTTAGAAGCTAGGCCATACCGTCTGGTTGACCGGTACACCTACTTATATTCTACATCTGATAGCCTACTATGGGCAAGTACAAACAACATACTTAGCTAAGACAGCCCATATGAACAAGTGGCCATACTACAAGCTATTATAAATAAAATCATGCTTGATCCCTTTGTTACTAGGTGGCATATCACAAAAAGTAACCTCATTTGGGCAGTTGCTTGTCCTTCAGGCTGTCCCTCTCCCATCAAATCAATTTCAGCCAGTAGGCTCATTATTAAGTTGATCTCTCATGCCCACCATGGATGCCACTCACCCTATCCAAAACAATTTGATGCATGGCATAAAATAAAAGAGGTTTGAGCATATACTATTAATAATAACATAGTTCAACCTACATGCCACTACTTATAATGAACACTACTGTGCATAGGAAACTATGGAGAAAAACAGTATGATCGATGGCACAAATTGCTTTGGTTGTTGATGTTGTGGCACTCTAAATCTTGATAGTAATTTTCTTCACACTCTTGACAATCTTTGATAAAATAAAATGAAGGCAAAGAAGATTTGAGATTGACGCCCCTCATTGTGTACCGGTTCAGGCTGCTCGATACTTCCTCGGCCGGTTTTGCGGTGGTGGCAGCGATTGCTTGCCGGTGACAATGGCGACGAGGGCGGTGCTTCGGTAACTTGGTGAACCTTTAATTGTGTCAGCTGCGTGGACTATTTTGGAAGCAAAGAAATGCTATTTTTGAGCCATATCCTTCCTAGTTTAAGCACCTGGCCTTTATTCTTTAAAAGAGACATTTTCATGCTTCACCATTACAAAAGGAAGAAGGAACAGACTACCGTTCGAAATACCCCCTAACGGTTGGAATTTTGTCCCTGATGTTCCACTGATGAACAAATACGGCGCTCAGGCCCTTCAGAAATTTAAATCATGCTATGCAGCCAGGCATATTAATATCTGTGAATTTGAAACAATATCTGTGGTGACTTCATCTCACTAACATGTTGCTTTTTTAGCATTAATTCGTATTCATCTGTTGACACCTGTAATTAGCCAATCGTTTTTATCATCATCTCAACCCATTGTAACCAGTCCGAGACAAACCAAGTTGAGCCTATTTTAGTTGAAACCACTCCCAGGCCTGCTAGATCCGCCCATTGTATTAGCAGCAGCAGATGTTTTTGTAATGATGACAAGCTGCCAACCGTGTTTAGCTTAGTGGGGCCTTGGTCAACTCCCGTCCCCGATGATTGGCAAGCTTAATTCGTTAGATACTATCACTGATTGCATGAAATAGCCAGCATGAGGCATCCTGAAAGGAATGTGCAAACTGCTGATGTGTTGGTGCCTGCCATATATAGATTTTTTGCCTCTTCTGGGGTCCGCGATCGTTCGACCAGTCCATGGATGGAGTGTGAACTCTCCGGCTGGTCCCAAAGAGTTTGGCCGAGCAACCCGGCAACATGCATGTGCCATCGATCCAAGTGGGGACTGTATGACCGCGTGCATGCATGAAACGGCAGGTGCTGAACTAATCAATTTTTTAAACAATAGCCGTGAAATGTGCATTCGTCCAAAAAGCACCACCATTACAAAAGCAATGTTTAGATCTTTTGCATAAAAAGCACCACCATTACAAAAGAAATGTTCATAATACTTTGGAAAAAAAGTTCAAACATTTTAAAAAAGTGGAGGAAAAAAAAAACCCGTGAGGTGTGGGCATTTGTCTGGCTATATATAATGTATTCTGCTACGTATTCAGTATGCAATGATCTCATATTAAATTTTCCATATACTCCCTTTGTCCCATAATATAGTGCACATTGGTTTTATGAAAGTCAGTGTTTACAAACTTTTAGCAACTTTATTGAGAAAATGATATCTCTGTCTACAATACGAAAATATTTCATGCATGATGAATCTAATATATTGATTGGGTATTGTAGATGTTGACAACTTTCTCTACAAACTTGATCAAAGTTTGCAAGGTTTGATTTTGAATTCTTTTAATACGCACTATAGTTTAAGATGGAGGGAGTATTACGTACACATCACGAAACAATGTTCACCGTATAGGGACATTTACCAGCATGTTCCAAACGTCCGTGTCCCCTCACCTCTTACCTCTTTCGGAAGAGACATTTCCTTTCTATCTCAGGCCATCCCTCAAAAATGAGAATAAGGAGAATGTAATAGGACAAGGATAAATAGATGTTGGGACTATGTGCCCGATGTTCCACCGATGTTTAACTACTCAGATTTTAGAGAACCATCATGTTGCTTAGACCGCACCAGAATTTTAAATCACGCCATGCTAAGCCAGGCAGATGAACATATCTGTGCTTGAAACGATATTTCTCGTGACTTTGTCTTATCATTCTAGAAAAATCAAGGCATGCTGCAGAAGTTACACATACTTTTGATCTATATAGCATCTCAGGCCATCCAAACCAATCCGAATGAAACCAACCAAATGCAAAACCAAATGGAGCCAGCCTATTTTAATCGAAACCACTCCGACGCCTGCTAGACCCGCCCATGGTATTAGCAACATCATATATTTTTTCTAAAGCCAAGCTGGCAACTGGGTTTAGCGTAGTGGAGCTTGGTAAACTCATATTCTGGATGATGGGTGGACAAGCTTAAACCAATTAATATTACAACTAGCTACTTCCTTCTGTTTGCATGAAACGGCCAGCATGAGGCATATATATTCTGAAAGGAACATGTATGCCACCTGCTGATGGATGCGTGTGCCCGTCGGCAAGTACATTAACAAACAAAATTCCCCTGCAATTTGTAGTTTTGTACTGCTATAGTGTACTACTATGATTGCCCGTGCATGCATATGCATGAATTGTGGACGCTCAGGTTTTGGTAGTTGGTACCGGCCCAAAGACTATGGCTAGCAGTCAGATTCAGCTAAACGACGCGCCGTGCAACGCGGCAATATGCACGCATCATCGATCGATCCAACTCCAAGTGCGTGGGTGAGTGAGTGACCGCGCGTGTATGAAGAGCCTAAAACGGCACGTGCGTCAACTAATCGATTTGGTTAACAATAGCTGCCTGGCTGCTTACCTTACCTTACCTTACCTATCCATTTGGTCATCATGGACCCAATCTATGCTTAGATCATGTATAAAAGCACCGCCTTTCCGTCGGGATGTTCTCATGCCGACCTAGATCGACTCTAAGCTAGATTAGGACAGAAAAACCTAGAAAGCACTAAGGGCAGAGCGGGGCCTATTGACAGCGGCGGAACCACTCAGACAAACCCCAAAAGAAGGTATAGCTAACCAGACGTTGTATAGATACGTTTGGTTTTCACTTTCAGTAGATTTCTATGAAATTCACCGAGTTTCAATAATTCCAGTAGTCAGTGAAATATTTACCTTTCGGCCAAAATATTTCAGCAATTTCAGTAATACACATGAATTTAAATAGTTTTCAAAAATAATTTCAAAAATTCAAATATTCAATTGACTTCAAGTGAATATTTCAGCCTTCTGGCCGAAACACAAACTGAAATCACTGAAATTCACTGAATTTTGGTGCTATCGATCGGTTGGTGATGATTTATTTTTGAAACTGAAAGTGAAAACCAATTACATACATACATACATACATACATACATACATCAAGTGCACAGAGGACAACGAGATTGTTTCTTTTCACAGGACGCGTGTGTGTAGTGGAGAGATGGCGGTGACAAGGGTGGAAAGTAAGAAACATCACTGGGAAGAGGGCTTCGTGCGCAGGAAGTACGGGCAGAAGGACATCCGTGGCAACGACCACCCGAGGCACTGCTTCAGGTGCGCCTACATGCTCGACTCCGGCGGCTGCCCGGCCAGGAGGCAGGTCCAGCGGTCCGAGCAGAACGTCCCTCCCCTCTATGTCATCACCTACTCGGCGACCACACCTGCTGCCACGTCGCCGACATCGCGAAAGGCGATGAGGACGTCAAGATATAGCCGTCTCCGTTCGTCTGCAACTTTAGGCCGTCGGTCACTCGGGGCGGCAGCATGCCTAGGTTTGACAAGGGGCATGCTCGGGGTGAAACCTCATTGTTCGAGAAGCCATGGGCCAAGATGGCCAAAGTTGAGTCAACACCATCGCTAGACTTGCTATTCGCGGGGATGGCGGCAAAGCTGAGCTCGTCGCCAGATGACGTCTGTTGTTGCTCCTCAGCCCCTGCTGCATGGGACCCTTCGGCCGTCGTCTGCTCTGACTGGGATTGCTTGTACTGCTGCATACCGCCCTCGCCGCAACTAGAAAGCACCCACGACCTTCATCGTCGTCGGAGAAGGAGAGCATCAGAAAGTGGTCCACATCTTGACGTTGAAGAAACCCCTAGCCATAAGGCATTAATGAGCCTTATTAGCCACCGACCCTAGAAGGATGGACCTAGCCCAATAAGGAACATCGGGCAGAGGAACCCTCCGAGCCTCTTCAATGCTAGATCCGGGGCCAACGCCAACCTGCCCTTCAACAGGCGGTCGGATCCTCCACCGTCTTCCACAAGGCCGCAACAGTTATCACCGCCGTACTCCAAGAACGGCTTGGACTCCACAAGCCTCTCGCAGGCATCAGCAACACCTCCGACGAGAAGGAGCACGTGCTGGAAGACCATTATTCCTATGAGCACCATCGGCATCAGCCCCACCATGACGCCGATGGAGGGTACTCGAAAGCCTAGAAACCCTAGTGCTTGAACACATGTCCGAACAAGAAACCGGGGCTCCCCTCCCTCTCGCGATGCCAAGATGGCAATCAGAGAGGAAGGGGAGCGACGAAATCACTGCCGGGCTCCATGGAACCGCCACCGCTTTCTTTCCCTTCGTGAGCGGAAACAACCTATGATGCGTAGGTCAACAATTTCCACTTTTGGTTGCAACCCTCCTTTTTGTCGGCAAAACACAGATATAAACACAGACATAGTGGCAGAAAAATCTGTCGGTAGAGCTTCGGTCAATGAGACAATGAGTTTTTCTAGTTATAAAAAACCAGTTTATGTACATTCAGGATGTCATGGTTTGCGTAGAATGATAAGGGGCCTGTTTAGTTCACATGAAACTCTGTGCCCCTTGTCAGCCTGGTCAAGTCAATGTCACAACCAAACACTGAGGAAACGTAAGGGATCGAAGAAAAATAGGTTGGGGCATGCGCGACGTTTGGTTGTGGCGACCTGCTGCATGGGGTGTGAGAGAGCCTTACACGCTGTCATGGAACCTTTCTTGGTTCGTGTTGTGTGCGTGCCTGTGCCTGCATGAGGATAAAAATGGTGATCCGTTAACCATTGTCCTCTGAAAGCCAGATTTTTTAGGTGCTTTGAGCACTATGCTAGGCAGAACGCAAATACGCGTAGATTGTCAAACAGGTTAAAAAGTGAAAGATTATGTTTTGTTTCATGTCTATCAGTTTTCATGTGAGCCCACCTACTTTTCCATGCAAATCAAACATGCCCAAGACGAAGTCACGACAAATATCATTTCAAGCACATATATTCATCTGCCTAGCTTAGCATGGCGTGATTTAAAATTCTAGAGGGCCTAAGTGGCGTGAAGGTCTAAATTCGAATACCGGCTTTTCTCCAATAGTGTACAGTTCTGAAATAGAACCTCTGTTTGTAAATATAAGATGTTTCTGTGAACTGCAAAGCGTCTTATACATTTATACATAGGAAGTATCATGGAAATTCTGGATTTTTTTGTGCGAGAGTTAAATAAATTTTGAATTAAAAAATATTCGGCAATGTTATTTGGCGAATGTTAAATAGGAAGGAAGCTCCAGTCAACGCCCGTAGAGCTGTTTAATCGTGATTGAACGATGGTGATTTTCATGAAAAAATAAAGTTGCCACCAATCTACAACTGGAACTGCCATCCAAATTGTTCTCAAATGCCATAACCCATGGGAAATGTTCGTCGGCTATTGGGATCCAAAACTTTTACCGTTAAAATATATGGAGTATAATAGTAACCTATTTTTATCTGAGAGCACGTGTTTGAGCTCTCCCTCAGTAACTTGAGGGAGTCAATCTCGTGCCTTCAATTAGGCGTGATATGTCTTTCCACAATGCTGAGGGTCGTGCTTTGTTACCATAATTGTAGTATCTAAGTCCCTCCGTAAACAAATGTAAGACGTTTAGTATTTGACACTGTTTGAATGTTTAAGTTTAAATAATTCAAAAAGTACGAATGACAGCACAGTTTTTCGGGTGCCATTGAGGAAATTCCGACCGAAAAAAGAACCTGTCCGATACCGGTAACGAGCAAATTAATGTCGACGTAGGTATGTATAACCTGTGGGCAAAATGTTTGCCATCCCCACATTTGTTCATGTTCAGTAGGCTGAGGCTTTACTGACAGCTCTTCTGCCATTGAATTTGTGTCTCACCGACCAAAGGGAGCGTTGGCGAAAAGGAACATGCTACCGATACAATGCAATGTCTTGTAAATCGAATAACTCGCTAACGTAATCAAAGGAGAAGTTGCCGAAGTAATCCCACTCGGAGAAGACGGCGGCCGAAGGGTCCCATGCCGCCGATGTGGAAGAGGAGGAACAACGGACGTCGTCGGCCGACGAGCTCAGCTCCGCCACAGGCCCCGCGGGCGACCGCAAGTCTGACAACGGCGTCGACTCAACTTTGGCTACCTCGGCTGCGAGCTCCTCCGAGCGTGAGGTTTTTCTACTCCGAGCATCACCATCGTCGGGCCGAGGCGAGCGGCCGCCCACCGACCCATAGTCGAGGACGAGCGACCGCTGTATCTTGACATCGTCCAAGGCGGCGATCGCCTCGGCGCCGTGGCGGCAGGTGTGGTCGCCGAAGTAGGTGATGACGTAGAGGGGAGGGTCGTGCTCGTGCTCCTCGGATCGCTGGACCTGCCTCCTGGCCGGGCAGCCGCCGGCGTCGAGCGTGTAGGCGCACCTGAAGTAGTGCCTCGGGTGGTGGCTGCCCCGGATGTCCTTCTCCCCGTACTTCCTCCACGCGAAGCCGTCGTCCCAGTTCCGCTTCGTCTCCACCCTCGTCGCCGTCGCCACCTCTCCGCTGCTCGCGCGCGTCCTGGAGAAGAAAGTCGTGGTTGGCTCGTTGCTCGATCTGTACATACAATGTGATGTAGTAGTAGTAGTAGTGCCATACCTTCTTTTGGACTTTGTCTGAGTGGCCGCGCCGCCGTCGGGGGCCGACTTGCGCTTATGCTGGCCCGCGTCTCCGTTGAGTGCGGCGAGTGCGCGTTCGCAGCAGCGGAGGATCTCGGCGGTGAGATCCCGGATCCCAGCGTGGTCCTGGACCTGGAGCAGGGCCTCGACGGCGGCGGCAGACTTGCGTCCCTGCGCCATCAGCTCGGACACTAGCGCCGCAGAAGCCGCATGTCCTCTCCTCCGCAACTGACCTGCTCTGTGTGTGTGTGTTTTGTCCGAAGCTAGCTGGTTTGGATTGGATCTAAGCCGGCAGGAGAAGGTCCCCCTTTTATACCGGAGATCTAAGCATAGATTGTGTCCATATGCATGCACCAACATCTTGATCTGGATTGGTAAGTTGCCAGTTGCCAGTCGCCAGCTATGTACGCAGCAGCAGCTAGCGAGGGTCAACGAATGCACATGCCACTGTGCGGGAGCACGTATTAACCAAATCATCCATCAGTTGACGCACGTTGCCGCGTTGGATCACTCACGGACTCACCCACCCACTTGGGGTTGCATGTTGCCGCGTTGCACGGCGCGTCGTCTAGCTGGATTAGCCATGCGTAGTCTTTGAGGGACCAGCAGGATGAGGGTTCGCACTCCATGCATGCACGGCAATGATACTAACAGTACAAAACTACAAACTGCTGATGGAACTTGTTTGCTTAATTTAGTTGGTCCACCATTAAAATTACATGTAAAGCAGAAAATCTATATTAGTACTCAGGAGTGGTCCAGTACACTACTAGGGAAAACCTTATACACAGAGTCTTATCGGTAGCTCAGGTTAAAGAGAGGCGCTACTGCAAATTAGCAGTAGCGCGTGCTAGTGTCAAGCGGTACTAGTAGGTGGTTAGCAGTAGTGCTTTCTGGTGAAACGCGTTGCTGTTATGGCCAGCCCGGGCCCAGGTGCCCGTCCCCCACTTAGCAGTAGCGCCTGTCTTGGACCGGCGCTACAGCTATTGACTTTAGCAGTAGCGTTGGGCCTAAACACATGCTACTACTAAGCCATCACCATCCTCCCCGCCTAACCTCTCAGTCTCCCCTCCTCACTCTCCATCTCCACTCTCTCTCCCACCCTCGTCGGCCCGCCTCCGCACTGCTCCAGCCGCCCTCCCCCGCGCCTGCTCTCCCCACGCGCGGCTGCCCTCCCTCGCACTCTGGCCGCACGCCACGGTGCCAGCCCTCCCCCGCGCCTACCCTCTGCATCCCCTTCCCGGCCCCAGCCTACCTACCGTGAGTACCTCCTTCTCCTCTCAATTCACCCAAAAGCTAGCTAGGTATCTTTGAATGTGTTGGATGAATTAGCAAATGCAATATGTTCAGATTTTTTTTACTAATTTTGTTCATATGTATGAACCCTAGGTGTTCATATATATGAGCCCATTTCATCATTAGAGCACTAAATAGGTTTTTTAAGTACAATAGAATGTAGATATATGTAACCCTAAGTGTTCATATATATGAACCTACTACTAGTAGAAATCTTATAGATAAATGAGTGGATGAAATTAGGTCTTTTTAATGCTTGGATAGATAGATGTATAGCCAGATGGATTAAACTAGGTTCTCTTTAGTAATGCTTTGGATAGATAGATGGATGGATAGTTGTTAGGGTTAGAACTAGGGTATTTTAGATAATACAAATTTTTAGTTAAAATATCTAGTAATACAAATTTTTAGTAAATATAGGTCTTTTGAATCAGCATAATAATGTTTAGTTGATAGCTTATAGGGTTTCACTAATTCCTAAAATCAGGATAATAATGTTTGTGTTTATATTTTGTTTTTGCAAAAATCAAGGAGCCCTTGCATCATCTCCGCCGTCGTCCACGTCACCGACCCCCTCCGACCTCGAGGTGAGACCAGCCAAATCCCCATGTTGTTGATGTCGATGATGATATAGATGTTTTCATAGATGTAGTAGAGTAGTAGATGAGTAGCTGTGACAATGTGATGAAGCTAGTTTTTTTTTTTGAGAAAGTATCTGTGAGGCTACTCCCTGTTATATATGCCTATGTTTTGCCAGAGTGCTGATTCATTTCCATTCCGGCAAATTTCAGGCGCTCGATATGTCCTATTTTAGCAAAGGTCATGCCAGATTTTTCCGTAAATTTTAGCATGGCTTGTGCTAGAATATAGGAAATATCGAGTGCCTTGGATTTGCCGGAAAGAGAATTAAACGACATTTTGGATTGACTTTAAGTCTGTCGGGGCTCCATACATGACAGTCAAAAAAACAGTGAGGGAGAGTGTCCATCATATATGAGAGAAGAAGAATCCTGACTGTTGTCGTGAGGGGAGCTTCTTCTTCATTTGAAGATGCTAGACATTTTGGTGTAATGCACTTTCAAATGAACATAGGAGCTTCCATCACCGACGGTCGCAAAATTTCAGAGAGAAAGAAGAATCCTGACTGTTGTCGTGGTGGTCGCTTCTCCTTCCTTCCCGTGTGCTAGACATTTTGGTGTAATGTACTCGGGGATGAAGGGAGGAGCGACCATCACCAACGGTCGAATATATACACCACGTGAGCTGAGAGTTTTCAAGAAAATACCCGACAGACTGAAAGTCAACCCTTGATGAATAATAATGATCTAATTTAGTTTTTGTAGTACATATATTGAATTTTAGAACTTTAATCTTTGAATTATGAACAAAGGAAATGTCTGATGACGACGATAGGATCCAAGTGTGCGAGTACTGCGGCGACGACCGGGGTCTGTGCGATAGGCCTCACCTGGAAGGCGGTCGGCGCTTCAGTATTAAGCTCGACGAGACCTTCGATGTTTATACGGTACGCAATGACGACATGTCTTTTTCCGTAATTAAGCATGACTTATGTTTCTTCAAACATGTATTTTTCGCTTTCTACAATTCAACTAGTGCATCCCCTGCCATGCAAGACGTTATGTCTTGGAGAAGCTGGATTTCGAAGATCATGAGAATATGCAGATAAAGAGAGTTCACCTCAGGACCCATCATGGTTATGATTTTAACGTAAAGCTATACAATGCGGTGACCTACTCCCATTTTTGTTGCTCGAATTGGGCAGCACTATGCAAGGCGTATGGTTTTCAAGAGGGTATGTATGTCCCCTTCGATCTGGGTGATGATCCTGAAGATGACATGGATGAAGATAATGTTGACGAAGCTAATATCGACATTTTGGTCGATGTTCATACGCTTCCACTTCTACCTCTATGTGAGTTTCTCAAACATATTTAATAAGTAATTTATATTGTATTTATAAAAATAGTTGACAGCTTATTTCCATTTACAGCTTATTTCCATTCTTCAAGAAATGTACGGAAAATTGTAGACAAAACCTACTACAGTTATGGGTCTGAACTAAATTGCGAGGAGATAAATCATTTTGTTTCATGGATTAAAGATGTTGAGACTTTTAAGACGAATTATCATATCCCTCCAAGCTATTCTCAATACGTGCCACTAGTGCACGTGTTCAACTACGGTAACATCCATCGAGATATCATGGTAAGATTTTTCCTATTATGTCATCAGTGCATTTTTTTGCATAGATTCTTTTAAGCTAAACTACATTTTGCTAAGTATGTTATTATGTTGTTCTTCAACAGAAACTCCCGAAGGATTGTATACCTAGTCTTATGGAAATGAAATGTGACATGAAGATTGCTAGCTTACGGCCAAGTTGGCCTACGATTCACCGCAGTGCATACATGATTCATCGAAGCGATGACATCCTCACAATCAAAGATTGGAGAAAAGTTCTGAAAGATCACAGAGAACTACTTGGGGGCAACATCAAGCGCAACCCACAAATGGGAGACAGGTTCATCTGTATTCTCCATAATGGAGAATCAGGGGTTTACCTGTTTTATGCTATTTTACATTTGAGAGAGTAGGAGGTCTTAGGTAGTTATGTGCTACATTGTGCTAGAATGATGAGCTAGTTCTTATATGACTATGATGATGAGTTTTTATCATGATGATGATGATGAGTTATGTGCTACCTTTGTGCTAGAATGATGAGCTAGTTCCTATATATATGACTATGATGATGATTTGTTATTATAATGATGATGATGATGTATGAGTTCTTATATGAATATGATGATGAGTTATTATGATCATGTTGAGTTATTATGTCATTGGGCGGAAGAAACACGGATTAGATTCATGGGACAAAAAGTTGGATAAGTCGTCCTACCAATCCAACTTTTGGTCACATGAATCTAATCGGTGTTTCTTCCACTTAATAATATAATAACTCAACATGATCATAATGATATAACAATCCCTCATGTGACCAAAATTTGTATAACGATGTATAAATACAAAGGAAAATATGTAGCAAAAAAAAATCAGAAACTAATAACAGTAGCGAGGGGCATGACTTTAGCAGCAGCATGCTCTTAGCAGTATCGCTTTTCTGTAAAAGACGCTATTGCTAGCCCTACATATCAGTGGTGCGGATCAAAACACGCTACTGCTAAAAGTTAGCAGTAGCGCCGTAGCACTAGCGCCGCCCCCCGCGCTACTGATGGCCCCTGGACCCGCACTACTGCTAGGCTTTCCCTAGTAGTGGTAGTGAATGGTTCTATGCTGGAAGACAATGCATCAAATATATTTATCTTATGAGTCCAGATGAAGTAAGCACTACCCAGTATGATTGAGACGCATCAAAGTTTGTCACAAAGAAAAAGACCAAAAAAAGCATGGTTTGATGGATTATGATTACAACAAGTCATTTATATAGAAAGCAATGCATCCCACAAGTCCAAATACTATTTTTAATAATTAAAAAAAATTCGTTACATAGTAAGGGACCGATGACTAAGTAGCACATTACAGGGCAGCCGAACATGGCTCTTGGGCTCACGCTGATGGCATCCTCCTCCACCGACCTCGTGGCTTACTCGGACGCTGATTCGGCTGGCTGGCCGGACACTCGACGCTCTACATCAGGCTATTGCGTCTATCTCGGGCCATCGCTGGTCTTGTGGTCGTCTAAACGACAACCCACTGTTTCCCGCTCGAGTGCTAAGGCAGAATACCGGGCAGTGGCTAACGCTGTTGGTGAGTGATACGTCTCCAACATATCTATAATTTATGAAGTATCATGCCATGTTTAACAATTTTATATGGTTTTGGTATGATTTGGATGGAACTAACCCGGACTGATGCTGTTTTCAGCAGAACTACCATGGTGTTGTTTTTTGTGCCGAAATAAAAGTTCTTCAAATGCAACGAAACTTTTTGTCGATTTTTTTGGAGCACACCACGGCTTCACAGGTCTTCGGTCACCAGACAGCTCCACCAGTCCGGCCCATATACAATGGGTCGTCGCCCCGAGGACCCTTTAGTCCATGACTCCCTCAGCACCCTTTGAGGTTTTTTGTGTTGGATTGAGTACTATAAATCTGAAATTGTTTGATGCATATTGTATAATTAACTCATGGATACTTGTGGTGACATTGGAGTATCTAGGTGACATTAGAGTTGGTTGATGTGTATGATATGGTGTTATTTAAGTAAGAACTCTTAGATAGATTGATCAGAAAGGATAACTTGGTGTTATTTTAGTACGAACTCTTGGATAGATCGATCGAAAAGGATAACTTTAAGGTGGTTTCGTACCCTACAAACAATTTCTTCTTATGTTCTCCGCTAGATAAGAACTTTGGAGTGATTCTTCATCGCACGTTAAGGGATGGTTATGTGATCCAACTATATTAGCATTGTTGAGAGATTGCACTAGCGAAAGTACGGACCCTAGGCCTCATTTTCAAGCATTGCAATACCGTTTGTGCTCTGTTTTATCAATTGCTACCTTGCTGTTTTTATTTTTCCTATTATAAAAATCAATATTTACTATCATTACTACGCTTGTATCACCATCTCTTCGCCGAACTAGTGCACTTATACAAATTACCATTGTATTTGGTGTGTTGGGGACACAAGAGACTCTTTATTATTTGGTTGTAGGGTTGTTTGAGAGAGACCATCTTCATCCTACGCCTCCCATTTATTGATAAACCTTAGGTCATCCACTTGAGGGAAATTTGCTACTGTCCTACAAAACTCTACGCTTGGAGGCCCAACACGAGTCTACAAGAACAAGTTGTGTAGTAGACATCAAGCTCTTTTCTGGCGCTGTTGCCGGGGAGGTGAGTGCTTGAAGGTATATCTTTAGATCTTGCAATTGAATATTTTTGTTTCTTGTTTTATCACTAGTTTGGTTTATAAAAGAAAACTACAAAAAAATGGAATTGAGGTTGCATCATATTGTTCATCTTTATAATGTCTTTCAAGAAAATGATGGAAAGGAAAATTGTGCTCAATTGACAGAGGAAGAATTCTATAAAATGTTTGACAAAAAATATTTGAATGATGAGCATGATTGCAATGTTGTTAGTATGAATTCTTTGAATATCCATGATGCTAATGGTATGAAAAGCCATAAGCTTGGGAATGCTATGTTTGATAAAGATGATATTTTTAGTCCCCCAAGTTTTGATGAGAATATTTACTATGATGAAAGCATGCCTCTTATTAATGATGATTATGGTGATGACATGTATGCTATATTGAATAATGATAACCATGAAACTTGTCATCATGATTTTAATTTTCAATCTCATGATTGTTATTTTGTTGAGTTTGCTCCCACTACTATGAATGAGAATTTTTTTGCTTATGTGGAGAGTAATAAATTTTTTATGCATGTGGATCATGAAAAGAATGCTTTATGTGATATATATATTATTGAATTCATTCATGATGCTACTAAAAATTATTATGAGAGGGGAACATATGCTTTTACATATTGCACTAATATCAAGTTTCCTCTCTATGTGTTGAAACTTTTGAAGTTATGCTTGTTTTGCCTTCCGATGCTAGGTGATTCTTGTTCTAAAAAATTGTTTGCTCAAAAAATCCTTATGCATAGGAAGTGGGTTAGGCTTAAATGTGCTAGTCATATGCTTCATGATGCTCCCGTTATGTTTCAATTCTTATCTTTTATGCGAGCATCATTGAAATCATCATGCCTAGCTAAAAGGCATTAAAGAAAAGCGCTTGTTGGGAGACAACCCAACACTTTTACCTACTATTTTTGTGTGTTCACATGATTAAGCTACTATATTAATCATTTTTTATAGCGTTTGCTTCAATAAAGTGCCAAGTAAAGCCTTTGGGATAGTATGGATGATAGTTGACTTGATTCTGTGCAAAAACAGAAACTTTTGCTTCAAGTAACAGAATTGTTTAAATTCACTGGAGCGTTGAAAAAATCTGAATTTTGTACATATTATTGAACTACAAATTGCCTATGTTTTACTAAATTTTCAAAAAAATTGGAGTTGCAGAAGTATGACTAAAATTCAGATCTTTACGTACTGTTCTGTTTTTGACAGATTGTGTTTCAATGCATTGTTTGCTTGTTTTATAGTTTCTATGGATTATATTGCTTAATATAAATTGTGGAAATTGTAGAGTACAGTAGGCATTGTGTGAGAACAATTATGAATCTTATTTTGACAGTACCAAAGTGAATGATTTGTCTTTATCATACTAACCCATCTCACGAAGTTCCGTTAAGTTTTGTGTGATTGAAGTTTTCAAGTTTTCGGTGAGATATCGATATGAGGAGAATAAGGAGTGACAAGACCCTAATATTGGTGATTCCCAAGGCACCTCAAGGTAATATTCAAGGAAGATCCAAGCAACTAAGCTTGGGGATGCCCTGGAAGGCATCCCCTCTTTCGTCTTCAACATTATCGGTAACCTCACTTGGAGCGATATTTTCATTCGTCACATGATATGTGTTTTTCTTGGAGCATCATTTTATTTTGTTAGTATTTGCTTTCTGTTATTTATATAATGTTTTTCATATTTTTATTTCAATAAAAGTGTCAAGTATAGCCTTTGGCATGCTTATTTTGCAAGTCTATATGTTGCTGTTTGAAAACAGAAAGTTGCATGCTAGTGTGTGAATTCTTGAGAAAATTTAGAATGTAATAAAATTTTGAATTTTTTTTGCAGAGTAAGATATGATAAATTTTCTACAGTGTGGTAAATTTTCAGAATTTTTGGAGTTAGGGAATTTTGACTGAAATTGCACTCCTTACAGACTGTCTTGTTTAGACAGATTGCTGTTATGTTTGCATTGTTTGCTTGTTTAATGATTCTATTTGTGGATATGAGTATTAAATATGCAGAGGCATTTTGTATGCAATGTTAAATAATAATTTTAGTGATTTGTTACAGTAGAGAATGATAAGGTGTTGCATTGATTTATACTAACATATCTCATGAGTTCTTGTTGAGTTTTGTGTGGATGAAGTTTTTAAGATTTAGGAAAACCGTGATATAAAAGGAATTAAGGAGACACAAAAGCTCAAGCTTGGGGATGCCCAAGGCATCCCAAGATAATATTTCAGGAATTCTCAAGCATCTAAGCTTGGGGATGCCCCGGTAGGCATCCCACCTTTCTTCATCAACAATTATCGGTTAGTATCGGTTGAGTCTAAGTTTTTGCTTCTTCACATGATGTGTGCTATTTTTGGAATGTCATTTTATTTTGTTTTGCTGACGGTTTTAATAAAATACTTATATATAAAATAAAAAAATAAGAGAGAGTCCTCAAATAGCTTCCCATTTACTTAACTACCCGCATGATCTTCACTTATATCTTTTTGGAGTAGTTTGTCATTTACTCTTGTGCTTCACTTATATCCTATGAATAAATTGTTGAATTGAATATCATGAACTTGAAATTATATCATGCCTAGTGGTAGCTTCACATTGGGTTTAGAAAGTGAAATCTTTTGAAGCTTGACAATCACAATATTGGTCATACAAGCAATTCATGAATGATTACTATAAGGAAGAGAACTTTCACATGCAAATATATTATCTTGGACATGTTCTATGATTGTGAATACCCATTAATTATTTTCAAACTTGAGCAAATTAGTTGAAGTTGGACAAGGAAGACAACGTAATGAGTTATGGTTGTGTATATTTGCATAGAAGTTATATTGTCATGGATCCTCCAACATGTGGTGTTTGCCTAGGATCTTTTGCTAGCCAAAAAATCGTACTAAGTAGAGATACTACTTGTGCATCCAAAAACCCTTAAACCCAGTTTCTTGCCATGAGTGTCCACCATACCTACCTATGGATTGAATAAGATCCTTCAAGTAAGTTTTCATCGGTGCATAAAGCAATAAAAATTGCTCCTAAATATGTTTGATCTTTTATTGTAAGGGAAAATTGAGCGTTGTACGAACTTGTGATGGCAAAGTAATAAAAGCAACGGACTGCATAATAAAGTTGCTATCATAAGGGGCAATATAACGTGACGTTCCTTTGCATTAAGAGCTTGGGCATCCAAAAATAAAAAGTGCACGACAACCTCTGCTTCCCTCTGCGAAGGGCCTATCTTTTACTTTTCAGAATTTACTTTTATGCAAGAGTCAATAGTATGCATTCTCATTTCAACCTCAATTATCCTCTAGTTGGCAAGCATCATGTGGTGGGGAAAGATCTAGGCACATATGGCCAGTCAAATATATTTGATCATGATTTATTATTGTTGACAATTATCTCTATGATAAATGAGTTGGGAGGCGAAACATTAAGCCCCTATCTTTCTCTATGTTCGATGGATGACATTTTTTCTAAAAATATTCTTTGAGTACTAGCAATCATAGAAGACTATATGATGATTGGGTATGTGGAGCTCTCACTTAGACTCTGTTGAATAAGTTGAATTGCAATTGTTTGGTGACTAAGAATATAGGTTGTTGAGTTTCAAGAGAATTCATTGTTTGAACCTTAACATGTGAATTGGTTGCTACTTTAACATCAGAAGTTTTATGAGAAAGAATTGCTATTATGATGCTAGGAAAAGTGATTTAAATTATCATTGATCAAACTTATGCACTCTGCTAGCATTCACACTTCATAAATTATTTCTTTTATCATTTACCTACTCGAGGACGAGTAGGAATTATGCTTGGGGATGCTGATACGTGTCCAATGTATCTATAATTTATGAAGTATTCATGCCATGTTTACAACAATTTTATATGGTTTTGGTATGATTTGGATGGAACTTACCCGGACTGACGCTGTTTTCATCAGAACTACCGTGGTGTTGTTTTCTATGCAGAAATAAAAGTTCTCCAAATGAAACAAAACTTTTTGACAGTTTTTTTTGGAACAAAAGAGGCACTAGAAGCTTCGTGGGAGGACCAGAAGGTGAAGAAGGTGAACACAAGACACCTGGGCGCGCCAGGAGGCCCAGGCGAGCCCAGGTGGATTGTGCCCACCTCGAGGCCCATCTTCGCGTGATTTCAATGCTGAAAAATCCTATAAATAGAGAAACCATCAGAAATAACCCTAGATCAGAAGTTCCGCCACCGCAAGCCTCTGTAGCCACAAAAAACCAATCTAGACACCGTTCCGGCACCTTGCCGGAGGGGGAAATCATCACCGGAGGCCATCTTCATCATCCCTATGGTCTCTATGATGAGGAGGGAGTAGTCCACCCTCGGGGCTGAGGGTTTGTACCAGTAGCTATGTGTTTAATCTCTCTCTCTCTCTCTCTCTCTCTCTCTTGTTCTTGATTTGGCACGATCTTGATGTATCGCGGGCTTTGTTAATATAGTTGGACCATATGATGTTTCTCCCTCTCTATCTTGTTGTGATGAATTGAGTTTTCCCTTTGAGATTTCGTTTTTATCGGATTGAATACTTTTATGGATTTGAGAGCACTTGATCTATGTCTTGCTATGAATACCCGTGGTGACAATGGGGTATCATATTGATTCACTTGATATATGTTTTGGCACTCAACTCGCGGATTCCCGAGGTGACATTGGGGTAATCTATGCATAGGGGTTGATGCACGTTCTCGTCTGTGTTTCTCCGCTACAAATCTTGGGGCACCTGTCGGTGTCAAAACCGGCAGACCTCGGGGTAGGGGGTCCAGAGCTGTGGATCTAGGATCAATGGGTAACAGGGGACGACGAACAGAGTATTTACCCAGGTTCGTGCCCTCTCGAAGAGGTAAAACCCTACATCCTGCCTGATTGTATTGAATATATGATAGAGTTTACAGAGTAGATCTACCTCGAGATCAACATGAGCTAAACCCTAAGGCTATGAGGTGATGAATATGGCTCTAACCCTAATGACTACAACCCTCGGTTTATATAGACACCGATAGGGTTAGGGTTACCGAAGATAGATTACAACAAGGGGGAAAGAGATCTCGTCCACCCTTGACTTGGAGGGCACACCACGGCTTCATAGGTCTCCGGTCACCACACGGCTCCACCAGTCCGTCCCATATACAATGGGTCATCGCCCCGAGGACCCCTTAGTCCATGACTCCCTCAGTAGCCCCCGAACTTGCCTCCAACGCCGAGGATCATCTTCTGGAATCTTCACATCACCGGCTTGCGAGACGAGTTCCTCCATTCCATTTGAAGCCGTGCAAATTCCGCCGAATATGATCCGAAACCCGATCTAATATACTCAGGCCCAGACAGTCTCAGGATTCTAAGATCCGAATACATCTCAAAATTGAGGTGGCACTACCGAAGTTCAATGCCATTCCTCGGGATAAGGACCTTACACGCTTTTCAGAGAGCACGCGGCCCAATGCCGCCGTTCCAGGCACCCATTCTTTCGGCTTCACGATAAGACGCCTATTTATAGATGCAAAGGTGTTCAGAATAGTTATCCTCCCCCTTTCTCCAAGAACATCATCGAAGCAATCTTCCGACGCCATGATTGACATCCCAGGTTCATCCTCGGGCCCTCACGGCCCGCTCCCAGGTGACTGGTCAAGTTGTTCAGTCTTGTGCATCCAGCTAAGTCGCTTGCAGACACAGCGCTTCCTCCCTTCGGCCGATCTGGTCCTAGTCCGTGCCGGTCTCATCTCCATTGATGGTCGCGCCCTTGTCGAGAACTCCCCCGCCCCAAGCAAGGAGGAGAGAGTATGTCTCGTACCCTTCCTTCTGAGAGGTTTGGGTTTCTCTATTCATCCCTTTCTATGGGGTCTACTAGAGTTCTATGGGATCCAGCTCCACAACCTCACCCCAGGGTCCATATTGCACATTTCGGGCTTCGTGGCCTTGTGCGAGATATTTCTATGTATCGAGCCCCACTTTGACTTTTGGAGGAAGTATTTTTGTCTTGTCCCTCGCCTCCGGGAGGGATCTATATTTGAGGTAGGCGGCGCTGAGGTATGTCAAATAGCCGGGACGGGGTACCCAATCGGGACCCCACAGAAAGATCCCGAAGGATGGACTTCAGAGTGGTTTTACATCGAGGACGTTCCCCTTACCAATCCAATTCGGCAAGGGCTACCCGAATATTCGAATGACCCGCCTATAAAGCGGTACAACTGGCGGCCCAAGGGTCCTTCCCAAAAGGACAGCGAAGAAGTGCGGGCCCTGTCAGCCAAGATTAGGCTGCTGACCAGCAGCAAGTTGACCATGGTCGAAGTTATGGCCATCGCCATTACCCGATGCGTGCAACCCCTCCAACAGTGGGGTCACCCCTTATGGTGTTATAACGGGAGCAACGATGTGACACATCACCAGCGGCAAAGGCCAGACAACAAGGCGGCCCAGGCTAAAATACTGGCCGACCTCTTCAAGGGGGACGAAGCAGTGTTCGCTCGCATGAGTATTCGGGAAGGCTACTCCGGATACAATTCGGCGGACTGGGTAAGCCACAATCCATTATTTTGAGCCCACATATCACATCGAATTCTCACTGATCGCCACTTGAACAGGGATGGAGGCGTCAAGTTGCGTCCATCAGTTTCCCTCCTCCTCAACCAGAGAATCACTCTCGCGAAGGCGATCCGGGGTATCATGATGACCCAGAGACATCGATCGAATTTGAAGACGGGGTGTTCTATCAGGAGGGCCTTGACGGCATCAGGGTGGCCATGACAGCCGATCACCCCGGGGTTCTTCCTTCTTCCACAGTAAGAGAAAAGAAGACCCCCTCCCGAACAGGGCGCTCGTCTCGCGCTACCCCCCACGTGCTGGCTTTTGCTCCCAAGGGTCACCGTACTACGCGTAAAAATGCCTCGGGAGGAGCACGGACTGCGCCAGCTTCAACCCTTGATGGGAGATCAAAACAGAAAGCTTCCGCCGAGGCGGCCGCACCTGCCCCTTCTGCCCAGAGGTAACGCATTTTAGAATTGCAGCAAGGATCGCCTTTGTCATTTGTTTATTAAAGCCCGCTCAACTTTGCAGAAGGCGTGTGTCTCTACATCAATCTGAAGATTTCCCGGATGCACCGAACCACAATTCTGGTCCCCAGTCTTCGGCACGGGCCGGAGCGCCCTCCGAATACATGGCGGCTGGCATGCCTCCGGCGGACTCTGACGATGTTTCGGTCACTAATTCCGAAGACGAGAGCATAATGAACCATCACCGCCGGAGGGAGACTTTGCCTCAGACCGCCTTTACCGAACAGGAGTTTAATGCTTTTAATTCGGTGGACACGTACCTTGGAGCGGCCCGGACAGGTCTTGATGGGATTGCCGGTCTATTTGTCGCCAAGGTGCAGGTACATAGCTTGAGGGCAAGTTCCCTAACTAACTAGCCCCCAAGCCTTAATTCGGGTGGGACGGCCGAGTGAAGGATTTCTAATGATGTAATTTTGTAGGCCGCAAGAGAGCATAGCAAAAAACTGGCCGAAGAGCTTGAGGCTAGCCAGAAACAGTTGGTCGACACCAAGGCCGAGCTGGATGCGGCTCGAGAAGCCAGCAAGGATAAGTCCAGTAAGTGGGAAGAACCGCTTCCCACCTCGGGGAAGGGTATATGGTGTATTTTATGTGTTCACACTATTTTCGTCATGCAGCCACGGAGGCCGCGAGCGAGTTGTGCAAAGAGCTTGAGGCTGGTAAACGCGTGTTGACGCAGAGTCATGAGGAGAAAAATGAGCTCAAGGCGGAGAATAAACGGCAAGCCGAGGAAATTGAGAGTTTAAAGACTCAGCTAGCACAAGCTTTGGGGGAAAACCAAAAGCTAAAAGGTGGCATACACGGTAAGCGCTGATCGCACCGCGCTGTTTGTCCATGTCATTGATGTGTTAATGACGATGTGAAACACCTGTTTGTTAGGTCTCCTGACTGGGTGACCCGAGGAAGAAGTAGGCACTTATGACGGGAACCTATTAAAGGAACTGTCGAAGACCTACGAGAAGGCCCGAAAAGCCCTGAAGAGCATGGCGAAGGCGTTATGGCCGTCAGATGCGCCTCCAAAGAGTATGTCCGATCTAGCCAGTCTCTTTAAAGGGGCTCGGTGAAGGTTTGAATTATGGAAGATCTCGTCCTGTCGAGAAGGAGCGCGCGAGGCGTGGGCTATGGTAAAGACCCGCTTCACCAAGCTGGACCCGGTGCATATGGCCCGGGTTGGTCCTATGGGTCTGGACGGTCAGGAGATACCGCTGAGCTTGGTGTACGACGACGTGATGCAAGCCGCTCGCTACTCTCAGGAGGACTGTGCTTTAGAGCAATTGATAGACAATGTCGAGAATGAGTAGTTTTGTCAATTCTATGTATCTTTGTACTTTACGTTGACCTTGCTCCATCCGCGCTCTTATTTTTGCTTTTGAAAGAATGTTATCTTGAACGGCCATCGGCTTCTGCCTCTCTGATCAGTGATCAGGGAGTGTTCCGTACTGTGTGCCATGGGAAACGAGGCAATAATTCGGGAACCAGGCAATCCGGCCTTCTGGTTTGAACAAACGAAACATATGCGGAGAGTAATGTTATATTACTGTTTAACGTAAGAAACATCTTCCGACGAAAATAGTTCCTCCAAGGGTTCCTTTCATCGGGTAGGATTATAGTCCGGATTCGTACGATCAACGGACACCAATGGCTTTAAAAAAGAATGTTGGTAGTAAGCTCGAGGCTATATTCACTTCCCTTAGGCCGACTTATTGTATTCTGTAAGAACACTAGCTTTCGGCTTCTCCCGTCTGAGGTACGGTCCCGGGTGACCCGGTCGTAACAATCGCAGAGGTGCTCCCTTTACTCCCTAGCCGAACAATCGGGAACGTAGGGGTAATCACAGGAGCCAGGCAACCCGGCTTGGCAAAGATCTTAAGTCAAACAAGTGCATATGTTGGCTTAACATGTATGAGAAGGATGCAATCATAACGAATGCGGTGTATGCATTTATGCGGCTCGTCTAAGGGAGCCCCCAAGCGAAGCTGGGTATTACATTTAATGGTATATAATATGGGCCTGGTATGGTTCGATTTAGCCGAACTAGCACCATGATGAAAGAGAGAAAAAGGTAAAAAAGAAAGCCAAGGCGAAAATTGATGTCAGACTCAGACGTAAAAACGCCGCAGCCTTGCTGCGTTCCACGGGTTCGGCTCGAGGCCGTTGTCAGACGGGCGGCGAAGATGATACGCTCCTCCTACAAGTACTTCATCGATGATGTACGGTCCTTCCCATTTAGGTGATAGTTTATTCTTCTGTTTTTCGGGGAGTCGGAGGACAAGGTCTCCCACGTTGTATGTCTTTGCCCGGACTTCACGGTTGTGGTAACGTCGTGCTTGCTGCTGATAGAATGCGGACCGAGCCCGAGCTATGTCTCGCTCTTCTTTTAGAGCGTCCAGATCGTCCTGCCGATCGAGCTCGGCTTCCTTTTCTTCGTACATGCGCACTCTAGGCGCGTCATGGATAAGGTCGCATGGGAGAACTGCTTCCGCACCGTATACCATAAAAAATGGTGTGTATCCGGTTGACCGATTAGGGGTGGTGCGCAGCCCCCATAGTACGGAATTGAGTTCCTCGACCCAATGGCAGTCTGATTGTTCAAGGGATCGAACTAGGCGAGGCTTAATGCCGCTCATAATGAGTCCATTGGCCTGTTCGACCTACCCGTTGGTCTGTGGGTGGTACACCGAGGCGTAATCAAGCTTGATGCCCATTTTGCCGCAACAGTCTTTGACCTCCTGGGCGGTGAAGTTGGTACCATTATCGGTAATTATGCTGTGGGGGACACCGTAACGGTGTACGAGATCGGATAAGAAGTCGACGACTGGTACGGATTCTGCCAAGGTGACGGGTCTTGCCTCAATCCACTTGGTGAATTTGTCGACCATGACCAATAGGTACTTCTTTTTGTTTGTCCCCCCTTTGAGTGGCCCGACCATGTCGAGACATCAGACCGCGAAAGGCCAAGTTATTGGTATTGTCCGAAGGGCTGTGGGGGGCATATGGCTTTGATTTGCAAATAGCTGACATCCGACGCAGTGCTGGACTAATGTCGGGGCATCTTCACGGGTGGTAGGCCAGGAAAAACCTGCTCGGAAAGCCTTGCTGACAAAAGCCCGAGCCGTCGCGTGGTGTCCGCCCATGCCTGCGTGTATCTCTGCCAAGAGCTACTGCCCCTCCTCCTCGGAGATGCATCTTTGTAAGACTCCTGTGGTACTCTTTTTATAGAGTTCGCCTTCATGGACCCGTTAGGTCGCTTTTAAGTGAAATTACCCCATTAGGCCTTGGCATTTTCAGTTTCATATACCCGTAATGTGGTATGGCCTGAAATTTCGAGAATGCCTCACGCCCTAGAAGGGCGTTGTATCCGCTGCGGAAGGGCACAATGTGGAATAGCAAGGGTTCGGATCTGTATTTATCGGGTGTGCTGAACACAACATCGAGGGTTATGCGTCCCGAGCAGTGTGCCTCCCTACCGGGTATTATACCTCGGAATGTAGTGTTACTGCGTTCGATGCGAGACCTGTTGAATTGCATCTTATCGAGCGTATCATCGTAGATGAAATTGAGGCCGCTGCCTCCATCCATTAGTACTTTAGTCAGCCAGAAACCAACGATGATGGGGTCGAGGACCAGTGCGGCTGGTGCGTGGCTGATACGGGTGCCTGGCTCATCCTTCCCGTCAAAGGTGATAGGAGTATTTGCCCATGGGTGTGCGGCTATCACTTGATATATCTGGCTGAGCTCCTGAAGAGCCTTTTTCCTTTTGCTGTTTGAGGTGAACGTCTCGTATACCATAAGGACATCGTGGTCCCGTGGTGAAGCTGAAGACTGTTTATCTGGGGGTGTAAGGCCCAAGATTGGTTCGCCATATTTGGCCACTTGTCTTACCACCCAGTAGGCTCGAAGTCTGTGGGTTGGGTTTGCGTCTAGCAAGACCGAATGTATTGGGCATGGTTTATCCAGCAACTCATCTAACACCGATCTGGGCCTGGCTTTCTTTTCATTGGGCTCGCGCTCCAGTGACCGATTTGTGTAAGTTCGTTTAAGGCAAGGCTTTTCGTGGTGCGCGGTGGGCTGTGGCCCCATGCTCAGCTGTTGCGCCCTCCATGTGTCCTCCATGACGCAATATTTGCGCACCATGTCTGATAGTTTGGCGAAGCTTTGAATTCGGCGGCGCGCGAGGGCGTTTAAGAGGCCCTCATCCCTACAGTTGAATTGGAAGGCTTTAGTTATTTCTTTGTCACAGCAAGGTGCCATCCTGTTTTTTACCAGGAGAAATCTAGCCCAATAATAGTGGACTGTCTCGTCTGGCAGCTGTTTGACGTACATGAGGTCCCATATGTCTAGGCTTCCTGAATCCGGAGAGTATTCCGTGTGGTGGGTGGGTGGGAAAATTTCGAGAATTCCCCCCTGCCGCGGTTCCGGACTGTCCTTTATGGGAGGTTGAGGCATGTCCGGTCCTGACCGCACAGGACTCGGATCCGAACTAGTGTGTGGCCGGATAGGCTCAAGGCCGGGACTTGTGATAGGTGTTATGTCCGGACGTACATCCGGGCTGGTGTCTGACTCCGAGCTGGAGATTCGAGTGTACACCGTCTTTAGCTTACATGGCTGTGGCCCCTCCTGGGCCTCTTCGACTGTGGCGACGAGGTGCATGACCGGAGGGGTGTTTATTTCTCGGTCATCGGGTTTAAGCCCGATCCGGTCGTAGGTTGTAGGCCTGATAACAAAAATTCCCATTGCGCGGAACAGATCTGCCAAACAGATCTGCCGGCTGGGCACATAGGGGTGCCGAACGCTCCGGTGACTCAACGGGAGGCCCTGCGGGCGGTCCATCGGAGTAGGGCTTCGGGGCCGGACCTTGAAAGATACCGGACTTTCGTGAGTTTGCTAGTCCTGGGGTCGATGCCCCCGAACTAACGAATCCTTCAATGGGGGTGAGGCCTTTGATCCGGTCGAGGCGACCGGCGGGGTCAGCGCGCACTAATATGCCGCTGAAGACGAGGAGGTGACCAGGGGCGGTAAAGCCCTCGGTACGGGTGCGGTCTTCATCGACCGGTTGAGCCATCGATCCTTTCGGCGATCGCACAGTGGAACTCTCAATGAAAGCACCAATATCGGTGTCAAAACAGGTAGACCTCGGGGTAGGGGGTCCCGAGCTGTGGATCTAGGATAAATGGGTAACAGGGGACGATGAACATAGTGTTTACCCAGGTTCAGGCCCTCTCGAAGAGGTAAAACCCTACGTCCTGCTTGATTGTATTGAATATATGATAGAGTTTACAGAGTAGATCTACCTCGAGATCATCATGAGCTAAACCCTAAGGCTATGAGGTGATGAATATGGCTCTAACCCTAATGACTACAACCCTTGATTTATATAGACACCGATAGGGTTAGGGTTACCGAAGATTGATTACAACAAGAGGGAAAGAGATCTCGTCCACCCTTGACTTGGAGGGCACACCACGGCTTCACAGGTCTTCGGTCACCAGACGGCTCCACCAGTCCGGCCCATATACAATGGGTCGTCGCCCCGAGGACCCTTTAGTCCATGACTCCCTCAGCACCCTTTGAGGTTTTTTGTGTTGGATTGAGTACTATAAATCTGAAATTGTTTGATGCATATTGTATAATTAACTCATGGATACTTGTGGTGACATTGGAGTATCTAGGTGACATTAGAGTTGGTTGATGCGTATGATATGGTGTTATTTAAGTAAGAACTCTTAGATAGATTGATCAGAAAGGATAACTTGGTGTTATTTTAGTACGAACTCTTGGATAGATCGATCGAAAAGGATAACTTTAAGGTGGTTTCGTACCCTACAAACAATTTCTTCTTATGTTCTCCGCTAGATAAGAACTTTGGAGTGATTCTTCATCGCACGTTAAGGGATGGTTATGTGATCCAACTATATTAGCATTGTTGAGAGATTGCACTAGCGAAAGTACGGACCCTAGGCCTCATTTTCAAGCATTGCAATACCGTTTGTGCTCTGTTTTATCAATTGCTACCTTGCTGTTTTTATTTTTCCTATTATAAAAATCAATATTTACTATCATTACTACGCTTGTATCACCATCTCTTCGCCGAACTAGTGCACTTATACAAACTACCATTGTATTTGGTGTGTTGGGGACACAAGGGACTCTTTATTATTTGGTTGTAGGGTTGTTTGAGAGAGACCATCTTCATCCTACGCCTCCCACGTATTGATAAACCTTAGGTCATCCACTTGAGGGAAATTTGCTACTGTCCTACAAAACTCTACGCTTGGAGGCCCAACACGAGTCTACAAGAACAAGTTGTGTAGTAGACATCAAGCTCTTTTCTGGCGCTGTTGCCGGGGAGGTGAGTGCTTGAAGGTATATCTTTAGATCTTGCAATTGAATATTTTTGTTTCTTGTTTTATCACTAGTTTGGTTTATAAAAGAAAACTACAAAAAATGGAATTGAGGTTGCATCATATTGTTCATCTTTATAATGTCTTTCAAGAAAATGATGGAAAGGAAAATTGTGCTCAATTGACAGAGGAAGAATTCTATAAAATGTTTGACAAAAAATATTTGAATGATGAGCATGATTGCAATGTTGTTAGTATGAATTCTTTGAATATCCATGATGCTAATGATATGAAAAGCCATAAGCTTGGGAATGCTATGTTTGATAAAGATGATATTTTTAGTCCCCCAAGTTTTGATGAGAATATTTACTATGATGAAAGCATGCCTCTTATTAATGATGATTATGGTGATGACATGTATGCTATATTGAATAATGATAACCATGAAACTTGTCATCATGATTTTAATTTTCAATCTCATGATTGTTATTTTGTTGAGTTTGCTCCCACTACTATGAATGAGAATTTTTTTGCTTATGTGGAGAGTAATAAATTTTTTATGCATGTGGATCATGAAAAGAATGCTTTATGTGATATATATATATTATTGAATTCATTCATGATGCTACTAAAAATTATTATGAGAGGGGAACATATGCTTTTACATATTGCACTAATATCAAGTTTCCTCTCTATGTGTTGAAACTTTTGAAGTTATGCTTGTTTTGCCTTCCGATGCTAGGTGATTCTTGTTCTAAAAAATTGTTTGCTCAAAAAATCCTTATGCATAGGAAGTGGGTTAGGCTTAAATGTGCTAGTCATATGCTTCATGATGCTCCTGTTATGTTTCAATTCTTATCTTTTATGCGAGCATCATTGAAATCATCATGCCTAGCTAAAAGGCATTAAAGAAAAGCGCTTGTTGGGAGACAACCCAACATTTTTACCTACTATTTTTGTGTGTTCACATGATTAAGCTACTATAGTAATCATTTTTTTATAGCTTTTGCTTCAATAAAGTGCCAAGTAAAGCCTTTGGGATAGTATGGATGATAGTTGACTTGATTCTGTGCAAAAACAGAAACTTTTGCTTCAAGTAAAAGAATTGTTTAAATTCACTGGAGAGTTGAAAAAATCTGAATTTTGTACATATGATTGAACTACAAATTGCCTATGTTTTACTAAATTTTCAAAAAAATTGGAGTTGCAGAAGTATGACTAAAATTCAGATCTTTACGTACTGTTCTGTTTTTGACAGATTGTGTTTCAATGCATTGTTTGCTTGTTTTATAGTTTCTATGGATTATATTGCTTAATATAAATTGTGGAAATTGTAGAGTACAGTAGGCATTGTGTGAGAACAATTATGAATCTTATTTTGACAGTACCAAAGTGAATGATTTGTCTTTATCATACTAACCCATCTTACGAAGTTCCGTTAAGTTTTGTGTGATTGAAGTTTTCAAGTTTTCGGTGAGATGTCGATATGAGGAGAATAAGGAGTGACAAGACCCTAATATTGGTGATTCCCAAGGCACCTCAAGGTAATATTCAAGGAAGATCCAAGCAACTAAGCTTGGGGATGCCCTGGAAGGCATCCCCTCTTTCGTCTTCAACATTATCGGTAACCTCACTTGGAGCGATATTTTCATTCGTCACATGATATGTGTTTTTCTTGGAGCATCATTTTATTTTGTTAGTATTTTCTTTCTGTTATTTATATAATGTTTTTCATATTTTTATTTCAATAAAAGTGTCAAGTATAGCCTTTGGCATGCTTATTTTGCAAGTCTATATGTTGCTGTTTGAAAACAGAAAGTTGCATGCTAGTGTGTGAATTCTTGAGAAAATTTAGAATGTAATAAAATGTTGAATTTTTTTGCAGAGTAAGATATGATAAATTTTCTATAGTGTGGTAAATTTTCAGAATTTTTGGAGTTAGGGAAGTTTGACTGAAATTGCACTCCTTACAGACTGTCTTGTTTAGACAGATTGCTGTTATGTTTGCATTGTTTGCTTGTTTAATGATTCTATTAGTGGATATGAGTATTAAATATGCAGAGGCATTTTGTATGCAATGTTAAATAATAATTTTAGTGATTTGTTACAGTAGAGAATGATAAGGTGTTGCATTGATTTATACTAACATATCTCATGAGTTCTTGTTGAGTTTTGTGTGGATGAAGTTTTTAAGATTTAGGAAAACCGTGATATAAAAGGAATTAAGGAGACACAAAAGCTCAAGCTTGGGGATGCCCAAGGCATCCCAAGATAATATTTCAGGAATTCTCAAGCATCTAAGCTTGGGGATGCCCCGGTAGGCATCCCACCTTTCTTCATCAACAATTATCGGTTAGTATCGGTTGAGTCTAAGTTTTTGCTTCTTCACATGATGTGTGCTATTTTTGGAATGTCATTTTATTTTGTTTTGCTGACGGTTTTACTAAAATACTTATATATAAAATAAAAAAATAAGAGAGAGTCCTCAAATAGCTTCCCATTTACTTAACTACCCGCATGATCTTCACTTATATCTTTTTGGAGTAGTTTGTCATTTACTCTTGTGCTTCACTTATATCCTATGAATAAATTGTTGAATTGAATATCATGAACTTGAAATTATATCATGCCTAGTGGTAGCTTCACATTGGGTTTAGAAAGTGAAATCTTTTGAAGCTTGACAATCACAATATTGGTCATACAAGCAATTCATGAATGATTACTATAAGGAAGAGAACTTTCACATGCAAATATATTATCTTGGACATGTTCTATGATTGTGAATACCCATTAATTATTTTCAAACTTGAGCAAATTAGTTGAAGTTGGACAAGGAAGACAACGTAATGAGTTATGGTTGTGTATATTTGCATAGAAGTTATATTGTCATGGATCCTCCAACATGTGGTGTTTGCCTAGGATCTTTTGCTAGCCAAAAAATCGTACTAAGTAGAGATACTACTTGTGCATCCAAAAACCCTTAAACCCAGTTTCTTGCCATGAGTGTCCACCATACCTACCTATGGATTGAATAAGATCCTTCAAGTAAGTTTTCATCGGTGCATAAAGCAATAAAAATTGCTCCTAAATATGTTTGATCTTTTATTGTAAGGGAAAATTGAGCGTTGTACGAACTTGTGATGGCAAAGTAATAAAAGCAACGGACTGCATAATAAAGTTGCTATCATAAGGGGCAATATAACGTGACGTTCCTTTGCATTAAGAGCTTGGGCATCCAAAAATAAAAAGGATCATCTGGCAAGGGCTACACCGAATATTCGAATGACCCGCCTATAAAGCGGTACAACTGGCGGCCCAAGGGTCCTTCCAAAAGGACAGCGAGAAAGAGAGTGCGGGCCCTGTCAGCCAAGATTAGGCTGTTGACAGCAGCAAGTTGACCATGGTCGAAGTTATGGCCATCGCCATTACCCGATGGTTGAACCCCCAACAGTGGGGTCACCCCCTTATGGTGTTATAACGGGAGCAACGATGTGACACTCACCAGCGGCAAAGGCCAGACACAAGGCGGCCCAGGCTAAAATACTGGCGACCTCTTCAAGGGGGAGAAGCAGTGTTCGCTCGCATGAGTATTCGGGAAGGCTAACTCCGGATACAATTGCGGACTGGGTAAGCCACAATCCATTATTTTGAGCCCACTATCACATCGAATTCTCACTGATCGCCACTTGAACAGGGATGGAGGCGTCAAGTTGCGTCCATCAGTTTCCCTCCTCCTCAACCAGAGAATCACTCTCGCGAAGGCGATCGGGCGATGCCTGGTATCATGATGACCCAGAGACTCGATCGAATTTGAAGACGGGGTGTTCTATCAGGGGGCCTTGACGGCATCAGGGTGGCCATGACAGCCGATCACCCGCGGGTTCTTCTCTTCCACAGTAAGAGAAAAGAGACCCCCTCCCGAACAGGGGCTCGTCTCTGCGCTACCCCACGTGCTGGCTTTTGTCCCAAGGGTCACCGTACTAGCGTAAAAATGCCTCGGGAGGAGCACGGACTGCGCCAGCTTCAACCCTTGATGGAGATCAAAACAGAAAGCTTCCGCGAGGCGGCCGCACCTCCCCTTCTGCCCAGAGGTAACGCATTTTAGAATTGCAGCAAGGATCGCCTTTGTCATTTGTTTATTAAAGCCCGCCTCAACTTTGCAGAAGGCGTGTGTCTCTACATCAATCTGAAGATTTCCGGATGCACCGAACCACAATTCTGGTCCCCAGTCTTCGGCACGGGCCGGAGCGCCCTCCGAATACATGGCGGCTGGCATGCCTCCGGCGGACTCTGACGATGTTTCGGTCACTAATTCCGAAGAACGAGAGATAATGAACCACACCGCCGCGGGGAGACTTTGCCTCAGACCGCCTTTACCGAACAGGAGTTTAATGCTTTTAATTCGGTGGACGTACCTTGGAGCGGCCCGGACGGTCTTGATGGGATTGCCGGTCTTTGTCGCCAAGGTGACAGTACATGCTGAGGGCAAGTTCCCTAATAATAGCCCCCAAGCCTTAATTCGGGTGGCGGGACGGCGAGTGAAGGATTTCTAATGATGTAATTTTGTAGGCGCAAGAGAGCATAGCAAAAAAATGGCCGAAGAGCTTGAGGCTAGCCGAAACAGTTGGTCGACACCAAGGCCGAGCTGGATGCGGCTCGAGAAGCCAGCAAGGATAAAATCAGTAAGTGGGAAGAACCGCTTCCCACCTCGGGGAAGGGTATATGGTGTATTTTATGTGTTCACACTATTTTCGTCATGCAGCCAGGAGGCCGCGAGCGAGTTGGCAAAGAGCTTGAGGCTGGTAAACGCGTGTTGACGCAGAGTCATGGGAGAAAAATGAGCTCAAGGCGGAGAATAAACGGCAAGCCGAGGAAATTGAGGTTTAAAGACTTAGCTAGCACAAGCTTTGGGGGAAAACCCAAAGCTAAAAGGTGGCATACACGGTAAGGCTGATCGCACCGCGCTGTTTGCTCATGTCATGATGTGTTAATGACGATGTGAAACACCTGTTTGTTAGGTCTCCTGACTGGGTGACCCGAGGAGAAGAAGTAGGCACTTATGACGGGAACCTATTAAAGGAACTGTCGAAAAGCCTACGAGAAGGCCCGAAAGCTGAAGACATGGCGAAGGCGTTATGGCCGTCAGATGCGCCTCCAAAGAGTATGTCCGATCTAGCCAGTCTCTTTAAAGGGGCTCGGTGAAGGTTTGAATTATGGAAGATCTCGTCCTGTCGAGAAGGAGCGCGCGAGGGTGGGCTATGGTAAAGACCGCCGCTTCACCAAGCTGGAACCGGTGCATATGGCCCGGGTTGGTCCTATGGGTTGGACGGTCAGGAGATACCCTGAGCTTGGTGTACACGACGTGATGCAAGCCGCTCGCTACTCTCAGGAGGACTGTGCTTTAGAGCAATTGATAGAAAATGTCGAGAATGAGTAGTTTGTCAATTCTATGTATCTTTGACTTTACGTTGACCTTGCTCCATCCGCGTCTATTTTTGCTTTTGAAAGAATGTATCTTGAACGGCCATCGGCTTTGCCTCTCTGATCAGTGATCAGGGAGTGTTCCGTACTGTGGCCATGGAAACGAGGCAATAATTCGGGAACCAGGCAATGGCCCTTCTGGTTTGAACAAACGAAACATATGGGAGAGTAATGTTATATTACTGTTTAACGTAAGAAACATCTTCCGACGAAAATAGTTCCTCCAAGGTGGTTCCTTTCATGGTAGGATTATAGTCGCGATCGTACGATCAACGGACACCAATGGCTTTAAAAAAGAATGTGGTAGTAAGCTCGAGGCTATATTCATTCCCTTAGGCGACTTATTGTATTCTGTAGAACACTAGCTTTGGTTCTTCCGTCTGAGGTACGGTCCCGGGTGACCCGGTCGTAACAATCGCAGAGGTGCTCCCTTTACTCCATGCCGACACATCGGGAACGTAGGGTAATCACAGGAGCCAGGCAACCGGCTTGGCAAAGATCTTAAGTCAAACAAGTGATATGTTGGCTTAACATGTATGAGAAGGATGCAATCATAACGAATGCGGTGTATGCATTTATGCGGCTCGTCTAAGGGAGCCCCCAAGCGAAGCTGGGTATTACATTTAATGGTATATAATATGGGCCGTATGGTTCGATTTAGCCGAACTAGCACCATGATGAAAGAGAGAAAAAAGGTAAAAAAGAAAGCCAAGGCGAAAATTGATGTCAGACTCAGACGTAAAAACGCCCAGCCTTGCTGCGTTCCACGGGTTCGGCTCGAGGCCGTTGTCAGACGGCGCGCGAAGATGATACGCTCTCCTACAGAGTCATCATGATGATACGGTCCTTCCCATTTAGGTGAATAGTTTATTCTTCTGTTTTTCGGGAGTCGGAGGACAGGTCTCCCACGTTGATTGTCTTGCGGACTTACGTGTTGTGGTAACGTCGTGCTTGCTGCTGATAGATGCGGACCGAGCCCGAGATGTCGCTCTTCTTTTAGAGCGTTCAGATCTCTGCCGATCGAGCTGGCTTCTTTTCTTCGTACATGCGCACCTAGGCGCTCATGGATAAGGTCGCATGGGAGAAACTGCTTCCGCACCGTATACCATAAAAAATGGTGTGTATCCGGTTGTGACCGATTAGGGGTGGTGCGCAGCCCCATAGTACGAATTGAGTTCCCGACCCATGGCAGTCTGATTGTTCAAGGGACGAACTAGGCGAGGCTTAATGCCGCTCATAATGAGTCCATTGGCCTGTTCGACCTACCCGTTGGTCTGTGGTGGTACACCGAGGCGTAATCAAGCTTGATGCCCATTTTGCCGCAAACAGTCTTTGACATCCTGGGCGGTGAAGTTGGTACCATTATCGGTAATTATGCTGTGGGGGACACCGTAACGGTTGGACGAGATGGATAAGAAGTCGACGACTGGTACGGATTTGCCAGAGTGACGGGTGCCTCATCCACTTGGTGAATTTGTGACCATGACCAATAGGTACTTCTTTTTGTTTGTCCCCCCTTTGAGTGGCCCGACCATGTCGAGACATCAGACCGCGAAAGGCCAAGTATTGGTATTGTCCGAAGGGCTGTGGGGGGCATATGGCTTTGATTTGCAAATAGCGACATCCGACGCAGCAGTGTGGACTAATGTCGGGGCATTTCACGGGTGGTAGGCCAGGAAAAACGCTCGGAAAGCCTTGCTGACAAAAGCCCGAGCGTCGCGTGGTGTGCCCATGCTGCGTGTATCTCTGCCAAGAGCTACTGCCCTCCTCCTGGAGATGCATCTTTGTAAGACTCCTGTGGTACTCTTTTTATAGAGTTCGCCTTCATGGACGGTATGGTCGCTTTTAAGTGAAATACCCCATTAGGCCGTTGGCATTTTCAGTTTCATATACCCGTAATGTGGTATGGCCTGAAATTTCGAGAATGCCTACGCCCTAGAGAGGCGTTGTATCCGCTGCGGAAGGGCACAATGTGGAATAGCAAGGGTTCGGATCTGTATTTATCGGGGTGGAACAACATCAGGGGTTATGACGTCCCGAGCTAGTGTGCCTCCCTACCGGGTATTATACCTCGGAATGTAGTGTTACTGCGTTCGATGCGAGACCTGTTGAATTGCATTATCGAGCGTATCATCGTAGATGAAATTGAGGCCGCTGCCTCCATCCATTAGTTACTTTAGTCAGCCAAAAACAACGATGATGGGGTGAGGACCAGTGCGGCTGGTGCGTGGCTGATACGGGTGCCTGGCTCATCCTTCCCGTCAAAGGTGATAGGAGTATTTGCCCATGGTGTGCGGCTATCACTTGATATATCTGGCGAGTCCTGAAGAGCCTTTTTCTTTTGCTGTTTGAGGTGAACGTCGTATACCATAAGGACATCGTGGTCCCGGGTGAGCTGAAGACTGTTTATCTGGGGGTGTAAGGCCCAAGATTGGTTCGCCATATTTGGCATTGTCTTACCACCAGTAGGCTCGAAGTCTGTGGGTTGGGTTTGCGTCTAGCAAGACCGAATGTATTGGGCATGGTTTATCCAGCAACTCATCTAACAACCGATCTGGGCCTGGCTTTCTTTTATTGGGCTCGCGCTCCAGTGACCGATTTGTGTAAGTTCGTTTAAGGCAAGGCTTTTCGTGGTGCGCGGTGGGGCTGTGGCCCATGCTCAGCTGTTGCGCCTCCATGTGTCCTCCATGACGCAATATTTGCGCACCATGTCTAGTAGTTTGGCGAAGCTTTGAATCGGCGGCGCGCGAGGGTTTAAGAGGCCCTCATCCCTACAGTTGAATGGAAGGCTTTAGTATTCTTGTCACAGCAAGGTGCCATCTGTTTTTTACCAGGAGAAATCTAGCCCAATAATAGTGGACTGTCTCGTCTGGCAGCTGTTTGACGTACATGAGGTCCCATATGTCTAGGCTTCCTGAATCCGGAGAGTATTGTGTGGTGGGTGGGGGGAAAATTTCGAGAATTCCCCCCTGCCCGCGGTTCCGGACTGTCCTTTATGGGAGGTTGAGGCATGTCCGTCCTGACCGCACAGGATCGGATCCGAACTAGTGTGTGGCCGGATAGGCTCAAGGCCGGGACTTGTGATAGGTGTTATGTCCGGACGTACATGGGCTGGTGTCTGACTCGAGCTGGAGATTCGAGTGTAACCGTCTTTAGCTTACATGGCTGTGGCCCCTCCGGGCTCTTCGACTTTGGCGACGAGGTGCATGACCGGAGGGGTGTGTTATATTCTCGGTCATCGGGTTTAAGCCCGATCCGGTCGTAGGTTGTAGGCCTGATAACAAAAATTCCATTGCGCGGAACAGATCTGCCAAACAGATCTGCCGGCTGGGCACATAGGGGTGCCGAACGCCGGTGACTCAACGCGGAGGCCCTGCGGGCGGTCCATCGGAGTAGGGCTGGGCGCGACCTTGAAAGATACGGACTTTCGTGAGTTTGCTAGTCTGGGGTCGATGCCCGAACTAACGAATCCTTCATGGGGGTGAGGCCTTTGAATCCGGTCGAGGCGACCGGCGGGGTCAGCGCGCACTAATATGCCGCTGAAGACGAGGAGGTGACCAGGGGCGGTAAAGCCCTGCGTACGGGTGCGCGTCTTCATCGACCGGTTTGAGCCACGATCTTTCGGCGATGCACAGTGGAACTCAATGAAAGCACCAATATCGGTGTCAAAACAGGTAGACCTCGGGGTAGGGGGTCCGAGCTGTGGATCTAGGATAAATGGGTAACAGGGGACGATGAACATAGTGTTTACCCAGGTTCAGGCCCTCTCGAAGAGGTAAAACCCTAAGTCCTGCTTGATTGTATTGAATATATGATAGAGTTTACAGAGTAGATCTACCTCGAGATCATCATGAGCTAAACCCTAGGCTATGAGGTGATGAATATGGCTCTAACCCTAAGACTACAACCCTTGATTTATATAGACACGATAGGTTAGGGTTACCGAAGATTGATTTACAACAAGAGGGAAAGAGATCTCGTCCACCCTTGACTTGGAGGGCACAACACGGCTTCACAGGTCTTCGGTCACCAGACGGCTCCACCAGTCTCGGCCCATATACAATGGGGTCGCCCGAGGACCCTTTAGTCCATGACTCCCTCAGCACCCTTTGAGGTTTTTTGTGTTGGATGAGTACTATAAATCTGAAATTGTTTGATGCATATGTATAATTAACTCATGGATACTTGTGGTGACATTGGAGTATCTAGGTGACATAGAGTTGGTTGATGGGTATGATATGGTGTTATTTAAGTAAGAACTCTTAGATAGATTGATCAGAAAGGATAAACTTGGTGTTATTTTAGTACGAACTCTTGGATAGACGATCGAAAAGGATAACTTTATGGTGGTTTCGTACCCTACAAACAATTTTCTTATGTTCTCGCTAGATAAGAACTTTGGAGTGATTCTTCATCGCACGTTAAGGATGGTTATGTGATCCAACTATATTAGCATTGTTGAGAGATTGCACTAGCGAAAGTACGGACCCTAGGCCTCATTTTCAAGCATTGCAATACCGTTGTGCTGTTTTATCAATGCTACCTTGCTGTTTTTATTTTCCTATTATAAAAATCAATATTTACTATCATTACTACGCTTGTATCACCATCTCTTCGCCGAACTAGGCACTTATACAAATACCATTGATTTGGTGTGTTGGGGACACAAGGACTCTTATTTGTTGTTGTAGGGTTGTTTGAGAGAGACCATCTTCCCTACGCCTCCACGTATATAAACTTAGGTCATCCACTTGAGGGAAATTTGCTATGTCCTACAAAACTCTACGCTTGGAGGCCCAACACGAGTCTACAAGAACAAGTTGTGTAGTAGACATCAAGCTCTTTTCTGCGCTGTGCCGGGGAGGTGAGTGCTTGAAGGTATATCTTTAGATCTTGCCAATTGAATATTTTTGTTTCTTGTTTTATCACTAGTTTGGTTTATAAAAAGAAAACTACAAAAAATGGAATTGAGGTTGCATCATATTGTTCATCTTTATAATGTCTTTCAAGAAAATGATGGAAAGGAAAATTGTGCTCAATTGAACAGAGGAGAATTCTATAAAATGTTTGACAAAAAATATTTGAATGATGAGCATGATTGCAATGTTGTTAGTATGAATTCTTTGATATATCCATGATGCTAATGATATGAAAGCCATAAGCTGGGAATGCTATGTTTGATAAAGATGATATTTTAGTCCCCCAAGTTTTGATGAGAAATTTACTATGTGAAAGCATGCCTCTTATTAATGAGATTATGGTGATGACATGTATGCTATATTGAATAATGATAACATGAACTTGTCATCATGATTTTAATTTTCAATCTCATGATTGTTATTTTGTTTGAGTTTGCTCCCACTACTATGAATGAGAATTTTTTTGCTTATGTGGAGAGTAATAAATTTTTTATGCATGTGGATCATGAAAAGAATGCTTTATGTGTATATATATATATTGAATTCATTCATGATGATAAAAATTATTATGAGAGGGGAACATATGCTTTTACATATTGCACTAATATCAAGTTTCCTCTCTATGTGTTGAAACTTTTGAAGTTATGCTTGTTTTGCCTCCGATGCAGGTGATTCTGCATGGGTCATCGCCCCGAGGACCCCTTAGTCCATGACTCCCTCAGTAGCCCCCGAACTTGCCTCCAACGCCGAGGATCATCTTCTGGAATCTTCACATCACCGGCTTGCGAGACGAGTTCCTCCATTCCATTTGAAGCCGTGCAAATTCCGCCGAATATGATCCGAAACCCGATCTAATATACTCAGGCCCAGACAGTCTCAGGATTCTAAGATCCGAATACATCTCAAAATTGAGGTGGCACTACCGAAGTTCAATGCCATTCCTCGGGATAAGGACCTTACACGCTTTTCAGAGAGCACGCGGCCCAATGCCGCCGTTCCAGGCACCCATTCTTTCGGCTTCACGATAAGACGCCTATTTATAGATGCAAAGGTGTTCAGAATAGTTATCCTCCCCCTTTCTCCAAGAACATCATCGAAGCAATCTTCCGACGCCATGATTGACATCCCAGGTTCATCCTCGGGCCCTCACGGCCCGCTCCCAGGTGACTGGTCAAGTTGTTCAGTCTTGTGCATCCAGCTAAGTCGCTTGCAGACACAGCGCTTCCTCCCTTCGGCCGATCTGGTCCTAGTCCGTGCCGGTCTCATCTCCATTGATGGTCGCGCCCTTGTCGAGAACTCCCCCGCCCCAAGCAAGGAGGAGAGAGTATGTCTCGTACCCTTCCTTCTGAGAGGTTTGGGTTTCTCTATTCATCCCTTTCTATGGGGTCTACTAGAGTTCTATGGGATCCAGCTCCACAACCTCACCCCAGGGTCCATATTGCACATTTCGGGCTTCGTGGCCTTGTGCGAGATATTTCTATGTATCGAGCCCCACTTTGACTTTTGGAGGAAGTATTTTTGTCTTGTCCCTCGCCTCCGGGAGGGATCTATATTTGAGGTAGGCGGCGCTGAGGTATGTCAAATAGCCGGGACGGGGTACCCAATCGGGACCCCACAGAAAGATCCCGAAGGATGGACTTCAGAGTGGTTTTACATCGAGGACGTTCCCCTTACCGATCCAATTCGGCAAGGGCTACCCGAATATTCGAATGACCCGCCTATAAAGCGGTACAACTGGCGGCCCAAGGGTCCTTCCCAAAAGGACAGCGAAGAAGTGCGGGCCCTGTCAGCCAAGATTAGGCTGCTGAC